>CM076579.1:1402658543-1403858543 GCA_034641835.2 Pinus albicaulis | reverse complement strand
AGATTTTCATTGAAAAACTTGAATTGAAAATTTTTCTTCTTATTTAGTTTTCATTTTAGGAATTCCCCATTACATCACGCGGTTAACCTCAAAGATAAAATTTTAAACAAGATCAACATAAAATTCACCTTAATCAACCTAAGAAAACATTGTAACATTAGCGATAACACTTAGAAGGTCTAGGCTAGAGAAGTGTTCCGGCGTCGTTAAACATAGCAGTTGTCACTAACTTTTCTGCGATACATTTTGAGTGTGAAATCCCACTCCACTTATGTAAGTATATCGGAGTTCATCCATGTACCTTTGGGTATATAGGGTGGTGTTCTAGTACGAAAAGTACAAGGGGGTGCTCTCACTGTACGGTTTCGCATTAGACAGCGTTAATACGGACTTGGGCCTCCACATAACTTCGGGTATATTTGGGAGGAAAAATTTACGTTGGTTACCATCCATAGGTAACAGAGTCGGTCGCCTTATAACTTGTGATACACAGAACACAGCATTCGGGGAGATTGCCTGCTCGTACTTCTTCGTTCACCAGGAGGTATTATGAAGTTCACAATTACTTGATAAACCTTTTGCCTAGTATCACCCTTTTATTTGTTTATTTCTTTTTGTAATAAAATCAATCAATCCTTGTAGAAGAAGAACATCTCTTTCCCTGTCATTCACGTAGAATAGCGTTTAAACCACCTTTACCACCGGAAGCCATTTCTGGTCGGAAAAGGTGACCCTGTTCTACCGAAACTAGTACCATGAATACCTCTGGTGTATCACCTTAATTACATCTACCAAAGTCGTCTCAAGTCATTTATACGCATCCTGGTTTATCTACTATCGTCGAAACGGAGTCCTCACAACTATATGTGGACACTATACATCCAATCAATAATACCATACATCCATAACCTAACGTTGTTCAACTAGAAGTTGATCCAAATCCCATCGTTCTTTTGCTAGAACATCTAGATCATGAAGTCGAAAAACTGGAAGTTGTTCCTGTATCAGTTGCTCCTCAGTTGATTGTAGCCATTGAGTCTTCCTTTTCGCACAGTCAACCACCTGAAATATATCTCGAGCCTGATGGTGAAATTATTCCACCTTATTTGATTTTGATTGAGGAATAACCACAACAAGAAACACCCCCCTCAACTCCAATTCATTTTGGGTTGGGGCTTTATCTTTATGATTCTACTCCTTGATTGACTTACACTGCTTTTGTTGATCCTGTTTCAAGCCAAGTTCTCGTAGATCCTATAGGGTATACACTAGGTCATTTGACCATGGCTGAGTCAACATCTTCGATTGTACCATTTGTTACAGTTGCGACATCATCTACTGTTGCTACTCCATCGATGTTTATCACGCCACCCGAGCCACATCTTTATGTTGGTCCGTCCATCCCACCGGGTTACCAATCATTATCTATAACCTACTCTGGTGCCTCCTCAAATCCATGTACTTTACCCATGTTATCTTTTGGTATATTATCTAGTACATCTATAATGAGTATTGAATGGCTTGATCCTTTATACACATCTTCAGTGCAACATCAAGTTGGTCCATCTGGGTACATTCCATCCAGTTCAATCTTGACTAGACTCCCACCATTTGGAGATAAATATATTCCATATTATTATAATCCTCATGTTGGGGGGAAACCTATGGTCACTCATTGTAACAATACTCCGTCGTTTTATGGTCACCCAAATGTTGGAATGATTGTTTGTCAATGGCAGCCTATCCTGCTCATTCAACCACAAATGGTTGTGAATTCATACCAACTAGTTCAACCTGTTGTGCCTACATCTACCCCACCTGTTAATAATTCATTACCCCTTTTAAATGCTCAGTTTTCTATACCTCAACCATCTCATGTGGGTCCCTTAACCTATTACCCTCAAGTTTTGGGCGTCCATACTCCACCTCTTTCAACAGGGTTACAAAAACCACCCATATCTGGAATCTTACAACCACAAGTTGGATTACCCTTTTATGGGATATCACAGGCTCTTACCAGTCTTACCTATTCACAACCGGGTCCAAGCTATTCTGGTTTGGGCTATAATTTTGGTTGGAAATCACCTTGGTAGCCACAACTTCAAATGCCACAACAACAATTCCAACAACAACCAACTTATCCAAGACTTGGTCAATAGATCCCTCAAGCGTTTGGTCATCAAAACAACCCCTATTTGGGTTACCAACAGAAAATGCCTTATGCTGGTGCACAAAGGCCTATTTCCCAAGCAATTCCATCATATCCTGATTATGCTCAACCTGACTTGAATCGATAGTTTCCCTTTGTTGCAACTTTAGAATTACCTGATTTAAACCAGCTTACCAATGATCCCATTAGCTATTATCCTTGGTGGTCAGTGATACCAGATAAATTACCCTCTGACATTCCTAAATTCAATGGAAACCCTGGATAATACCCGTGAACGCATATTATGACTTATAATTTGTATTTGTGGTGCAAACTACTTAAATGATGACTCTGTTAGACTACGCATTTTCCAACATATGCTTACTAGTCTGGCTGCCAAGTGGTATATTGAATTACCATGAGATTCATTTGATAACTTCACTTCCTTAGCCACTACCTTTTTAACCCACTTCCATTTACCCATACGATATGAAATTGGAATGGAACTACTAACCAACTTTAAATAGACAACTACTACTCACATTTCTAATCATATTCTTGAGTGGTGTTGTCGGCGTCGAATGGTCAAAACATATGTTCCTGATCAACTCCTTGCTGAGTGGTTTATTAATTCCTTGCTACCATCTATCACCGAGGATGTAGCTAAAGGTTGCATCGTCACTGAAGAGTAATTAATTTCTCATGCCCATTACTTAGATTTGATTTATAATCAGTCTGGCAAGCTCTATGAGAAAATTCCAAACACGTCACAATAAAATTTTATTGTTCCTCCTCCATCTGATAAGGACTCTCATTTCGGTGACGGTATGATTGGTTCTGCAAACAATCACACCTCTACTGCATCTGATCCTGCCCCTTCTTCCAAAATATATTCCGTTTCATCCGACAAGGGAAAAGGTGACAAGCAACCCAGAGGCAAGAAAAATGGGAAAGCGAAGAAAAATCAAAATTCAACCCCGCAGGAACGATCATCTGATCAAAAATCTCAAAATTCTCAGAAACATCATTACCCTTGCTTGATATGTAATTAGGAGCACTTTTTTTGAGACTGACCTCACAGCATTGAAGTCTCCAAATTTCTTAAGAGCTCTGTTGCATCTTCTGTGTTGACGATCCTTTTCTGAATCTAGACACAAACATGGCTGCTATAGATCCCGCTTCTAGTTCCCAAGTGCTTATGCTATCTGTCACAAAGCCAAAAACTGATTTTTTGGTGTCTACGTGAAATAAATATTACGATATTAAAGCTACTGATCAACCTACTACCTCGACCACAAATTCACCCACTGAATCAATTCTGCCAACTGTTATTCCAAAGTTAACAATAAAGCCACCAAAGGGAGTCGTCCACAAATCGACGTTCAATCCTGGAGCCCGTGGAGCTCAAAATTATAATATAGCTGAAGATCTGGCTCAGTCACCTTCAGCTATGTCAACTCTTGAGGTACTTCAAAATTGTCCCTCCCAGAAGTAGGCTTTGTTTTTGGAAATTGGAGGAATCGACCCAAAAAATTCTAATCTTGTAGTCTTTAATCACACGGGCTATGTGCCACAATTACAAGCCGAATTAGGATTTTGAATAAAATTAAATGTTCTAAATCACCTCGTTCATAGTACTATTATTTATGAGGGAGCATCTACTTGTATTATGTCTCTAAATTTCTAGAAGTCACTAGGCTCGCCTCGCTTATCTTAATTGCCGACGACGTTGAAATCTTTTTACAGTCATACATATAAGTCTTGTGGTATCATCAATAACCTGCATGTCAAAATAGGGGGGGAATTGTAACTGTTGAAGTTGAGTTTGTTGACAGACTTCTTGACTACAACATTTTACTTGGAAGGCCATGGCTTTATGCTATGACTGTGATCATCTCTACTTACTTTCGCATGATCGCCTTCCCTCATAAAGGCTCCATCGTAGTCATCAATCAACTCTCCTTCTTTGCCTCTAATTCCCAGGTATATGGAAGCGTTCCGTTATTTCACGCACCCCACCTAGCACTTCAAAACATTGGTGTAGGGATATTAAAGGATTCTTCCCTAATGGGCACCTTTTCATTCCCACCGCCTGCGACGTCGACAGAAATTGCAAGAATAGATACATGTTCCATGCTATCTTCCACTTCATCTGACTTAAGGAAGATTACCAATGATTATGAAGTTGATACGTTGGGTGAATTTCTGCCACCAAGACCAATTGAGATGCCATAGAAATCAATTTTCTTGGCTTGGGTGGCGTATCATGATTCATCATTGCCAATCGCTTAGGTCAATCGTTCATTACATTTTGGTACTCCTTTTGATCCTTTTTCATCCACTTTCATGACTGATGAGAGAATTATGGAAGCCATGATGAAAGAAGGAGAATCATGGGCGATTATCATCATCATTGTCATTTTCCAGATTACAACGAAGATTATCTTATTGAACTATATCACCCTATGATCTCTGATTTCTTTTCAAATTCTATTCCAATTAATGCCATCGAATCCGAGCGAAACTTGTCAAATATTGAAGAAACTATTTCTATTGATATTTCGACCAAACCTGGCATTGTAGAAAACATTCATGTCAGCATGTCTTGTTCTACATCCGAACTCGACACTTATTGCTCCCTTTTTCATGAATTTTGAGATGTATTTTCTTGGCCTTATGAGGAAATGCCAAGCATATATTCTAGTATTGTTGAACACACAATTAAAATGTACCCTGATGTCAGACTGGTACATCAACGCCTTCGTCATGTTCATCCGAAGAAGGCTGCTTCCATTAAAGTAGAATTTGAAAAGCTTTTGTTTGTTGGTTTCATTTACCATATTCTGCTTATTTATTGTGTTTCGAACATTATTCATGTCATGAAGAAACAAGGGACAATTAGAGTGTGCGTCGATTATTGTGATGTCAATCTTGCTTGTCCAAAAGACAATTATCCTATTCCCTTTATCGCCCAAATTATTGACGAATGTGCTATCTGTGAAATATTTTTGTTCATATATGGATTCTCCGGTTACAATCAAATCAATATTCACCTAGAGGACCAATATAAGACAACATTCATATGTCCTTGGGGCACATTCTCTTATAGTAAACTCCCATCTGGTTTAAAGAAATATGGGGCAAAGTTTCAAAGAGCATTGGATTATGCTTTCCATGACATTAAGCACATTGTTCAACCTTATCTAGATGATTTACCTGTGCATTCATGAAAACTTACTGATCACTCGATGCATTTGAGAGCTATATTTTTACGCTACCAAAACTACAAGATACACCTCAATCCACACAAATGTGTTTTTTGTGTTGGTTTTGGTCGTTTGCTTGGATTTTTCGTCTCAAAAGAAGGAATTTGAATCGACCCAATGAAGGTCCAAGACATTCTTTATTTTCTTGTGCCATCAAACTTACTTCAGTTACAGAAACCTCAAGAAAATGCTAACTTCCTAAGGAGGTTCATACCCAACTACGCCGATATGGCTAAGGATTTACTCATCTCTTGAAAAAGGGGATTCCCTTCCATTGGGATAAGGTTTCGCAAGCTTCTTTTGATGATCATCAAGATACCTCGATCCAAGCATCATTAATGTATCCCCTTAATTATCAGAGTGATTATCATCACGATAGATACAACCATTGCTATGGTTTTGGTCCAAGAATAAGATGGGATAGAACATTCGATATATTATTTGAGTCGCAATCTCAATGATATGGAAGTTAAGTATTCATACGTCGAAAAGCTTGCCTTGGTGGCCATTTAAGTTGTCCAAATATTTTTCCATTATATCCTGCTTTGGAAGACCATTGTCATTTCGGATTGCAACCCTATGACATACATTCTGTCATGTCAATTTTTGGTGGGAAAATATTCAAAATGGATCGTCATTTTGCAGGAATTTGATTTGGAATTCATCAAATCCAAGTCAAAGAAGTCTTTAGTTTTAACTAATCTTCTCTACGACCTTCCCTATGATAGTACTGAAACGAAATCAAAACCATCAATTCCAAATGAGTCTTTGTTTCTGATTGGGTCAATTGACCCTTGTTATGGGTATGTTATAATTTATCTCCAAACCCAAACTATCTGGCCCGATACCTCTCGCTCACAAAAGCAATGTATTCGATACCAAGCCAAAGATTATCTGATCTTTGACGATACACTTTATCATCGTGGTGTCAATACGATTTTAAGGAGGTGCCTCACTCATGAGGAGGCTGAGAAATTTTTAAATGATTTTCATGATGGTGCTTGTGGTGGATATTTTCTTGGCTACGCTACTGTGTAGAAGATCGTCCACGCCAGTTACTTTTGGCCAACCATATTCTGCGACTACATTCTCGCAGTAAGAAGTTGTCATGCGTGCCAGATATTTGATCTTAAAATCCGCATGCCGCTAGCACCAATGCATCCTGTCATCGCCATGGGACCATTTGAAAAATGGGGCATTGACTTCATGACCTGCAACCCTCGTTTGGCCGGGGTGCATGGTTATATTATTTTCTTTGTCGAATAATTTACCAAGTTGGCCAAAGGGATGCCTACATTCAATAACATAGGCAAAACAACTGCATTGTTCTTTTTCAATCATGTTGTTTCTCGGTTTGGTGTACCACAAGATATAGTTACAGATCATGGTAAGAATTTTCGTAATAACATGATTAATGATTTGACTGCTAAATTTGGACAGTTAGATGATAGTTCTACCCCTTATTATCCATAGTTCAATGGACAAGTTGAAGCCATTAACAACATCCTTAAATGAATGCTTCAACGAATGATAGGGGTTCATAGATGAAATTGGCATTTAATCCTATACTCATATTTGTGGGAATATCGAACCTCGGTGAGAAATGCAACTGGATTTACTACCTTTCAGTTGGTGTATGGTCTGGAAGCTATCTTACCAATCCAATGTGAAATCTCGTCATTAAAACTCACTATTGACCTGCTACCTGACACCTCTAATGAAGAAGCGTGTCTTTTTAACCTCGTCCATCTAGATGAAATGCGTCGTGAAGTCGCATTGGCCAACGAATTGCATAAGAGATGAATCAAGGAGCAATATGACAACATGTCAAGCCTTGCATCTTCTCAGAGAGAGACCTGGTCTTGCTTTATGATCAGGAAGTTGATTTTATAGGAACATGAAAATTTGAGCCACTATGGCATGGGCCATACATTTTCAAAAGAGTTCTAGCTAAGGGCACCTACAAGTTATTTGATTATGATGGAATTCCATTAGTGCATCCTCGAAATGGGTTGTATCTTAAACGTTAATATGCTTAATTGAGCATATTAAACTTTTGTATCATATTGTATATATTCTTTGATTTGCATTTATTTTCTTAGTTTGTTTTTCTAGAGTTTTCTTGAATTTATTAATCCACTTTACATTTCATCACAGTTGACTGAATCTTTGGAACCATTTGTTGGGTACGCCGATGGTGCTAGTCATAGTACGCAGAACCAATCCTCTACAGCATGGGCCATTTTCGCTCCATGTGGCAAGTTAGTGAGTTTTCAAGGGATTTGTATCGGTCGATCCACAAACAATATTGTTGAGTATAGCGCGTTGATCGAACTTCTCTTTGATGCCATTTCATTTGGCATTAACCGCATTATCATTAGGTTAGACTCACAGCTTGTCGTACTGCAACTTACTAGTGTCTATAGTTTCTGAAATACAATACTTCATCATATGTTCCTTAGAGTTTGACTTTTGGAAATACATTTTTATTACATTCAATATCAACACATTTCCATAAACTTGAACACATTAATTGATTCCTTAGCAAATTATGTTTTAAACAGACATTTGCAACATATGTAAAGAAACATTTTCAATTCACATCACACAATTAAAATGGATTGCACATTAAACATAGGAAAACACTAAAAACAAATAGATAAATAGTTTAGGTTTTTACAAAATTTGTTCCCAAGACACATTGGTCATCTGACCTCAAAATGTATGCAAAAATGTCAAAGTAAAACTATTGATGCTCATGATAACAAGAAAACTCTAGCTATCATGCGCAATAGCCTCATTGAACGACTAGGAACACCAATAGTATGGCGTTGCAGTCTCATAGCTAAATCCTCGATCCGGCAATCCGATATCCCAAGAGTCAATCCCTCAAAGTGTTGTTGCAACTCAGTAAGAGTCTCAATAAAATCTAAATCCGGAATGACTTCTCTCTCGATAGTCCTCTCTGCTGGCTCATCAACTACCTTCTCTGGTCGACCCACATCTGTGTACATCAAAAATTTATTTTATTCTTGGAAAAAATAAAAATACAAAAACATGTAGAAACCTTAAAAATAAAAAAACATGGTCAAAACATTTTTACCCATTGCACCCCATTGAGCGCTATCTGGTAAAATAAAGTTTGGATCTCCACAGAAATCTATGCCTGCGTATGGATACTCCTCTATGGAAATCATCTGTCATCGGAGCCAGGAAAAGAATGCAGTAGAGAATATGATGGTCGATTGACCAATATGTCTAGCCATCAATTCAACCCATATCTGCATCCAAGGATCTATAGGACCAGAAATGCTCAGTGTCACATGTTCTGACTACATCAATGGATCTCACTATAAAATGAAGGAAATCAGGATCGAGCCATAACTGAAATTATTCTTCTTACTACCCTTTGATTTAGTCAGTTGTTCTTTCATCTGAAAGAGTATTGCTTCAGCCTAGTTGAACACTGTCAGTTCTAGACACTTAAGAGCATACTACATGTATGTGGTTTGCGACATGTAGTGTTACGGAACTAGCACGATTTGAAATAGTAAAAAATATGTTTCTCAAAGGAAAATCACGCACATCACGAATTTTTATTTTCCCATATTTACTTGGTTCAGTACTCGGATGACAATACTGGCATATGTAATCCTTCAATGTCTCTCCTCCAAGAGTAGATCCCATAAGGGAAATAGGAGAACCATGCCTCGATAATATAGTGAGAAAATAAACATCCTTAACCAATATTGGGAACACTTTTTCCCCAATGTGAAAATCCTGCAATGCCAGATCCCATGAACAAACTAGGAAATCCAATAGTTCCATATGTTGTCTCATCCCTGATAATCTAAAATATTTAATAAACCCGCAATCCCTGAGGGCTCTTACAGTACCCAGATCATTTAGGGCAATCATGTCTTGTTCTTCATGTTCTCTTTCTCGCCATTTAATGGTCATTTTGATCTTATTAATACCTGAAATCCAACCATAAGCTTCATTAGGATCCATTTCATGGAAAAAAATGGAAATTTTGAGCACACAACAAGAAAAAAATTTGAGAAATGGGCCCAACGCACCCCTGTTCAATGGAAATACCATTGCAAATGCGCCTGGACTTAAATTCCAATGCTCTACAACTCACCTTTCGACATTCAAGGGTGCTTTTCCCTCGGAGCATTGTATATTTACCCTAACGGGCTCAAAACCCTAAAAATTTACCATGAAATGAAACGTAAATGATACTAAAATAAAGAGAAGGTTCAGATCTCCAACCTGGATCAAATGGCACGAGAAATTTTCCCCTGAAACTGTTGCAATCAACCGCTAAATTTCGAGGGAAAAATAGGTTTAGAGCTCCTAAATTTAAAATGTTAATTATGGAATCGTAAAAACTTCTTTTTAATAGTCATTTTTTTACTCATATTTAATGATGTGACTATGGTTTTTATTCATTTTTACTATGAAACAGGTATTTTTAATTCGTTTTATGGTTCTATAAACAGGTTTTACAACTGATACAGTTATTTTGAAGTGCATAACTATTCAAAAATGATTTTACCGCAAAGCATACTTTTATCCTCTTTTTCGAGCTTTGATAAATAGGAAAAAGGAAATTAAAGTGCACTTTTATCTCTTTTTCGAGCTTTGATAAATGCAAAAAAGGAACCCCCCTGGAGTATTCTTTTAGCTCTTTTCAAACTCCGATAATGTGAAAATATTGTTGAGCACTTGTCTTTTCGAGCTCGTAAAAGTAAATGAAACAACATCTACTCAGTATAAGTTTAACCCTTTTCCAGAATGAGATAGATTATTTACGAAAAAGGAACACCTTAGTCAAACATGGCTAAGAGGTTTTCTTAGGTATCATTTTACACTTTTTTGGACCTGAGCGAAAAATTTACGAAAAAGGAATTATGGAGTTTTCTTTTCGTCCCTTTTTTCAAACTCTCTAAATATGAAAAAGGATCATGTTTTCACTGTCATTAGAATCGTTAAAACATAAAATAGCGACATACTTGTCGATCATGGCAGGATCAATTTTCATTATCGCTAGACTCGTTAAATCATTAAATAGATATGGATTCACCCGAAGGGTCGAATGATAGATCAAGCATATGTTACCCTACTCAAGCTTGTTAAAAAATAAAGAGGTACTGGTCAGCAATGACTGGGGAAAATTTGGGAAAATGAACATAACACTTTATGGTAGCAGGTCTCTCTTGAACATGACACTTTCACTTCAGCTCTGTGACTTTGGGTTGGGCAATATTCTTGATGGTCTATCATACCTATGGTATATCATACCATCCATCACTTTGATTTTGGGTCAATGTTGCCAACTCATTTCAGTGTCGTTGATATGTTCAAGAGAAGTTATCCAGTAATTATCTTCTTCTACAATAATCATAAACCTTCATTTTCATGACCACCATCCCTGAACATTGCTTCATCAAGTCACATTTTGTCTCCAAAATTATTACTCTTGTTTCACAATAAAGTTGCTTCCTATCGACATCAGTTCATCATCCAGGAAGTTAACTTAGAAAGATATTTCGAGTGCCTTGGATATTTCTTACATCAACGGCAGGTTTCTCGCTTCCAACAATAGGTTTACATCATCATACCTTTGACCGAAAGATTTTTTTTGGAGTTCGACATCAAATCATCTATTCATGCCTTGCAAATTTTACTACAGTACCTTGAGAACCATTAACATCAACGATGGTTTCTCTCACGTCTGTTAACGATTTACCTCAATGGGTGGTAATCAGAAGATGTCTTCCCATCTTCGCTTCATATCAAAATTTTCATGGTTATACTTGTACTTGAACGATCAAGTAAACGAGGTAGAGGACCCCAAATATAGTTTCATCCATCTGGGCTACGATTTCAAGAATTGTACCGCATCATACATACGGTGGCTTTACATACAGATAGTCATCCAAACATGGGCCTATATATGTAGGCATGTCTATATCTGTAGACGACTATCTGATTTATGTACGTGATATGATAGTTTATGTGTTGAGCATGGGTATGCCTCCCTCAGCAGTTCATGTCCAAGATGTAAGATATCATGATGTAATGTAATGAAAATTTATGTAGGTAAATTTGGGCATCATCCCCCAAGACCAATATGAAAAGGTTCTATCATCCCCTAATTCAATTGTTATATTCCCTAAGAGAATTCATTCCATTGATGGCTATAATTCATGAGATTTCCAATGTTTGAAGTATATTTGAAATGACCTATTAACTCATAAACGCACCCCTGAATGGGTATAAATACTTTGCAGATCACTTACCCCCATGCAAGGGTGCTCTGCAGAGCACTTCCTGACACTTAAAGGTGTGTTGGTCACCTGGGAGTGAAATCACCATTGCTCCGGGAATCTCACATGTCCAGTGCCTTTTAGAAGAGCTCATAGGTGTCATACTTCGAATACATGTGTTAATCCATCACCACTGAACTTGGAAACATGTCTCATCTATTATTATAAATCCACTCAATTCCATTTATTGAGAAACAACCTACAATTTCCCTATAAATTGAGCACTCATCTAAGTGCTAGGGAAGAAGAAATTTATGTAGTGTTATGTTGTTGGATTCTCAATAGATGAGAGTTGGAGTACTGTTATGCTACTGAGATGATGCTTGGTGTGATGAGGATGGAATGAAGTTGGAGCAGTTTGAAGATGAATTGATATATTGGTTGTAATCTTCCCCTCCTACTATCTTAATAAAGATATATGTTCTTTCTCTCATACATATGCTTATATCTTGTGAATTTTATTCTCAATTGTGTATGTATTCTCAGATCTAATCGGTGTGATTTGGTTAAGGTAGATAGATATTGTATATTTTTATGTTGTTTTTTGTCTTTTGTCTTTGATTGCGGTAATTGATCTAGTGGCTTTAGTTGGATTGAGAGCAACAAAAACAACGAAAGAAGGAGAAAGAGAGCGAAAGGATAACAAGTAGGTTTCTTTCCTTTTTGTCTATCTATTTGTCTTAGAGAAAAGAATATTTGTCTTTCTTCTCTTGTTCTGAGTGAAGGAACACCACACTTAGGGAGCTCTATTTTATCTGTAGATTAGAATTATGTATAACACCCTCATAAAATTCCTTCATTTCACCATTTCCCTTATCAAACCCATCTTGTTGTTGTGCTTCTGGGACAAGTATGTATTTTCACTTTTCCCCCCATTATTTCTCCCTAATTTTAGGAAATTTCACTTTCATCTTGTTCCTAACACCTATCCCTACCTCCCATTATTTTTTCAGATTTTTTCGTACCCCCCATCCCTTCCATTCCCTTCCCTCAAATTGTTGTGCTTCTAGCCCTGTTTTGCAGAACAAATCCCTTGTCATTTCTTGTTTGAAACTAGGGTTTTATATCAAAATTGAAGCTAAAACATGGTGAAGACCACTGAAAGAAGGAGGTATAAGGGAGGATATATCTTGAGATATGAGCCAACTCATATGCAAGAGGTCAATGCATCATAATTCATTAAAAATCATTTGAGCAGGCAGGTTGCCTAGGGTTTTGTCTAAAGGTGCAAGAGGTAGGTTATCATCATGATTTAACAAGAATATTTTCCATTAACTTCAAGAAATATCAAGACATCATAGCAAGGGTGAAATTTCCAGTGTCAGAAAAGGATCAAAAAGGGTTTTTTTTTTAGGTCTCACTGCCCTACTTTTTCACCTTTTGTTGCACTCAGGGATAGTTTTACTTCAAAATCCATTTCTAAAGTGATGAAGATGAATTTTACAAAAGTGAAAGAGGTTTTTGTCAATAATAGACCAAATAAAAAAAACCTCCTTCATTGTATGCACAGGTGTTATGATTTGGGAGATATGCAACAAAGTTTGAAGCCTATTTTTCAGAAAATCAAATTCTCCAATTTAATTGTTTGTTTTAGTCATAATTTTGTGGCACAAATTTTGAGAACAAGGGAATGATTTTCAAAACACTGAGAGAGGTTTTTCTTTTAAAAAAAATTACCTACAAAATATCTCTTAGGTTTGTAAAAATTGATATATTTAAAGAGATATCACTCCATCTTTGACCCCTTTTTTTACAAAAAATGCAGATTTTTGACCCTACAGAAATGCAGCAACTAGTTGTTGCGCTTTTTCTCAGAGGGTCCAAATCCAAAATTTAAAGCATGGTTGGATATCTAATGACTTAATGATATCAGAAAATCACTTTAGTATTCTTTTAAAGTCATAATTTTGAATAAAATGATCAAACAGTGCCTTTTTTACACCTTTCTTCCACCTTTTCAGAAATTCGTTGCGTTTCTCGACATTTGTTTCTAAAATAAATTTTGATGGGGCTAAAATGATGATTTTGGATCACTTAAGGGTCCTAGGGTATAATGTACATCCTAATATTTCTTAATCAGCCTTCAGCAACATTCGAAACCTATTCTAAGTCATCTAAAAATCAAGCCAAAGTTGTTGTGTTTCTGCTAAAAAAAATTGTTACGTTTCTAGGAAAGTTTGTTGTGTTTATGTGTTTGGATAAATTTCACTACACGTGGAGGTAAAAGGTCAAATTTGGTCAATGTAATAGCTGGTTCATGATTTATCTGATGATTTATATTATTTTTAATGATTATCATTCTAAATAATCTTGTGATTAATGCTTTGAGAGATAAGATGAATTAGTTATCTAAAAAGGGGGAAAGTTGTTTCTAACTTCCCTGAGATTTGGAAATGAGACATTAGGCTCATTAATTAGTTGCTATGGATCAAGATTCAAACCCTTAGAGCTGGAATATTGTTTTTCTATTATATGTACTCATAAACAAGTCTAATAAAAGGTTGGATACTTGAAGTTCACACTTTTTGGAACTGATGTACTTTACTCTTTGTAGAAATAATATAGAGGCAGTTGCAGTTATTTTTATGGGATTCTTGTGATGTGGTTAGTGATAGTGATTTTCTCCATTTTTCCTTATGAATCTGATGATTAACATGTTCTAGCATCCATCTATGTTCTTATTTTGTTAATCTCATAAGTTTATATAGGATACGATGCTTCATATGCTTTTTTTTATCTGAGATTTTCGTATAAGTGTTTTATATTCTAAATAAATGATTTCATACATGTATGCTCATTTTAATCCTTCTACATGATTTACTCCTCACCACACTACAATGACAAATTCAATTTTTGTCACTAGTTATATCTATCTTGCCTCATTCTATGACCACAGTTGATCATTTGGAATACTTGGCCTAGTTCCTAATCTGGTGCTTCTTATCCAACAAACCCTAATCAAAACCCTATTGAGATGATAAATAGTCTAAAACAACAATATTCTCCAGTCACTTCCATTGGTTGTGAGCTTGATATTAAGAGAGCCCTCTCTGATTCGGTAGGGCTAGATACCAAGTCAAAAGTTGGTTTGTGGTTACCTATTTGGTTTCCTTTCTCAGCCTTGGGAAACTAAGCAGCACTAACACACCTGAGTGACTTCTTCTTGAATTGTGTGAGGGGTCAAATCCCACTAGTGAGTGACTAAGATCTTAGCCTGATTTTGTGCTCTGGAGTGGCCACGCTCCTGATAGTAAGTTGTTGCTCTTCGAAATTGGTTCCATTACCTGGGATGGTAATCAGCGAGAGGGATGAGAGGTTGGAGATGGACATACTAAAACTAGAAAAAGTAGTGGGTTCTCAACAAAGCCTTGATTCCCTAACTAGGCCTCTTAGTTTCTAAACAAATATGTTGTCGGAACCATTTGTGGAATAATAAGTAGAACCAAGCCAAGGATTCATATTAAGATTTCAAACCCAATGTGTTGTGTAACCAGCTCCAAAAATAGAAGAAAAGAGATATCAATGCCTTAGAAATAAGCCACTTCGAGGGGGCAACCTCCAATACATTACATAAATGAACAATTCTTGGATGATACAATTTACAAAACCTCCTTTCTATATGTAAGTCCATGTGGCCATAATATAATCTTAGTGGGCCACAATGTAATCCTAGCCAACCTAACAATAATAATTTAAGGGCACAATAATAACAAAATGGGGGGTTACAAGGGTACAATAATAACAATAAGGGGTTACATTAATAACAATAAGGGACTATACCCTAGTAATATAGGGACCTAACATTCCCCCTCTCCTTCAAAAAAGTGTTGTCCTCAAAACTTGAGTAGCTCTGGGTGCTTCTATATAAACTTCTCATCCTCCCATGTAGAATCTTCGGTGGGTAAGTTCTTCCACTTGATGAGATACTCAGAAGTGATCGATTCCATAGTTGTCGAGTTCTTGTTTCCCAGTGACAGCTCGAGGGTTCCAATGTGATTTTTCCTTCCTCATCAAGTTCTGGAAATATTGTTTGAACTGGAAGATTTTCACCTGTAACATTCTTTAAGCATGAAAAATAGAAAACTGGATGCACTCGCGAAGAAGCAGGAAGCTCCAATTTGTATGCCATAGTACCAATCTTTTGCAACACCTTGTAAGGACCATCGTACTTTGGCGATAATTTATTATCCTTCTTAGCTTTCTTGAGGGAGATTTTTTTATATGGTTGTAGCCATAAAAATACCCAATCTCCTACATCAAAACTTCTCTCGCTGCGATGTTGATCTGCCTGTTTTTTCATTCGATTTTGTGCCAAATTTAGGTTATCCTTTAAGAGTTGGAGAACTTCTTGCTGATGCTTGATGTGAACTTCCACTACTTGAAACTTGAATTTTCCCTCAAATATGATGTGATGGATGGTGGATGATATCCATAAAGTGCCATAAATGGGGTCATTTTTTTAACGATGTGGAAGGAAGTGTTATACCACCATTCGTGAGAGGTAACCACTTGACCCATTGTGTTTGTTTATCAGATACAAAACAACGAGAT
This sequence comes from Pinus albicaulis, assembly GCA_034641835.2. Taxonomy (NCBI): domain Eukaryota; kingdom Viridiplantae; phylum Streptophyta; class Pinopsida; order Pinales; family Pinaceae; genus Pinus; species Pinus albicaulis. The sequence continues at coordinate 1,403,842,242 of CM076579.1, read as the reverse complement.
ATCCCTCTAAACATTTATTTACTATCTCGGTTGACCATCGGATTGAGGATGATAAGATAAGCTATGAGCTAATTGAGTACCCAAACAAGAAAAATAACTCCGTCCAAAAATTTCCGGTAAAAATGGGATCTCTGTCAGCTCACAATAACCCTTGGGCTTCCATGTAGCTCTTTTGGGATTTGCACTCCATAAATGTAGTAGCAAATTGTACTTGCTTTAAATGGATGATATAATGCACAAAAGTGTGCATACTTGGTAAGTCTATCAACTACCACCATGATGACACTCTTTCCTTCGAACTCAGGTAAACCTGTGATAAAATCCATTGAAATCTCCTCCCAACGTTGACTTGGAATGGATAAAGGTTGTAGAAGTCCTCGAGTCTTAATTGTCTCAACTTTATTCTGTTGGAAAACCAAACATTCTGCCACAAACTTTTGAATATCAGATTTAAGGCCATCCCAAAAAAATTCTTTCTTCACCCTATGGTAAGTTTTTAAAAATCATGAGTGTCCTCCTAAAGGAGAAGTGTGCAATTCTAGAAGAATCTTTTGTTTTAGTTGGGAATTCTTACAAAGATATAAGCGATATTTGTACCATAAGGAATAATTTTTCCAACTAAATGTATCAAATGTACTAGGATCTTGCTGCAACTTTTGAATGAGTGTCCATACATATTTTTCCTTCTTCCATTCCTCTCTTGCTTCGGTTATCCAATCTGGTTGGATAATAAAAATGGCACAAAGCAATGCTTCCACCTCTTCATTCTTTCTTGAGAGTGCATCTGCAACAACATTAAACTTTCCTTTTTTGTAGATTATTTCAAAGTCATAACCCAACATCTTTGTGACCCATTTTCTTGCTCTTCGAAGATAGTCTTTGTTCCAAAAAGTGTTTAAGACTATCATGATCAGTTTTCACCTTGAAGTGTCTTCTCATTAGGTAAGTTCTCCATTTCTTTAGTGCATGCGGTATTACTTAACATTTCCTTCTCATAAATAGGGTTTCTTTAAATACTTTCATTTGATTGAATGACTTTTCAAAATAAATGGGTCTTCCTTCCTACATTAAACAGTACCAATTCCATTTTAGAGGCATCACATTTCCACAATAAAGGTTTTTGTGAAGTACGGCGTAGCTAAGAGCTGTGCTAGAGCACATTGCCTCTTTAAGATGTTCAAACGCCTTAGTTGCTTCAAGAGTCCATGAAAATACATCTTTCTTCAATAATGTTGTTAGAGGTCTTTGCTATTCTCCCATAATTCTTAACAAACTTGCGATAATACCACTGTTAACCAGAAATCCTGCATAGCTCGCTTTATGGTTGTGGGGACTTTCCATTCCTTAATGGCTTTAATTTTTGTTAGGGGTCTACTTTAACACCCTCGTGAGATACAATATGACCCATATATTCCACCTCTTGCACTCCAAAGAAACATTTGGATGTTTTTGCATATAATTGTTTCTCCTACAATAGTTTGGGCACCCTATCAACATGTTCAACATGAGTCCTTCCAAGACTTCTTTATAGATTAGTATATATAAAAAAAATACTAGCACAAATTTTTCTAAGGAAGGGTTTGAAAATGGAATTCATCAACCCTTGAAATGTAGAAGGTGCATTGGTAAGGCCAAAAAGAGCATGACCAAAAATTCTTAATGACCCTCATGAGTTCGAAATCTTTCGTTTTAGGAATATCTTCGATCTTCATTCTAATTTGACGATATCTGAGACGTAGATCCAACTTGGTAAAATAAATTGCTCCATGTAATTCATCCAATAATTCATCAATCACGGGAATGGGAAATTTATCTTTAATGGTGAGCTTATTGAGCTCCCTATAATCAGGACACATTCGCCATGATCCATCCTTCTTGTGTACCAATACTACGGGGAGGCGAGAGAAAGAACTTTAACTAGGTTGAATTATACACCTCTAACATTTACGCAATCATACGTTCAATTTTCGCTCTTTTTGCACGTAAGGATATCTATAAGGCCTGATGTTTGGAGGAACACTTCCTGGAATCAAATGAATAGAATGATCATGATCACGAATAGGTGGGAGTCCTTTGGGAGTTTCAAACACCTTGGAATGATTGTCCAAGACTTGTTGGATATCTGCAGAAATAGATGATTTTGATTTTGGAACTTCTAGTGAGCATAATTGTGCAATAACGCCTCGTTGTTCTTTTTTTAGAAGCTTTGTCATGACATTAGAGCTTATTATCTTTCCCGGCTTCCATAATGCCCCGTAATTCAACTTCCTTTCCTTCTAAAAAAAAATTCAAAGAAAAAGTTCTTGAAAATTAAAAGCTACCGCCCCCAAAGATTGTAACCATTGTACTCCTAGTACAACATCGGCACCTCCCATAGGAATGGAAAGCATTGTACTGAGTCAATACATATTCCCCCATGGTTAGCTTGATATTATGGCATTTTCCAAAAGCAATTTATAATTCCTCCATTTGCAACCATCACTTGACATTAGCGGTGCTAGGTATAGGAAACAATTTAATTCCTTGGCTACCTTATAATGAATAAAAGTATGGGTTGCTACTGAATCAATCAACACCATCACCTTTTTCTTTTTGATATTTCCTTCTATCTTGAGATTTTGAGGAGTAGTAATTCCTGCCGAGTGCATTACGACGATAATGGTCGATTCATTTCTTCCTCTTCTAGAGCTAGTTCCTGAGTGTATATCCTCTTCTTGTTCATTTTCTTCTTCCTCTTCACAATCTATGTAAAATAATTTCTTCTCGAGCACACTTATGACCTTTAGTGTATTTTTCTATCACAAGCTGTAGCAAATCCCTTTTGCTCTTTCCAGTGTTGTGGTGTCAACCTTGTAGGTTGTGGAAATCTAGGTGTAGCAACACTTCCTTCTTTATAGGAATTGAGTGGTAGGCTTCCTTGTCGCCATTATTTTACATTCAACTTTTTCTTGCCAGCACGAGATACCTTTTTCCAATGAATCCGATTCCAAAACGCGAACTTCATGTTGGATGTTATCCTTTAAAGTGCCTATGAAGAGATCGATCTTGTGTTCCTCTGGAATATCGGTTACCCTTATATTCAATTTTTTGGAAGTCCTCAATGTGCTGCCCCACTAAACCCTTTTGTTTGAGATTTATCAATTGGCTAAAGAAAGGTGTTTCTCTTTGGATCCTCATAATGTGCTATCATTTCCTCAGTAAAAATTGACCAAGTGACAATTTTTACAGGAGACAAAGCCATCGATACCATACAAATGTATTTTGTTCTAAATGTAAATTTGCAATGCGTACCTTTTGTGTGTTTTTCACGTTATGGAGATCAAAATATTGCTCCATCTATAGTATCCATGTTACAGGATCCTTTCCATCAAAATTCCTCATATCCATTTTTGGAATATGGTGGTTCTTCCCGCCAACATTAGAGTTTATGAAATCACGATTAACATTTATTTTGTTCTCATCATGAGGTTCTTCTACTCTTTTCACCATTAGGAAACATTTCTTGTATCAACTTTGTCAAACCTTCTATGTGCCTTTTAGATCATTCTTCATGTTTTCCATGTTGTCTTTCATGTCATCCATCTTAGCTTCCATGCCATCCATCTTAGCTTCCACACCTTTCTTCAAAACTTCCATTTCATTTTTTGTTGCTCTTTGCGAGAGTGAAATTTGTTGCACTTGCTCTTGTAATTTTGATAGATCATGTTGAAATTCTTCATATTCATGAGTCATAGTTGAGCCTGTTAGTGCTCAAATCTACCTCAGGATGAAATGAGATAAAACTCAAGGCTACATCAAACCACGCTTAGCCTCGTAGCTAGCCCTACGAGGGCAGGAGAGGGCTCTCTCCGTCAATCTCGATAAAATAAGCAATAGGGTGCGAGATGACTTACGATAGGAGCTGATTTTAGGCTAGTAAAGAGATAGGTAAGTTTGATTTTTTGATTTTGGGGGTTTTCGACTGAGAAATGGGAAAACAAATTTTGGGATGGGGATAAGGTCGGACCTTTGCTGATTTCTAGTTGGGGGGCGAGGTAGGTGAGTGTCTTGATGCTTTTAATTGGATATACGGAAAGATCAGACAAACGAGGGAGCTGAAGAGGGGCAAGAAGAACTTGGATCCTCTTCAAACAGTCGAAAAACATATAGAACTAAATGAATTCAAAGGCGAGAGCACGGTAAACGATGGATTCAACCTCATCTACTCATTCAATTTGGTTCGAAGCATATGAAAAGAATGGCATACATTAAACATGAAGAACTTACGATGAAAACGAGAGAGAAAACACCATCAAGAACAAAACACCACAAGGATCCCAACAAGTGCCGCAAAACCTCAGATCTTTCCTTAGCCAAAATATGAAAAAAATATGTACAATGGTGCCAAAAAAGTCTCCCAAGAGTCCAACCTCTCCAACCCTCGAAAATGATTGAGAAATTACATCATATAGATCATCCTAACCCATTCCCCCCACCTCTAGGGGTCGAATTCCTCCTTCAGGATCAGTTTCAACAAATTCTAATCATGGAACTACAATCTAGGGCGACTAACAACTTGCCTCTAAAGAGTGAGGACTGATCCATTTACATGATTTTTACTTTTTTTGAGAGTGAATCTTCTAGAATAGATAAAAAATAAGCCAAAGTTACATGCCAAACATAAATTTACATCATGAAAACCCAAAAAATTTCATCCACAAGCAAAACTGGTCAAAGCGGCGAAAATGCGAAATTTTGGAAGTTGAAAATTCAGCCAAAAATTTAAGTGGGTGCATGCGAGCCAAGTGGGTCGCATGCCTTTCAGCCCGATTTTGAAGTACTTCCCGGCATCCAAATTGAGCTCATGATAGCTCGTTGGAAAGCCCTGGATGTTGGCTATCCAACCCAAGTGGAATTTCCCAATTTGGAGCTCATTTTACCCTTCAAAACCTCATTCTCCCAGAAGTACTTCCTGCTGGTGCAAAAGGTGGCAGCAAGGTGGTTTTCATGGTGTTTTTTAGCTTTTTGACCATCCAGAATCTGATGAAATGCTTTGGAAATGCTGAGGATGCATAACTTATCATGACAAATCCAAAAAATGCAAAAAATTTCCTTCAGCAAGTGTCCCAAAAAAAAGTGAGCATATGAGTCGAGAACCAGCTAGCGAAAAAACCTATTTTTAGACCAAAAAATTTCAAAATGACAAAATTTTCTCTACGAATTTGCTCAAATTCAGAGCAAAGATCCTCCATCATGTATCTTGCTCCCATTCAACGAAGCCTCGGCCAAAATCCCGAAGTGGATTAGGCCTTTTTCCGCCCGTTTTAGTGCTTCGCTCAACCTCCTTTTCGAGATCTTCATTTTTGCTTTGCAGAGACATGCATGCGAGCCCAATAATGTCCTTTCATGTGACGAAGCATGTCCTTCTCTCTATTTTCCTTTGCAGCAACTTCTCCGGGATGGATGTTTACATGCGTGAGTACAAAATCTCGATCAATTGGTGTCATGTCGCCGGGTCTTTTTAAGGACAGACTGTCCGATCCTCATGGATTCGACGATGGCTCATAAAGTGTGTGCTCTATCCTCTAGATGTTTAGTTACGATACTATGAAGTACTGGAATATTCATCATACGTACCCTTGTGAAGTGCATCAACAAACGAACATGATACAGCAAAGAGACAGCGGCGTATACGCCTCTGCAGGCCCGAAATATCGAATGATGAGTTTCATCCCAGTGGTGCAAACTCATCCCTCAAGAATATGAAAGGAAAAACTACGCCCAAGTGCCTCATATATCCCCAAGTTTAATGTATGGCTCCTAGTGGGAATTTCTCTAAATGCGACGTTTGTTCCATTCTTCTCCCATGTTTGGTATGCCGAGTGGCTTGAGCAATAGTCAAGGGTGACAGAATGAAATCAACCCAGGCAGAGATTTACGCGGCCCATCACGTAAATGTAGAACAAAGCCAGCACGAGCTAGTTCACGATGAAGGCAGGTTTGTGAAATCATCTCACAAAATTGAAAACATGACGGATACAAAAACAATCCATTGCTAATGGACATGCTGCATAGCCCAGGGCCAAAGAAGTAGGATCCTCCCTGCGATGATCACCACCTTTGAAACCTGCGTGCAAGGCCCTCGTGACACATTGCCTCTCGTCGTGGAATCACTATCCAGAGTCCAGCTCATAAACACTTTCTGTCTGCGACATGTAGCTTTGAACAAGATATTTTCAATGTAGATATTGATATAGATGCGATGAAGTCGAAAGTTTTCAATGCATTCTCAAAACCCAAATATATTGCATATGTACCAAAGCATCATAGGGGAAACACACAATGGTAATAGCTACTGTTTTAGGTGGATTGGGATAAAGAAACAGCGTCTCTTTTTTATTACAAGTGGATTTTTACAAATGAGTACCAAGTGAAAAATGTGGGTGCGGCCTTTAAAAATCTTGGATAAAATTTGTCAAAGGGGAACAATGAGTAGAAGATTGTGTTTGTCGATGGGGAAGTGAGACACAATGTGACAATGATCACGGTGAAACAAAAAAAGCCATAACGGTGGTAAAATAATGATGATGACAACGGTGGTAGAATGAGTGTGAGGGCGAGTGAGACTTTGACAATATATGCGAGAGGTATATATATCAACCATACAAGGTGGGAAAAACCTTCACAAAACCACCCATATGTATTTAAAACCCTAAGGAATAAATGCTTGCCATGAATATAGGGTTTCACCTTTCCATTCAAATAAATCAATTTTTCCCACTTCAAGACATCACAACCATATTTAAAATCTCATCGAGCAATGATTTAAAACACCATTTGGAAGCCAGTGGAGTCGATTCAACTTACGAAGCGCAGGCGCAAACATGAATTTTTGCAGGCTCCGTTTTTAAGTGGGTCGCAACCACTCAAGTGGGTCGCACCCCTCAAGTGGGTCGCAACCGTGCAATTTTACATTGGCTGAAGCTAACAAGTGGGTCGCACCCCTCAAGTGGGTCGCAACCACTCAAGTGGGGTCTCACGCCCTCCAAGCGACATCCCGAACGATGAGAACTTTGTCCACGGCCTTCAGAAACACGATTTCGACTCCTGCCTTGGCGAACTTCTTGCAAATGATTATGTTTGTCATGCTCATATATGAAATAAATATCTCATAAAATCAGATTGCTTTTCAAATGTGTTAGATAACCCACTCTTATAATGTTTACACATTTTTACATTTGGCTATTTAATACAATATTTCTCTTTGGCTTTTAGGAGTTTTTGGGTGATAACTCTGCTTTGTCTTTTGCGAGGATGTGGCTCTTTAGTTTAGGAAAAAGATCGAGGCTTAGATGTGAAAGCTTCTCATGGTGAAATGGATATAATTATTACAAAAATGAAATTAAACAATTTCTAGTTCCAAAACAGAGTTTTGGAATAGAAATGTTTTCAAATACTTATGATAATAAAAAATATGAAATCAAAACTTGTGAAACCAACCTCATGGCTATCAAGAGCTTTATGACACATATGCAAAAGACGCGAAAAACCCTAGACTCTAGGACTAAAGACGCTTTTTAACGAAAGCGATATTTAATGACCATGAATGAAATGACGATGAACTTCGAGTATTTTTTGAGAAATTTTTAAATAGCCCGAAGGTACAAACATGAGGAAACAAAGGGACAACCGGACCCCTCGTCGAGTCGGGTGGCATGCTCTAGCGAAATGCAACGAAGTGGAACAAGCGAGACACCTAAGAATGAATATGCAAATGGCGAAACGATCTCGACGGAGGCTGTAAAGACCGACTCTAACATTGGCTCCAATGGGGATGGTGGCTCCATGGAGATGCCAAGAACGATGAGGGATCTGCGGGAGTCGAGTCGGTGCCTTCATCCATTGGGCGATGGAGTCATTATTTCAGCGATAAAACAAAAACTTTGGACATATTTATTGATTGCAGATTTGACTAAAAGATGGCGAGATTTGACCAAAACTTACATGACTTTAAAGAGCGAAGAAAGTGAGTCAAAACCCGACTTGACAATTTCAAACCAACTAACCTCCATCTCCAGATTTATAGCCTTCGCTCAAGACCCCGAGACGAAGATGAGATCAGATACACTTGCCATGAAACGAAGTAAAACGATATGTACAATGATGATGAAATCGAGCAAGAAGATACCAGTGATATCGTTTCGACAGCAGGCCATTGATCGGTCCTCCGGGGACAATCATCTCCATTCATTTCTTTAAGAAGAAAGGCATTTTGACCCCGATACGGCCCTGCAATCTTAAAAGGACCCTTCCATAGATTTTCAAATTTTCCGTGCTTTCCTTATCTTCATTCAGAGCATCCCATTTCAAAACTACACTCATCCATCGAAAACTTATCCGCTTTTTCCTTTACGTCGTAGAGTCTTCTTTGTGCGCTCCTGCAACTTGAAAGTATTTTGGAATACCTCTTCCCGTGTCTGCTTGTAAATGAATCATCGATTAATTCTCATTTCCGCATGGGATCTTCCACTACTACGACTTCTCAGAAGCAATTTGACCATAGGGGACAGACAAGTGAAGTAGGAAAAACCGTGTCTGTTCGTGTACCAACTCGAAAGAGACATGCCAATAGACTTTTCTGACTTACCCCTATCAGCCCAGCAGTGCATTCACTAGCTTCTTGTGCAGCCCTTTTTTGTTGATTTCAGCAATTTCTTAATAATATTCACCAAGGATTTATTTGAAGATTCACTTAAAGCCATTTCCTTGCGGATGGTAGGCGGTCAGAATGCCCCAAAGGTGATATTGTACTTATAGCAAAAGTTCAACCATCCTTTTTGACTTAAAGACGGCTGCATTATCACGTAATTATTTTACTAGGACACCCAAAAACGTGACGAGAATATTGTTTTCAAGAAAAGAGATAATTACCGCATCAAGTGGCACAGTCGAGTGGGAATTGCTTGATCCACTTTGTGAAGTAGTCCGTGGCTTTCATCAAGATCCATCTATGCTCAGTGTCTGGAAGATCTTTCGAGGTGGATTTCCAGATAAAAATCCAATCCCCACTGCATGGAATGGTGCACTAACTTCAATTGGTTTGTTTTAGAGGAAAAGATTTGTAGTTTACGCTTACCTTCGAAAATTTGACACTCATGACAATTTTTAACGACCTTAAATACATCGAGAAAACAAAGAAGGCCAATAATACCTTGCCCTTAGAATCTTATTTGATGTTGTGGTCTTCCAAAACAAATGACCTCCGATGATCACCTTTGTGAAAGTCCTCCAAAACTCTTTGAGCTTCCTCCTCTACCAAACAATTCAACAACACTCCTCCGAGGGTTTTTTCCAATACAATGTAGAATTTAGCGACTCTCAACTTCAATGTTCTACTCTTATTTCTAGGCATCCCGGGAGGTGGAGACAAATTACGAAGCACGTATAAAATGTTGACATACCAAGGGAAGAAACAAAAATATCGGATACACAGACGACGTACTTTCCTCATCTTCATCGAGACATGGCAGATCAAATTATATCTAGAGCATGTCAGTTTGTTTCAGCCATGAGCTTGGCGAGTCCTTGTCCTTTGATCGGCTTGGTTGGTTTAATCTCCACATCGTATTCTAACAACGCGATCCACTTGCCCCTTCTTCCCTCTGGATCTGCTGTACCAAAACATCTTTAGCTTCACGTTAGGAACGTATGCTATAATGTGAGAATGCGATATATACACACGGGAAATCTTTCAAGGCCTTTACAAGGTGCTAGCGCTTGTTTCTCAATAATATTGTGACTCAATGCTCCATCATATGATCCGATTGAAAAAAAGCAATGGGCTTCTCAACTCCATCCCTTTTTTGCATCAAAAAAAGTCGCCAATGTGTGCTCGAAGCAAAAGAAAATAAATAAATGAAGTCCTGTGTGTAATCCGGGCTGAGTTAAAATAGAAATTTGAGAAAGAGATATTTTTACCAAATTGAATGATTTCACTCTTCTGTCCACTTTGACATTGTCCTTTTTCGGCATGTTCCCATGATTTCTCTAAGGTGCTTTGCAAGATTTGGAATGAAACTGTGCGAGAAAATTCATTTTACCATTAAATGTATTTGTATTTCTTTCTTGTTGAGGTGACATTCAATCGTTGTATGGCTTCGACAAGTACGAGGTCAACTCGAATGCCATCTTTCGATATGGCGTGGCCAAGGAGCTTGCCTTCATCCATGGCAAAAAGCTCTTTTCGGATTCAGCGAAATGCCATACTTTTTTGCACTACAGGGAAAACAATTTTTCAAATGATATAAATGTTCCTCATCGGAATTTGAAAACACGGTTAAATTCATCAAGGTAAACAACCAAAAATACATCTTTCTCGTTGGCAAAAGCCATGTCCATTGCACGCTGAAAGGTGGCGCCTGCATTCTTCAAACCAAACGACATTTTTGCATAATGAAACATTCCCTAAGGAGTGGTGAACGCAGTCTTATCACGATCATCTTCATGCACTAAAATCTGATTATAACCTGAGTATCCGTCGAGTAGTGACATCCTTGATGCTCCAACTATTCGCTGCAATATATGATCCATTTTTGGCAACGGATAATTGTCTTTTAATGATACCTTGTTCAAATTTCTGAAATCGATACATAAACGGATCTCACCTGTTTTCTTTCTCACGGGCACCAAATTTGATATCCAATATGAAAATCGGATAGGCACAATGATTCCTGACTTATACAACCTGTTTACCTCTTTTTCGATCGATGGTAGCAGCTTTGGATTGATTCTCCTCAACTTTTGACGAAAAGGCTTCTGATTTGGTTTGATGGGGATAGTATGCTGAATGATGTTAGTATCATATGTTTTTAGATCTGAATAATCCCACGCAAAAGCATCAGAAAATGAAGACAACAATTTCACATACTCTGCCTTTACCTTTGGTGACAATGACTTTGATAATTTTACCATCTTGGGATTCTCAGCTGTCCCAATATTTACCTCCTCAACACCTTTTTCTGTTGGCCTCAATGTCGGTTTGCGGGCTACATCGTCTTGATCGAACAACTCTTCCAAAGGAATCAATCCCTTAGGAATGATGTTGTCCTTAAGTTGCAGCACTTCCATTTGGTTTATTTGTATGTCATCACTACCATCATCATGTTCTGTATCTATGGAGGTGTCTTTAAACTTACCCTTATTCTGCAGAAAATCACTAATCTCCTCATCATCCTGAAAGACTTGCCAACATCGCTGATTGTCTGGAACGGTGGGGCGGTGTTTCACATGAATCTCAAATTTGTTGCTGGAATTCATTGGAATTTTAAGATTGCTTGCTGCCTTAGCAAGACCATCAGCAACACCATTTTGTATGCGAGGCACACATGTCAAGGTATGATCAAAAAATAATTTCAGAATGTCTAAAACTGCATTACGGTAAGCCCTCATGCGAGGATGCTTGGCCTGAAACTCACCTTTAACCTGCTTTATCACCAACTCTGAATCACCATACACTGCAATCCTTTTCGCTTTCAGCTTCTTAAGAATCTTAAGGCCAGCAATTAGAGCCTCATATTCCGCTTCATTATTAGAACAATCAAATGCAAGCTTGTAGGAACACACCCTCACATTGCTCGGAACCTTATCCGGAGCGGAAAACGGACTACGAATCCACACACCAATCCCAACACCATCACTGCCCACTGCGCCATCAAAATCCATGGTCCAGAGACCATCTTCATCGTCCTCTAAATGCTGAAATTGTGCCGGCTCTGTTTTTTCTGTTTGCTGCCCATTGTCTTCAGCTGATTGCTCCACAGTAGATTGTTTTTCTCTCCTTTCTTTTTGCAGAACTTCTCTAAAATTTTCAGTGATTTCTGGTATATCTTCTGCCTGAACTAATTGAATTTCTATATCATTAAAACTATCAGCAAGCAACACAAACGATTCTAAATCGGTATGTACATAATTTACAGGATGATTGATTGGCTTCTCTTTGCTAGTTATCATGTATTTCATCTTCTGCTCTCGATATAACTTTCTCATTTGACCGAAGACTAGAATTGTAGCATAAGAGAAATCTAACTGAAGTGTACCTTTCAACTTTTCCCCCCAAGATCTTGAAAGGAGCATACCAAATCGCGGAGGAATGTCCGCCACCACCACGTCCATTAAGACATTCTTTGCTGGAATTTGATCTAAGCTTACAACCAAATATTTGATGAGTCCTATACATCTCACATGGCTGGAATCAAATGAATACAAATCATGATATTTTCTTGTAATGTCTAGCCCTAACTTTTCCATGATTTCCTTTGGCATCAAATTGTGCGAAGCACCCGAATCGAACATGGCATTGTGCAAAACATATTCATGCAGCCTCAAACTGATATAAAATGGAGGAACATCATTGTCAGGAGACTCACCATCTAATGCAGGCCCAAAAATCAATTCCGGCTGATCATCCTCAACATTTACCGTATCAAACATTGGATCAAAGTTCAGAATTTTGGAGACTTGACCTCGGTAGCTGCTGTTCTTCATGATTTCTGTCAAAGGAATAGATATTTTTAATTTGGAAATTTCATTTTCCAAACTAAATGCTGAAACTTTCTCAACCTCTTTGATCGGAACTTCCTTCTTTTCAGCCTTGTCTTTCACTATGTTTGACTAATTTACCTTTTCTGCTGATGATACTTTACTAGCTGCGGGATCAATTGTCTCTTTTCCTTTCTTCTGTGGTATCGGTGAATCCGTCTTTGGTGCTGAAGCTTCTTTTCGTTTCTGAATTGGATTTATGGGCACATCTCGGTTTCTCAATGAGTATTGCTTTTGTTGGGCAGACAAAGCATTCAAATATCCTCTTTGGTATTCATCTGATTCTTCCTCTAAATCTGCATCATTTGCTAGAATGAAATCTTCATCTTTCTGAACAACTGAACCTTCTCCGTATTCTTCATCCTCAGTGATATAGATAGGCAGATCATCGGGAGTAAAGAAATGATTTTGCTCACCTGCTACATCATCATCATCGTCAGAATCTTGACTCACAAAATTCTGCAAAAGAGGTGTCTTAATCTGCTGTTGGGCTGCTGGCTCTGGTGGTCTTTGTTCACGCTGCTTTATTCTGAACTGTGGCTGCTGTTGGCCACGATAATTTGGATTCCGAATCTGCGTTTCTGATTTGTCAAGATTCATTCTCTTGAACATTTTTTCCATCTCACGAATCAAGTGCTGTTCAGATGTAGATGTGGAAGGCTCTTCCTTTATTGTCACTCTTTTCTCTGCTTTCAACCGTGCTCTCTTATCATTCAAATTTGCCTCAACACTAACGGCAATCTTCTGCATATCTTCTAAGGTAGGCGGATCTTGATCACGAAGGGAATAAGCCATCTCCGGATCAAAACCATCCGGGAATTTAAGAAGAGCTGACTTTTTAGACGGCCTTAAATCGTCTGGGATCGCGTTGTACACGGTATTGAATCTAATGATATAATCCTGAACGGACTCACCAGGATTACGCTTGATGTTTGTATACTCTGAAGTAATCTGCAGCGGATCCTTTTTCATCTCCCATCGATCTAAAAACTGATCCTGAAGTTCTTGCAATGTGTTGATACTTCTGGCTTGTAGAGCTCTGAACCATTTACGAACTTCTCCTCCAAAAGTTTGGGCAAACAATCTCATTGAAACATTTTCTGCATCAACTTCATGCAGATCCAAAAAGTCTGTCATCCGAACAATGTGCTGCTGAGCGGATATACTCTGTGGTGTGCCATCAAATATGGGAATTTTGCTTTGGTAATCAGCAGGCATATGATCTAAATTGGCTGGTAAAGCAAGAGGTGCAAATCTGGCTGCCATGATTCTTGGCGGATTGATGATAATCTGCTGTCTAGGAGAAACAGGAGGACTAGGAGCAGTAGGTCTGCGAGGTGTATTCGGTGGAGATGGAGGAGAAATTACTATTGATTGCTGATCGGAAAATTGAGGCTGAACCGGAATGGTAGGGATAAAGGGAGGTTCAGTGGGGATCCGTGAACTAGATACAAATTCAGATGGTTCAAGAGTTTGTGGATCAGATTCAGTGAATTCAGGAGTGTTGGTATCCACAACGGAATTTTGCAACTGTCTATCCAAGTAATGTGAAACAAATCTGTATTGCAAATCTTCAGAAAACAATGGATCCGGAACTAATCTTGATAATTCAGTTTCAGAGAAATTAACAAATAAGGATGTTTCAAAACGTGCATCAAAAGGAATTTCGTCAACATATATGATTTTCACAGGACAGGATGCAGATCTAGAAAGCAATCTGGAACTTCCAAAACTCACTTGACTTTCTCTTTCGCAACTTTCTTGACTTCCTTGTCTTCTAAGGATCCTAGGAATCAGATTTGGATTTTCAAATATCGTTGGTGGATCAGGGTCAGGATTCGACCTAGTATTCCTTCTTGAAGCCAGTGTATTGATCTTTCTCGGGATAAATTTCAAGGAACACAATCAATTATCTTCAGCCTTTCGACTTCTAGACTCAATCATCCAAAGGGTCTAGAACGAACAAGTATACTGGGGTGATTTGCAAATCAAGTGCTGCACTCACAAGCTTACCGGAGATCGACTGAAGCAGCGTTTATCTACTACCGCTTATGCATAGCAAAAGTGTTTCGAAAGCTACCTGGCGTGACTTCAGACTCCGTCTAAGACTCATGAAACGAACACATCAACAAGCAAACCATTGAGATTGATGAGTCCCCAGTATGGTCGCCACTATGTTAGCGCTCAAATCTACCTTAGGCTGAAATGAGGTAAAACTCAAGGCCACATCAAACCACGCTCAGCCTCGTAGCTAGCCCTACGAGGACAGGAGAGGGCTCTCTCCGTCAATCTCGATAAAATGAACAATAGAGTGCGAGATGACTTACAATGGGAACTGATTTTAGGCTAGTAAAGAGATAGGTATGTTTGATTTTTGATTTTTGGGTTTTCGCTGGAGAAATGGGAAAACAAATTTTGGGTCTGGGGATAAGGTCAGACCTTTGCAGATTTCGAGTTGGGGCGAGGTAGGTGAATGTCTTGATGCTTTTGATTGGATATATGGACAGATTAGACCGACGAGGAGCTGAAGAGGGCAAAGAAGAACTTGGATCCTCTCCAAACAGTCGAAAAACATATAGAACTAACTGAATTCAAAGGCAGAGCACTGTAAACAATGGATTCAACCTCATTTACTCATTCAATTTAGTTCAGAAGCATATGAAAGGATGGCATACATTAAACATGAAGAAACTTACAGTAAAAAAAGAGAAAACACCATCAAGAACAGAACACCACAAGGATCCCAACAAGTGCCGCAAAACCTCTGATCTTTCCTTAGCCAAAATATGAAAAAATATATACAATGATGCCAAAAGTCTCCCAAGAGTCCAACCTGTAGAATGTCTCGGAAATTACAATATATAGATCACTCTAACACCTTTCCCCACCTCTAGGGGTCGAATTCCTCCTTCAGGGATCAGTTTCAACAAATTCTAATCATGGAACTACAATCTAGGCAGCTAACAACTTGCCTCTAAAAGAGTGGGAACTGATCCATTTACATGATTTTTACTTTTTGAGAGTGAATCTTCTAGAATAGATAAAAATAAGCCAAAGTTACATGCCAAAAATAAATTTACATCATGAAAACCCAAAAATTTCATCCACAAGCAAAACTGGTCCAAACTGGCCGAAAATCTGAGCTGGAAGTTGAAAATTCAGCCAAAAATTTAAGTGGGTCGCATGCCTGAGCCAAGTGGGTCGCATGCCTTTCATCCCGATTTTGAAGTACTTCCCGGCATCCAAATTGAGCTCATGATAGCTTGTTGGAAAGCCCTGGATGTTGGCTATCCAACCCAAGTGGAATTTCCCAATTTGGAGCTCATTTTACTCTCCAAAACCTCATTCTCCCAGAAGTACTTCCTGCTGGTGCAAAAGGTGGCAGCAAGGTGGTTTTCATGGTGTTTTTTAGCTTTTTGACCATCCAGAATCTGATGAAATGCTTTGGAAATGCCTGAGGATGCATAACTTATCATGAAAAATCCAAAAATGAAAAGATTTCCTTCAGCAAGTGTCCCAAAAAAAAGTGAGCATATGAGTGCGAGACCCGCTTAACTGAAAAACCTATTTTTAGACCAAAAAATTTCAAAATGACAAAATTTTCTCTGAATTTGCTCAAATTCGGAGCGAAGATCCTCCATCATGTATCTTGCCCAGTCAACGAAGCCTCGGCCAAAATCCGAAGTGGATTAGGCCTTTTCCGCCGTTTTAGTGCTTCGCTCAACCTCCTTTTCAGAATCTTCATTTTTTCTTTGCAGACATGCATGCGAGCCCAATAATGTCCTTTCATGTGACGAAGCATGTCCTTCTCTCTATTTTCCTTTTCCAGCAACTTCTCCAGATGGATGTTTACATGCGTGAGTATAGAATCTCGATCAATTGGTGTCATGTCGCCGGGTCTTTTCCGGGCCAACTGTCGATCCTCACGGATTCGACGCAGCTCATAAAGTGTGTGCTCATCCTCTAGCTGTTTGTTGCGATATATGAAGTACGGAATATTCATCATACGTACCCTTGTGAAGTGCATCAACAAACGAACATGGTACGCAAAGAGACGCGCGTATCTGCCCTCGCAACTGAAATACTGAATGATGAGTTTCATCAGCGGTGCAAACTCATCCCTCAAGAATCTGAAAGGAAAAACTCTGCCCAAGTGCCTCATATACCCAGGTTTAATGTATGGCTCATAGTGGAATTTCTCTAAATGTTGACGTTTGTTCCATTCTTCTCCCATGTTTGGTATGCCAGTGGCTTGAGCAATAGTCAAGGGTGACAGAATGAAATCAACCCCGACAAGATTTACGCGGCCATCACGTAAATGTAGAACAAACAGACGAGCTAGTTCACGATGAAGCTGGGTTTGTAAAATCATCTCACAAAATCGAAAACATGACAGATACCGAAAACAATCCATTTCTAATGGACATGCCTGCAACTGAGCCAAAGAAGTAGGCTCCTCCCTGCGATGATCACCACCTTTGAAACCTCTGTAAGGCCTCCGTGACACATTACCCTCTGTCGTGGAATCACTGTCCGAGTCCCGCTCATAAACTGACTCTGTCTCTGAAATGGATTTGAACAATATATTTGCAATGTAGATATTGATATAGATGCAGTGAAGTCAAAGTTTCAATGCATTCTCAAAACCCAAATATATTGCATATGTACCAAAGCATCATAAGAAACACACAATGGTAATAGCTCTGTTTAGGTGGATTGGGATAAAAGAACAGTCTCTGTTTTGATTACAAGTGGATTTTGACAAATGAGTACCAAGTGCAAAATGTGGGGTGCAGCCTTTAAAATACTGGATAAAATTTGTCAAAGGGGACAATGAGTAGAAGACTGTGTTTGTCAATGGGAAGTGAGACACAATGTGACAATGATCACAGTGAAACAAAAAGCCATAACAGTGGTAAAATAATGATGATGACAACAATGGTAGAATGAGTGTGAGGGCAGTGAGACTTTGACAATATATGCAGAGGTATATATATCAACCATACAAGGTGGGAAAACCTTCACAAAACCACCCATATGTATTTAAAACCCTAAGGAATAAATCTGCCATGAATATAGGGTTTCACCTTTCCATTAAAATAAATCAATTTTTCCCACTTCAAGACATCACAACCATATTTAAAATCTACTGAGCAATGATTTAAAACCTGTTTGGAAGCAGCTGGAGTTGATTCAACACGAAACTGGGCGCAAACACGAATTTTCTGGGCTCTGTTTTTAAGTGGGTCGCAACCGTGCAATTTTACATTGGCTGAAGCTAACAAGTGGGTCGCACCCCTCAAGTGGGTCGGAACCACTCAAGTGGGTCTCACGCCCTCCAAACGCTGTCCAGAACGATGAGAACTTGTCCACGGCCTTCAAAACACAATTTCGACTCCTGCCTTGGCGAACTTCTTGCAAATGATTATGTTTGGCATGCTCATATATGAAATAAATATCTCATAAAATCAGATTGCTTTTCAAATGTGTTAGATAACCCACTCTTATAATGTTTCTGCATTTTTACATTTGGCTATTTAATACAATATTTCTCTTTGGCTTTTCTGAGTTTTTGGACTGATAACTCTGCTGTCTTTTGCAAGGATGTGGCTCTTTAGTTTAGGAAAATATCAGAGGCTTGCAGTGAAGCTTCTCATGGTGAAATGGATATAATTATTACAAAAATGAAATTAAACAATTTCTAGTTCCAAAACAGAGTTTTGGAATAGAAATGTTTTCAAATGCTTATGATAATAAAAATATGAAATCAAAACTTGTGAAACCAACCTCATGGCCTGCGGGCTTTATGACACATATGCAAAAGACGCGAAAACCCTAGACTCTAGGACTAAAGACCCTTTTTAACGAAACTGATATTTAATGACCATGAATGAAATGACGATGAACTTCAGTATTTTTTGAGAAATTTTTAAATAGCCTAGCAGGTACAAACATGATGAAACAAAGGACAACCAGACCCCCTCGTCAGTCGGTGGCATGCTCCTAGCGAAATGCAACGAAGTGGAACAAGCGAGACACCTAAGAATGAATATGCAAAAGCGAAACGATCTATGACGGAGGGCTGTAAAGACCGACTCTAACAGAGCCTTTTGAAGGCTTAATGGGTGTTGAATTATTTTTACGAGACATATTTTAGAACCAAATACTGATATCTATTCTACAATATGCCCTTGGAATCAATTCAAATTGATTCTTCAAACAAGACTTATGCAATTCGGAAAAAAAAAAAAAAAAACACACCTTTTTCTTGCTTTTAAGGAGCTCGATATTGAAATTGGATTATCTCTATGATTGTGGCTCTTTAATATTTGAAATTCAGTACTGAAGTAGCCCTATGAATTCTCTTTTGAATTCCATAGGTCTAACCTGATTTGGATTCTCCAAGACAAAGTTATGTCCAATCTCTCACAATGACCTAATTATGGACTAGTTCAGTAGAGTGAACTTGTACGAATTGCCACGTCTTACT
Source organism: Pinus albicaulis (assembly GCA_034641835.2). NCBI lineage: Eukaryota > Viridiplantae > Streptophyta > Pinopsida > Pinales > Pinaceae > Pinus > Pinus albicaulis. The sequence continues at coordinate 1,403,823,176 of CM076579.1, read as the reverse complement.
GTTTCATCCTTCACCTCTAAAATTGATAGCCAAGAAACTACAGTCCGTGTACTTGCGACCACTTTTTATGGAACTCCAATCCAATTCTCAGAGAGAGATTTATTGAACTTTTCCCACGATCACCTATTTGTGATGAAATTCAAGAGCTTGAAAAATCTCTACCTTCCACAGATCATATCTCCAAAAATATTGCGAACCAAGCTCTGAAATTTTTTGAAAATTTTCCTCAAGATTTCAGCTTCGCACCCTAAAAATTTCAGATTCTGAACCTTTGTAGAAAAAACGTTATAGCGCAAATTCCACGATGACCTGTTTAGGAGCCTGAAAAAAGACCTAACTTCCACAGATCATATCTCCGAAAATATTGCGAACCAAGCTCTGAAATTTTTAGAAAATCTTCCTCGGGATTTTAGTTTCGCACCCTAAAAATTTCAGGTTCTGAAACTTCGTAGAAAAAAATTTATAGCTAAAATTCCACGATGACCTGTTTGGAGCAGCGAAACCCTAGAATCCAAACCTCTGATACCAAATGTTGTGTAACCAGCTCCAAAAATAGAAGAAAAGAGATATGAACGCCTTAGAAATAAGCCACTTCGAGGGGGCAACCTCAAATACATTACATAAATGAACAATTCTTGGATGATACAATTTACAAAACCTCCTTTCTATATATAGGAGTCCATGTGGCCATAATGTAATCCTAGTGGGCCACAATGTAATCCTAGCCGACCTAACAATAATAATTTAAGGGCACAATAATAACAAAATGGGGGTTACAAGGGTACAATAATAACAATAAGGGGGTTACACTAATAGCAATAAGGGACTATACTAGTAATATAGGGACCTAACACAATGAATCCAAACATACCTAGGTCCAAAAAAACTATGAGGCTCCAGAGGGGACTTGCCTGGTGAGCTTCATTGCATTGTTGGTTTGGACTGACATGAGGAGTGGTGTTTTGTGTGTCCTAGCACCAAAATTAATTCCTAGAAATTCAGAGTGCCATGCAAATGGGTGTCATCCTTCGTCTGAGAAGAATAAACAACATGGTTGTGCCAATTTTTCCCTCTTGAACATGGGGTTGGAAAAAAAGCTAACCCTTTGATAAAGCCATGAAGAATGGCACTGAGAATGGAACCTATAAAAAACTATAGTTGGTCAAGTGAGAGGGGGGGCCTAGTCGAAGAATTAAGGAGGTGAATTTCTAATACAAATTTTTGAGAATGCGCTTCATATCCATGAATTCAATGAAAATACTTGTGTGGCAAGTAGAATATCAATGAGATGGTCATTGATGACCAGTCATTGATTGTTTAAATATTGAAAAGATTGCATTGAATAAGCCAATTCAAGAGAGTTGTACTACCATCCATGGTAAACCTCTGCAAATTTGTCGAAATTCCTTTCTTCGTGGGTGACCAGCCATGATAATGGATGGAAAGTAGGCTCCCTGAGTGGTTCATTATGATGGCCATAAACATATCATGCAATATGTTGGGTGCATTATAGGGCATATTAATGGACCAACATTTAATTTTCAATCCGGGAGTTTGTGAACTTCAAGGCGCAACACTGGAAATTCCAGATAAGGACTCTAGCAACCTGCAAAAAAAACCCTAACTTGTGTAGAAACCGCTCACACCACTACTTAATACAATGACACCACACACCACCATGGAAACTGGACTCTCACTCGGGAAATAAAAGTCAAAGACTTTGCTCTAAAAATACTTCTTAAAAGAAATAAATAAAATCATAATTCATTTCACTCAATAAATCAATTGCAAAACTCAAAAGATTCAAAAATCATATCTATTCATTTACTATGATTCTATACTATGAAAACAAAGTAAGTTCGTTTATGTTGTTATGACAATTTTGTTCCTGTACCATAATGACCTTGTTCCTGTGCTGGAACAATTATGTCCCTTCACTAGGAAAACAGAGCAAAGTTGTTTATGTATTATAATAACTTTGTTCCTATACTAGAATGACTTTGTTCCTGTACTTGAACAACTATGTTCTTGTACCAAAAAACTCTGTCTTTGTATCAAAACACTTTGTTCATGTACCATAACAGTCTATTCCTATACCAGAATAGATTCACATTTGACAATCCTTCATTCATGAATTTATGTGCTATAAAAAATAAAAAGGAAATTGACAAAGGTAGGATAGAAAGCTTTAGCTTGAAAATTGATGGAAAGAATCCCAAATTGAATGAAAACTTTTAGTAAAAAGAAAAATTGCAAAGATTCAAGGAAATTCTCACAATTACAAAAATTACAAACTCTTGCATTGTAATAAAATATCTCTATTTAAAATATCAGATTCAAACCCCCTTTAATTATTTATCACAGTGTGGCTTGTACTTTTCATATAAAAGAAATCAGTTTTAACTTATAAAAATATATTATTACTCGACACCAAATTCAGAAAAAAATCATCAACGATTCTCATCCCTGATAGTGTTTGATTCATAGTCATTCAAAGGATATCGTTACAGCTTAGGTTTATACAGAGAGAAACCATCACACAGTTACAACTTGTATTTCAATCAGGTTATGCTTCACCATAAAATTAAATAAGATTTCAAAAAAAAATTAAATCATAAAAACCTACAACCCTGACTAACTTCCAGAAATGATTTAAGAAACCCTCTCAGAAAAGAAAATAAATATTTCGATGCTTCGAGAAAGAATAAAATACTAAAAGTGGAAATGAAAATCCACTCAACACACTCGAGGATTCCTCGGATTTGAGATCACGCATAAAAGAAATACATTCATGACAGTTTCACCAAACCTGCAAGCTCAAGCATAAAGAAATCATTTTGTTCATACCAACATAATTGTATCTAAGCACACCATGAAATATGGGGAGAACAAGCTATATTGGTTGGGCCCTAGCCAACCAGCTCGTTTCCCTTTAAGGAAAACTCTTAACTTATGCGAGCGAAACTAACAATACAAAAGATAGACATAAGAGAATCATGAACCTATCATTAAAATAAAATCTCAATCTTTTACAACATCTGCATTATTCTAGCCTCCAATTGATTAGAGAGAAGGGGGTATAACCCCCAAGACTCAGCTCAACAACATCAAGGTACAAAGAAATGGCTTGCTCTCTCCATCTTGGAGCCATAACTTTGTTTTTATACATTTGATGGTACAAATTTGGCTTTAGGCCAACCAATCCATTACAGAAAAAGATGAGGAGTTGAATCCCAACTATTTTCCATAAATAGGAGACCATTAAAACCGTTGTCCCATCAGGAAAATGAAAATCTGAGGCAAGTTTTCCATTTTTTGGAAAATCTGGGCAAGATCCTAGAATTCTGGAAAAACAACCTTTTTTTATAAAATTTCTTCAAAGACATGTGTGTAACTTTTAGAATAATGAAGATCTTTGGAAATGGTTAGGATTCTAGATAATTTTTTATACTAGTAAAAAACCTATTTTCTTATATTTTTTAGATTTGCCTCCATATGCACAAAAATGGAGGTCAAACTTGGTAGTTAGAAAATTGTGTGAATTTTGAGCAGATTTGTTGATTTGCTTTTAGAGACCCACGTGTGCGACCTAGGTGCAATCAAACTCATGGGAATATGTTAGAACATAATTTTTGAAAATAACCATCTTTGCTTTTCCCCGAACGTATGTTGAGATGTCGAAGCCCCAAATCGATGCAGGAATGTTAGTGTAGGAGTGCTGGTGTAGGAACAAAACTTGGTGCAATTAATTGTTGATGCATGTGCATTTTTTATCGTTATTTAATATGCCTTCCTAAAACAACACAAGCACCATCATCAATAATAATTTTGATGCAAATCTTATCGAAATAAAAGAAATAGGTTAAATAATGAAGAATTACCTGATCATGCTCCAAGTTTAAGATACTAGCCCAACAATTGTGCAAGATGATAGTAATAACAATGAAAGCCATGAGTAAGCACAAGGTGATAATGTTAAGTAAACACGAAATTTCAGGGCCTAACACAAGACTTAAATTTTCTCTCGCGAGAGGGGGGTAGTGTTGCCACGTCCCATCGACTTGGTCATTCCATCTAGAGTGGTTTTCATTTTATGGTTTTTTTCAAGTTATTTCATATTTATTTTGGAAATTTTATGATTATTTTTATCATTGTCAAGTTTTTAGGGTTTAGTTTTAAAATGTTAGAATTTTAGGACCAAAACATTAAAAAGGGTGTTACTTGTAGCACCACATTTTGATTCGGAAGTTGGCTTTGAGGTTTTAAGTTCCAATAATACCAATTGTCTAGGACACAATTTCAAACAAGTTGTTATGTTAACCTCAAAAGAATGGGATTCTATTACTAACACCACTTTTTGATTTAGTAATTGATTTTGATGTTTTTACCTAAAATTATAGTTATTTTGGGCCAGAATTATCATTTTGAATTCACAAAGTATATATATGTGTGTGTGTGTGTGTGTGCATGTATAACTGCAACCACCCCTCCCCACATTTACCCAAATTCATCAGCTTCCAGGATAAATGTGAGATGAAGAGTTATTATGGCATGACCCAACCTCCCAGCTCCAGTTAAGGAAGTGGGTCCTACCAACTAAACACAAACTGACAATTCACAACATCCCTCGGGGCTACAATACAATCAGAGGCCTTAGGACCACCCTAGGTGACCAAACCCTAAGTTGGGGGTCTTTTTTATTGACCTAGACCAAAAATGGCATGCATGACAAAGCCTGAGTGCAGTTATAGGCCTCCTACCATATGCACAACATTGTCTCAATGCGGTTGTGACCCAACTTTCCTAATTCAAAGGGTGCGATCTCGATATTTGAGCCACAATTCTAGGCTAGGCTCCAGACTGATGCCCAAAATTTATTAATACTTTCCATAATCATTATTTACATGACAACAAAATTTATTCAAAAACTTGACCTAGATTGGCCAAAACATACTATACATTTCGTCAAACACGTGGTAAACATGTAAACTACGGTTCATGAATCCATATATGATCATAATAACCCAATATTCCCCTGAGAAATACCAAGAATGCCCTATTCCCTTCCACATAACTACAACAACACTTACTACTCCATACATTCATCAACCAATAAATAGCTAAACCATTCATGACAAGAGCCATAAATAAAATGCATCATGTAACCAACAAATAACCAACATAGGAACCATGGAAACTCAGCCATAATCATTCACCAATATAATCACTACAAATATACATGAATCACAATAGAATAATAGATATTATTTATATATGAAAATACCAACTAAATCAAGGACTTCCACATACCAATCGACCATATATTAGCCTGAACAAAAACTCTCTTTCATCCAATCACCCCTGTACCATATTCTAAGCATGAATGTGGGATCTTGTGGAATAAACCAAGAGAAAACCTGAACCATGGATTCCAGAGGAAAAACCACCTCAACTCTCAACCACGATGATTCCACCTCCATGGTGAGACGTCACTAATGCCAACCATATCAGTCTCTACCCAAGTTTTTCAGGGCTCCAGGAACTATTAACTCAACCCACAACCTTATAGGGCTCTAGAGCATTTGTCGAACTCGACTCCATGGACTAGTAACTCAACCCACCAAAGGCTCCAGGCATTTGTCCCAACCTAGGCTCTAGGACTAGTAACTCAACCCAAGTTGTTCCAAGGCTTCTAGAGTGTTTGTTCCAACCCACAACCATAAGGAATTATGAGCACCAATCAGAAAACAATCAAGTGGGAAAACCCACAACATAATGGATATCTATGAAATGTCATGGCAAGGCTAAAACCACTGTTAATCTAGGAAAATCTCCATGCCAATGATAGTACATAACCATAAAATCACATGCATATGCCATGCACACAGAAATCAACAAGGAAATCCCACATGCAACCTGTTACCTGCAAATCAATCCAGTTGCAGTTTCTGATCCAATTGTTCCCTTATGTTTTCCTGCTTTCCTTTTCCTTCTTTGTCCAAATCCAATGTTTTCCAAAGTTCTATGAGAATGCTCTAAGAATACTATAAGTGTGCAAGAGTACGAGAGAATGAGAGAATGAATGAGATAGCCAAATACTGAACTGACAAAAGTTGTGAATTAATACTCATAAGCATTTTTATTGTTGAGGCCTCTATTTTCTTCATTTTCTTTCAATCTTCCTCTAATTTCCCTTACATGCAAATTTGTGTATCTTCACCTTCCCTTTCTCCTATTTTCCTTTATTTCCATAAATAAATGCCAATTAATGCCTCCTTTCCTTTCTCAATTCCTTTGCCAATTTCCTTAGCCATTAATAAACTGAAAGTGACATCCACTAAGATGTTTTGCCCACCATTCAGCTTGGAATAAGTGTCCCATGACCTTAGTCTTTTATGTTTTTTACATTGAATATAAACCAGGGGTTGTTACAAACCCATACCCCTTGGGGGAACACTCTCCTCAGTGTTTTATGACACCTATGACCAGTAAACAGCTAACAACAAAACATATTTTCCATTAAGGAAAAATTTTGGGGCAAAATTTCGCAAATGGGCTATTTTTTGAACATTTTCTAGTAAATGTATTAGCCTATTTTTTACATATATATGATTAAATGTATGATACTCGCCAAAACATTATTGATTTTAATAGTAAATTACATGTTTTTTTATTGAATATTCGCCAACATTCTATATTATGAATTTTCAAACCAAAATAGTTGCCTATAATACTATATATAGGAAAAATAATATATCCTTAAAAAATAAGTTACTACCCATGAAGCTTTATAACAAAGCTTGTTGCAATATTTGCAATGACCATTGTTGAAAACGTGACAATCATATTATTTATTGGAGCTTTATAACACATCTCATTATGGTATTTATAATAACAACCACATATGCTTATACACATTTGCTTCCACCAATAAATAATCATATTGTCTTTGGAGCTTTATAAACACAACTTGATACAATATTTACAATAATATACACATATGCACATTTTCTCTAACCAGCAAATAAAATGATACAGTGTCTGCATCAGTAAACAAGGGAATCTAGAGACTCACACCTCCACCCTCAAAAGTAGTAACATGATTCACCTCATTCCCAGGAAATCCATAATCCATTTTCAAATTCAAATCTGCATCCAATGTCCAATGCTACGATCCCTGCACTACTTGTTCTCTCAGTGAATAGTTACCAACTCATTGTTCTAGGACACACTCCTGATATTTTTTTGATTCCATATGGAAATTCTAATGACCAAAACAAATTTATTTTGTAGCCTTCCCTTCTCTACTGCATAGTCCCTCGGGAAATCTCGTCACCCCCTTCCATGCAGTCACACACCTTCCAAGTTTTATTGGAATCCCCTTCTTTTCTACGTAGTCCCTTGGGTGATCCATCCCTTGGAAACATTTCCTCACATCAGAAAGGTCAAAAACCAAGGCATATCCTTGCCTCAAAACCAACATACCGATCATAGCATGCTCATGGAAATCAATGGACACTATTGGGTACCAGTGTCCCAAAATGGCCCCACTCTTGAATGTTTTACCATCATATTGTTGCATGTTCCAATTTCTTTCTCTATTGCTACTAATTCTTTAGTAGCTAATCCAACCGCCCAACCCAAGAATTTTCAACCACCTAAACTAGGAATTTTCCTTGCTTTCTTGTACCAAGCACATAATTTCCATTAGATTCAAAAGGTATTGAAATAAATTCAAATCATATCTCATTGGTAGCTCATCAATAAGAGACAACTGCAATTTTGTTCACTTACTATCACAACAATTCAAACTAACTCTTCGATCAAATCATCATGTATAAACATATCACATCTGGTAAGCTCAAAACGCAACCATCATAAATCATAATCATAGATCACATGCAACCATCGTAAATCAGAATCATATATCACATGCATAATAAAAACTAAAATGAAATATTGATACTTTTCCTTCAATCAGTTCTTTTCTTCTACCATTATTCTTTTTCCTTTCTGTACACACATTGAATTTGTTGCCACACTTGGAAAGCACCCATTTCCTTTTCTTCTATTCATTCACGTACATATACACACAGTGTACATCACATGCATATACCCACACACGGTGTACCACAAAATACATACACCTACACTTGTTGTACAACACAACACATACACCTACACCTTGTGTACAACATAATACATACACCTACACCCCGTGTACAACACAACACATACACCTACACCTGGTATACAACACAATAAATATGTATGTAACAATACAACGACTACAAAATGCATGTAACACAACACAACATGTATGACATTTACACAATACCACATGTACATAACACCACATGTACACAACACTGCATGTACAACATGCACATAGCACCACATGTACACAACACTGCATGTACAACATGCACGCAGCACCACCTATACACAACACCACATGTACAACATGTACACAGAACCACTTGTACAAAACACCACATGTACAACATGTACACAACACCTCATGTACAGAGCACCACATGTACACATTACCGCATGTGCAACATGCACACAACACTGCATGTACACAACATCGCATGTACACAGTACCACATGTACACGACATCGCATTTACAACATGTACACAACACCACTTGCACAACATGTACACAATACCACATGTTCACAGCACTGCATGTACAACATGTACACAACACCACATGTACAACATGTACACAACACCACCTGCACAACATGTACACAACACCACATGTACACAACATCACATGTACAGCATGCAAATAGCACCACATATACATAGAATCGCATGTAAAACATGTACAAAATAGTAGTATTGCACATCTAGAGACCACATTGTCTCTACCAAGCAACCTTGCATCTAGTATCTTTCCACTTTCCATGCTTATCCCAACATGTCATAGATTGCACTGCTTTCATTCCGCTAATATATCCCTTAGCATTACCTACTATAGCATAAACATAGGCATACTATAAACACATAATGTCAATTCAGATCCATATGATACTGACCTCATAGATCTATCCAGGTTGCCCTGCTCACTTGATTCCTCATAAACCAGGAACCTTTTTGTGTCATTCACCTACATAAGCAATCATTCCTCCACAAACATATACCATGCATCTAGAAATCAACAAGGAAATCACATATGCAACCTATTACCTGCAAAGCAATCCAGTTGTAGCTACTAATCCAATTGTTCCCTTGCACTTTCTTTCTTTTCTTTTCATTTCTTCTCCAAATAAAATGCATGCCAAAGTGCTCTGATAATGCTCCAAGAATAATCTAAGTGTGCAAGAGTATGAGAGAATGAGAGAGCCAAAGAATGTACTGAAAAAAGTTGTAAATTGATCCTCATAACCCTTTTTATCATTGAAGCTTCTATTTTCTTCATTTTCCTTCATTTTTCCTCTAATTTCCCTTGCATTCAAATCTATGTCTCTTCACCTTCCCTTTCTCCTATTTTCCTTTATTTTCATAAATAAATGCCAATTAATGTCTCTTTGTCTTTGCCAATGTCTTTGCCAATTTCCTTAGCCATTAATAAACTGAAAGTGACACCCACTAGGATGATTTTCTCACCATTCAACTTGGAATACGTGTCCCATGACCTTGGTCTTATATATTTTTCACATGGAAAATAACCATGGGTTGTTACAAAAACCATATGCCATTGTTAATATATAATGAACCTCCAATTGGATATGTGACTTTATACGGTTCGTTATAATTTTGTTTTATATGCCTCATGGGGTAATACATTAACCATATATTTTTATTTTTGACCTTATGTGGTTTTTGATATATATATTTGGGGTTTAAATTATATATATATATATATATATATATATATATATATATATATATATATATATATATATATATATATATATATATATATAAACTTTTGTAGGATAAAAGGAGTCAACAATTAGTTGCCATATGTCAATGACTGGTAGGCCAATAGTTGGTTTCCATGTAAGCCATGGGTCACGTGTGGCATGTTGTAAGTCCCTCTTTTCTTGCCTGTCCTATCAACTTCAAACTATGATAAGTTGGTCATACAGACTCGGATTCGAGTGTCGTTTGTGCCATGCAAAATTTTCGCACATTTCTTCATTTGGTTTGATTTTGAAAACGATTTTTTTGGGTTTAAGGACTCTTTTTGGCATAACATTCAAAGGCCATTTCTTGGAGGTATGTGATACATTTTTTGGATGTTTTTTGGGCTTCATTTTTTTAAGGTATTTTGTTTTTATAGGTTTTGGGCTTAATTTTCATTGTTTTAAGAGGTTTTTGGCTTAATTTTCAAAGGAATTTTTTTGGATGTATTATGTTTTTAGAAGTTTTGGGCTTAATTTCCAAAAGACATTTTTTGGACTTAATTTCGAAAGGACTCTTTTTAGACTTAATATTCAAAGGACATTTTTTAAAGGTATTTTTTAAAGTGATATTTTTTTAGAGACTTTTTGGAGGTATTTTTTGAAGTGGCCTTTTTTAAGAAGTTGGGCTTAATTTTCAATGGACATTTTTTGGAGGTATTTTTTGAAGTGACATTTTTTTAGAGTACGTGTTTTGGGTTGAAGTAAATCTTTTATAATGATTTTTTTAAATGAATTTTTGTCTAACTTTTTAAATGAAATTTTTTTGCAAGACTTGGAAGGAAATATTTTGAGCTTCATTTCATTTTTTAAGACTTTTTTTCTTGGATTTTTTGAAGTAAGTGTTTTGGATTGAAGTATGTATTTTTTGCAAAAATTTTAAAATGAGTTTTTTTTTTTTTTTTTTTTTTTAATAATTAAATATTTTGTGATGTTTTTTTTAATTGAGTTTTTGTCTAAATTTTTAAAGTAAATTTTTTGAACTTCATACTCAATTATCATGGGAAATCAAAGGATTTCCAAGAGAAAATATGATCAAACAAGAGACCTTAAGGAACGTAGAGAACATGGGAGAGAATCTCGCAAAAAAAAGAGAGAAGCACTCTCAAATATTGAAAGGGAAAATCAACCTCAACTAGAAGTTGAAGCAAGTATGTAAATTTAAATATTATAAATTTGATATTTACAATTTTCCTAATGTAAAATGTGAAGCTTAATTTTTATTTAATGAACTAATTTGAAAAATATTTTGCAATGTAAACAAAGAAAGATATTCCTCAAAACATTGATGATGAGATACAAAATTTTGAAAGAGAAAGTGAAAGAGATATTGAACCAATGATTGAAAATGGTGAAAATGTTGAAAGAAATTCAAGTGAAGAAATTGAATCACAAGGTATGTATATATTAAAATTTCTTTGAGACTGGTCATGGAAAAGGATAACATGACAGTGCAAGGGCATGCATAAAATGAGCACTTCGAAGATATCAAATGGACCCCTCTACAAACTGACTTGTGGACGCTAAATAAGCTGTTCAATGGTGCATCGTTGCACTAAGCCATGAGACTAACCTATCAAGGGAAGTGTGAAGGTACATTCAATTTAATTTTTATTCGATATCCAATTTTAAACAGTGTACATTTATCACAATGATTATCTTTGATGGTATTTTGATATCATATTTACTTTCTTCTTTGAATTTTCCATATAGGCTTTTTTGGCATATTAGGGTCGAAGATGTAGATAGATCGACTGGAAATGACGGTGAAACAATAAAAGGGACTCGAAAATTGCATTCAAATAAAGCAAAATTGTCCACAAATGTGTTTGCATTGGATAAAAGAAAATTTTCTTCTTTTTGTCATGTTTGCATAGACAACACAGAATCCAATGATGTTTGTGAAAACAAAATGTATGTAAAAGATTGGAAACATGCATAGCTAAATACAAAGGGGAAAATGTTCGTTGCAATGTTTGAAGAAATGCAATTAGAGGATAATAGAATATCATCTGATGGTGATCGAGTTTCTGATCTTGTTAGAGAAGGTAACATTTGAATTGATTTCAAATGATAGAGATCTAGAAATATATACTAAAATTATTTTGAAGTTAATTTTTCATGTTAATTATGATCTAAATTTAAATAAATAAGTTTGTTTTATTATGCAGGAGATGTTTTTGTTGTAATTGCACCTACTATCAACAATGAAAATGTGAAGTATTATTTTATGCGTTGCACTGAACGAAAGATTAAATTATTAGAAAACTATAATGATCACGGGTTTCCATATGACATAGGGTCTATTATATTGAAAGGTTATTTTTTCAGACAAACTAGTCAAAGTGGGGATTTTGTTTACTTTGAATACTATGAACCTGATGTCATAAGTTGTCAATATAGTCACTTGGTGTGTGCATGCATAAAGTTGATAAAGGTTCAATCAAAGAAAAAAACGAAAAATAGGAAATGGAAAATGTAAAAATCCGATCATGAACAGATCATTGAAGATGGAAATCCATTGGAATTTTTTTGATTGAATTGCCCAACAATTTCTTCTCTTTGGATTCATGTTTTAGAACTTCCAGAACTCAACTAAAAATTGAACTGCCTTGTTATGTTATATGTGCAAGTGTTTTCACATGTACATTATTTTGGTACATGCACACTAGTATCAACTGAAAGTAGCTTTTCTATGTGCACTGATGAAAATGTTGCACGTACTAGATATATATGTTCTAGAATGTAATTAACTGAAAGTAGTTTTTCTATGTGCATTGATGAAAAATGTTGCACGTACTGGATATATATGTTCTAGAATGCAATTAACTGAAAGTAGCTTTTCTATGTGCATTGATGAAAATGTTGCACATACTGGATATATATGTTCTAGAATGCAATTAACTGAAAGAATATTTTCTATGTGCATTGATGAAAAATGTTGCACGTACTGGATATATATGTTCTAGAATGCAATTAACTGAAAGTAGCTTTTATGTGTGCATTGATGAAAAATTTTGCACGTATTTGATATATATGTTCTAGAATGCAATTAACTGAAAGTAGCTTTTCTATGTGCATTGAGGAAAAATGTTTCACGTACTGGATATATATGTTCTAGAATGCAATTAACTGAAAGTAGCTTTTCTATTTGCATTGATGAAAAATGTTGCAAGTACTAGATATATATGTTCTAGAATGAAATTAACTGAAAGTAGCTTTTCTATGTGCATTGATGAAAAATGTTACACGTACTGGATATATATGTTCTAGAATGAAATTAACTGAAAGTAGCTTTTCTATTTGCATTGATGAAAAATGTTTCACATACTAGATATATATGTTCTAGAATGCAATTAACTGAAAGTAGCTTTTTTATGTGCATTGATGAAAAATGTTGCACGTACTGGATATATATGTTCTAGAATGCAATTAACTGAAAGTAGCTTTTCTATGTGCATTGATGAAAAATGTTTCATGTACTAGATATATATGTTCTAGAATGCAATTAACTAAAAGTAGCTTTCTATTTGCTTTGATGAAAAATGTTGCAAGTACTGGATATATATGTTCTAGAATGCAATTAACTAAAAGTAGTTTTTCTACGTGCATTGATGAAAAATGTTGCATGTACTGGATATATATGTTCTAGAATGCACTTAACTGAAAGTAGCTTTTCTATGTGCATTGATGAAAAATGTTGCACGTACTGGATATATATATGTTCTAGAGTGCAATTAACTGAAAGTAGCTTTTCTATGTGCATTGATGAAAAATGTTGCACGTACTAGATATATATATACATTATAGAATGCAATTTTAAAATTTTGTGATGTTTGACACATCTAACAAGACCTAAAATCTTAAGATTGTTTTTAGATATATATGTGTGTGTGTGTGTCTATATGTATTGTACTTCAATCTTTTTAACATGTATATTCAAACATGTACTTAAAACATTTCTATGTATATATATTCATGTGAATACAACTTGAATTTTAAAAACAAAACATTATATCATGAAATCACATGCCAAATGTAGTTCAACCATCCAAAACTTGAGTTTTAAAAACAAAAAAAATTATAACACAACATTACTTCACATGCCAAATGTAGTTCAACCATCCAAACCTTGAGTTTTAAAAACAAAACAAATTATATCACAACATTACTTCAAATGCCAAATGTAGTTTAACTATCCAATAAAAACAAAACATTATATTGTGCAATCACATGCCAAATGTAGTTCAACCATCCAAAACTTGAGTTTTAAAAACAAAACAAATTATAACACAACATTACTTCACATGCCAACTGTAATTCAACCATCCAAAACTTGATTTTTAAAAACAAAACATTATATATCGCAACATTACTTCACATTACTTCACATGCCAAATGTAGTTCAACCATCCAAACCTTGAGTTTTAAAAACAAAACAAATTATATCACAACATTACTTCAAATGCCAAATTTAGTTTAACTATCCAATAAAAACAAAACATTATATCGTGCAATCACATGCCAAATGTAGTTCAACCATCCAAAACTTGAGTTTTAAAAACAAAACAAATTATAACACAACATTGCTTCACATGCCAACTATAATTCAACCATCCAAAACTTGATTTTTAAAAACAAAACATTATATATCGCAACATTACTTCACATGCCAAATGTAGTTCAACTATCCAATAAAAACAAAACATTATATCACAATCACATGTACCAAATGTAGTTCACATAAAATATGTCCAAAATTTGTATCTCACAAGTATCAAATATCAAGTATCAAGTTATATATGACTGCATCTAGATAAGACTATATATAAAAAAGTAAACTTAAGACTAAATCTATTGAAAATATAATGTTGCCTGGGCATGTGCATCATCCACCAAAAACAGATGGATGTAGTGTCTCTCCCAAAAAAGTCACGATCATCGAGCTATCCTTCGAAGCATGGGGAACCTGTATACAATGTGTACAAACATTAAAATTTAATGTTTTAAAATTGAATGAGAATATATAGAACTTTATGTAAAAAAACAAAATGTAAAAAAAAAAAAGCATGCAATGCCTCATGAGGTTCTCTCTCCATTTGTTGCTCGTCTACTAAAACTTCCCCCATTGGAACATCTTCAACGGTAAACTGTACAATATACATGTACAAGTGTGTGTGTGTGTGTGTATATATATATATATATTAAAAAAATTCAAATGAAAATACATATATAAACTTATTTTCAATAATATTAAAAAAAAGTTAGAAAGCTTGCTCAAATGGTTGAAATAGTGTGGATGTTCCTATCTCCATCATACACTCCATCACTAGAGTCCGTGGAGAAAAAAAATCCTCTCTAGGAACCTAAAATTAAAAAAAAAAAAAAAAAAAGTATAAAATAACTCAAGATCTAGATCTCAATTTATAATAAAACTTGTGAACTTAAATTTATAACTTATAACTTAAAAACATATATTTAAGTGAAAAATTGAATACTTGTGCTAGTGGATTTGGCACATCTCCTAAGAGAGGCTCCAAAAATAAAATCTCAAAAAACCTAAAATTCCAAAAATTTAAAATAACTCAAGATCTAGATCTCAATTTATAATAAAACTTTTGAACTTCAATTTATAAATTATAACTTAAAAACATATATATTTAAGTGAAAAATTGAATACTTGTGCTGGTAGATTTGGCACATCTCCTAAGAGTGGCTTGAAATAAAATCTCCAAAAACCTAAATTCAAAAAAATTAAAATAATTCAAGATCTAGATACCTCATTTTTTAATGGTACTTTTTGAGCTGGAATATATAACTTAAAAACATATTTAAAATAAAAAAATTTCATACTTGTGATGGTGGATTTGTCACGTCTCCCAAGGAAGAAGAAGGTACCGCCATCCCAAAAACATCGGATGGAATCGAAATTTGTTAAAACATTTTATTATATATATACATATACATGTGTGCACAATTATTTATTTTAAAAATATCTCATCATGTTTCGATATATATATATATATATATATATATATATATATATATATATATATATAACAGATAAAAAATAATTGTACATCATCATGTGTTCACTTAAAAACACTAACGTTTTCCAACATATCTTGATGGTGAGAACCATCTTGATTGTATGATTGATGGTGGGACCCATCTTGATTTTTTGAACCAGAGGCTCCAACCATGATATTAACATTTTTTTCAGTCATCAAGCATGAAAACTGCAAATGGTGTTAACATATAATGATACTTTTTTGTAAGATTAATGTATACAAATAAATGTATGTATATGTGTATTTATTACAAATTGTACATGTGTTAAAATAATCACCCTAACCATTAACACATATCGTTCCCATGCCCTCTTGCTCATGAATAATTATGTCCTGCAAACCATTGTGACAATACTTTGCATATGTTCTGAGATCTTCAACACTCATGTTGCCAATCTCTTCATCTGTATAATACACAAAATTAGCACGTTCATTCTCACGTGCTCTTTTTCGATTCAGACAAACATCAACTCCACCCAATCCACTCTTAACATTGTCAATGATGGCATCTCTTGCTTCTCAACTAATTTGAGAAGTGGCATCCATCTCTAACCGCAAAGTTTCGACACGAAAAGGTCAACTAACCAATGGTGGCTCAAGGCGAGGCAACTCAACATCACGCTTAGCGCCCCTATGGTCACACAATTGACCTTTCCCAGGACCAAAAAATTCAGAGGGAAGGTCATTGTAATTGGGTTTCATTTGCAAAAAGGAAAGAATTCTGCATAAAATAATTTTGCAAAACAAAACAGAACCTCGTTGTTCCATGAGAGTCTTCCATAGGCCGCAAGGTGTCTATGATACAAATAGACAGCTATATGAGGGTGCTTGAAATATTACACTTTCAGCATCTTTCTTTTCAGCCCTTCTTTGAAATTAAACATAGACTTGGCCATTTCTGTTGTAACTCTTTATTTAACAACCTCCCATGTATCGGGACCCATCACTGTTTCCTTTATTTTTTTCATCACTTCTACAAAAGTATCAGTGGTTGACCCAAACTTTAGGTACACATCTACTAGTTCGCTTAAAGAGTGAGTAACTATTTCCAAGCTTTGTCGACTATCAACAGGGAGAGTTAAAGCCACAATATCTCTCTTCAATTTTGTATGAATATTTTGACACCTTTGTAAGGTGCATTGTTGCATGTTTGATTCCCAAGGTATATCAAAAATGTCAGACGGATAAGTTGCGGTTGGTGTACAACCTTCTTCTTGAATGACGCATTATGTCCTACGTCTTTTTCGAGCAACATTTGGAGCCGCATTTTCAGCCTCTGCATCAATATATAAAATTTTGTATATTAAAAAAACACATGTAAAAAAACTTGTACAGATTGAATGAAAATAATATTCAAATTGATGGCCACCTCGATATGGTTGGCTAGCATCTTGCCCACCCTGAGACTGTTGAAAACTATAACGACCCCATTGAGAACTACAACGACCACTGATTGGTTGAGAACCAACACGACCATTCGTTAATTGGCTTCTGGGGAAATATGTATCACCACATTCACACAATTTTCCAACACCTATTGATATCCCTCCAAGGGAATGTGTACCACCACCAACCTCACGAGATGAGAGGGAAGCTTCATAAAAAAATATGAATTTATAATCAATTCAAAAATACATTCATACATATAAATGCATGTACATATTCATTGATTAAATTGTGTGAACCATACCACAACTGCGTGAACCATGGCCATGCTCCATTGATGGAGTAGATACTCTTGTCCTCCTATCTCCTAAAAAATAAAAAAATGAAACTTATTAACAACTAATTTAACTCACAAAAATGATAAAAAATTAATTCCATATGTACACACATGTATGTATATGTATGGAGATTTAAGATTATATTTAAATACCATGAACATCCCTCGATCCCTGTTCTACCTCTCTTGTAGAGATATGGGATTTTATTGATCTTCGTCTTTCATCCTCCATGATATATATATATATATATATATATATATATATATATATATATATATATATATATATATATCTACAGTGGACATTTACAATTATTTTTAAATTACTATTTAAAATAATTTCAAAATAAATTTCAAAAAATTAATGTAATTTAGTGTACACAAATTATGTAAAACACAACTTTCAAAGCACTAATTGATGTGTGAAACTCAATTTAAGAAAAAAAATTATAAAAATGTTAAGTTCACCAAATTGCGATTTACATGGTGGGAGCACCCTTGGTATATAATTGAAAACATGGTGGGAGCACACTTGGTATATAATTGAAAAAAACACATGGTCATTAAAAAAGAGGCGTGAAACTCCATTTAAACAAAAATTTGTTGAAGTCCTCACATTTTAATTTTATAAAAATTTCAAGTTCACCACTTTTTGCAAATGTGAAGTTCACCGAGTTGCGCTTTACATAGTGGGAGCACACTTGGTATATAATTGAAAAAAACACATGGTTATTAAAAAATACACATTTATAAGTACAAAACACACACATATCCAATATATGTTACAATGTCCATCAACAAATTTTGAAGGAGTGCGTCTCAACAATAATTCATCTTTGAGAGATTAATCTTAATTTTTGAAGAAGAGCGTCTCAAAACTAATTCATCTTTGAGAGATGAATCTTGAATTGGCATTTCCCCATATAATTCTAATTCATCTATTAATTCATTTTGGATAGATGAATCTTGAATTGACATTGCCCCATGCAATAGATCAGCAGACATCTTAGTAACATTTATACAATGTCTTATACTAAAAAATATAAATTGGCTAACAATATTGTTTCTTTTTCCATGCAGTTGTTTTAACCTGTCCTTCTTAACTTGGTACACGCCTTTCATCTAGTTGCACACAAGCTCGGAATTGGTGAAAACTACAATTCCATTTGATCCATACTCCCTAGTTGTTCCCAAGCCTTCTATCAATGCAATATAATATGCTTCGTTGTTTGTTGTTCTTCCCGGTATATTCATTTTCCTTTGGAGGACTTTGCTAGTCGCAATATTGAAAAGCACATATGCAATCACTGCTTTCCCTGGATTGGGATAGCAAGAAACATTATGCATAATATCCATTTTTCAACCATATTTAGTGGGTTTTTTTTTAATCCCTGAAAAAAACAAATTCAATAAAATATATTAAATTAAAATTTATTGCAAATGCATGGGAGAAATGACACATGTGCATGAGATAAATGACATGTGCATGGTTTACCTTAAAGTTTGACTTAAATTTTATGGTAGAATTCACATGTAGAAATGAGATTCCTTAAAGATTGCATTGCCTATAGTTTAAGGGAGATTTATGACATGTACATGGTTCGTGCATGGTTTTCCTTAAAGTTTTCCTTAAAGTTTATGGCAGAAATCACATCTAGAAATGACATGCCTTAAGAAAGGATGAGATCCAGAGGCTACCTGGCCCTTTATAGACTCCTTTAGAACTTGTAGAAGTTAAGACTCAACAAACAAATTAAAATCCTATGGAAGTTCAGCCACTTTAGGTTCAGTTTTTAGGCCTTAAAGTTTGCCTTGAATTAATGGGAGAAAGCCTTGATTTTTGGGGATCCTATCCTATGGAAGTTTAGCTACTTTAGGTTCAGTTCTTAGGCCTTAAAGTTTTTCTTGAATTAATGGGGGAAATCCTTGAAAAATGACACATGCTTTAAAGTTAATGGGAGAAAGCCTCAAGAGAAATGACACATGCTTTAAATTTTTCCAAATATTTTATGGGAGAAATGACACATGTACACAGTTTTCCTTAAAGTGGTAGTGGTTTACGGATATTAAAATGAAGAAATTATATTTAGATATGTTCCATAGATTGACTGTAGGGGCATTTAATGGATATGTCACCTTTCAGAAAAGATGAGATCCAGAGGCTACCTAGCCCTTTACAGACTCTGCCTTTAAAACTTGTAGAAGTTAACACTCAACAAACAGACTAAAATCCTATGGAAGTTCAAAAAAACTAAAATCCTATGGAATTTCAACCACTTTAGGTTCAGTTTTTAGGCCTTAAATTTTGCCTTGAATTAATGGGAGAAAGCCTCGTGTTGGGGGATCCTATCCTATGGAAGTTCAGCTACTTTAGGTTCAATTTTTAGGCCTTAAGTTTGCCTTGAATTAATGGGAGAAAGCCTTGAGAAATGACACATGCTTTAAATTTTGCCTAAGAGTTTATGGGGAAAATGACACATGTACACATATTGCCTTAATGTGGTAGTGGTTTATGGATATTAAAATGAAGAACTTCTATTTAGATATATTCCAGAGATTGACTGTAGGGGCATTTACCGAATATTTCACCTTTCAGAAAACATGGGATCCAGAGGCTACCTGGCCCTTTACAGACTCTGCCTTTAGAACTTGTAGAATTTAACACTCAACAGACAGACTAAAATCCTATGGAAGTTCAAACAAACTAAAATCCTATGGAAGTTCAACCACTTTAGTTTCAGTTTTTAGGCCTTAAATTTTGGCTTGAATTAATGGGAGAAATCCTTTAGTTTGGGGGATCCTATCCTATGGAAGTTCAACTACTTTAGGTTCAATTTTTAGCCCTTAAAGCTTGCCTTGAATTAATGGGAGAAAGCCTTGAGAAATGACAGATGCTTTAAAGTTAATGGGAGAAAACCAATGACACATGCTTTAAAATTTGCCTAAGAGTTTATGGGAGAAATGACACATGTACACGGTTTTCCTTAAAGTGGTAATGGTTTATGGATATTAAAATGAATAACTTCTATTTAGATCTATTCCAGAGTTGACTGTAGGGGCATTTACTGGATATGTCACCTTTCAGAAAAGATGAGATCCAAAGGCTACCTGGCCCTTTACAGACTCTGCCTTTAGAACTTGTAGAAGTTAACACTCCCTTTACAGACTCTGCCTTTAGAACTTGTAGAAGTTAACACTCAATAGACAGACTAAAATCCTATGGAAGTTCAAAATCCTATGGAAGTTTAACCAATTTAAGTTTAGTTTTTAGGCCTTAAATTTTGCCTTGAATTTATGGGAAAAAGCCTTTATTTTGTGGGGAAAATGACATGTCCATGGTTTGCCTTAAATTTTACGGGAGAAATCAAATCTAGAAATGACATGCCTTAAAGTTTTCCTTGCCTAGAGTTTAAGATAGAAATGGCATGTACATAGTTTTCCTTAAATTTTGCATTATACTATATGGGAGAAATGACATTGCATTATAGTTTATGGGATAAATGACATAGAAATGACAGAGAAATGACATAGAAATGACACATGTCAAAAGTCACACCTTTATGAGTTTGTGGGAGAAATGACATGTACAGGGTTGGCCTTAAAATTTAGTTTGTAGTTTAGTTTTCCTTGAAGTTTATGGGAGAAATCACATCTATAAACCTTTACTTTGACATCTATAAATAGGCTAAGAAAATTAAGAAAGAGTTTTCAACTTACAAATTAGTTATGTCCTTAATAATAAGTATGATTTAGCACCTATCAAATTGTTTAATAATTTATAATAATGTCATTTTTGGCTTGTACTATCATTCATCCTTGATATGTACAAGAATTTTACAACTTGAACATCAACCTACACTATCATCATATCACTGTAGCCATGTCAATCTAGATTATTTATATCCATTACATCATATTACACTCCACTTTTAACATTTTACAAGAATAAAGCAACATGGAAGGTGTAAATTTAGGTACATTAATAAAATATAGCCATGTCAATCTAGATTATTAAGATCCATTACATCATAAAATGCTCCACTTTTAACATTTTACAAGATTAGAAGCATCATGGAAGGTGAAAATTTAGGTAGATTAATAAAATACAGCCATGCCAATATAGATTATTAATATCCATTACATCATAAAACACTCCACTTTTAACATTTTACAAGATTAGAAGCATCATGGAAGGTGTAAATTTAAGTACATTAATAAAATACAGCCATGTCAATCTAGATTATTAATATCCATTACATCATAAAACACTCCATGTCAATCTAGACACATAATATCCATTACTTGTTTGTTGTTTTTGTTTTATGTGATTACTCTGTTTTGTACCAGTTTTCAGCACATTAGCTCTTCTCTAGGATGTTCAACTTGATGCAAGAAGTTTAAGGTTCATCAGCTAGTTAAATTATATTTGAGGGTGTTCTAATTAATTAGAAAAAAATTGGAGACAAAATCCCAAAAATAGATGGGAAAAAATAAGATTTAAAGAAATTTAGCCTGAATACCATCAACACCCACACATTTTGCAACCACAACAAATTGAAAATTTGAAAAATATTTTAAAAATGAGACAGATGACCTCAAAAACAATTGAAATATATTTTAAAATCAGACAGATGACCTCTAAAACAATTGAAAAATATTTTTAAAATGAGACAGATGACCTCAAAAACAATAGAATTCCCTGTTCAAGGAATCGAATTCCGAAAGGTATTTTTGAAATTTACAATCTGAGTTAAGTTCAACTTGAAATTTAAAGAGAATTTCAGAGTTTTAAGCAAGAATATTTTAGAATCAAATAAACAAAATAAAATTAAAAAAAACTCAGGTATCAGTATTTTAGAATTCTAAAATTGAATTAAGTTCAATCTACAACAGAGTTGGGCTCATTTGGTATGATGTTGGTTAGGATGATTCAAAGAGTCTGGGTTATTCCTCTCAAGTCTATGGATTTTTGGCAGCAAATTATTAGTTATAGAATGGGTCATTCCTTGCAATTATTTTCTTGCAATTGGGTACACATTGTGTAAATGAATGCAGATACCATCATCACCCACACATTTTGCACCCACAGGAAATTGCAAATTTGATAAATATTTTAAAAATGAGACAAATGACCTCAAAAAAAATTGAAATATATTTTAAAAATGAGACAGATGACCTCAAAAACAATTGAAAAATATTTTTAAAATGAAATAGATGACCTCAAAAATAATAGAATTCTATGTTCAAGCAATCGAATTCCAAAAGGTATTTCTGAAATTTACAATCTGAGTTAAGTTAAACCTCCAATTTAAAGAGAATTTCATAGTTTTAAGCAAGAATATTTTAGAATAAGATAAACAAAATAAAATAAAAAACACCTATCAGTATTTCAGAATTCTAAATCGAAGTAATTTCAACCTGCAACAGAGTTGGGCTCATTTTGTATGATCTTGGTTAGGATGATTGAAAGAGTCTGGGTTATTCCTCTCGAGTCTGTGGATGTTTTGGGAGCAACTTATTAGTTATTGAATAGGTCATTCGTTGCAATTATTTTCTTGCAATTTGGCACACATTGTGTAAATGAATGCAGAGACCATCAACACCCACACATTTTGCACCCACAGCAAATTGAAAATTTGAAAAATATTTTAAAAATGAGACAGATGACCTCAAAAACAATTGAAATATATTTTAAAAATGAGACGGATGACCTCAAAAAAAATTGAAAAATATTTTTAAAATGAAACAGATGGCCTCAAAAACAATAAAATTCTCTATTCAAGCAATCGAATTCCAAAAGGTATTTTTGAAATTTACAATCTGAGTTAAATTCAACCTGCAATTTAAAGAGAATTTCAAAGTTTTAAGCAAGAATATTTTAGAAACAAATAAACAAAATTAAAATTAAAATTAAAAAAATAAAAAAATAAAAATAAAAAAATCCTATCAATATTTCAGAATTCTAAAATCGAATTAAGTTCAACCTGCAACAGAGTTGGGCTCATTTGGTATGATCTTGGTTAGGATGATTCAAAGAGTCTGAGTTATTCCTCTTGAGTCTGTGAATGTTTTGGGAGAAAATTATTAGTTATTGAATAGGTTATTCGTCTCAATTATTTTCTTTCAATCGGGTACACATTGTGTAAATGAATGAAAATACCATCAACACCCACACATTTTACACCCACAACAAATTGAAAATTTGAAAAATATTTTAAATAAGACAGATGACCTCAAAAACAATTGAAATATATTTTAAAAATGAAACAAATGACCTCAAAAAAAATTGAAAAATATTTTTAAAATGAAACAGATGACCTCAAAAACAACAGAATTCTCTATACAAGAAATCAAATTCCCCCACACATTTTGCACCCATAGAAAATTGCAAATTTGAAAAATATTTTAAATAAGACAGATGACCTCAAAAAAAATTGAAAGATATTTTAAAAATGAGACAGATGACCTCAAAAACAATTGAAAAATATTTTTAAAATGAAACATATGACCTCCAAAACAATAGAATTCTCTGTTCAAGCAATCGAATTCCAAAAGGTATTTCTGAAGGGTAACAGACTATTTCGAATTCCAAAAGTTGTCGACTAGGATGAAGGGTAATGGACTAGTATAAGAAAACCAGTAACACAAACATTACACTAATTAAGAGATTTGTAATCACTAGTATTATATGTAACCAAAAGTTGAAATGGTTGGGATACTAATCATTGTGATTACATAATGAATAACTCTTTTTTACAAACTCTGATATGGCTTGATTTATTACTGAATTGGAAACCTGTGAAGATTGAAGAACTGGCTTGCTACTGGCGGCTTTCTCTTTTGTTGGACTTACTGATAGAGGTAGTCCTAAAGCATATCTAGGTTATTTTTCCTGGCAAGAGAGGTAATAGGAGATAAGAGCACTTGGTCAAACCTAAATCTCTGTGGAAGAGTGTAGTTTATGAAATGTAAAAGTGCGAAATTGAAGCCTTTAAATATAAAACAGATAGAATATGGTTGCAAGTCACTGGTAATGTCGGTCCTTTCTGGGAAAACCTTGATGGATGGTAAACCCAATAAGGTAGGTAGGTTGATCAGGGCCTGAGCTTATTTCTTGCTAATACTGCTTGCTTGATAAGAGAATAAAAAAAACTGCTTTATAAAAGACCCAAACTATTACTTATATAATAGTCTTGGCACAAAATTGTTCTGGAAGTCTCGGGGCTTGAGGGAGACAGGGACATAATTTCTGGTCTCATAGGAAGGGAGGAGAGCTTTATTCCTAAAAAAAATCCTGGATTGTTTAATTTAACGAAATAAGTATCTTTGTCTTGATAATGGTTTTGTGACTAAGGTATTATGGTATATTTTAATTCTGGAAAAAAAACTGGAAAATTTGATAGTTATTATACAAAATTAAAATAAATAAGATTATGTGTGTTTACGGAAGAAGTAGCTAATAGGAGAAGATTTTTCTACATTATTTAAAATATAAATAAATAATGTATCACATATAGAGTCCATATTGAGAAGAAGAAGAAACAAAAAAAATCATGACAGATAGGTCAAGAAACTGACTATGTAAGGCAAGGTTAGGTGAAAGTTCGATATCAGACAGAGTCCGAGGCCAAACTAGTCCTTTCCTGAAACATGTATATAATCTTTTGGGCTGAGGGAGCACCCGATTGGGTAGTACACGAGACTAAGAGGTAATTAAATTTATTATTAAATTATAGAATACACATCTAAGAAATTATAGAAGCACAGAATTACCATGGAATTAAATCATAAGCATATGCTCATATTATAATCCTAAGCAGTTGTTATTTTGATTGGATGCAATTTGGAAACAATTTTGTACATCAAGAAACTTCACCGATGCTACTAAAAGGGGGAGGGTCCAACAAAGTTATAAGAGAGGATTCATGTAGCGGCTCAAACTTGGACTTCAAAAAATTACATTTACACAATAAATTGACAATTTGGAGACGTAGGAACCTGGAAATTTGGAGACGTCGAGGCCGCAATGAGAAGAAGAAGTCAAGGCCGCAACGAGAAGACAATCAGGAGGCCGAGGACGTCACGGATTACAAATTAACTGCAAAACAAAACAAAAAAAACTATAAAATTAAAATAGCAGAACGACAGAACAACAATAAAAAAAAATCACAAAAAAAACAAAACAGAAAACCAACACCAACAAATTTCTCACCTGCGCCTATGACCCTACAACAGCAAACAACGGTAATAAGCCTGAAACCCATCCACGTTTCCAAGCTAGTGTATTTATAAACTAAAGTTCGGCTAGATTATTTTAAAGTTTCGACCGAACAAATAGTCTGGCCAAACTATTAGTTCGGCCGAACTTTAGTTGTCAGTTTTCTCATCTTCGACCAAAAATCTATTTGCACACGTCATCAATACGCCGTCAATGTAAACGGTAGAATGAGTTCGGCCAAACTAATTTCGAAATGTTGGCCGAACTCTAAGACAGTTCAGCCAAAATTTTATAAATGTTCGGCCGAACTTTTGGGAAAATCACTTTTCCACCCCCGATTCTCACAAAAGTGTAACCCACCTTCGCGGGTTTACCCAGAGATTTTAATGATCATTTCTCCTATAAAATTTAGGGCTTTATGATGTAGTTTTCCTACTGTAAACATAATTTTTGACAAAATATAAGAAGATTACCTTTATTATGACACAATGATCAAGAGGGTTGAAGAATTAGTAAAAAGTTGCAAAAGGAAGATGACAATGCATGTCTTCCACCACCACACACACATATATTATCTACTTCATTTGTTTCACCAAATGTTGTGAGATAAGCATTATTGATATACACATGATGCCTTATATGTTGCAATTCTTTTGGTATATATTATAGTCAAGCAGAAATAATATTTCACATCAACTATAGAAGATTTTAGTTTAATTTTTTAATATGGAAAGTAAATTAAAGTAATCATATTGACTTGAATGGATTTTATCATAACACTAAAAGCAAAAATTTGATATAAATGTAAATTTCTACATAAATTTGAAATCATACCATCATTCAACTTATAGGAACTTTAAAATTATTTAGTTTTTTTTTTTTTTTTAAGTCCATTATTATGGAGTTAACTATCTTTAAAGTTGAAAGGACAAAATAACTATAGAACTTGTCCCTTTTCTCTAGTCAAAGGGCATATTATATTTCTTTCTTAATATGTTGTTTCTTGCAACATGCAAAATTTCAAAGGGTGTTTATTTGGATGTGTTGGGAAACAGAGTCACAATTTGGCATTTATATTTAAGAGGATGATGCTTTTCAACACACATTTAGTATGTGGCAAAGGAACGTGCAGAGTATATGGATGATGGTAGTGGGGTCAATAATTCAATTTTGTTGTGCTATGCTAATCACCTTTTATAAATAAGACCAATCAGCATAATTTAATATAGTTATTAATATTAATATTATATTATTTATATTAAAAACGTTAATTTCATAATTTCGTATTAATATTCAATTTAATGTTTAACAATATTAATTTTAAATTTAATATTTATTCATAACTACTAATAATAAATCTAAAATAATAAAAAACCAATTTATTATTAAAATCCTAAAGTAATAAAACCAAAAACCTAAATAACCTTATTTAATAAATATTAATTTTAATAATATTATTTTCAATATTAATTTGAATGTTATTATTATTACTAGTTATATTATTAATGGTATTATATAATATTGGTGATTTTTATTATAACCTTAATATTATTATAAATCTTAAATTTATAAAATAACCTAAATTTATAAAATTAATATTATGTTTTAATAGCCACATGAAATGAAATGGAGCAAGAGTCAAATTCCAACACCATTTTTTATAAATAATTTTTTATTAAATTATAAGGATGGTCATGTTTCATAAATGATTTTTTAATAAATTAAATAGAGAAGCGGATTTAAGAAACTCAAAAAATGATTGGAATTTTTTCATATTGTCCATTAGATTATGTATTAGACGAAAAATATTTGTTTGAATTGCAATCTCAACCATTCATTTTATTGAAAATGTAAATTTCTTAAACCCAATTCCAATATAAACCACACCTTCACTATAATTAGAAAAAAAAATAATAATAATAATGAAATGAGAACTCAAAGCTCTCATAGAACATGCTTCCTTCAAATAATAATAGCGGTGCAATGGTTTAAGTAATATTGTTGCAATTTTCATGGAATGGCATGAACAATCATTTATTTACCTATGGGGTGTAGGTAAATAAATGAGTAAAACCATTATGGGGTGTAGTGAATTAGTCCAAATGAGTAAAACCATTATGGGGTGTTCTTTTCATAAAAGAATCGTCTTTTACCTCCAACTTTTTATTTATTTAGCCTCGATTGTTATAAATGCTTTTCATTTTGGTGAAATGAGGAAGCAAACCTTATAAGGTTAAGGTGACCTAGGAGTCTCAAAACAAAAGACCCAAACTAAAACTAAGCACGCTAGAAACATAGTTGGTTACTAATATTGGTAACATAGTAATTAATAGGATAGAGGTCTCCCAAGATGTCTTGTTTATTTAATTTGAATAATTTGGTTTTCAATAATAAAATAGTGTTTTCCTTAATACAAGAGCACAATAATCCCAATTTCACAATTAAAAATATCTTACAACCTCCTCCTCCAACATATGTTTTCATTATTCACTCATTAACAATTAATATAATAATAAATTTGATTTGATATTTTTGGATTTATCATATTAAATTTTTTAATCAATGTCTTGAGCTAGATTATCAAAACAATAATAAGAAATTTGATTGAGCTTTGAAAGATAAATATGTAAGTTTTTTCACATATTTAACTTCCAAAGCTCAATCAAATTTATTATTATTGTCTTGATGATGAACTACACTTGTTGCCTCAAAACGTTGACTGGAAATTTTTAATGTGATGGATTCAAAAATCATTGTTTGTAAGTTTAGGTGGTTGTCATATTTTGAAGAATTTGTTTCTCCATTTTTATCCATGGTGAACATTTTTAATATATGTTTCAAGTCCAGACCAGAACCCATCATGAGAAGTAATTCATGAGAGAAAGAAGAGAGAAAAAAAGATAAAAAATAATAAAAATGAAAAGGAAAAAAATAAGTTGACACTAGGTGAAAACCTAAAACCTAAAAAACTAAAAAAGATTGGATTAATTAATTAATTAAAAGATAATGATGTAAGAAAATTGATTAATTAGTATATTAAGATTGATTAATTAAAAAGCTAGAAATAAGTAATTGATATAATAATATAAATTATTTAATTATATTAATATTAGTTAATTAATGTAATTCATAAATAACCTAAAATAATAAAAAAGAGAATAAAATATTAATTTAATTATGTTAAAGTTAATCATATATAAATGTATAGGAGGAGTTACATTAATATAGTACCTCACTCATTCAATAGTGAGTATATTAGAATATGTTATATCATATTGAATTCATTAATTAATTTAATTATCAATACCTAAGAACTATAGAACTATGAAGAAAGAAGGATAAATATTAATATTAATAAAATATTATTATTAATACTAATATTTTAATGATAGTATAATGTTACTAATGATTTTATTAATTTAATATTGAAAGGGATGGAAAAGCCTTAAAGTTGAGAAAGTATAGGGAGTTAATCTTTACTAACTTTGAGACCACCATTCTTATTGAGGTTGTTTGGATGATTAATGTCTTTATAGCCTCTCTGACTCTTTTCCTAAACTAGTGATCTTTCTTTGCAATGATAGTAGTGACTGCAAGGCAAATGTGATGTTTAGTGTAAAGGGAATGCTCTGCAAGAAAAGAGGAGCGAGAGCATTGATTTTTAATGTCAGATCATTTTGTTGACATTAAAAGTCAGTATTCTCGTTACTATACTCTTACATAGAATTCCCTCCACACTAAACATCATATATTCCTTGAAGGCACTACTATCATTGTAAAGGAATATCACTAATTTAGGGGAAGATTCACAGAGACTCTAGAGATATTAAGATATCCAAACTACCTCAATAAAGATGGCGGTCTCGAAATTTGTAAGAATTGGCTCCCTCTCCTCTCTCGACTTTAAGGTTTGTTCCTTTCCTTTCTATATTAAATTAATAGAATCATTATTAACATTATACTCTCATTAAAATATTAATATTAATAATATTAATTTATTTTAATATTATTATATATAGTTCTTTCTTTATAATCTGGAATTTTTATATATTTTACATTAATATACATAGTTAATATTCCGGATGCGGATGGTTAATAGACATGATGGGACCTCCGTCCCGGGCCAGCTCCCAAGGCATTTCGCATGGGGTGGCCATATGGCTCCCAGCGGTGCCATTAAATTCGACTTCAATTCGCATGTTAGCAGTTCATTTACTCCCCGTCGCCGGCACTTCTTCCTCCTTGGTCCTCTCCGACGGCATATCATGGACTCTGTTGCAGATTCTCCAGATCCTTCCAGCGCTAACTGTAGTTCTTGGAAGCCTATTTTCTGTGTATGTCCGGTGGCCTCTGCAATGCCCAGTGCCCGCACTCACACTGGCCGTCGCACCTTGCTGCTAAGCTATATTGATATCGTGCCTGGGTATCATTTTTTGCATAGTGCTCTCTGTTCCAATTTTAACTTGCAAATCTCTCCTGGCTCTCTCCGCGGTCTCGCTCCTGCTCAAGCTCTCTCCCCTTGGCTTTGGTCTGTTCAAACAGCTGAGTCCGAAATGCCGAGGCTGAGGCAACGCATGTGGTGCCGTCGTGGAGCCACTCGCGGCAGGTCTGCAAGCGACCGTCTGTCTTCCAGCCTTGATGGAGCTCACCTCCTTGAGCATTCTGAAAGGCAGCATGTTCAGGACTCCTCCCGTCAATGGAACTTTGAAAGCCCTCCAGGCTTGGCTCGCGAGCATCAATCCTCCTCTCCTCACCTTGACATGCCTCAGGAACCTGTTCCCCCACCTTCTGGAAGCCATTATCTACGGCAAACCTCGCAGAGAGCGGAGCTTAGATTTGATTGCGCCTTCAATCGACCGACTATCACCGCTTACATTACCATTACCATGCGTGAAGAGTCTACTCCTCTCCCTCCCCCGGTGCACGACCCTCCCCCCGCTCCTTTTGTTTCCCTCTCCAACCCTATTATAACGCCTCCCACTGGCCTGAGCGACACTCCTGTTACAGCCTCGCCCTCCTTGGGTGATATTTCTATGCAGGTGGGTGCCAACCTTTCAGACAAAGACGGAGCTTCGATTGCAGATGCTGAAGACCCTGAGGAGCAATATGGGTGCCGCATTGAGGAGGAGCCACCGTCTCCGGCTCACACTCATTAATTCTGCTATGAATTGGCTCAGTATGGTCTCTAATCATACCTATTTAGCTAGAAACACTGGTTTTTTTGTTTTTGTAATCTACAGCAGCAGTAGCTGCATGTCAATGTTGTATTTTTGTAGTTATCTTATGCTGAACATAATGGACCTCTCACCGGTTTCCCTTTTCAAGGGCGATGCAACTACTTTTAAAAGAACTGGTTTCCCACTCTGGGCAGTTCGTAATACAGTTAAAGCTTGGACTTCAAGCTCGGTTTCAGGCTCCCACAGCTGAACTGAGGCAGTTTTGTAACATTATGATTACTCAATAGAATTAGCACAATTTAGAAAAAAAAAATATATACATAGCTAATAAAATTAATTTAGACATTAATTATTCTATATTAAATTAAATTAATGAATTAATATGTTATAGAATATTCCAATATACTCACTATTGAATGAGGTACTATATTATTATAATTCTTTCCATTTATTTATATATTATTAAATTTAATATAATTAACATTAATATTATAATTCTCTTTTTTATTATTTTAATATATTAGGTTATTAATAAATTGCATTAATTAATTAATATTCATATAATTAATTAATTTATACTAGTTATTTTTTAATTTCTAACTACTTAATTCAAATATATTTATTAATTAATTCAAATATATTAATTAATTAATTTCTTTACATAAATATATCTTAATAAATAAATTAATTAATAAAAAAAAATTAGGTTTTTAGGTTTTTATTGATTTTTTTTCTTTTTTTTCTTTTTATCTATTTTTACATTTGTTTTTCTCTTTTTCTTTCATCAATTACTCTTGATGATGGATTTTGGTCTAGACTTGAAATATGGATTAAAAATGTTCATTGTGGATAAAAATCGGAAAACAAATTCTTCATAAATGTATCAAAATTGTTCTACTCACAGAAACCTTAACTCTAAAATAATAATAATTATTTTTAGTTAATAATTCATAAATCTATTTGTTATTTGTACACGGGGACGTTGATAGAGTGATCAGGTGCTTTGTTAAGACACTCTTTGATGTGAAGTCACCATTTCAATTCCATGCACTCCTCTATATTATATTGGAAATGATGAAGATGCACTCCTCTCAAGTTTAAAAAAAAAAAAATTCATAAATCTATTTGATTAATTTTTTTTAATTACTAGTAAATTATTTTTAAAATTTATATTTTTAAACAATATTACTATCTCAACTATATTAATATTCTATTTTTCATATTGAAAAAAGTAATATGAGTATCAATATTCTATTTTTCATATTGAAAAAAGTAATATAAGTTTTCATATTAGAAATAATAATAATATCATTATGTCCAATGTGTTTTTAGTATGGAGAAGATGTGTAGATGTAATGTAGGATTGTATGTCAATATTTTTTAAATGCTGAATATGTTTTAATAAAGTTATTTTTTAACTACAACCCAGTAGTGGCAAGATCTATAGGCATAATATAAGATTGTATATCAACATTTTTTAAGTATAGGCTCTATTTTCTTTATTTGTCACAGTAAACCTCTTTGGATTTCTCACTTTTCTCAAGACTCACATTAATCACCAATAGAGCTTCTCGGGGCAAATATAGGCTCTATTTTAATCAAGTTTAATTTTTTAATTTTATCTTCAATTTTATTTTATTTTTCTCTATTAATATAATTTTTTTTAATAATTTAATTTTATACATTTAATAATTTATTTTTTTCTTTTTATTTATTTATTTTTGTTTGTTAAGAAATTTCAGTCTTGAGATGACTAGCACGCCTAACCTATCACTTGAGTAGCTACAACCTAAAGCCCTTAGCATGGCTAGATTTTTGCCCACTATGTTTTGAATTGATGACCTTTTAACCATTCAGTGTTTTAACATAACACACAATCACTATGTATCCTATGCCTCGTGGACTTTCCTTTTCTTTAAAATTATCCTTTTTATTTTATCTTAAAAAGTTATTATAACTTTCTTAATAAATAATTATGTTATATTTTTTTAGTTATTTAAATTTATTATATGTATAACTCAATCTCTCTTTATCTATTTTTTAAATAATAGTATTTAATAACCCAAGACTTCCCTTTAAATAATATTATTATTAAATAATGTATATCACTAAAATTTAACTAACCTAGATTCATCTTAACTCTAGATCAAATCTCTTGATACATCTTACCATTGATCCATAGTTAAGATGGATCTAAGTTGGTTTAATTTCCCTCTTTAAATATACTATATTCCACATGTATACCATGGGTCAATACTATGGGTTCTAAATACCATGGGTTATTTTTATTTTTATTATTATTTTATTTTGATAGGGCTATTTTTATCTAATCATTTTATTTTAATTCTATTTTTATTTTTTATATTATTTTGACGGTATTAAAATGTTTAGGTTACATTATATTAATCTTATAATTTAATTTAATATAATTTTTATATAATTGAATTTAGGTTTATGTGATACATATCATAAAAAGTAAGAAAACTTTAGGTAAAAATCACATCATTAGAATTTTGATCATTTAG
Organism: Pinus albicaulis; assembly: GCA_034641835.2. Lineage (NCBI taxonomy): Eukaryota > Viridiplantae > Streptophyta > Pinopsida > Pinales > Pinaceae > Pinus > Pinus albicaulis. Next base: position 1,403,789,544 of record CM076579.1, on the reverse strand, counting down.
GTTTGACCTAAATATTATCTTTATTTTTAAATATTCATTTCATTAAAATTTTGTTTTTGATTAATTATTTTTCTTAATTCAATATTAACAACTATATTCTAACAATTATTTCCTTATATTAAAATATCATTTATTAATAAATATTATTTATTTAGTTAAATCTAACCATAATATTATAACAGCTTAAAAAAATTATTTCTCTTCATTTAATTCGAAAGACCTTCACAAAACTCGGATGATATGATTTTTATCGAAAGCATTCTTACCTTTTTATAATTTGTATTTTTGTTTTTATTTATAAAACATTATGTATGTTAATTGGAAAATTTTATATATATATATATATATAGATACTCAAATCCAAAAAAATAAAATATGAATGTATTTTTTTTTTAAATCAAATTTTTCTGGAAATAAAAATTCGAGGTCCCTTACCATTTATCCTTAAAATTAGGTTATCATTTTTAACATTTTCTATTCAAAGTTGGCCTTTTTATTTGGTCTTACAAAAAATTTAATTGATTTGCAATTTCCATTTTAAAATTTAGAATATTCAAATATATTTTAAATGTAAAAATTTAATTATAATAATTATATTTTTTTTTTAACTTTATAAAATATAATTAATAAATAATAATTTAAAAAAATACAAAAATTAAATATTGTTATTAATTTTAATTTAATTTATAAAATTTATAAAAGCTTGTGCAACTTGATGCTTAATATGAACAGTTTTGGTGTGGTGTGGCAATGGTGTAATGGTGGTTTGAAGTTGTAGGAGGAGTCACCATCTTCCTGTGTCTAGTGGTGTTTTGGGGTTTTGTGAGGGAGGAAATTTCAGAGGTTTACCTTGGTTCACTTCTTTCATGACCCCTAGACGAAGCTCTCGCCTAGTTATTAGTGGCAAGGCCCTTGAGCCTGCATTGAGCAAACGTCGTCAGGGCAAGGTGACATTGCATGTTGGTTATGTTAGGAGAGGGAGGATGCTGGCTACAAGCCCTCGCAGAAGTCGCTGACCACTGTAGAGGAGGGGTGGAAAACCCCCTTGTGTCACTCGAGCTCAACCGTGATAGTCACTAAAAACTCATTTGGAGAACTATGAGAAGAGTCATCGAGAGAAGAATGAGGCCTTGATGGATGCTCTAACTCAAATTCAATACTTTTAGTGTTATCTGAGGGAACGTGTAGTGGTAGTGTAGCGTGGATATACCCACATGTTGGAAAAACTGGAGCAATTGGAAACTTGGATGGTACAGTTGGAGCAACATGTTGACTGCCCTTACTGTCATCCCCCTCCACCGAGGATTGGGCCAGACAAGTTGGCTTTTATCACTTAAGATGATTCACTATGTCCACTAGTGTCTTGCTAGTTTTTATGGTTTTTTGGCATCTTTGGCCTCTGGGGATATGGTTGGCTAGATTATCTAATTTTTGGAATGTTTGTCCCAACAAACCTAGTCGAGGTGAGACCAATACAATTCTCTGGAACAGCTATGTAAATATTAACATTTTCAGTTAATAGAATGTTATGATTTACAAAAAAAATAGATATAATATTAACCATCTCATCAACATATTTAATTAACTTCCGCATTTGTTGCACAAAGAGGCAATCTCCAGGGCAGTATGGGGAAGATGTTTTAATGTTTAACATTTTGACCGAATCAAATTAAAATAAAATAATATGAAAAAATGAAGAAAAAAAATCCCATGGTATTCTTAAACCATGATTTTTTCCCATGGTATTCTTCTCTAATGTGGCCTCTTTAAAGCATATTGACTAAACCAGCCTAGATCTATTTCAACTATGGAGAGAGATCAAATCTCTCTCTTGAGGTGCAAACCTCTTTTACTGTGAAAAGAGATTGGTAGGTACATTGTTAAAATGGTTCTACACTAGTTTTATTCAATTATAAAAACATTTTCTATTAAAAAAAACATAAAACAATTTGTATTAATGCGAAGTCAAACTACATAAATTGTTAACAAGATCCTAATATCACGTGCGTGTATTAATATATTTATGAATATGTTAGTTTGTTGGTCATGTATAGTCTATAAAATATTTGAAATTTTGCAAGTTAAATGAAGTTCAAACTATGTTTAAAATTTGCAGCACGTGGATATATGACATTATATATAAAAAAATGAAATAATTGTTAGGTTTTAATAACCAGCCTAGATCCATCTTAACTATGGATCTACCAAGTGTCGAGAGGGATCAAGTTTCTTAAGATGAAAACCTCTTTTAGATTGAAAATAGATTTGATGCCTCGAGCACTTAGTAGATATAAAGTTAAGATAGATCTAGGTTGGTAATATACCAGCATAGACCATCTTAACTATGGATCTATTAAGCATCGAGAGGGATCAAATCTCTCAAGTTATAAACCTCTTTTTTTACTACAAAATTTGAGGAAAGTCTTGTACCTCAAAAGATTTGATCCCTTTCGACACTTGATAGATCCAGAGTTAAGATGGATCTATACTAGTTTATTTACTATGTATTGTAATTTTTATGATTTCAATTCATTTGTACATTCAAAAATATTTCAGAATTCTAAATCTATTTTTATACAAAATTCTAAATTTGTTTATGAATGTTGAAAATATTTTTTGAAATATGTTTCTCTTTATGATTTATACACTTATTTGTATATTCAAATTTCTATATGATTATTTTGGGGGCATTGAAATATTTTATTATGGTCGACACTAACATCCTCTCTCTCTCTCTCTCTCTCTCTCTATATATATATATATATATAACTGATCTTGAAATAAATTAGTTTATTTATGTATTTCAAAATATTTTAAAACAAGAGCCACATGGTGGCATGCCACTTCTTTTTGCATAGAATAATTTTGTGTATGTAGTTTTATCTACTTTATAAATACTTGGAACTTTGTTTCATTCAATTATATTTTGTTTGGGGATCTTATTGATAAAACCATAGGTGTAAATGAAGATCTAGCTAAAAACGTTCCTAGTGAGAATGGCTTGCTGGAGGCTGATTAGTACCAAATGAAAAAATTGTTAGATTTTATTTCTACAGTTTTGGTTGTAAAGATAGATGATGAATCCTCTTTAGTTAATCAAATTGCATCTACAAAATATTCCTCGGTTGAATGTTTTGCACCAGTTAGATGCAAAGATAACATATATGGGAGAGGCAGACCAAACACTGTAATTTATCTTTCCTAATGTATTTATTATTGAATAGATGTGAATATTAACTCTATTTCCAGTTACTAGTAAATATTAGTGATACTTTTTGTTTTTTTCTAATTTTCCTATAGAAAAATTTGGCTTGTGTTGTAGTTGCTACAAACCCCCCTCCAAAAATTTTCCCATGCTCTGATTTTGAAGCCTACTTTCGATCATAAGGATTGTTGTTTCAATTGTCATCAAGTGTTCTTTTTTTATTCATGTTAAGTTTGTGATTTTTTGAAATTTAGGTCTTGTCAATAGTAGTTGTTCAGCTTCTTAAGACAAGAAAACACCTATTGTAAACACAAGCTTAATCTTGCCTTGACTGGCACTGATTGTTTGCCTTGCTTTTTGGAATTATGCAATCCTTTGTCATAATGAACTGTGAAACTCCTTGCCGGAGTTAATTGCACAATCCTCTAATACAAGAAGTTTTGGAATCAATTTGAAATGAAATTATGCAATCATTGTATGTTTTAACCCTATACAAAAATTACCTACAAATGAGTTCATAAAACAGAAAAATATACAATGGCAAGAACATAAAACATATATGCACAATTATTTTCCCCTGGATCCCAAAACCAAGACTACCAGATTTATTTTTCAATATATTCATTTTAATGTTACAAGACATATACATACATGTTGAAGCATTCATAAACCCCAATCCACTAACCCTATATTAGAACATAATTGTAGTTACCTTGAATGGATATACAAAATACCATGGGCAGAAAACCATCATGCCCAAAACCATGTGCAAACCCGGTGCACAAAACCATGGGTAGGTCTACCCACCATCTTTGGTTTAGCCCCCTATCCTTGCGTCCACATGAAGAAAAAAAAATTCCTTGGGGTGCTGCTCTAGACCCCGTGCAAGGGGGGACACCCCCCCTGTGACCCCCCAGTCACGCCCGGTGCAACTTACAAAACATGCTACTATTCTTTGAAAGAGCATTACACATACCCAACAATCACCATGTGAGAGAAAACTATGCAAAACAGTGAGAAATTGGGTTGTGTAGTCCCTTGTCTCAATGAATTGTGTAGTCCCTTGAGCCAGTGAACTACATAGTTCCCATAATCAGTCAACTGCGCATTCCTAGAAGATAGGAAGTGTGTACTTATATGAAGCAGTGTAACACAAGTTTCCTATTTCATTTGTAGACAAGTGTCAGTTAACTAAAGGTTGCTTGTTGATTTTAGGCATGCGAAACTGAATCCCTAACCCTAATCATGCAAGTGCTAATATATATAATAAAGGCTCATAGAGCTCATTCTCACACTCACCAACAGAGCTATAGCTATTATCATGATCACAATGAGCTTTAGATTCCATTTGCACTATTTTTGGGTAATTTTCTCAAGTGTCACTTTTTGTCGCTTTTTCTTTCACTTTTGCTTTCGCTTTTTCTTTTGCAAGTGTCATTTTTCCCCATTCTTCTTGTAAAAAGTTGTGTTTCTATTATTATTAAATCATACAAGTTGTGTTTCAGTATTTTGAGCTTCTTTTCAAGTGTTGCATCATGTTTCTTGTCTTTTCACCTACCAGTAATTATTGTTGTTGGTGTACTTATGCATGCATGTCATTCTCTTTTCACTATCTTGTTTGATAGATGTAAGTAACTAGTTTGAATGATTCTTGGGCCAATCCACATCCTTCCCCTCTTCAGCCAGTAGATCCAGAGCCTATCCTTCTTCCATAGAAGACTGTGTGATCTTTGAGTTATTGTGCCCTCCTCAACTTCGCATTGCACAGTTCCTTCCAGCAGAGGCCCCTCCTTTCCAGCTACAACTATGCACTACACAATCACAAGAAGTAGTGAGGCCTTATGTCAACTGCAACTGTGCATTTCACAATCACAACCGATAGTGGTGCCTCACTTTTATATGAAACTATGAATTGTGCAATCCAGGCCCTCTCTCCCACCAGAAACTGTGCATTGTGTAGATCCAAACCATTGTCATCTACCCTACAAATTAGAACCGCACAATCTTCCTTCACAAGTTGTACAGTGCGCATTTCTAGTTCTCAGTTTGCCTCCCTTTTTCCCAGCATTACATAATCCCTTTTCCGAGTGATTTTTTTTTGCATGTAAGTATATTATTTAGTTGATCTCTTGCAAAAATAAATTGATATCTCCATGAGTGCATATTTTTCTTCAAGTAATACATATCGAGGAAACATCATTCTCTCATCATCTAATAGAATCATGCCTCTAAATAAAGAACCATATAAGGAGGTCACAAAAATAATTATTGAAGAATCCATTAAAAGTATCTTGGCAAGAGTTCATATCTTATCTGATACCCAATGCTTTATTGAAAATTATTCAACTATCACATTTATCATTATTAAAGATGAATCCACCTCAACAGATTATGCAGAAGATCTAGAAGATAGGGAAGTCTATGTAAACATCCAGAGATCAAGGTTCCATAAAGTTGCCTATAGATATCCAGTACTACTTTGGGCAGATGTCATCAAGTGGATATTGTAAGGTCTAGACACTAAGAACGTGTATTTGAATAGTGTTAATAGGTAGAAACTTGTCTCCTATCAGCCACATGGCATTCGCTTGATTTACAACCTGCCTAAGCATAATCAGCCATTAGAGGAATTTTGAGGTCTAAAATGGGCCTCGTAAGAAAAATTTACAACCAAAATAAACTTTATAAGAACCAAAAGCATTCAAGATGATGATCTCAACCATGGGGAATGATTCACCATTTTTTAAGTAAAAGGGTAAAAAGATTAAAAAATAATAAAATAATAAAACTACTTTTTCAACTAGTATTTTCAACTTATCTCCCAAAGTGTTTACTCAAATTTCAAGCGAGAGTACTCATTGGATGCAAAATTTAATTCCTCATCCAAGGAGTACCCATGTTTCATACTTTTTATGGACCCTACTACATGAAAAATGACAAATACATGAAAAAACGTGATTGCAATCACGTTTTTCATGTATTTCTCATTTTTCATGTAGCAGGATCCATCGAAAGTATGCAACATGGGTACTCCTTAGATGAGGAATTAAATTTTTCATCCAAAGGGTACTCCCTCTTGGAATTTGAGTAAATTATTTGGGAGATAAGTTGAAAATAGGAGTTGAAAAAGTAGTTTTTCTTTTTTTTTTCCTCTAAAATTTGATGATGTAACCAAATCTTGTTTTATTATTTCCACTATTATTTTATAATTTCCTTAGGAGGCCCATTTTAGACCTCAAAAATCCCCTAATGACATAGATTCTCAATTCTATGCAACTTGGAGATGCCTTAATACTAAATAAGTGAACAATTCATGGTGGGGAGAACTGACTAAATTTCGCCAAAAGCCTGACAGTACTTACAACACCAAGTCTCTGATAACAGTTTACCAGTACTTTATGGCCATGTGTTGCAAAATGTATTTACCAAGGAATATTTAATCCTTCCTAAAGGATGGATCTATATGTTGTATCCTCTCATCACAGAAGGGAATATATTCAATTAGTCACATATATTATCCCAATAGTTGTAGATCAATTTGAATAAGGATAAAAATCCACCATAGTGAAAGCAGCCATAGTTTTAATGTTTGCCTATTTATTGGACAAAATATGTGCTTGCCATGAATTCTCAGGTTTATATTATATGCGTACCCATAGAGATCTTCATATCCATGGTTATTTCAAAATCTTATCATAGTATAGTTACAGAGGAATGCATGGAAATATTGTTGTGCACTTCTTCATGGTTCTTTCTCATATGATCTTTGAGGAAGAGTCTCCTTGCATATCCCATGAGGCAATGAAGGTGGTGGAAGAGGTAGAAGATTCATTTTCCTCACCTGATGACACATACCTCAGAGTATTTGGTTCTCAAAATCCTCCACATATTTTGTCGAGATATGTGACAGATAAGGTGGTCATGCATGAGGTTTCCTATCATCTTAAAACATTTTTTTCTCAACTACTGCAGAAGAAGAAGAATAAGGCACCATGGCCTTCCTTCCCTCTACAAGTGGGATCCTATGAGCTCAAGAGCTTAAAGGCTGCAAAATAAGAAGCAAAGCAACTAAAAATCCTTAAGTTCAGTGAGATGATATTTCACATGTATGATCCTAGAGGCGTATGCAAAATACATTGTGCTAAGTTGCATTTTTCCTGGGCTTATCATTATTATTCCAAGACCGAGGAAGAAAAATTGAAAAATTGTTATAATGTTTCCCAACCACATGCACTAGGAAAAGAGGTAGGAAATTCCAATGCAGTACATGAGAAGAATGTTGTCCAAGAAGGAAAGCAGTAAGAAGTTCCCACTCTAGTTAGTATTAAGTATAAGAGTAAATTTGTGCATAATCTAGAAGCATAGCAGAGCCACAAATTTAGTAGATCATGTCATACTGAGAGCGTCCATTGCAGCGGAGAAGAGGAGAAATAAATCAAAATAATTGAAGATAAAGTAGTAGGATGAAGAAAATAAATAAGAGGAGGAACGAAAGCAATATGAGGAGCAGATATGAAAGGAAGAACGGAAAAGAAAAGAAATAGAAGACATGCAGACATAGGCAGAATCAAGAAATAAGAAAGAAGAAGAAGAAAGATAGAAACATATTGAGGAAGAATAGTAGGAACAATTGATGAATGAATAAATCAAGAAAAAGAGTGATGAATAATTTGCATGATAAATTGAGGAGCAGATACAGGCCCAAGATATGGAGGTTGAGCTGGAGGAGGAGAACTAAGAGGCTGACATTGTGCTCAATGCAGAATAAGCCAGTAGTCAACCTTCACCTCCTCTTACTAGTGGTCGCATCTCATTTAGTGAAATGGGAATATCTCCTCTAGATGATGATATGGTCATGGATATTTCAAACCTTACCTCTAACCAGTTAAAGAATAAAATTGTGCAGAAAAAGGTGGAAATATTTTCCTAATGACATGGTTCATCATGTTTCAGTGCATATAGAAAGGGTAATTGTGCCCAACACCAAGAAGAATTTGAAGACGGTCGCAACAACAAATTTGGCCTTTGCATCAATTACAAAGGTAAAGGCATATTTTTTTATGGAGGAGAACAAAAAATTGGCAAAGGATCTAGCTACTACAAGACAACAGATTGATCAGCTCCAAGTCGAGAACCAAAGATTGTCTTCCACTAATTCTCACTTGGAATAGCTATGAGCATTGATATATGATGAAATTCAATCTAGCTATGAGCATAGATATATGATGAAATTCAATCATTGGGAGACACCATGAGATAGCTTTATGAAGAGATGATCACTTTGCATAAGGAAGTGGTGATCCAATAGGGATCTAAAATGGCCAAAAATTTAAAATATTCAAATTCAAGCAATACTATCACCATTTCATAGAGCTAGAAAAAACAAATCCAATGCAACTTGAACAGAAAAAAACCAATTTTGTATGTAGAATTTATTCATGGTTAAAATTTTGGTCAACACACGTCAAAAAGTGAAATTCAAATTTGGTCAAAGCATGGTTCCAGCAGGAAAGGTTCTCGCGCGTGGTTCCAAGTTCATGGCTCCAATCAGAGGCTACCATGTGGCCCTGTAAGGCACCACATGGGGTTGCCATATTGGTAAAAAAAAAATTATGGATGGACCTGACGGGATTCGATCCCACAACCTATCGACAAATAATATTAGCTCTTACTGTTGCACCATCAGAATGTCAGGTGAAAGAATGAACACAAAATATTCGCGACATGCATGCATCAAGGACGATCATCCAAGGTATAATAAAGTTATTTCTTCTATAATTCCTTTTGATTTTAGGAATATTGGTGTTGAACCCCAAAATTGCATATTTTTTACAACCCTTTTTCACTCCATTCTCCTCTTTTTGATATTCATAACTTTAATTTGGGCACCAGTTCAAAATTATTATGGCATATCAGGTAATTAATCATCTTATATTTCATAAATGACAATTTTCTTTATTTTTTAGCTTAGTATTTACATTATCTACCGAATTACAATGATTATGCAATTGAGTTCAAGGTTTGATAGGTTCTGAAGCTCCAGCCAAAGAACGGGACATGTGGGCAGGTGGAAATTAGTTGGTACAACGATTTTTTCCTACCTTCATAGCCTAGATCGATAAAGAAGACACCCTAGTAGCTTTTTCAAAGGAAAAGTCAAATACCGTAGGAGGTGAACCGAGCGACCGAGATGCAGATTTTTAGCCTTGTGATTTGTTGTGTTGATAGAAAATCATGAGAGGATCACGTTATCTTATCTTTAAAATTTAATTTTAGTTGGTGTTGATTATCATAAGGGGTTATACTCTGAAACATTTAATGCGTAGAATTTTTATAAATATGTTTCTCAACATAGCATACACAAACTTGGATTTCGTATTGTAAACACTTTGTTTTATATACAAACTCTACTTTCGTTCTTATTTCTTTGTTGTGTGATTCCAATGCGTGGTTGATCATATTGTGAAGGCATCATATTGATATCTGCTTCTTGTAGGATGGCCCCCTTGAGATAGTAAGGTTTCCTTTAAACTGTAATTTAGTATTTCGTTTTGTGTTTCTAGTAGGATTCTGTTAGTTTACATTTTTATTTAAAATGTGAGTTTAATACTTTTTTCATAGAAATTTTGTCTAATCATTTTTATTTTTTAGTGAAGCGAGATATCTTGTGCACATGGATAGATCATAGGTTTACATAGATCAATGGCGTAGCTTTACATTTCAATTATATAGATAGAATTTTAATTTGTAGAGATAATCTTTCTTTCTGTCAAGAGTAGATTCATTTACAGTGTGGTTTCATTTTAAATCAAGTGTGGTTTCAATTCAAGCAAGTGTGATTTCATTTTAAAGCAAGAGAAAATGTCATTTATGTAGGTTTTAACCCTGTACAGAAATTATCTACAAACGAATCTTAAAAACAGAAAATAAACAATAGCCAGAGCATAAACATAAAACAGATATACATAGATATTTTCCCCTAGATCCAAAATTGAGACTACCAGCTTGATTTTTCATTATATTCCTTTTAGTGTTACAACACATATATATACATGCCAAAGCATTCATGAACCCCAATCCATTAACCCTCGATTAGAACATAATCGTAGTTCCCTTGACCGGATCTACAAAATACCAGGGGCCAAAAACCATCATGCCCCAAAACCATGGGTGGGTTCACCCACTAAAAAATAGGGTCCAAAAAAAAATTTCCCGGACTGCTGCCCCGGACCTGGAACAGGGGCGTTGTCGGCCCCACGCATGTGACTAACCATGGAAAGAATATAACACATACCCAAAATTCTCCCACTTGTTATTTTATTTTTGCAAGGGGCCATAGGAGAGCTCAATCATTAGTCCATCTCTGCAACACTGATTGTTTCTCTACACCAAGAGAACTTCTAAGTGCTCACAGACTTCGTCAATTCATCTGCAACATTCTTCAAAGTGTCCAACTTTACTAGCAACACCCTTTTATCCTCAGCCATATCTCTCACAAAGTGATATTGAACATCAATGTGCTTTGTCTTTGAATGACAAGCAGGGTTCTTAGCCAAGAAAATTGCACTTTGGCTATCACAGTCTATCCTTATAGCTTGCTGCACTAATCCCATACTTGAACACAATCTCTGCAACCAAACTGCTTCCTTGCTTGCATGAGTGGCTGCCATGTATTTTTCCTCTGTAGTTGAAAGAGCCACTAAAGACTGTCTTTTACTCATCCAACTGAATGCATCTCCAAATAGGCTAAACACAAACCCACGTATAGATCTTCTTTGGTCTAGATCTCCAGCCCAGTATGCATCAATAAAACCGTGGATGTCCAAATCTCTGTCCAATCCTGGTATTCCCTGGCAGCACAAACCATAATCATTAGTGCCACGCAAATATCTAAAAACCCTGTTCATTGTTGTTTAATGCTCCTTCCTTGGTTTTGACATAAACCTGCTCAATACTCCCACTGCATGTGCAATTTCTGGTCTAGTACAAACCATTTCATACATCAGGATACGCATTGCACTTTCATATGGAACACAGGACATATCCTCCTCTTCTTCTTGTGTCTTAGGACATTTTTCAACGGATAGCTTTACACCTACAAGAATTGGAACCTTCGTTGGTTTATTTTCCTGCATACTAAACTTCTACAATATTGTCTCGACATAATTCCTACCCTTCACCATAAAGCCTTTAGGTTTCTCCATGTAGATCTCCTCTTCCAGATCCCAATGAAGAAATGTTGTCTTCACATCCATCTGTTCTACCTCAAAATCAAATGCAGCAGCAACAGATAAAAGTAACCTAATAGAAGTAACCTTGGCAACATGAGAAAAATATCACCAAAATCAATTCCTGGCACCTGGGAATAACCTTTTGCTACCAATTGAGCTTTGTATTCTCCACCTTGCCTTCTACATTCATCTTCTTCTTAAACACACATTTTCTCCCAATGGGCTTCCTTCCAGCTGACAACTCCACCAGATTCCATGCCTCATTTTGTGCAAGGATTTCATTTCATCAACCATGGCCTCCTTCCAGATTTTTCCATCCTTTGAATCCACTGCCTCCCTGACTGTTATGGGATCATCATCAGTGATATTTAAATAAAATTTTGAATAGAAATAAGATGGATTGTACCTTTCTGGTTATCTTCTTTCCCAAACTGATCTTCTCACAACTGGAGTTTGTGGCTCTTCCTCTTCAGAATCTTGTTATATTGTAGAGTCTGATTCATCCTCCTTTAGTTCAAACTCTGTCTTCTCAGGTTCCTCTAGCAGGACTTCATGTTTAACAACATCTTTCACCTCTCTAAACACCACATCTCGGTTTACACAACCTTCCTTGTTTCTGGGTTCCAAATCTTGTAACCTTCTAAACCATCCTTATACCCAATAAATATAAACCTTTCAGATTTATTATCCAACTTGGTCCTTTTCTCCTTCAGAACAGGTACATATGCATCACATCCAAATACCCTCAGATTTGAAAGAGAAGGTTTCTTACCAGTCCATACCTCATGTGGAGTCTTATCCTCCAACACTGATGAAGATGATTTGTTAGCCAGGTAACATGTAGTCTCCACTGCCTCTGCCCAGAATTCTTGTCCTAACCCAATACCACTAACCATGCTTCTTTCCTTTTCCATCAGCATTCTATTCATTCTTTCTACAACTCCATTTTTTTGAGGTGTGTATGGAGTAGTATTTTTCCGTGCTATACCACACTTCTTTCAAAACTCTTCAAATTCCTTCTTGCAGAACTCTCCACCATTATCTTTCCTCAACACCTTTAGCTTCTTCTATGTTTGGTTTTCCATCAGAGCCTTAAATTCTTTAAATCTATTAAAAACTTCAGATCTATTCCTCAAGAAATATATCCATGTATTCCTTGAGAAGTCATATATGAATGAAACATAGTACATAGACTTTCCTAGTGATGGAACTGACACAGGTCCAAATACATCATTGTGCACAAGCTCTAATATCTTGTTCGCCCTCTTACCACCAGAAGGAAAACTCACCCGATTTTTCTTCCCATATACACAATGTCCACGGAAATTGAAATCCAGAGAGAAATTAGACATACCTTCTACCATACCATTTCCATGCAGTATCAGAAAGCCCTTCTCTCCAATATGTCAAAGCCTTTGATGCCATAGCATGGTCTTTTCTCCAGAGACCGCTAGGCTTTCTGCTCCACTTTCAAGAACCACAGAACTGTTTCACCCATCAATAACAGTGCTACCTTGAAGCTTGTACAGATTTCCAATCCTAACTCCACGAATTAATACCAGTTCTCCCCGAACCATCTTACAAGTATCCTTCTCGAACACTCTTTTTACACCTGCATTATCCATCTTGCTTACAGAAATCATATTTCTGGCAAATGTAGGAATATGCAGAACACCAAGAAGTGTTCTAATCCTTCCACCTTGTAGCTTTAGCTTCACTTTTCCATGTCTGATAATTTTGGCCTTCCTATCATCCCCTAAGAAGACATCACCACCATCATACTTCTCATACTCGCAGAACTACTCCCTATGGCGATTGAAGTGAAAGGATGTGCCTGAGTCAATCAACCATCCCTCATGATCTACATGTGTATTTGAAGAAGAAGCCAAATACACATCCCCGCCTTCATCTGAGGTGGTTTTTGCCTCTAAAGAAGGAGCATCATCAGATCCATTTCCTTTCTCAGGAGCTTTAGATCTGCAGTCCTTTTTGTAGTGCCCTTCCTTTCCACATTTCCAGCACACCTTTACAAAATTTCTTGGAGATTTAGATCTCCCTCTATATTTAGATCTCCCACTCGAAACCTTATTCTTGTTTCTATTCTATGACCTTCCTCATACAGATAATGCATCTCCATTTGGCCCTCCATATTTATATGTCTCATTTCCTCCGACAGCAAGGCTGAGACAATTTCATCAAAATTCAAGGTAGTTGTATTGCTACCTATTGCAATAACCATATTGTCCCACGAATCTGGTAGAGAACACAAAAAAAATGATGCACTTATATTCATCTAAGATTTTAATATCAACAGATGGAAACTGACTTACCACAGTATTGAAGGCGTTCATATGCTCTGTCACCAAGTCTCCATCCTTCATCCTCAGGGTATACAACTTTTTTCGCAGGAACAATTTATTCACCAGAGACTTAGATTGGTACAAAGTCCCTAGCTTGTCCCACAAATTCTTCATCGTAGCTTCCCCAGATATATTCAACAATACCGAATCTGAGATACACAACCGTATTGTGCTCTTTGCCTTCCGATCCAACTTCTTCCAGTCTTCATCTGACATTTCCATTGGTTTAGTACCCAGATCTACCATGATCCACTGATCTTTATCCACTAGTAGATCCTCCATCTTGAGATTCCACAACTCAAAACTCTGACCATTAAATTTCTTGATCTCCATCTTTCCATTTCTCGTCATCTTCTTTCACCGCAAGAATCGATCGCACAGATCTCCCACTGAACAGGGTCTACCACAGGCTCGAGCAAAACACCCCTCAACAGCAAAGGCATCCCCTTGAAGCCACAAACAGCTCTGATACAAAATTTAGGTTTTAACCCTATACAGAAATTATCTGCAAGAAAATCTCAAAAAAAAAAAAAACAATTTCGAAATCATAAAACATAAAACATATATACACAGGCATTTTCCCTTGGATCCCAAATCGGGACTACCAGCTTGATTTTTCATTATCCTTTTAGTATTACAACACATATATATACATGTTGAAGCATTCATAAACCCTAATCCACTAACCCTGGATTAGAACATAATCATAGTTCCCTTGACCAGATCTACAAAATACCAGGGGCCGAAAACCATCATGCCCCAAAACCATGTGCAAACCCATCCACAAAACCATGGGCAGGTTCGCCCACCAAAAAATAGGGTCCAAAAAAAAAAATCCTAGGGCCCTACCCCCGACCTCGAATAGGGGGGGTTTTCGCCCCCCCTATAACCCTCCTTGTTGCGCCCGATGCAACGTACAAGGGATGTTATTGTCCCTATGTGTGTGACTAATCGTGGAAAGAATATAACACATACCCAACAATTTCATTTTAAAGCAAGAGTGTTATGATTTCATTCAAAGCAAAGTGTGTGTGTGATTTCATTTAAAAGAAAAAGAGTGTGTTTGATTTAATTTTTAGTAAGCATGAACAAGTGTGTTATTAATTTCAAGAAGAGTGTGATCATTCTTTTAATTTATAGCTATAGAATCAATTTCATTTACTTACATAACTGTTAGAGAAACATGTGCATTTCGATATCTCAAATTAACATAGGAATTGTTTGAGTGACAGACTCCTAGCACATACAATACACATACATTTCAATAGCATACTAGCCCTGGTTGATAATTTATGTAAGTAATTTAACTCCAATTAAATTACCAAACATTTTGGCGTCATTGTCAGGGAAGTGTATATAGGAGTATTTATTTTTCTTTTCATAAAAACAAAAATTTTAAAAATGATATGCATAGGGAAAGAGATTCTAGAGGTATAATTTTAAGAGGTAGGAGTTCAATTCCAACATCACCACCCACCCCACCAAGACCTCATAGTTCCACACCGTCCACCCAAAATCGTATTCCATCAATTGCAGGTAGACATAGACTTCCTGAGGCACTTAGATCTGAAATCCAACCTAGAGATTCACCAAATTCCTCTACTAGAGTTGTAGTAGAAGAAGATCCTACATCCCCAAAAGAAGGAGTAATATTTATATATTCAACTGAAGAACAACTTATAGGACAAGAACTAGAAATACTTAGTGAAGAAGAAGAAGAAGAAGAAACCTATTTGAATGTTCCATTGATAGAAGAACCAGAGGAACTATAAAATCTAATTTTGGAACCTTATATTAGCCCTGAGAATTCTACAATTGCAGGAGAAGGGGAAGGAGAAGTACATAATGTAAATGGTGAAAATCTTAGGATTGGAGGTGGAAGAAGAGGTAGAAGAGGTGGAGGAAGAGGAGGAGGAGGTGGTAGAGGAGATCCAAAACCTTTTGGATTCCACATCTTTGATGAAGATAACACAACCAAAATGATAAATATTTCACCCTCTATCCTCCCTAATTTCCATGTATTAAGGAATAAGGATCCTGAAACATTTCTCTTTGAGTTTGAAATTTTTTTTATATCCTATGATTACTTTCTTGATACTCAAAAGTTGAAATTGTTTCCAACCACCCTTAAAGATGCAGCATTGAAATGGTTTATGGGACTAGGAACACATACCATAAGAACATGGGAGGAAATGAAAGATGTTTCCTTAGAAAAATACAAATATTATTGTATGCCTCATAAACTTAAATATGAAGTCTTTAAAATGATGCAAAAAAAGGATGAAAATATTGAGGATTTGGTTGAAATATTTTCTTACAATCTTAAAAGGGATAAAATGCATAATCTAGATGATGAAACTTTGAAATATCTTTTGCTAAAGGCCATTAGAGATGAGTGGATAGATCTTCTCGATTTAATGGGTAAAGGAGATGTTTCAAAATTATAATTTAGAGACAGATGTGAACTTTGTACACATATTTCAAGAGGAGAGGTCAAGATTGAAAAAAATCCAAGAGATCATGTTATGTCTAGGATTAATAAATCTGCAGCTAGAACAGTAAGTAGAGAAGAAATAAGCAACTTGCTTGACAATTTCAAAACAGATATTTTGGGCAGTCTTAGTGAACAAATAGATGCTCTTAAAATACAAAAAAAAAACAAAAAGCTAAAAGTGTTGCAACATCTATCTTTTTTCCAAAATTTAGAAGAAACATGCCTTGAGAGAATTGCGTCTTGACCTAAAAAATGTAGAAAATTGTGTTATATGTGCATAAAATCATGATACAAAATAACGTCCTTCAATTCCAGGTCTTAAAGTTGTTTACCAAGAGGAATTAATACCAAATCAAGTAGAACCTATTTGTTTTATTGCTAAGATACCATGGAAAAATCCACAAACCAATATGAATCAAGGTTTCAATACTCAAACATATGCACAACCACCACAAGGTAATTGGACTGCACCCATGCCTTGGCAGCCTTGGCCTTAACCATGGGAACAAGGATGGAAAAATCCTTATGGTAAGTATCCTCAACATCCTAAATTTCAACAACTGTACCCTGTTTTTCCACCATGATATTTTCCTCAACCTATTCAACCCTCTCAACCTTAAAATCTAAATCCACAACATTCATTACCATTTCCACAAAATCCAAATCAACTGTCTGACCAATCACTTCCAAATCCAAATAATAAAAGCTCACAACCTGTTTACAATGTGTAAGGACATAATTTCCAAACCTACATGATAACTCCATTGGATCTAAACAATGTTCAACTTAGATCTGGTAGAGTATTGGAAAAGAAGTCACCATCTGTTGTTATCCAAGAATATGAGAAGGATAACCTCTCTAAGAAAGAGACATATCTTCATCAAGAGGAAGACCCTAAAAAACAAACCACCCATGTACATTTTGATGGTACTCCAATAAAATCAACTCCTATTATAGAACAACCTTCATTTTATGTTCAAAAACCACCTTTCCTTGAAATATTGAAAATTAACAAAGGGATAGAAAAACAGATTGTACTACCAGATTATGACATGATAGATGAACTAAAGAATGTTTGTATAAAAAATCCTTTGTTTCAAGCTATCAAGGAAATACCCATATTTTAAAAGAAAATCAGGGAGTTAAGTATTAAGAAACCAGGAAGAAGAAGAAAAGAAGTTAAAAGAATCCAATTAGCTGGAAAAATTGAAGATATCATGATGGGAAAGACAAAAATTTAGAAATATTTGGATCCAGGTAGTCTCATTGTGAAAACACACATTAATGGTGTTGAAATTCTAAACGCATTTATTGATTTAGGGGTAGCTATCAATATAATTATTAAACAAACTATGGATCAATTGAAACTCCCTAATCTTCAATATACTCCAACATTGTTGCAATTAGAAAAAAAATATGTTATCAAACCTGACGATGTGTCAGAAGATGTGTTTGTATCCTTAGATTCTTGGGAATATCCTGTTGACTTCATGATCTTAACACCCAAGAATAATCTAGGAGGACATCCATTGATTCTATGTAGACCATGGTTAGCTATAGTTTATGCTTTTATCAGTTGTAGATCTGGTGACATGTTTATCTCTGATGTAAGTTAAACAAATAAATTCACATTATATTCTCCAACAAAAAAAAGAAATAGAAGTAGAAAGTAAAGAATGGATATATGATGATAATGAAAACTTTGATATAAGACCAATCTTTTCTACTTCACAAATAGATGAAGAAGATCATATCTTGAATTTAATGGAAAATAACGAATCTTCCTCACATTGTGAACAAAATCTAAGTTTTCAAGAACAATTTAATGTTGAATATTTATCATCACAACAAATGGCTTTACATTCTATGGAGAAATTTGATAGTTATTTAATATAAATGTTTCTAGGGAAAACTTTGAATATCAATAATAATCTGGAAGAATCTCAAAAGAAGGAAATAGTGAAGATGTTACAGGAACATTCCTCTGCTTATGCCTGGGAATACTCTTATATGAAAGGAATTCACCCAAACACTTATATGCATCACATATATATTGAAGAAAATTCCAGACCAATCTGAAAACCCCAGAGGAGGATGAATCCAAACTTAAGGGAAATTGTTGAGGAACGGAAAAAAATTGTTAAAAGTGAATTTCATTTATCCAATATCAGATAGTCAGTGGATTTCACCATTGGTAATTATTCTGCAAAAGAATGGAAAATGGAAAGTATGTATTGATTATAGGGAACTGAACAAAGCCACTTCAAAAGATCATTTTCCACTTCCTTTTATAGATCAGGTTCTTGACAAATTGGCAAGGAAAAAGTAATTTTCATTCTTGGATGGTTTTAGTGGATATAACCAGATCCAAGTAGCTTCAGAAGATCATGATAAAACAAAATTTACATGTCCATGGGGAACTTATGCTTATTGAGTACTTCCTTTTGGGTTATGTAATGCACTAACAACATTCCAAAGGGTTGTTCTAGGCATTGTTTCTAATCTAATTAATGATTGTGTGGAAGTTTACATGGATGATTTTATTGTCTATGGAAACTCTTTTGAAGAAGCTCTTAAAATTTTGGAATAATTTCTCATTAGGTGTAAAGCAGAAAATCTCTCATTAAGCCATGAAAAGTATTTTATGATGTTTACTGAGGGAATTGTTTTAGGCCACCATATTTAAAGTGGATGCATCTAAGGTAGAAGTCATTTCAAATTTATCAGTTCCTACTTGTCAAAGGTATGTTAGAAGTTTTCTTGGTTTTACTGGTTACTACAAAATGTTTATAGAAAACTTTACAAAGATTACCTCTCCACTTTTCAAATTGCTCACAAAAGATTGTGAATTCATCTGGAATTTTGACTGCCAAAAAGCTTTTGAAACATTGAAAGAAAAGAGTTCCCAAGCACCCATCTTAATAGGACCAAATTGGAAATTACCTTTTCAAATCTCAATTGATTCCTCAGACACTAATTTAGGAGTTGTACTAGGACAGAAATATTTGACTCCTTATGCCATTTACTATACAACCAAAAATTTGACTCTTGCAGAGTTGAATTACACTGTAACAGAAAAGGGGCTTTTAGTCGTTGTACATGCCATCAATAAATTCATACATTATATCACTGGTTATAAAACCTTCATTCACACAAATCATTATGAAATTATATATTTAATGAATAATTCAGTTACTAATGGCATAATTATAAGATGGTTATTGTTATTACAAGAACTCAATATTACTATTTTGGATAGACCCAGAAAACAAAACACAGTTGTTGATTTCTTATCCATAATCCAAAATTATAATAATGACAGTCCTGTAGAAGATCATTTTCCTTATGAATATATTTTTTCAATATTGATTAAATCTCCTTAGTTTGCAGATATTCCTAATTATTTGGCTATAAGGAAATTACCATCATACTTATCTCCTCGAGACAAAAGAAGGCAATTCAAACTAGTGCAACTTATTCATGGATAAATGAATAATTGTACAAGACAAGGCCTAACTTAATCATTCGAAGATGTGTTAGAGAATATGAAGTAACAGAGATATTGAAATCTTGTCATGATTAACCATGCGGAGGAAATTTAGATGATAAAAGAACTACCTATAAAGTCCTTCTCTTAGGATACTATTAGCATTCTCTTTTTAAGGATGCCAAAGAATATGTTAAGAGATGTGATGGTTGACCAAGAATGGGAAAGCTTGTTCCTTCAGATGAAATTCCTTTACAACCTTAGGTACTTATTGAAACTTTTGAAAAATGGGCACTGGATTTTGTTAATCCAATCAATCCACCATCAAGACAAAAAAGGTACATTCTTGTATGTACATATTATGCCACAAAATGGGTAGAAGCTAAAGCACTTCCTTTTGATATTGAAAAAGTTATAGTTTCATTTATTTTTGAGGATATTTTCACTTGTTTTGGTGTCTCAAGGGAAATTGTGACATATCAAGGTACTTAATTTACATCCAAGTTGGTACAGAAGATAATGGAGGAATACAAAATTAGGCATCGAAAGTCTACTCCATATAATCCACAAGCAAATGGAGAGGTTGAATCTACCAATAAATTAATTGAAGAAATTCTCACCAAGATTGTGCATCTACATAGAAGATATTGGGAAGAAAAGCTTCTAGAAGCTTTATGGGCATACCGTACCACACGAAGAAATACAACAGAAAAAAATCCTTATGAACTTGTTTATGGGAATCAAGTCCTATTTCCTATTGATTTCTAGATAAAGACCTTTAAAACAACATTCAAATTGAGTCTTGATCTATCAAAAGAAAAAAGACAGAGAATGGAGCAATTGAATAAACTTGATGAGATAAGAAAAGATGATATTCATAGAACTAATATAGTTCAACAACAAAGATCTAGGTGGCATGACAAGTTCATCAAAGAAAGAAAAATCCAACGTGGATTGGGCATTTATTTTTTATTCAAAGTTAAAATATTTTCAAATAAAATTTCAAACTCATTTCCTTAGGCCTTATGAGATTGAAACAGTCTTTGATAATGGAGCATTCGGAATTAGAACTATCGATGAAGAAAAAATAACCTTCCTTGTAAATGGTCATAGACTACAAATATATCAAAAACCATTGTCAAGAAAAGGATTCATCAAAAATCTGCAAGATAATCTGAATTTGAAGTTGGTCAATAAAGATTCTTCTTTCTCTCCATCTTAGCCTTCTACTTGCTTTTTCAAATACAAATAAATAAAAAAATAAAAATAATAATGAAAATAAAAAAACTTGTATAAACATGAAAACCAACATTGTTGGTATGTTTATAAAGAAAATATATGTTGAAAACCAAGAATTCTTACCAATATAGATTTTCTTTCTAATCCCCTATTCTAGTCCCATTTTATTTTGAACCCTCTTTTCTCTTTTTTTGAAAATAAAGTAGCTACGGAATTGTCAACAATCTGTAGCTCTAATAGAATTTTGCAACTAACTTGGCAAATTGTGACCAGAACAAATGAACATCGTGGCACAATAAAAAGATAAATGAAGATTGCAGCTAGAGCAACCTAAGGACAACCTACAAAAGACAAGTCAGAAATCAGTAAGACAAGAATGTAAGGTATGTAAGTATTAAGTTAAATAATAAAGGTAAAACATTTGAGTTATGAAATAAATTATAAGTAATCGTTGCTACCACTCATCTGAGTAATGATTACCCTCGTTACTCCCACACGACTTTGGTCTTAATGGAAAATACATGTATTGTCAACAAATTCAATCATGAAACTTGTTATAGTGTGAAATTTTCCCTCTTCTCTCCATTTAGCATTCCACTTCATGTGTAACCCATTCCATTTTCATTTAGCTCTGTTTCATTTTCAAGACCACCTTCACCTAAACTTTGTTCTCTAATTCACTCATACATGAGTCCTTTCATTCCATAACCTTGTCGAAAGAGCAATTGCGGGTTAGGATTCTCTAACATGGGGGTCATTGTAAGTTCAGAGTCGAATGGTGTTAAGTTCCTTGAAGGTTACCAACAAGTCAGACAATTGTTGTAGTAGGCACAGTGGTTGGAATTTGTAGAGAAATTCGATGGGCACGAAAAGCAGGTACCAAAGTCTTTCGCCCAAGCATACGATGGCATTGAAGCATAAATTTTGCGACATGAAGCTAGTTTCGACAGAATCTTTTGTAGCAGAGGCTACCAGAATGCCTAGAATCAGTGAGAGTTGGTTCAAGAATAGAAAAAATGAAGAGAAAGAATGGAAAATATTCCTCAAGAATCCAGTTATGGATACTTTTGTGTTTAAAAAGGGGATACCAGTCACAACTTTGAAAAATAAGTGCAGGAATTTGCTATTAATCATTCAAAATTTTATAACTTGTGAAGAGAGATTTGGTAATGACACATTTGATAACAGAGTTCACCCAGTGTGTGCTATGTCTCCGGGCCCAATGTCAAGGTAGTGGAGGCTGCTTCATATAATGTTGGAAATGATGATGATGTGTACATGGAATATTATTTTTCATAAAAAAGAAATAAACCCTCAACCAAAGTGGCTTGTCTCTCCATGAGGCATTCTCCCTATAGGAATTCTTACTCGAAGTGTGATTTCCTTTAGCATGACAAGCTTATACAATCTCACAATATGTGACAACAAGCATCACAATCTCACAATAATGTGATAACAATCATCCCTCAACATAGTGTCAAACCGAGATCTCAAGAATAATACATCATCTAAACAATAAAAAAATGAAACATGACATCACTGCCTCATGTAACTCCACTTCTGAATATGGAAAAAAAATTAAAGGCTCAGTTGCTAAAATTGACTGCACCACTGAATTCCCGGCATCGAGTAGTGTAAAATTGATTGCCAACTCATCCAATTTTGACACCGTCAAAATATCGGCCTTCGAGAATCTTTTAGATTCCTCTTGATTCTTCAAATATTCCTCATTATGGAGCACCTACAATTATGTTGCTCATATGGGAAATCTGACTTCACCATCGCTCCCTGCGAAATTCTATGAAATATGACTATAAACTTGATATCATTCTGACAAAGCAAAATTTTACCTCATGGGGAAAATTCTCTAAGTTCAGGGTTCCACACCCTCTTTTTCTGGGAAATTAAGGTTCCACCTCTTGGAACTATGTCATGGTTCCACGCTTCATGGTTCCGCTCTGATCCATGCTCCGCTACTCAGCACTCCTTCATTGGTCGAATGGAAAAATGAGAGGTTTAAATGAAGAGAAGTCAACAGATTTTACAAAGAACGACCATTGGCGCATTGTTGGCAAGCGATAGTGGGGACTCGGTAGTTACAAGGTCAAACCCCCACAATGGAAAATCCATTAATTTTTTGGTGTTTTTTTCACTTAAACCATTGGCGGTTACATTGAAATGGTGTCGGTTGGGTGGACAGTTAATCCCATAGGAAGTTTGTTTAAATGCATTACACCCGTTTCTATATTGTGTATGGGGTCACCTGGTGGGGGTCGACTATGTGGGTCGAGCGGGTTCGAGCCCCGCCAGCCCCAGCTTTGATTTTAGATGCTCGGTGGGTGGGGTACCGACCTAACCACTTATGTCATACATATGATGAAGAGCAAGGGTGGCAGGGGTGGCAGCCAGCCCCCCCCCCCCCCTAAATAAAATTTTTTTGGGTTTTATAAAACCAATTATACATTTTAAATTTTGTCGAATTTAAGGGTTCTTAGACAAATTAACCGTTTGACAATTTCGTCTGTTCTCGGGAGCCAAGTTTCACGTCTCGGTGTCAGTCAAATTGTAGATCCATTAAACCTGGCCCATTTCCCACTTTGACCAAAATTTTGACTAGACTTGTCTCCTCCATATGAGCTTGGATTGGAGTTTTGTTCACACTATTGGAATCAGGGTGACGAGCACTTCGATCTAGCCTTGGTTCGAGAGCAATCTGACCCCTTTTAATTTTGACTTATTATGAGCCCTCTTTTACTTCTAAGTGTCTTTGGAGCAACCCGGATCAATGGGTATGTGATAATGCTAAGTTGCAGGTGGCTGAAAAATGTAATCTTAGATTTTCTATTTCATTGAAATTTTTGGATGAATTTGAATTGGATGTGGTTCCATTAGATATATGTGGGATTGTGCTTGGAAGTCCTTATTTATTTGACAAGAATGTAATCTAATTCAGGGAAGAAAACAAGTATCATCTTTTAAAGGATGGTGTGGAATACATCATTCGAGCTCATCGAATGAAAGATGATTCTTCATTGATTACCATGGGGCCATTGAAAAGGCTCGTGAATGCAAGCCAAATCTTTTCACTTATGTCTACGAATGTCAACAAAAAATGTATTTTTGGGCTCTAGTTTTGTCATATTTTCTGCTATATAAATACACTCATCATTACACCTCCCTGCATTCTGTCAATAATATATCCTTAATTACACCATAAACCTCCATTATCTCTTGTTATTCATCCTATGTGGTTAATACATAATTTAATATATTTTTAGTGATTAAAATGATGATTATACAATAGTTTTGTTGACGATGGTTTAATTATATGTTTCTATGTCCAAGAAAAATGTTCCTACAGTTAGTCTGGTACTTAGAAATTAGTATACACTAAGCATGCATACATCCAGATTCCCCTGATCTTGCAATATTTTATCTTCTTGCAAAATACAGAATCATTCCACTGTCAATATTTTGCGGAAAATTAATTGCACACACATGTGAAGCATAAAAACAATCGCACATAACACAGTTGTTTAACGGGAAAGCCTGAAGCTGAAAACCCCAACTATCATATATTATGTATCATGGAGATCATGTAACAATCTCATACAAATCTTAGTACATCAAGCTCTCAGTACAATCAATCGTCACACACTAACATAGAAGAAATCTGCAAATCCATGCACCAAACTCTGCCCTCCTGATAGCCTGCCTCCACTGCTCAATCCAAGCTAATTACAAAGACCAATTCGATGCAATCCCACTCTCCTTGACTATGTTATTATCATTGGCAACTCCAATGGATATGTAGATGCAATTCATGCATCACTATGGTCACAATAGATAGTCTATCTCACCCTTTCACCTATCTCTGCACTGGGTCTCCACTAGATCTGACATGCACTGTAGTTAACTGTTGTATTGTTCAGTTGACTAATGAGTTATTATTTTTGAATTAATTAACTAATTAATTCACTCCACTCTCACTAGTGTAGCATTCAGTTAGATTAGATACAACTAGCTCAACTGAGTCTAACTGAGTTAAATTGAATCATTAGGGGAATTTTGAGGTCTAAAATGGGCCTCCTAAGGAAAATGTACAATAAAAATTCACTTTATGAGAACCAATCACATTTTAGGAGATGACATCATCCCTAATGATTGAGGTGGCATTACTTGAGTTAAAGGTACTTACTTGTCACATTCTCAATGGTGGATAAAAACTTATGGTTAACCATGGTAGTGCTCTAAGTACTTTTAAAGTCAAAGTAAAGTACTCATAATAAATATCATTTCACACTTTTTGAATAAAAATATATTATTGTCATTTCATATTTCTTGAAAGAAACAATGCATATCCCTATATATTTATTATATTATATTATATTATATTATTTTTATATACTATATTAATTACATGTTATTATACAATTTAAATAATATAAATTTTAATTAATAACATATAATATAATTAATAATTTATAAATTTATATTTATATTTCATTTTAAGTTATTTAAGTATAAAGGAAAAATGCATTAGTTGTTCAATGATAATGACTTTTTCTTTAAAAGCCCATTCTTATTTATAGTCACATCAATACAATTTTTTTATTAATTTTATTTTGGTACAAATTTTGAATTTAATTTAACTATGGTTACATGGATTGTGATGCAAAACGTGAATTGAAAATTCATAAATATTATTTTATTGGTTTAGATATTATTTTATTATTTCTTTAGGAGGCCCATTTTAGACCTCAAAATTCCCCTAATGACAACTCCATGAACTACTCTTCCAACTCTGTCATAACTTTGCCACTTCAGTTCTAACTGATTCCTCCATGCATGAACTCCAGTAAACCCTTAGGAATTGCATAATTCCTTCAGCCCACTGATTTGACAAATATGTATACTGAAATTAAGTGCTCCAAGAGAATAAGTTATTGTTTAGAGTCTGATTATTATTAAGAGCTAATAATAATCGGCATGCATCTATTTTTAAATCAGCGATCTATAAATAGACTTCGCCCAATCTTCTAAAAATATAATCTCATATATTTTTCACATTTGACCAACCATCTACAAATAGCCTCCTGCTACATATATAATATGCTCATCATGTCTAAAAATAGACAAACACCTAAAAATAGCCTGTGTGGGCCCCACCTAGTTTAGGTGATTATTTTCCAACTAGGATCAAGGATGATGTTTCAGGATGCCTCCTTCACTATTTCTTGTTTCAAACTTCAACAAATACTACAACTCATCAAGTGCCAAAATGTGCTCATCTGGTACTGAATTAAAATTGAAACTTTGGAAGCTTGTATAAGAAAATCGGGGACATGGATTTTGTCGAGAATGATGTCGACATGGGGACTTGTGAGTCAAAATTAACCCATCTCGCACGTGTGGACCTTTATTTCAAGGGGAATATTTATGCAACTCGTACGGTACCTATTTCTATGCTCATCTATTACCAAAATATAAAAATAGTAAAAATATCAAACTGATAATTTTCGCCTTGATTTTCGTGCAAATGGAAAAATATATTTCCAAACGGCCAAATGGGTTTCGAGAAAACATAGCTAGCTACACTACCCAGAAATGGTTGATAAATATTCAAAAAAAATAGAGAGATATTGAAGGGTATTTGACCTGAATTTGTAATTCCTACATAAAAATCCAAATTTCTGAGATTTCATTCTAAAAATTGTAAAATTGGTTTTTACCAAAATCTAAGTTGGGGGAATTCAGTTTTATCCATTCCTCCATGGATTTAATGTATAAATAAGCCTCATGGGGATGTGAGAAGAGATATTTTTTTCATTATGATCATTCTTTTATAATGGAGGAGGAAGAGAGTTATGATTTCATTGTTGTAATTTGAGCTTAGTTTTCAATACATGGAAGGTGACTGATTCCAAATTTGTGGTGCATCCTTGGAGTTCATTTGAAGTGCCTCTAGTAGAAATTTCCAGCTTGGGATGGCCGCTCAATGTTGGTAATATGTTTCTCATTGTATTTTTAATTTAAATTTATTATTTTCTTTATTTTCATGCATGTAGTATCATAGATTTCTTTGCAAACTCTATTTCTCGAGGTGTATGTTAGAATTATTTTTTTCTGTTTTGAAGAACGGGAAAGGTTAAGACAAGAGATCTCACCACTCACTTTCATGTGCCATTAAGTGAGGACTCTTGTGATATCTAACATTTCTTGCGGTTTCTTTTATTTATTTTAATTTGGTTTTCTCATAACTTAGCTAACCAATATAGGAATCCATTGAAGGACAAAAAAATTGAAATAAGCTACTCACGATTGATCACACATGAAATAATGTGGTATTAGCCTTTATAGCACAAATTTATGTCTGTGTCCCAGTGATTAATCCTTTGTGGTAATTTCTTGCGATTTGTTTTACTTTTCTCATATTGTCGTTGGCTTTAGATTAGGCTAGAATATGCTCCAATCCTACATTTCTTGTGTTTGAACCTCTAATTCTACGACTCCCTGGTTGAAAATTTAACGTTGGGAATTAATAGTGTATATATTTATCCCAACAAATATTTTGAAACCTAATGATGTTGTGTTTCAGAGAGCATCAGTGTTGCAGCATGAGATTCTATCGTGGGAATTTGTTAAGAGAATTAAATATGTAGTTGGTTCATTGTTGTTAACATCCTTGTATTTATTTATGCTGCTAATGTTTAGTGCATGGGTAGTGGCTAAAGTAATGAATGCAGAAGGGTGTGGAAAACTACAGTTGGCTAAAAATGTACTTTCACTTTTTATGGTTTATATGCAACTTGTTATGATGAGCTAGGTACACAGAACATGGTGGATAGATTTTGACCAGGTGGGGAGGCAGTTACCTCACCTTTTTTCTAAAAACTAAGCCTTTTGGCGGTCCAAAAGGTTTTAGTGGGGAGGAATCATCCAAAAGGGATCTAAAATGGTAAAAAATTCAAAGTATTCATATTCGAGTGAGACTAGTGTCATTGCAAAGAGCTCAAAAGAAAAAATCCTATGCAACTTGAACGAGTGAAAATCGAGTCTGTATACAGAAGTTATTCAATGTCAAAAATTTGATCAACATTAGTCAAAAATTCAAATTCAAAGTTGGTCAAGGCATGGTTGCAGTAAGAAAGGTTTTGGTGCATGGTTCCAAACGCTTTTTTCTAGGTTTATGGCTCCAATCAGAGGTTGACACGTGTCCCTGTGAGAAGGTGCCACATGGTGTTGGCATATTAGTCAAAATTTTGTTATGGAAAGACTAGATGGGATTCAATCCCAAGACCTATCAGAAAACAAACGTGGCTCTTACTGTTGGACCACAAGAAATTCTTGATATACATAGTGCAAATGTTGTATCTAAATTTTATGTGTTGAAGAAATGGGGGGGAGGGATATGGCAGGAGCCCACCATATCCCCACATTGTATCTGCCATATATATCATACTCTACCATACCTATTGACCTCCACCATAGCTTGCACCCCTCCAATGCAGCAAACTCCTAAAGTTAACGGATCGTGCGGAAATGTGATATATCATAAAGTGCATATATTATGGTTTATACAAAAAACATGGCATTATATTATAAGCGGAAATTTTTGGTTTAAACCATATTAAAAAACATATGATATATATTTATGATTAATGAAATATAGTTCATACAAGGATGTGTTGGTATATGTTTATAAAACCATATTAAAATTTGGATAATACATTGTAAAGTGGTGGGGATTTGATATAATATATGATGGGATTATTTAATATGTGCAGCGGGATATGGTTTTTATACCATATTCAAGCTTTAATATTATGTGTTAAATGTGTGCGGAGAATGGTGAGGCAGTTGGAACCACAAACCTCCCCCACATCATTATAAAATATTACCAACACGCCAAACAGGGACAATTTAAAATTTTAAGCAACTAAAGATGTTTTTATGCAGAGAAGACCAACAACATAGCATAAATTTGGAGGCTTATTCTGGGAGTTCTAGGAGGTATTTTTTAGCATTGTCAGTTTCTACGGATTCCTAAGTTAAAGAAAAATACAACAATACCAATGAGTAGTTTTGATATACATTTGATATATTTTGATTGATTTTAAGAATTAATAAAGAGGCCTCCCCATTGAATACAAGGCCCAGAGATGTAGGCTTTTAAGATAAGCCAAAATCAGTTATCAATTTCTGGTGTCACTATTCTTTGTGTTATTTTTTGTTGTCATTTATTTTGCTGTAAATTGTTTCCAAGTTTCACATTTCATTAAATTTTAGCTTTTTAATGGTGATTTATAAACATTCAAAACACCTTTAATTTTTTTATAAACCAAGTATCAATTTAACGATCGAGATTACAGATCATGTGATGCCCTTGCATGACATGGAAAAGTGATCACAGGAGATTGTGAAACTTCTAAAGGTGATTCTTACAGCCATCAATGTGATCCAGGAATGGGGCACTCAGCATAGGAATGGACCATCTGAGTTGGCAAAGAAAACAAGACATGAAGCATAATTGGGAAAGGATGAGGTTATAATTCTTATGTAGAGCAACAAGCAACTTGGTACTTATGTGGCCAACATTATAACCACCTATGCATGATTGTATAATGGTTTGGACTCCTTGGTCACGGCGCAAATGATTCCTTTTGTTGGAGCATTTGCAGAGACAAAGGGAAGAAATGTTATTAGCCAAGGAATTTAAGAATACTTGAACAATTTGAGGCAGGTTACTACTAAATAATATTTGAATATACCATGAATAACATGCAGTTGTATGTAGCCGAACCTGCTAAGGAAAACATGGAGTTTTTCTTGTTATGGAACAATGTTTAAAATAGCTCCAAAATTATCTATTTGGATGTTATGTAGGAAAGAGACCGATATAAGCTAGATATTCATTCAAATTTTGAGGACAAGGTAGCACAATACAAATCTTGGTACCAATATGTTATAACAGAGCTACAAGTGGAAGTTGTCGAACTAGAGTATCCTCAAACTCAAGCATAGCGTATTAATTTTTGTTTGATTAATATCTAGCCAATTTTTTTATGTGATTTTGTATTTAGTGAATAATGAGAAATGTAAATGTAAGTGGAAGTACAAGATTAAAATGTGGAATATGGAGATTCATTAGATAGAATAGAGTCAAAAGAATCTCAAGAGTTATGATGGAACTCAAAAGTCACAAGGGGAGGTGAAAGGTCACCTCATTTGTTATAAATGAACCCTCATGTAATGTTCCCAAATTTGCACATAGAAATTTGGAACATTAGATTTTTCTACTTTCACCTAGGAGAGGAATAAATGGGTAAGGGAGCTCATGAACAATAAAATTATGAATAAATTCCACCCTAGTAAGGAAGGAGATCACCTTAGGAGTTGTTTTTACACTTCCAAGTGCGAACAAGGACAAATTAGATGGGGACATAGTCAAGTTTGACTAAGTCAACATGCATTCTTGAGGAGGAAGAAATCACTTAAGAAACTAGCTCAATGTGAACAAGGATCAGCCTAGACACACATATGAGAACTGGATTAAATATCCCTTAGTGTGAAAAGAGGCATTCCATGTGGATAAGTTCCAGTTGACCAAAGTCAACAGCATTGTCCCAAAGAGGAGGGAAGCTAGCTAGGGCAGCACAGTTTTGAAAGAGGAAGCTTCATGAAGAAGTCACCTCAACATTGTGTGGGGGTCCGAGGTGAGGAGGCTCACCAAAGATAAAAGGAAGGCATAGCATCAAAGGGGGGGAATTCATGTATTCAGCTATTTTTGTCTAGAGACCAATTGCATACTTCATCTATTTAGCCAGAGTTGTTGCATTGCTTAGTGCAAGGAATTCCTATGCGGGAATTCCATCCTCTCTTGAGATCAGCTTGCTTAAGGGATAAAAGGGGAGTGACTTGAGCTTAATTTTAGAACTTGGCTTGGGGACATTCATCCATACTCAGCCACAGTGTAGTCTCCTTCAGAAAACTGTGTCCTTGATGCAGAGACAACAGCAGCAGTGTTGCATCCTTTGATATTGTGCTAGTCTTTGAGGAGAGGTACTCATTCCCCTCCGGGAGTTTTTTAGAGAGGCCTTTAGCCATATTTATGTATTATTCAGCTATTTCATGTCATATTCAGCCATGTATAATACAGAGATGCAGTAACTGCATTATTTCTACAGTGTTTCTTGTTATTCATGCATTTTGTCGGAAACCTTTGCCAGGTGTCTTGTTTTTGTTGTATAAGAGTGTAAAAATCCATTTCTCTATTGCTTGACTAATATAAGTTGCATTTCAAACTTCCTTCATCATTTATTTCAGAAACCCTCATCAGAATAACGCAGTCCTTGCTTCAGTAGTTGCTGCATGAGCTAGACTATGGGGTTTGGGGCTTATTTTAGCTGTATTGACTTAGGAGATTTGTTTATATGAGCTAGAGTTATTTCTTTCACCTCTAATTCTTCATATGAATTGTATATTATGTCTTCTAAGGGATAAAAGTCCCATTTTTCACTTGCATGGCATTATTTTCTGAAGACAACAGTTTTATGCCCTATATTGCCGCATTTCCCCGCCCGAGAAGGAGAATATAGTCTAACTCTTGCTGAGGTTATTTCATCTACTGGGTTGATGTTATTTTAAATATATTGAGTTTCTCTTCATTTCCATGCTCATGGTTTTTTGAAGCTCCACATTGGTAATAACTCAAATTATTCCTAATAGTGTAGTTGTTCCCAATTTGGGATATTGCAGTGGTATCAGAGCTGCCATCTTGGCTCAGACTGTGGATTTCAGATCCAATCATAAGATAAGAAGAATAGGATAAAATAATTATGGAGAGGATGATCTTACTCTCATCCATTTTCAGATCCAAGAAGAAAGAAGAAGAGAAATGCATTGAAAATCCAAGAGGGTTTCAAGGAGGAGAAAGTTGTAGTGAGACCTCTAGAGGGTTTCAAGAAGTAGAAGAAGATGCATGCACTTCCTGTTCTCATAGGTGAATTGGAGAGCAAGGAGATCATTTAGAGCATGAAATCCTGAGTGGATATTTGGCAGAATACAAGTGCCAACCTAGGGCTTTCAAAGAGACCCTAGATTTTCCTCAGTTTATTCAACTGAGAGAAGAGGAAAGATCTTGCAGCAAAGGATAGATCAAAGGAAATAGATTCCTATTGTATAAATTTGATGGGTCAACTACAGCAAGAGCTTGGGCAAGAAATCTTGAGGCATTCTTCATACTTCATCCGGTGGAAGAGAGGGAGGCAGCAGAAGTTGCAGCGC
The DNA here is from genome assembly GCA_034641835.2 of Pinus albicaulis. Classification (NCBI taxonomy): domain Eukaryota; kingdom Viridiplantae; phylum Streptophyta; class Pinopsida; order Pinales; family Pinaceae; genus Pinus; species Pinus albicaulis. Next base: position 1,403,757,242 of record CM076579.1, on the reverse strand, counting down.
TGCACCTGGAGGATGAAGCCAATGCTTGGTGGTGCAGTCACTTAAGCCACACAAGGGTGACTTCTTTTTCTGAGTTCACTCAAGAGCTGATCAGAACCTTTAATGAAGAAAGATCAAAGGAGAGAAGACCCACACCACCATGGGAGGAGGCAAGTACCAACGCTGCCATGACCTTGAGAGAGCAGCCTTCTACATCAGCAGTTGGATTAGCCAACATATTGAAGAGAGGACCTCTTGCAGCCATAGAAGATGTCCCAAAGGCTCACAAAGGTATGCATAAGTTTCCATGTCTTAAAATTTCAGAAAATTTTATGGAAAGGGTTGGAGATTTGTTTGCATATGGCCCAGGATCAAATGATATTGCTGAGATAGAGCAGCAGGATTGCACTGCGCTGTGCAAACTTGAAGGGTTCAAGGGAGATTTGAACTCTCAACCTCATGTATCACTAATAAGTTACACACAACCCTTGAGGTTGGAGTGTGAATTCTTGGAGGATGGAGTGAACCTTGCTCTAAGCAGGTTCATGAAGAATAAAATGTGCATTCGGGAGTTGATGCATGAGATAGCCAAATCACCCTGGAGGAGGGTTACAGCATTGTCAAGAGGTAGTAGCAAGGAGACCTTGCCTTTAGCCCCTTTGGATCCTTATGGGTCCAAGATAATCATTGATGAGAGATCTTTTCTTGGAGGTCTCCAAGGAGTTGCATTTCAGCCTCTTATGAAGTGCAAGGAGAAAGGTCTGATATAGGAGGATGGTAGACCTCATTGGAGGAATGAAAAGATGGGAAAAGCTAGGATTCATCCACATGGAGTTGAGTGGATGTGGATGGGAGGCAAGAGAATGGTAAACCTCTTGCAATTCTATGACACCGGGCAGCAAGAGGCAATGTTTTGTTGGCTACTCTTGAGGGAGTTTGGTCACCCTATGACATGTCCTTTCCCATGGGATGAGAAGAGGAAGGAAGATTGGCAGGATACTTTCATAATGGGGCAGCAAGGAGTGTGGATGCATTATGGTGATGTGATCATTATGTTTTCACCACATAGGTTGTATGATGGAGGTATGGTGAGGCAGCGAAGTCATTTGGTGCTTTGGAGGATTTAGAGAGAGCAAGGGCATATTTTCTCTCACACTTGGCATGATGTTGCAGGAGTAAGGGATGGCACTAACATAGTGCAAAGAGCAGTACCTCCATCTCGAGAGGATCTCTACATGAACAGAAGCATTTTGGGAAGAGTATTTGACACAATCTATGTCAAAGAATTGAGCTTTGAGATGACAGTAGCCCTACTCCAAAGGCTAGCAGCGTTGTCACTTAGGAGCTTGGATTTCTTACTAAAGTGTTCTCAAGACCACTTCACAAGTAATGCACCATGGAAGCATGTAGAAGATGGGCATGAGAAATTAATGGATGAGAGTACCCCTTAATATGTTTTGATCTTCTTGGCTTGGATTCACAAGCACAAGGAGAGAGATCTACATGCATCATTTGTGGACTTTCCTTCCATGCATTTTTATGCATACCATCCCTCAATGGAGGAGTTCACTTGGGAGGGAATTCCATTGAATGTATATCAGCATATGGAGAGATGCACAGCCCAGAATATGAAGAAAAGGTTAGCACAACCACTTCCCTACTCACCTGCAGCAAGGGAGAATTTGCACTTGAGCCATTTTAGCTCAATGACCGAAGTACATGATGGAGGAGGTAAATGTTGTTTGTATTTTACACTTCCTTATCTATATGAGCAGCATATCATACCAAGAAGGGTCTTTCCTTCTTGCAAATTATATTGTTATGTGCTTGAGGCCATTTTCAGCGTTCATGATAGCCATTCTATTTGTCGATTGTGGATGAATGCCACATGGTTTTCGATGTGCATCATTGGCACCAAATTATGCTTTCATGATTCCCTTTTGTAAAATGAATGTGGCAGCAAACAAGTGGCTGAACAAACACTTGTTGCACTATGTATTGAGGCAGGCAAAGAATGCCCTGCATTGGTTCCATGTTTGGGACTATGTTCTACCTCCTTGTTTTCATATGTTTATGCTTCCATATTATGTTGCTAAAACATTGATTGTAGGAAGCACCATTGGAGGAGTGGCACAAGAGGTGAAGAGGCCCAATGAAAAGATGATTCTTCACATTATACAAGCTGCATATTTCAGAAATAACAGTGGACAAACCTTGATTTCCATGCTATACATCTTGCCCTCAAGTGAGAGGACTCATTTGGGAGGTTTGAGTTCTTGGAGGAGACACCTCATGGGTGTTGGATTTGAGGGGGTGGCTTGGGTCTTTCTTGAAGACCGTTATATTTCATCCATATATCAGCAACAACCCCATATGTATCATAAGTGGAGAGAGGAGCAACAAGAGATGTACCTTTTGACTCCACACAGTCAGCTATGCAGCCCACCTTCTTTGCAGGAGCTCAAGGTGGAAAAGATCCTTCATGAGTTGCTAAACTGGAGGGTGACTCATTGTGTTTGGTTGATAGCTTCGGGAGGGAGATACTCAAAGGGGGATGATGAATCCCAATTTACATCAGCCCTCATGCTTCAAGAGGACCTTCAAACAGCCCATTGTTGCTTCCATAGATATTTCACTGTCACAAATGTCAGCTATTTAGATAGCTTACACACTTGGGAGGAGAAACTTGAAGATATATTGATGATGCAGCACCTTGATCCTTGGGAGACTTCATCTTATGAGGGTGCTACAGGGGAGAAGAGTATCCTCAGTCCTATCCTTGTAGTTGCTTGAGGACAAGCAACATTTGGGAGGGGAGGACTGTAATGTTCCCAAATTTGCACATAGCAATTTGGAACATTAGATTTTTCTACTTTCACCTAGGAGAGGAATAAATGGGTAAGGGAGCCCATGAACAATAAAATTATGAATAAATTCCACCTTAGTAAGGAAGGAGATCACCTTAGGAGCTGGTTTTACACTTCCAAGTGTGAACAAGGACAAGTTAGATGGGGACATAGTCAAGTTTGACTAAGTCAACATGCATTCTTGAGGAGGAAGAAATCACTTAAGAAACTAGCTCAATGTGAACAAGTATCAGCCTAGACACACATATAAGAACCGGATTGAAGATCCCTTAGTGTGAAAAGAGGCATTGCAGGTGGATAATTTCCATTTGACCAAAGTCAACAGCATTGTCCCAAAGAGGAGGGAAGCTAGCTAGGGAAGCGCAGTTTTGAAAGAGAAAGCTTCATGAAGAAGTCACCTCAACATTGTGTGGGGTCCGGGGTGAGGAGGCTCACCAAAGATAAAAGGAAGGCATAGCATCAAAGGGAGGGCATTCATGTATTCCGTTATTTTTTTCTAGAGACCAATTGCATACTTCAGTTGTTTAGTCGGAGTTGTTGCACTGCTTAGTGCAAGGAATTCCTGTGCGGGAATTACATCCTCTCTTGAGATCAGCTTGCTTAAGGGATCAAAGGGGAGTGACTTGAGCTTAATTTCAGAACATGGCTTGGTTCCATTCATCCATGCTTAGCCACAGCGTAGTCTCCTTCATAAAACTGCATCCTTGATGCAGAGACAGCAGCAACAGTGTTGCATCCTTTGATATTGTGCTAGTCTTTGAGGAGGAGGTACTCATTCCCCTCTGGGAGTTTGTTAGAGAGGCCTTTGGCCATATTTCAGTAATATTCAGCTATTTCATTTCATATTCAGCCATGTATAATACAGAGATGCAGTAACTGCGTTATTTCTGCAGTGCTGCTTGTTATTCATGCATTTTGCTAGAAACCTTTACTGGGTGTCTTGTTTTTGTTGTATAAGAGTGTAAACCTCAATTTCTCTATTTATTGACTAATATAAGTTGCATTTCAGACTTCCTTCATCATTTATTTCAGAAACCCTCATCAGAATAATGAATTCCTTGCTTCAGTAGTTGCTGCATGAGCTAGACTATGGGGTTTGGGGCTTATTTTAGCTGTATTGACTTGGGAGATCTGTTTATATGAGCTAGAGTTATTTCTTTCACCTATAATTCTGCATGTGAACTGCATATTATATCTTCTAAGGGATCCAATTCCCATTTTTCACTTTCCTAGCGTTATTTTCTGAAGACAACAGTTTTATGCCCTGTATTGCTGCATTTCGCCACCCAGGAAGGAGAATATAGGCCTAAATCTTGTTGAGGTTATTTCATCTGCTGGGTTGATTTTATTTTACATATATTTAGCTGCTCTTCATTTCCATGCTCATGGTTTTCTAAAGCTCCACATTGGTAATAACTCAAATTATTCCCAATAGTGTAGTTGTTCCCAATTTGGGATATTACACCTCATAACATGAGAAAAGTGTTGGGAAATGGAGATTTCTAGCCTTGGCTTATCTAGTCTAGCATAGGAGTGAGTGTCATTCTTTGGAGAAACAAGTGGTGGCTTCATGTTCCACTATTGAGGCTAGTGTCATATAATTGTATTATATACTTGGAACTTTCACTTAATGATTAGAAGCTCTCATATCCAACACAGTTTCATGCGTGTATCATGGATGTTGTAAGACTATTCTTTGAATGTTTATAGTATATGTTATTTCATTCATGCGAATGTTAATGAAATATTTAATTTTCCTTAGTGTGCATCTCATTGGATGTGTGTTATAAGTTCTTTCATTATCGTTATTATTTTGTGAACTATTTTGTAGGATAACTAATGATTCTTTCATATGTTTGTGAATCTCTTTTAGGATATTACTATTAATTTTCTTTTGTTGGATTACTCTCTCTTCCCTTGGAATGAAAGATCATTTTATGCATTACAATTGATATTACACAAAGTTCACTCACTTGTTGTCACCAAAGCTATGTTTATTTCTTATTATGTGTTTATTGCATCCAAAGCACATCTTTGAGATCATTGTTATTGAAACCAGTCATATTTTTGGTTGGGGCTCCTAATCCAAACTGTGTGGGGTCTAATTGGGACTTCACATCAGGGATACCCCCTTCCTTGTTGTCGCCATCTAGCACCGTCAGCAGGGTTTTGGCACTAGAAGGAGGGTAATATGACAAGTTGAGCCTGTGAAGTTCGGTTTCAATATTTCATCTTAAATGGATTATTCCCATATCATAACCCTAGGATGTTTCTATAGAGTTGCAAATATGAATTTTCCTGTGTGGATAATCCACAACATGTCGAATCTAAAGTTTAATGGAAATTGTGAAACAACCATGCTTGAGCACAGCCTTTGCTTTCTTGAATTTTGTGATTCTTTTGATATTAATTGTGAGGATGTTGCTTGTAGGTTATTCATCCTAGCACTTGAGGGCCATGTTAAAAAATATTTCTATACGTTGTCGACTCCTTCTATTCATTCCTTCAAACAACTTTTCATGGAGCTTCACCAAGCCTTTGACAGGTATGATTATCAAAGCGTATACAATAATATTATTAACCTTAGAATGGAATCTAATGAATGCATGGAATATTTTCTTGATTACTTTCTTCACTTTTGTTATGAGTTTTATAAGGAAGACATAGATTTGAATTTTATACAAGAGAAGTTTCAATATCTAGTGTAGATTTCATTGAATCCTCCTGAATATAAATCTCTTACAAGTCTCCTAGATTTTATTGGCCTTGGAGTGCTTAAAGTTGCAAAGGAAGAATCTAATCCTCCACATGTCTCTTCATCTTCTTTAATTTATTTATTAAATGATTCAACCCCATGCACTAATATTGAAGTGGGAAAACTTGAATATCAAATCGTTGATCCAATCTCATATCCATCCTCCCCTCACAATCAAAGTTCGAATTTGTGTTTAAATATTGAATCTGATTTGATTGATGATATTGCTTCTTCAAGATATACTTTGTGTTCTCCATCAGCTACTATTTTTTATCCTCTTTTCCTTGATTCTCTGAATCAACCTGTTTTATCAATCCCTTTTGAATCTCATGAGGAACAAGTTCAAAATGATTTCATGAAAGAACAAGATATTTTTTATATCTTTCATGATGATTATGTGAGGGCCTCATATTGTGAACAAAAATCAATCATTGTAGATGATCCCTCACTTGATATTTCCTTTTATTCTTCACCGTTGACTCACTTTCCTGACATGTTTAATGAAATTTTCACATCAAATATTCCTCTTAATGATATTGATCTTAATGATTATAGTATTGATTGTATTCAGGAGTGGTGGGATATTGATTTTCAGTCAAAATAAGAAAGGATAGAATCCACTCTTCATGATTTGTATCATTCCTCATCTTTAGTATGTGAAGAAGAAGAGTTTGCAACTCCTTGTATTCAATCATATCCTTTTTTTATTCATCAAATCATGAAGAGTCCTTAGACTCGAATGTAAAAATATGATCCATGTATTGGTTTTCTTAATATTTTCACAGATACTTATAGTAATGATTTTTCATCTTTGTCGGTTGATATTTCCAAGCCACCGGTGTTTGATGATTCATTTTTTGATAGTTTGGAAACTTGTCAAGAATTCTACACACTTCAGCCTTTGTTGATGGTTATGTCAGGATCTTTCAATCTTGGAAAGTGTTTTGAACAGGATTAGACCAATATTTCATCATGGGAAATTCTTCATGAATCGACTAAACATATTAAAAATGAATCTACCTTTCAGTTTCAAGATTCTTGACCTTGTTATCATGATCTAATCGTTGGATGGTTAGAAGAGTCTTACTTGGAAAGATATTTTACTAATAACAAGCTTCAGTCTTTCTTGATGTTTTCCAAGATTGAAAGTTTGAATGGGTGTACTTTCATGAGGATTTTTCAAAACTTAAGTGACCATCAAGACATAGCAGCAAATTTTTTAGCACATCCTTTTTTATTATACTTTTATGCTAATGTTTTTGGCCTTCAAGTTTTGGAACGAGTTGTTTTGGTATATGTTGTTATGTTAGCCCTCACCTTATAGGCGCAAAGGAAAAACTCAAGGTAAATGAAGAAAAATCCATTAGAGGTGAATGGGCTAAGTAAATATAAGGGAACTATGGTATGCAAGCCCTCCCTCATGGTAAGAGCGTTAACAAAAGGGCTGATGGTGCTTCATAGCTAAGCTAAAGCAGGGTCACGACCATATGTGGGGAAGTCGAAGAAAGAGCGCCACATGGAAGGATTTTGGGGGTACTAAGGATGGTATGAAGAAGGTGGAGCTCTACCCCCCGGAATACATGACATCATGGGTTGGTGGAGCAAGTCTTAAATGTTCCGGGGGGTGATGGAGCATCACGAGAAGGCTTCACAAGCCCCCACCGGAATCATTAAGTAGACCCCTCAAGAATAACAGGTGGCGTTATTAAAGCAAAGGTAAGGTAAGTTAAGAAATCTGGTACACGACCAGTACTGGTATTAACCCGACGCGTGGCTCACACTTACCCGACTCCTGGTAGTCAACAGCCTAATGCCACGCACCCCATTTTCGACGTCCTTATGACGTTAGCCCTACATTTGGCACCTTAACCTCGTTTTCCACAAATCCAGGCCTTTTTAACCCTGTTTTACGCCCACTTTGGTAAAATACTTGTTTTTACGAATTTGTCGTGTAGCGAAGCTTGAACTCCAGTACCAGGTCACTTTCAACCCCCACGTCGCTTTCCCCGCTTGGGTTTTCCTCACTGATTACAGGTATTTAGTCGTTCTTTCATCTCAAATTTTTCCTTCCATTTTACTTTTCAAAAATGGTCATGGGGAAAGCCAAGCCCAGAAATTCTAAACCTGAAACCCCACAAGCCCGCGAGGTCAGGGCGGTTCCTAGACCTTAACCTTTCATTGACACTCAAGCTCATATTCACGACCCTTTATACCCTTTCAGTGTCTCTCGTGTCTAACCCGATTTGTTGGAAAGTCATGTGAAGGGCCAAGACTGGTTCAGATTAATTCAGTCAAACCTATATTACCAAATTTCTCTGCCCACCTATCTAGTTGTTGAGTTTATATGCTGGCTCAAATATGCCTATGACGAGCGCAGAGATTTATTTGTATCAGCTGAGGGAAACAAGATTTTCCAAATATCTCCTGAGCTCATAAAGGAATCCCTCTGTTTCTCCCGCACCCAGAGCTACATTGAGTTCACTGAGTTATCTCTTTCCCGTCAATTTTCCAAGTTGCCCTGGAGGCAGCAAATTGAATTCCTTTGTATTATTTTAGATTCCCGTCTTACGGCTATCCCATACTCAGATATGATGCCCTTTTCCACATTCAGAGACAATGTCCATCCTATCCTTGCTTTCATTTCAGGGTTACTAGGTCTCAGGGAGGTCGAGCAGGTGTCAAAAGAATGTATAGGTCTCCTTTGGCTCATGTCTAAACAGGGCGTTGTTTTAGATATCCCTAATTTCTTGGCTTCGACCATTCAAAACCAGCTCCAAGAGGTACCCTCTTCGAGGGCTTTCCGGTTCTATTCATTGGTGTTTTATCTCTTCCTGTTTCAACATGCTGACAAGTTTGAAACACTAGGCCTCGAAAATCTTTCGAGAGCAAATGCCCAGCCAAAGACCATCTTTGAGTGGAACATCTTTGTTCTTCAATAGCCTAACGGGAGGGGTTACACTTGGTTCTTGAATGAATTCATGACCATATCCTACACCATAATCCACGACATCCCTCCACCTAGGATATTTCCCAAGAAGAAGGACTGGTTGCAGTTCAATGATGAAGAGAGTGTTAGAGTCAGTATCTTCATCCCTGTGTCTGAGATCAAATTTCTCTTGTTGCATTTCATTTTAGGTGTCTCACTCAGTCCAGTCAGCTGCATTCCATTAGGAGCATGGATCATCTAACGGTAGGGGCTTCTCACTCATATCCCTCATGTCTTATACCTGTTGGCCTATTTCTGTTCATTAAAACCATTTACAGTCATTTTTGGTCTCATAAATTGGCAAAGAGTAATTTTAGGGTTTTAGTCTCATTAGGTCTATGGTTTAGTTAATTCGGTCTTCAGAATGCCTAATAATGGTCAGCAGGCACATGAGGAAACTTGTAAGGTTTCAAATTTCATCATCATGATGCTTAATAATGATTTTTTCTTCAAAACTCTGTTTTGAAGAAAAATTGTCTATTTCCATCTTTATGTAATAAATGTAATGTAATTTTCAAGTTTTTCAGTTGTAATAATACTCCATTCGCAACCCTGGTCACCTTTTCCAAAGCTCCATGCCATCCATTCCCTGCAAAACAGACAGAAAAGCACATCATTCAGTCCAAAAGCAAAAGGGAAACAAAACAGAGTTTTAAAGTGAAATGTCAAGTTTGCAATATTACAAAGTGGGTTTTTCAAATGAAAATTTTAAATCCTTGGCATATAAGATATTTTCAAGTTCAACACTCCATTTTTATGCCAAAGAGACAGCATTGAGCCAAAGAAGATCTGTGAGGAGCGAAACAGAGAAATTGGGGGCAGACTGTGTCAAGTTTTCGAGCGCGACGCATTGGGCAAGTGTCGCGACGCATTGGGCGAGCGCGGCACATAGGGTCGTTTCCCTGTGTGCAAACTTGTTCCTGGGTGGCACATTGGAAGGGCGTGATGCACTGGGTTGGTTGCACGACGCATTGGGCCGGAGCACAAGTTTTTTTCCATTCCTTTCAATCAGCAAATTTTCTCGGTCTCTCCTTGTTCGAGTAAGTCAAATTCACTTCTCCATTACCCATAACAAGTGTTTGGTGTTGATATGAGAATTTAAATGCAAAAAATCAAACCCTATTGTCTTGTTTAAGAATGCTCCTTGGGTTTTAAAATTGGTTTTGGTGTCAAATATTTCCATTTCCCTTACCTTGTTTTTTCCCTCCTCACTGTTTATCTTCTCACCACAGTCCCCTTTTCCTATTCACCTTATATCCCCAAGTCAATCATCCCTATCCCATTCCCATTGTCCCCATACCACTTGTGAATTTCCCTCAAATCCCAAGTTATCCCAAAAAACTAAGTGGCTGTCCCTAAACCTTTAACACACAAATTTCAAGTGGCAAATTTCTAATTTCACTTGACAAAATTCCATTATTCCCACTACCCTATTCCTCCATATTCCCTCCTATATTACCACATATTTGGCAATCAAATAAAAAACACCTAAATTCTCATTTTAATCCAAGACAACATAGACTTTGCATAGACCTTGGACATCATGGAGAAAGATACTGATACATCCTATGACCGAGACAGTGATTCCACCATTGAACTACATGCACCTAGAAGGCCTCATAAGAGTGGCAGACATGTGAGAGAGGAGCCCAACTCATTGGCTGAATTGCAGGCTTGTCCACTTGCCATGGCATGTTTTCAATAGCAGTCGTGTTATCAATTTTGTGAAATGATTGCTAGGGTCCATTATCATCAGGAGCTGGCCCGTTTGTTTGTGTTGCATTTACATGATGGTCAGGTCACCCTTGGTTGTGTGACTTTCACTTTAACACTGGAAACTATCTCTCAAGCAACCGGAATACCCAATGTTGGAGAAGAATGGAACAAAAGACAGCAGGTTGACAGGGTGCATTATGAACCATACATCAGGCCTAGCTTTATGAAACAACTCAGCAGAGTGTTTCCTTTCCGGTTCCTAAAGGATTCCTATGCGCCTCTGATGAAACTTATTATCAGATATTTCAGTTGTGAGGGCCGGTTTTCACGTCTCTATGCCTATCATATCAGGTTATTGATGCATTTTACCGGGGTGAGGATGATGAACCTCCCTTATTTCATGTGTCGGAATATTGAGAGGATGACCACTCTCGTGCAAAGGAAAACCCTTGAGTAGCAGTACAACAGTATATATCACTATGCACTCATTAAGATTGTGGTTGTGCATCAGCTCGGCTTGCAGGGTATTTCATGGGAGGATTTCATTTCTAATGATTTCTTCACAGCTCCTCAGGTTCCTGCGGAGGCTGTTCATGATACAGGTGAACCTTCATATCAGCATGAGGGTCAGGAGATAGAGACTACTAGTGTGCCGATGTATGTCACTTATCAGAGAGGCACTATAGGATTATTTGCAGCAGCCTGGCAAGTATTATCTCCACCTAGGGTGGAAGGGGTCTCACTTCCATCATCAGAAGCATAGGTACAGGTACAGAACAGGGGTAAGAGGCCCATGCAGGATGAGGGGCCTTCAGGAGGCCAGGATATAGGTTTCATACTCATTGGTGAGCATTTGAGCTCACCAAGCTCAAAGTTGAGAGAGACTATTCAGGAGAAAAAGGCAGAGATAGACACTTTGTCCGTCAAGTTGAAAAGAGCCCAATGGATTATCAACTACCTTGAGTAGCGAAACAAACAGTTGGAAGATCATAAAAATATCATGGAGTTGCAAAATATCCATGAGAACTGGCAAGCTGCCCAAAGAAGCCAAACCGAGATGACATCCATTGAGCGAGAGATTGAGGCTGACCGAGAGACTTGGCTTGAGAGGGTCAATATTCATTTGGAGAAGCTGTTGGAGAAGGCAAACAAGGAAAATAACATGCCAAGGCACATGAAAAATCATTATTGGGCGAGAAATCACGTTTGCAAGGCGCGAATCAAGATCCTGAAGGCAAAGTTAAAGAGGGCATTAAAGTGTCGCAAAAGGCATGATAGACTCCAAATTTTTGCCAAAGCTTCACTGGCCCAATATATCACATGATGGTGGAAATTCAGTCCAAATTTCAAGAAATTTGAGACACATTTTTTCAATTTTGAATTTTTTGTCCTTAACACAGATTTTCCTGCCTGACGCGTCGCGCCACTTGGTGCGCGCTTATGATTGGAAGATCCTCTTGGGTAAAATGTGATATTCCTGGATTTTTCATCAAAATTTATGCATGCCTACCCATTACCTAGGTATTTTGACAAGTTTTGGGTTGCCAGAAGGGTCAAAAACACCCTAAAATGACCTTTCTGCCACTTTTTGGACACACAGGAAGCAGTGTTGGGAAAACTCATTTTTGGAGGGGAAAATGGCAACCAAATTCAAAAATTCCACTTGGGTTGGAAATTAGACAGGCAGATATTTCCAACGAGCTATCCTTCACTCAATTTGGACTCTAGGAAGGCCCTCAAAATCGGCTCCAAAGTGGCGCGGCGCATTGGGAATTTTGGCTCCTTTTTCACTCAGTAACTCAGTTTTTCGCCTAGTTTTGGCCAGTTTGACTTTTTTATCTCCAAATGTAAATATATTGATCTAATTTGTTGTAATTTTATGGTTTTTGATATAATTTTGACAAATTTTACTCATGTAAGTAGATTCATTCATCAAAAGGTGAATTATAACTGAATGAATCAGTTTCCTATCTTATAGAGGCAAGCTGTTCCATTGCCTATTTTCCAGTTCTTAGTTTAGATCTTGTTTAAACAGCTCCTAAACTAGTGAGCTCGACCCCTAGAGGCATGGGGATGAGTTATTCTTGTCTATATCTTGTAGTTTCTCAGTCATTTTCAGGGATGGACACTTGGGATTGCTTTGAGCATCATTGTACATCTTTTCTTCAGTTTGGCAAAGGAATAGACCATGGTTTGTAGCACTCCTTGGGATCCATGTGGCTCTTTGTTTTGATGATGTTTTTCTCTCTGTGATTATAATTTTACTGATGTTTCATGTGTATCATCTTCCTTCTTATTTCTTCTTAAGTTAAAAAAACAAGTAATAAAGGTGGAATTCGTTAGATTTGCAGTGCTCTACCTTGAATTTTTGTTTAATTTTCTATGTTTTCAATTGTCTGAAGAGGATTCTTGAAAGCCTCTTGCCCTCTTCAACTCCTCATCGGTCTGATCTATCCATTTCATTCGAATTTGAAGCGTCAAAACAATTTCCTTTTTTGCCCCATTCAGCTCTCTGCAAAACTGATCATTTCCCAGACCCAAAATATGCCCTTCCCTTTGATCTAAAAAACACCTTCAAAATCAAATCAAACTCTTTTACATATAAACCTAGCTTAAAATCAGCCTGTATTCAAGTCATCTCAAGCCTCACTGATTATTCTTGTTGATATTGACGAGGAGAGAGCCCTCTCTCGATCTGGTAGGGCTAGCTACCAGATTAAGCGTGGTTTGATGTTACCCTAGACTCTGCCTTCCTTCAGCCTTAGGTATATTTAGGCTATAAAAGAGAGCACAAGGGAATGGTACCTATTTGATGAATACACTAAGATCAGGGTCTATGGTGCAGACATGCCCCCCTACCGTCTATCGGTGTTACCTGTTATGTGGATGTTTTCTCTTGAGTACATCTGCCAAACCTTGAAGGCGGACAAGTTCCACTTCGTCCCCGCAAAGAAAGGGTACATTCTCAAGCTCCCTACCACTATCATCCCCTTCACCGTAAATTCAAGACACGCCCTCTCCACAGTGGAAACACTGCTTCAGGGGATGGATCTGATACAGGGGAAATCTTGGCCCTATGACTCGAAAGGGATCCTTTCCAATAGGAAAAGGAAAATAGAGTCAATTGCTTATGTACATGAGACTAGGCCCTTCCTTGAGTGGAGAGATAACCTTGATACATGGCCTTTGGCTTCATAGATGGAAGTTGAATCTTTAGCTAGAGAAGGAAGGGGTGACACTACTTCTGCGAGCACAAAGATAAGAGGGAAAAATGACGATGTCGATGCTTCAGGAGGACAAGAAGATATGGATATGGGCAAGGGATCTCATTCCTTCAAGAAGCAAAGAATGGATGATGTGGAGATTATCTGGGAGGAACCTCCGCAAGAAGAATATATCCGATATGGGGAGCCTGACAGAGGCAAGGCCGGTTTCATAGTCAATTATGACGGTGCCTCTTCTTTAGAGCTCTCTAGACTATCTCAAACCATCTCAGTTAACAGAGCGAAAGTAAGGGAAGAGAATACCAATAGAAATAGGACTGTATGGGAGAAACTCCAGGCAGAATTAGCTAGATTTTTTAATAAGTATAATACTCGGCTTACTAACTAGCCTGACATGGACAAAGAGCAGTTAATAATTGCCATTACAAAGGCAGTGCTAGATCCTACAGCTGAAGGAACTAGCTACCAAGCTTTGGAAGTCGCTTTAAATCTGGCCAAGGTCCCTTTAATAGAAAAGCTCGGTCTACATCAATGTATTGGGGATATGTTGAGGGACGAAGTGGTAAAGCTCGCGCTTTCACTGAGGAAGCTGGAAGACAAGTACAGCGAAGTGTTGCAGAACTAGAGGAAAGAAAGGGCTAGTGCCAGAGGCATAGCCAACAACCTGCAAAATCTTAGGAGGATAGTAAGGGAAAAATGGAGCGACAAGGATGCGGTCAGAAAGCAGCTCATTATGGAGTTAGAGGTTGAAAACATCGAGCTAAGGAAAAGACTACACATTCCCCGCGTACAACATGTACAAATAGAGGAGTTAGCCCAGGTGGAGAAGTAGAAATCAGTTCTCACTGATTTACTGGTCAAAGAACAGGAGGGCAATGCTAAAAGGATCGCGGAATTGAGTGCCCTCAGACATAAAATGGCAGAGTTGCAGGGAAAATGGGACAAGCACGTGTGCGTAACCCCAACCTCTGATGCACCTAGCACCACTCCAGAGCAGCTGACTAAAGCTCTGTCAGACTTACGAGTTTCAGAAAACGAAGCTCGTACAGCATGCCAGAGGATACAGGAGCTAGAAACTAAGCTGGAAACGAATGACAAGGAGGTATCGGCCCTGCAGGAAGAGGTAGAGAAAGCAAAAAGGGAAAAGCTGCAATAGGAAAAAACCATCAAGGAATTGACCAACCGGATGAAGGTAAATGCAACCCTCCTAGAAGCTAGGCGCCTCATCTAGACTGACATTATATCAGAGGTAAAAAAACATTGGAAACATATTACTTTGGTTGTTGATAAAAAGATCGTGGTCCGATTATTCAAAGAAAAATTTCAGGAAAGTCTAGCGGAAGCGGAAGGAAAGTGACCATGGCTAAAAGGTATATCACTTACTTGAATGGATTAGACTCTGAAGAGATACTCACCGAGGGGATTGAAGATCGTTTCAAGGGAGTGATGGAAGTCAGAAGGGTAGTCAAGAAGGAGATTGCGCGTGCGAACGCATTAAGTGGTTTGGAGAAGGTTGCTAAGGGAGTGGAACGGTTTGATCAAGAGTGGGACAAGTTGGTAAAGGTAGGCCTCCCATCATGCTGGAAGCTTGTAACGGCTACGTTTACAGGACTGATAGAGTATGAACAGAAGTTGACAGCCGTTATGAACCAGACTGATTTAGCCTTTGAGAAAATGACTCACTTGAAAGCGGAAACCATATTTTCCACCCTATGCAAGGAAATCTCCCTTCTCTGCCAGATTAAGTAACGCTTGGCCGTGCGAGTATATTACACTGAATTGACTGATATTCAGGATTTAGAAGATTTTTTTGCCACTATGCCTCCACCAGGGGCAATCATATGGCAAAAATGCAGCGAGCACGTCAGCACCCCTGCCTCCAAATCATCCCAAAATTCCCCACCTCCTCTCCGACACAAAGTTGGTTCATCCACATCAGCAACACCTCCAAGTCAGTCGGCAGCAGCCATGCCTCTTCATTCCAAAAAGTGATACTCATGATCTGGCTCAAGCGGCCCATTTACTTTTATTTATTTTACATTGTAATATCGGGTGAAATCTTCATTTCACCCTCTACACTTTATTTTCTATTAGGTTGTTATGTTTTTAGTTAGCGCCTTCGTTAAGGCCACTAGGTAGATGATGTGAGGCAATTTTCCTCATCATCAATTTTGATTGTGGTAGAGACCCTAAACAAAAAGAGATCTCGGGGAATATTTTGTCTATGAAATATATTTTGTAAAGGCCCAGATGAAGGCTATAAAGGAAGCAATCAAAAGATGAGGTAGGGTTCCAGATTTTCCAGAACAGAGACTGCTAGTCATGAATGTTCCATTTTGTAAAGTTTTAAGGTATTTTCATAGTATATGTTGAAGGATCCCGTCAGGAAATTGAAACGGATTTTTTTGTTGTGTAATGGATTCCTTATGAGATAAGTTACAGTTTTTATTCCCTCTGTTATACTTAAATACAAATTTTTGTAGCATTTCCATTACTCTCTTTGTATCGTAAGCTGTTGGAATGCGAGTGCTGATTATTTAGATGTGAATTTATCTGTGGAAAGGTACTCATATCTATTTTTCTATTGCAATTTAAATATGGCTCAAAGCACGATATTATGTTCATGTTTTGCATCACATTCACAATATTTCTTCTAATATTAGCTTCGGTAGATTCCTATACTAGAATAGGCATACATGTCGTTAATATTTCCTTCATTTTTTTTTGTTGTTTCCACACTCATTCATTTTGATAACTATGCACGGATTTCATGTTCGGCCCTCCTCACAGCAGTTAAATCTGGGTCTGCCTTTTGATGTATGCTTATTGACCCTTATGTTCTACTACTGGATGTCATTGTTATCTACTCTTTGTTTCTGATGTCTTGGTCCCATCTTATGAAACTTTAAATCCTTTTTACAACAAGAGGTCTTGTATTGTCAACTACAGAAAGCTTTTCTGAACCCTCTTGGCTTAAGATGTCCTAGGCATTGGTCCTTAGCAACTCAGGGTTGTCTCTAGGAGTTACAACATCTTTTTGGCGTTGTTTCCGGGGAAACAATTTAAATATCTTATCCCTGGGTACGACAGAAACACATACACCCTTCAAAATCAGGTGAGCACGAAGGGTTGAGAGTTGTATATCCTTCACTTTGGTGATTCCACTGTCCTTTAAAGTATAAAATCCTTTTGCAGTCCTGGCTTACCAAAAGCCCCACCTAAGGTCAGATACCTCTCAGTTAAGAATGCCTTTTGTATCTGACCCAGAGAAAATCTTATTCAAATGAATCTAGAAAGAAAAGCAGCCTGCACACACTAATATACCCAGATTCTCTCTTGAAGACTCCCCATATTCCTCACAGCAAGCTCAAGTCCAAGGCCCTAGTTCCACTACAAGAGTCCTTGAATACCCACCAGATAACCCTTTCCTTGAGCATTCAGAGGTAAAATACGAAGTAGAGTCAGTAGATACTTCAAGATTCTTCTTACATCCCACTTCGGAAGCTAAAGAAATAAAGCGAGTAACCATCCCTCAGATTCCGCTTGCCCAAGCAAACCCACATACCACCATTCAGCTTATTCCCATTTTCATTCAGCCAAATCTCCCTCTTACTCCACCACCTCCCATGGCAGTTCCTAGCTTCTTGTTAAATAAATATGCCCCCATGGCATTACCATAGATTATAAATGACATGCCCCAAGACTACATGAAGCTCTTACCCCGATTTATCTGGGAAGAAAGTAGTGCTGCACAAAAGCATCTGGAATAATTCTGTGCTTTCGCAAAGAATTTCAATGTTGAACATCTGGACGTATTGTTGAGGCTATTTGTTCAATCTCTGAATGGGGATGCTCGGAAGTGGTTCAAGACTCTTGGAGACCGCTCCATCACTAATTGGGAGGAGACGGAAAATGCTTTCACCAAAAAGTGGGGAGAGAAAATGGATCACAGTTATTGTCTCATAGAGTTCAACGCATTAAAGAAAAATCATAATGAAGACGTGGTTGATTTTATAAAGATATTTAACAAGCTATACACCAACCTAGTGGCTGATATGAAGCCTCCCCAGGCAGCTGCTAAGGTAGTGTTCGTGGGAGCATTTGAATCTGAGTTCGGTTTCACCCTAAGGGAGAGGAAATTTGTTTCTCTAGATCAATCTTAGAACAATGCACTAGAGGTAGAAGCTAACTTTGCATCCACAGGGAAATAGAGAGGAAGGTTGGACCACGATTTTAGGTGAAGAGGTAAAGAAGACGCCTCTTCTTCAAACCAAAAAAGGGAGGTATCAAATTATAAGATTGAAGAGATGAACAAAATGATTAAGAATTTGTCAAGTAAATTGGTGAAGCTCGAGCTGGAAGAAACGAACGCCTCATCCCGACCATCTCAGACTGCTCCTAACCGAGGATATAACCCACAATATTTAAAGCCACCACTACAGATATTGCAGAGAGATAAAAAGGAGAAGCAAGATTACATACAGCCCTCTCTATATTTGGAAGGGAAAATGGAAGGCCCTATTTAACATGGTCCTGATGGACAAGATGATCAATACCTCACTTTTTCAGAAAGCAAGGAGGTAGAGCTTTCCCTGTAAGAAGAGGAGGAGGAAGAGAAAACGAACCCCATTGCAGATCCTGACATTGATGATTATTGCAGACAGTTCGTGGATTTCATGCAAGCCCAATTTCACAAGAAGTATGACCTTCGGTCTTCTAGGAAAAGGACGCGTACTCAAGATCAAGAAGAAGAGTCACCTCCTAAGGATTCGGCCTTCCAAAATATTGATAACATAGTTAAGAAACCTATGGAAGAACCCTCAGGACAGAAAGGTATTCCTTCATCCTCATCCAAGTCAATACCTGATCCTCTTGCACATCCTAAATGTATTCCTACTAATGAAAAGCCTCCTATCCTCACCAAGGAACTGAAAAATACCACTGTAGAAAAGGGGCCTACTATGTTTAATCTCCAAAAAGAGCTAGAGAAATTTAAGATCCCTGTTCCTTTAGTTGAACTCCTAAAACAGCCTTCCTATAAAGCTCAAGTCTCTCAGTCCATGCTTCCTAATGGAGTAACTCCACCTCCAGACTGTCTTAACCTTCAAGAGGAAAGGCCCATGGTATTATTTAGCCCCCATGTACAAGATTTGGACTCTGAAACCCCACCTTTTTATGTCTCCTTAGTCATCCATGATTTGTTGCTACACAATTGCATGTTGGATTCAAGGGCATGGCATAACCTGTTACCCCTTTCAGTCATGGAGCAACTAGGATTACAGATCACTCGACCGTACAAGGACCTCTATTAATTTAACTCAGAAAGAGTCAAATTCCTTGGGATGATTAAAGATCTGGTGGTAAACTTGGCTCAGATCCCAGCCAAGAGTGTTGTCATGGACATAGTGGTTGTTGATATTCAAGCCCAGTTCAGGATGCTTCTATCCAGATCATGGGATACTAAAATTGGAGGTTCGATCAAGCTTGACCTCACTTATGAAACCATTCCAGTGTTTTGGGGGCAAGAAATAAGGATGTATCGGGAGTCAATATTCGTGAAAATGGTGACCAAAGCTAATGGCTCAGTCAATTCTCTGGTATATAGTAAAGAGGGAGATTTTTCTTGTCTAGTGCTCGAGGAAGACCAAGAGTTATTTCAGGAACCAACATTCAATTTGATGAAGGTGGAACAGTCTTCAAGTAGTGACTAAAGGGGGATGTGGACTCTACACTTTGAAGGAGCGAATTCAAGGGAAGGAAATGGAGCAGGAGTGCCTTTAATTTCCCCTACTGGACAATTGGTCCCTTTCTCCTTTAAGTTGGAATATGAAGCCACTAATAATGTGGCAGAACATGAGGCACTACTTTTGGGCTTACAAACTGCTAAGAACATGAACATTCGGAGTCTTAAAGTTTTTGGATACTCGGAGCTGGTGGTGAGGCAGATTAAAAATCAGTGCCAAGCCAAACATCCTTGGCTAAGAGCATACAGAAATGAAGTATGGGACCTAGTGGAGAACATTTTCCTAGCATTCAACATACAATTTATGTCGAGAGATCTGAACAGGATGGTTGATTCACTTGTTGTGGTAGCAAGTAATTTCCATCCACCTCAGAACCCACTCCTGAGATATGAAGTGTAGGTGTGTTATCGCCCCTCTATCCCAGACAACATCAAACATTGGAAGGTGTTTGAAGATGAAGAGAAGATGAAACGCTTCATGGAAACTATCGGAGACTTCTCAAACTTGGTCATTGATACCGGGGAGGAAGGAGAGACCGAAGAACAACCCCAAAATAAATGGAAAGAGATTGTGGATGGTCATAAGGTGCTGCAGCTGAAAGGAAACATGATTCCCAGAGGTTCAATACCTTTGGAGAGACTATTTGATAGAAATGACATTCCGACCAGCCCTAATAAGCTAATGCAAGAAGCTCAAGTAGAGTATGTCAATGTTGGAATGGAAGAGGATCCTAAGATAGTCAAATTATCTAAAGGAGTCCCGAAAGAACACAGAGAAAAATATTTACAGTTGTTCGATTCTTACAAGGAAATTTTCGCTTGGTCTTACCAAGATCTGAAAACATTTGATATCAGTATCATCTAGCATAAGATCCCACTGAGAGGAGATTCCAAGCCACATAAGCAGAAGTTAAGAAAAATTAACCCTTTGCTACTTCCCGCCATAGAGAAAGAAACCAAGAAGCTGCTGAAGTCTAAGATCATTGTGCCTTTGAGATATTCAAAATGGGTGGCCAACCTGGTCCCGGTCCGAAAGAAGAACGGAGAAATAAGGCTATGTGTAGACTTTCAGAACTTGAACAGGGAATCCCTTAAAGATAACTATCCCCTCCCCAAAATGGATCACATATTGCAGAAAGTGGTTGGATCCTCTCAAATTTCCATGATGGATGGATTCTCTAGATATAACCAGGTGGCAGTCCTTCCCAAAGATCAAAAGAAGACGACATTCACCACTCCATGGGGCACTTTCATGTATGCCTGAATGCCCTTCGGCTTGATAAATGCTGGAGAAACTTTCCAGAGGGCGATGGACATCACTTTTATAGGAGACCAATACAAGTTCGTGGTGGTATACCTGGATGATATCACTGTATTTTCGAAGAATGATGTTGAACATATTGAACACCTGCACAAGACTTTCGAAAAATGTTGCAAGTATGGTTCGTCTCTAAATCCTTATAAATCCATGTTTTCTTTAGAAGAAGGAAAATTATTGGGACACATTGTAACTAAAGTAGGAGTAAATATTGATCCAAAAAGAGTAGAGGTAATCAATGACATATCCTTACCTCTAAACAAGAAGGAATTCTAGGTATTCCTCGGACGCATAAATTTTCTGAGAAGGTTCATCCCGAACTACGCAGAAATAGTTCAGCATATCACTGAAATGCTTAAGAAAAGCAATGAGGTGAAATGGACGAATGAGTCAAGAGAAGCATTCAATAGAATCAAGAGTACCTTTGAAGAAGCCCCAGTACTAGCAAGACCAGAATACGGTAAGCCATTCATGATATTCTCATTTTCCTCCCCACATATTGTAGCCGCAGTATTATTACAGAAAAATGAGGAAGGGTATGAACAGCCCATCACCTTCTTTAGTCAGATACTTCAAGATGTCGAGCTAAAGTATAACATTTTAGAGAAACAAGCATATGCCTTAGTGAATTCCTTAAAATATTTCCGAATGTACGTACTACATTCAACCATCACCGCTTTTGTGCCTACTGCCATGGTTAAAGACATTCTGATTAAGGGGGACAGCGAGGGAAAAAGAGGAAAATGTATCACTAAGATTCAATAATATTAATTAGACATTCGCCCCACAAAGCTTATCAAGGGACAAGGTTTGGCCAAAATTTTGTCTGCGTCTAACTGTCAAGCTCTAGGAATAAATCTATCCATGGGAGTTGGAGAGTTACTTGAAGGCATGGAGGAAAATCCTAGGATAGAAACTACTGTAGAAAAAACACACATGAAGTATCTCGTCAGTTTTTGGTATAAGGATATTGTAGAATACCTTTTCACTCTCAGGTGTCCACCAAACTTTGATAAGGCTAAATATCAAACGTTAAGGTTGAAGTCCCAGAAGTATATTGTTGCAAATGGCTGATTATATTGGAAGGATCATTTAGGAATCCTGCTCTTGTGCCTCATAGAATCTGAAGTGGAGGAAGTCATGGCTGAATTCCATGAAGGCATTTGTGGGGGCCACTACAGTTAGCGGTCTACAACCCACAAGATATTGAAAGCAGGTTTCTTCTAGCCCAAATTGTTTGGAGATGTACATGCTCGAGTCAGAGCGTGTGAAAAATGTCAGAGGTTTGTTGAAAAACAAAAATTTGCGCCCTTACCTATGATCCCAGTACATATAGAAGAGCCTTTTCAACAATGGGGGATAGACTTCATCGGGTAAATCCACCCAGCATCCAGTGGCCAGCATAAATGGATCCTAACCGCCACTGACTACTTCACCAAGTGGGTAGAGGCTATACCAGCAAGGAAATCCACTAATGCAGTGGTGATCAAGTTCCTGGAAGAGAATATCATATCCAGATTTGGCTGCCCAGCTAAGATTATGACTGATAATGCGCAAGCTTTCAAGTCTGTAAAATTTACCAATTTCTGTCAGCAATAAAATATCACCCTGGGGCACTCTACAGCCTATTATCCCTAGGGGAATGGACTAGCTGAGTCTTCCAATAAGACATTGGTGAGGGCGTTAAAGAAAGATATAAACGAAAGTCAGAAAAATTGGGATTCTCAGCTTAAATTCGCGTTGTGGGCGAACAGAATGACTAATAAAAGGTCGACATGCAAGTCCCCATATGAACTAGTCTATGGTCGAGCGGCAGTATTCCTAATTCATATTGCTTTGCCTGTGGCCTGGTTCCTACAGGATAGCCAAGAAGAGCCCAACAATCTTATTAGAAGAATGAACCAGTTGGTCGAGTTAGAGGAGACTCTGAGCCAAGTAAATGACCGGTTAGTAAAATATCAAGAGAAAATGAAGGGTTTGTTTAATCAACATGCCAAAGACAAGGAAACGCAGTCAGGGGACTTAGTACTAAGATGGGACATTAGAAGAGCTGAGAAGGGTAAGCATGGAAAGTTTGAACCACTGTGGTTTGGACCTTTCAAAATTGCCGAGGTTAAAGGCAATAACACATTCACACTATAGAATTTGGAAGGTGATGTGAACGAGACGCTCGTAAATGGGTAGTTCTTGAAGCCCTATTTTCAATACTGAATCGGGTCACAGAATTCATTGTACTATAATGTATATATCTGTTGTTTCTACTTTCACTGTTGATGTTTGTTTCTTCATAAGAATTTTTGAAAATTTTGAAGAGGCTCTGGCTATCAAAGTGTAGGTTACAAATGGTCTGCGAAGTTCTCGACTCATCCGAGGACGAACGTGTCGTCCCCAGGTGGAGCCAATGTTGTTATGTCATCCCTCACCTTATAGGCGCAAAGGAAAAACTCAAGGTAAATGAAGAAAATCCATTGGAGGTGAATGGGCTAAGTAAATATAAGGGAAGTATGGTATGAAAACCCTCCCTCATGGTAAGAGCATGAACAAAAGGGCTGATGGTGCTTCATAGCTAAGCTAAAGCAGGGTCACGACCATATGTGGGGAAATGGAAGAAAGAGCGCCACATGGAGGGAGTCTGGGGGTACTAAGGATGGTATGAAGAAGGCAGAGCTCTACCCCCAGGAATACATGACGTCCCGAGTTGGCGGAGCAAGTCCTAAATGTTCTGGGGGGCGATGGAGTGTCATGAGAAGGCTTCACGAGCCCCCGCCGGAATCATTAAGTGGACCCCTCAAGAATAACAGGTGGCGTTATTAAAGCAAAGGTAAGGTAAGTTAGGAAAGTCGGTACACAACCAGTACTGGTATTAACCCAGCGCGTGGCTCACACCTACCCGGCTCCTGCTAGCCAACAGCCTAATGCCACGTGCCCCATTGTCGACATCCTTATGATGTCAGCCCTACAGTTGGCACCCTAACCTTTTTTTCCGCAAATCCAGGCCTGTTTAACCCTGTTTTACGCCCACTTTGGTAAAATACTTGTTTTTACGAATCTGTCGTGCAACGAAGCTTGAACTCCAGTACCAGGTCGCTTTCAACCCCCACGTCGCTCTCCCCTCTTGTGTTTTCCTCACTGATTAGAGGTATTTATTCATTCTTTCACCTCACAGTTTTCCTTCCGTTTTACTTTTCAAGAATGATCATGGGGAAATCCAAGCCCATAAATTCTGAACCTGAAACCCCACAAGCCCGCGAGGTCAGGGTAGTTTCTGGACTTGAACCTTTCATTGACACTCAAGCTCATATTCGTGACCCTTTATACCCTTTCAATGTCTCCCGTGTCCCACCTGATTTGTTGGAAATTCATGTGAAGGGCCAAGACTGGTTCAGAGTCGTTCAATCAGGCCTATATTACCAAATTTCTTTGCCCACCTATCCAGTTGATGAGTTTATATGCTGGCTCAAATATTCCTATGACGAGCGCAGAGATTTATTTCTATCATCTCATCGAAACAAGATTTTCCAAATATCTCCTCAGCTCATAAAGGAAGCCCTATGTTTCCCCCGCACCAAGAGCTATGTTGAGTTCACTGAGTTATCTCTTTCCCATCAGTTTTCTAAGTTTCCCTGGAGGCAGAAAAGTGAATTCCTCTGTTTTATTTCAGATTCCCGTCTTACGACTATTCCATCCTCAGATATGATGCCCTTGTCCACATTCAGAGACAATTTCTAGCCTATCATTTCTTTCATTTCAGGGTTACTAGGTCTCAGGGAGGTCGAGCAGGTGTCAAAAAAATGTATAGCTCTCCTTTGGGTCATGTCCCAATACGGCGTTGTTTTAGATATCCCTACTTTCTTGGCTTTGGTCATTCAAACCTAGTTCCAAGAGTTACCCTCTTCAGGGGCTTTCTGGTTTTGTTCATTGGTGTTTTATCTCTTCCTGTTTCAACATGCTGACAAGTTTGAAACCCTGGGCCTCGAAAAGCTTTCGAGAGCGAACGCCCAGCCAAAGACCGTCTTTGAGTGGAATTTCTTTGTTCATCAATAGCCTAATGGGAGGGGGTTACACTCAGTTCTTGAATGAATTCATGACCATAGCCTACACCATAATCCACGACATCCCTCTGCCCAGGATATTTCCCGAGCAGAAGGATTGGATGCAGTTTGACGATGAAGACAGCACAGGGGACTAGTACCTATTTGAAGACTACACTAAGATCAGGGTCTATGGTGCAGACGTACCCCCTAGATTCTACCGGTGTTTCCTGTTATGAAGATGTTTTCCCTTGAGTACATCTGCCAAAATTTGAAGGTGGACCAGTTCCACTTCTTCCCTGCAAAGAAAGGGTACATTCTCAATCTCCCTACCACTATCGGCCCCTTCACCGTAAATTCAAGACACGCCCTCTCCATAGTAGAAACATTGCTTTAGGGGATGGATCTGATACAGGAGAAAGCTTTTCCCTATGACCCGAAAGGGATCCTTTCCAATAGGAAAATTAAAATAAATTCAACTGCTTATGTACATGAGACTAGGCCCTTCCTTGAGTGGAGAGCTAACCTTGATACATGGCCTTTGGCTTCACAAATGGAAGCTAAATCTTCAGCTGGAGAAGGAAGGGGTGACACTACTTTTGCGGGCATGGAGAGAAGAGGGAAAACCAACAAGGCTGATGCTTCAGGAGGACAAGAAGATATGGATATGGGCGAGGGATCTCATTCCTTCAAGAAGCAAAGAACAGATGACGTGTAGATTATCTGGGAAGAACCTCCGCAAGAAGAATTGATCTGATACGGGGAGCCTGATAGAGGCAAGGCCAGTTTCACAGTCAATTATGATGGTGCCTCTTCTTCAGAGCTCTCTAGACTATCTCAGGCCATCTCAGTTAACAGAGTGGAAGGAAGGGAAGATATTGGCAATAGAAACAGGACTATACGGGAGAAACTCTTGGTACAATTAGTTGGATTTGTGAATAAATATCATACTCGGTTTACTACATAACTTGACATGGACAAAGAATAGTTAATAATCACCATTACAGAGGCAGTGTTGGATCCTACAGCTGAAGGAACTAGGTACAGAACTTTGGAAGTCACTTTAAATATGGCCAAGGTCCCTTTAAAATACAAGCTTGGTCTACATCAATGTATCGAGGATATGTTGAGGGACGAAGTGGTAAAGCTCGCACTTTCACTAAGGAAGTTGGAAGAAAAGTACAGCGAAGTGCTAGAGAACCAGAGGAAATAAAGGGCTAGTGCTAGAGGCATAGCCAACAACCTACAAAATCTCAGGAGGATAGTAAGGGAAAAAGGGAGGGACAAGGATGCAGTCAGAAAGAATCTCATTATGGAGTTAAAGGTTGAAAACTTTGAGCTAAGGAAAAGACTACACATTCCCCGCGGATAACATGTAAAAACAGAGAATTTAGCCCAGGTGGAGAAGGAGAAATCAGCTCTCGCTGATTCACTGGTCAAAGAACAGGAGGGGAATGCTAAAAGGATCACGAAATTGAGTGCCCTCACACAGAAAATGGCAGAGTTGCAGGGAAAATGGGACAAGCACGTGTGCATAACCCCAACCTCTGATGCGCCTGGCACCACTCCAAAGTAGCTAACTAAAGTTCTGTCGAACTTACGGGTTTCAGAAAACGAAGCTCGTACAGCACGCTAGAGGATACAGGAGTTGGAAACTAAGTTGGAAATGAATGAAAAGGAGGTAGTGACCCTGCAGGAAGAGGCAGAGAAAGAAAAAAGGGAAAATATGCAACAGAAAAAAACCATCAAGGAATTGACCAATCGGATGAAGGGAAATGCGACCCTCCTAGAAGCTAGGTGCCTCATCTAGACTGACATTATATCAGAGGTAAAACAACATTGGAAATATATTACTTTGGTTGCTGATAAAAATATCGCGGTCTAATTATTCAAAGAAAAGTTGCAGGAAGGTCTAGCAGAAGCGGAAGGAAAAGTGACCATGGCTAAAAGGTATATCACTTACCTGAATGCATTAGAATCTGAAGAGTTACTCGCCGAGGGGATTGAATATTGTTTCAAGGGAGTGATGGAAGTCAGAAGGGTAGTCGAGAAGGAGATTGTGCATGAGAACGCATTGAGTGGTTTGGAGCAAGTTGCTAAGGGAGTGGAACGGTTTGATCAAGAGTGGGATGAGTTGGTAAAGGCAGGCCTCCCATCATGCTGGGAGCCTGTAACAGTTTTTTTTATAATACTGACAGAGTATGAACAGAAGTTGACATCCGTTATGAACCAAACTGATTTACCCTTTGAGAAAACTACTCGCCTGAAAGCAGAAACCATAATTACCGCCCTAAGCAAGTAAATCTCCCTTCTCTACCAGATTAAGTAGCGGTTGGCTGTCCAAGTAGATTACATTGAATTGACTGATATTCAGGCTTTAGTAGAGGCTTTTTCCACTATGCCTCCACCAGGGGTGATCATATGGAAAAAATGCAGCGAGTACGTCAGCACCCCTGCTTCCACATCATCCCACAAGTCCCCGCCTCCTCTCTGACACAAATCTGGTTCGTCCACATCAGCAATGCCTCCAAGTCAGACGGAAGTAGCCACACCTCTTCATTCCAAAAAGTGATACTCATGATCTGGCCCAAGCGGCCCATTTACTTTTATTTCTTTTACATTGTAATATCGGGTGAAATATTCATTTCACCCTGTGCACTTTATTTTCTATTAGGTTGTTATGTTTTTATTTAGTGCCTTCGTTAAGGCCACTAGGTAGATTATGTGAGGCAGTTTTTCTCATCTTCAATTTTGATTTTGATAGAGACCCCAAACAAAAAGAGATCTCAGGGAATATTTTGTCTACGAAATATCTTTTGTAAAGGCCCAGCTGAAGGCTATAAAGGAAGCAATCAAAAGCTAAGGTGGGGTTCCAGATTTTCCAGAATAGAGACTGTTGGTCATGAATGTTCCATTTTGTAAATTTTTAAGGTATTTTCATAGTATGTGTTGAAGGATCCCATCGGGAAATTGAAACAGATTTTTTTGTTGTGTAATGGATTCCTTTTGAGCTAAGTTATAGTTTGTATTCCCTATGTTATACTTTAATACAAATGTTTGTGGCATTTCCATTACTCTCTTTGTATCGTAAGTTGTCGGAATGCGAGTGCTGATTATTTAGATGTGAATTTATCTGTGGAAAGGTACTCATATCTATTTTTCTATTGCACTTTAAATATGGCTCGAACCACGATATTATGTTCATGTTTTGCATCACATTCACCATCTTTCTTCTAATATTAGCTTGGGTGGATTCCTATACTATAATAGGCCTACCTTTCGTTAATATTTCCTTCATTTTCTGCCATTGTTTCCACACTCATTCATTTTGATAACTGTGCACGGATTTCATGTTCGTCCCTCCTCACAGTAGTTAAATCTGGGTCTACCTTTTGATGTATGCTTATTGACCCTTATGTTCTACTACTGGATGTCATTGTTATCTACTCTTTTTTTCTGATGTCTTGGTCCCATCATATGAAACTTTAAATCCTTTTTACAAAAAGAGGTCTTGCATTGTCAACTACAGAAAGCCTTTCTGAACCCTCTTGGCTTAAGATGTCCTAGGCACTAGTCCTTAGAAACTTAGGGTTGTCTCTAGGAGTTACAATAGTATATATTTCTCTCTTTGCACTTTAATTGATGATATTTCTTATTGTTCATTCCCTCACCTGTATAGGTCAAGAATTTCTTCATTTGTTGCATTAGAAGTTTCACTTTTTGTGAGCATGACATGTCCTTTGTTAGTTTAAGAGTAGGTTTATTTTAGTTTACTTTCTTGTTGTTTTGATTGTTGTTTATTTTGTTTTATTTTCATCTTGTTCTTTTCTTGAAGTTTGTTTGTAATAAGTCTTGCATGAAAGTTTTTTTTTTGTTCTAAACAAGTATGGAAAAGTTAAAGAGGATATTGGGTGTCTATTAATGCTTAGTTAATTGTCAATCCTCTTCTCTGTATTTTCCTTGCATCTTTTAGTCCCTTATTCTTAGATGGAAAATACTTATTTCCCAAAGGAAACCTTAGAATATCTACGATGCTCATATCTATAATAGGATGTTATTACTTGATTTGGCCTCTTCTATATTTTGTTTGGTTTTAACATGTCATCTTGGTTAAGTAGAGAAGGGAAAGTAGGAAATTTAAGTGAGATAACTATTTTCAAATGTACATATAACTATGTTTGAAGGAACAACCTCTCTTGATCTCAATAATTCGAGATCCCTCTTCCACCTTGGCGATCTAAAAGTCGATAAAATTCCAATGAGCATAAATTTATAAAAATAAATAAAGGGTGAAAGAAGAGAAAGGCTTCCTTCACAGAGAGGTGAAGCAAGAAAAAATTTAGAGGTATTGAACAAGCTTGATGGAAGTGAATAAATTCTTGTGTTCCTACAGTTACTCTGCCAAGGTACTGAACTGGCTCACTTGTAGTGAAGAAACACCAGAGATGATACTAAAAGTATGAAATCTTTCACTTTAATTTGTATACACTCCGAACCCCTAATCAAAACAACTGAAGTTTGACTTTCTTATGAAAGTGTTTAGTCAATGAGGGGAATAGAAGAGACTATATATTTAATCAAGTAGAGTAAGGAAACTATGGTGATTGATAGGATGAAACAATACTTCCTAAAAATATAGACTTGGTTTGTAAATATAGACCCAAACAGAGAAGTTGGAGTTCTTCCAGTGTGTCACCAAGTGTTGTAGCTGCTACAACCCCCCTCCAAAAAATTTCTCATGCTCTGATTTTGGATCCTACTTATGATAATAACGTTTCAACTATAATCAAGTGTTCTTTTGTTTATTTATGTTAATATTATGATGTATTAACAGTTATGTCTTGTCGACGGCAGTTGTTCAAATTTTTAAGACAAACAGGCACCTCTTGTAAATACAAGCTTAGCCTTGCCTTGACTAGCATTGATTACATGCCTTTCTATTTGGAATTGTGCAATCCTATGTCACAGTGAACTGTACAATTCCTTGTTAGATTCAACTATGCAATCCTCTAAGCCAGGAAGTTGTGCAATCAGTTTTGAATGCAAATTGCACAATTACCATGTGAGAGAAAATGGTGCAATCCACTAAGAAACGGAACTAAGAAGTCCCATGTCTAAGTGAACTGTGTAGACTGTTCAGCCAATGAACTATGTAGTTCCTAGAATCTGTCAACTATGCATTCCTAGAAGATAGGAAGTGTTAATTTCTAGAAGCAGTGTGGCAAAAGTTTCCAATTTCATCTCTAGACAAGTTTCAGTTAACTAAAGGTCGCTCCTTTATTTTAGGCATGCAAACCTGAAACCCTAACCTTAATCTTGTAAGTGCTAATATATATAGAAAAGGATCATAGATCTCCTTCTCACACTCTTCATTAGATCCATATCTATTCTCACGAGCACAAGGAACTTTGGATTCCATTTGTGCTTCCTTTCCTGGTAAGTTTCGCAAGTGTCACTTTTTATTACTTTTTCTTTCACATTTGTCACTTTTCTTTTGCAACTTTCATTTTGCCTTGTTCTTCTTGTAACAAGTGTTTTTTTTTTTATTATTGACTTCTAC
Organism: Pinus albicaulis; assembly: GCA_034641835.2. NCBI lineage: Eukaryota > Viridiplantae > Streptophyta > Pinopsida > Pinales > Pinaceae > Pinus > Pinus albicaulis. Next base: position 1,403,727,063 of record CM076579.1, on the reverse strand, counting down.
AAGTTTTTTTTGAGTGTTTTGATCTTCTTTTCAAGTGTCGCATCATGTTTCTTGTCTTTTTGCCTACTATTTTTTATTGTTGTTGGTATATTTATGCATGCATGTCCTTCTCTGTTCACTATCTTGTTTTTTCGATGTAAGTAATTGGTTTGAATATATCTCGGGCCAATACACATATTTCCCCTCTTCATTCAGCAGATCTGGAGCTTGTCCTTCTACCAAATAATATTTCGCAATACTTGATCCTTTATGCCCTCAAAAAATGTGCATTACACAACTCTTTCCAGGGGCCCCTCCTTTCCAGCTGCAGCTATGCATTGTGTAGTCTCTGGCCTCACCAACTACGTGCTATGCAATCCAAACCCTCTCTCCCAACATAAATTTTTCATTGCGCAAATCCAGTCCATGGTGAGCTCCCCTGCAAACCAAAACTACACAATATTCCTTCAGAAGCTACGCAATGTGCATTTCCAATGCTCACTTTTCCTCTCTTATGGCCAGCAATGTGCAATCCCTTTTCCCAATGTCTGTTTTCTTCTTTTAATTTGATGTGTTAGCTTATCTCTTATAGAACTAATTTGTTGTCTCCATGAGTGCATATTTTTCTTCAGGTATTGCATATCTGGAACATATCATTATTTCAGCATTAAATAGCACCATGCCTTGAATGAAGGTATCATCAAAGGAAGTTACAAAGAGAAGTATTGAAGAATCCATTGACAATAGCTTGAGAGGAGTTCCTATATTTTCTTATACTCAATTCCTTATTGAAAATAATTCCACCATCTCATGGATCACTATAAAATATGCATTCACCTCAACGGATTTTACAGAAGATCTGTAAGATAGGGAAGTCTATGTAAACATCCAGCAATCATGGTTCCATAAAATTTCTTGCAGATATCTAGTAATACCTTGTGCAAATGTCATCAAGTGGATATTTCAAGGTATAGACACTAAGAACATGGATTATCTTGAAAATGGCACCAAGAAAGATTCTAATTTAATTTTACCTTGAATTAAATTAGAAGAAAATTGTAATCCCGTTCTCATGACAACTTGTACAAGTTAACTAAGTTAGTTTGACTTAGTTGGTTCAGTTGATTCAAGTTGAGGGTATAACTTGATTCATGTAGAGTAGTTCCTACTTTTTAGGAGCCATCTTTGATTTTATTTTGAGTTGTAATTAATTAACTCGGTTTATCTAAGTTAAATTCAATTTAACTAGTTCCAACTATTGGAGGAACTAGTGAGAGGTCAAAATGTGGAACTTGAACTTGAACTACATGCGGTTATCAATTAGTTAACTGATAAATCAGCCATAAATAACTCATGCATGTTAGAACTGAGAGTTACCCAATTCAGAATGGAGGTCAAGGGCAGTGTACTATTAGTTGTATGATCATCCAAAATGTACACGTGGTGCATGTAGCCAAAGGAAGGCCCAAGATGGATTATACAGTAATGGATGGGGATTTCCATAATTAATAGGGGATAATCACCCAAGGAAACAATGGAAGGAAATAGGGACTTGGACAAGCCTAAAATTTAATTGGTTAAGTATTTGCCTAGGCTTTGACAAGAAGCAATGAGACAGATAGAGATAGTTCAGAGGTCGCTCAGGCATGAGAAAAGCAGTGTAATATTCTCATGTTTTCTGACTAATGAAATATACAGATATTGAGGTTTTTAGTTGTGGTTTTCCCTAGGAAATAATTGTGTAATGTGTTTATCGAATTGTTTCTCTTATATTCTTTGTGATTTTGCAATCGTTTATTGGTTTTTTCAATTGGTAGAGTAGATTCAAGTCCATTTTTTTAGCATATGACAATTATCAGTTTGAATCTATGTGGATTTTTTACATATTTGAAAAATGTAAATAGGAAGAATGTTGACTCCTATAAGCTACATGAAATTCACTTGATTTACAACCTTCCCAAGCCTGAGCAGCACTTAGATTCTCGATTCTAATCAACTTGGAGCTATCTCAATACTAAACAAATGATCAAGTCATGGTGGTGAGAACTAGCTAAATTTCACCAAAAGCCTGACAGTACTTACAAGACCAAGTCTCTCAAAACAATTTATGAGTACTTTATGGCCATGTGTTGTAGAACCTATGCATGAATGAATATTGAACCCTTTTCTGGAGGATGGATCTATATGTTGTATCTTCTCATCACAAAAGGGAAAATATTCAATTGGTCACATCTATTATCCCAACAGTTGTAGATCAATTTGAATAAGGCAAAAAATCCACCACATGGCAAGAAGACATAGTTTTACATCTATGCCTATTTATAAGATGGAATATGTGCTCGCCATGAATCCCTTGGTCTAGATTGGATGTGGACCCCTAGAGAGCTCCCTATCCATGTGTATTGCAAAATCTTAACAAAGTACAGTTAAAGAGGAATGTATGAAAATATTGTTGTGCACTTCTTCATGGTTATTTATTAGATGATCTTTGAGAAAGAGCCTCCTTGCATGTCCCATGAGGCATGAAGGTGGTGGCAGAAGTAGTAGATTGGTTTTCCTCACCTAATGACACATACCTCAAATTATTTGGTTCTCAAAATCATCCACATATTTTATCGAGATGTATGATGGATAAGGTGTTCATGCAAGAATGTTCCTATCATCTTAGCATAGGTGTTTCTCAATTATTGTAGAAGAATAAGAATGCATCTTGGCCTTCCTTCCCTTTGCAAGTGGGATCCTATGAGCTCAAGAGCTTAAATGTTGCAGAAGAAGATGCAGAACAACTTAAAATTCGTAAGTTCGATGAGATGATATTTCACAGTATGATCTCAGAGGAGTATTCAAAAGACATTATGTTAAGTTGCATTTTTCATGGGCTTATCAATATTATTCCAGGACATAGGAAGAAAATATGAATAATTGTTATAATTCTTCTTGACCACATGCACCAGGAAAATAGGTAGGTCCTTCCAGTGTAGTACATGAGCAGAATGTTGTCCAAGAAGGAAAGCAGCAAGAATTTCCCACTCTAGTTAGTATTACGTACAAGAGGAAAGTTGTGCACAATCCAGAAGTGGAGTGAAGCCACAAATTTAAATCATTTCCTATCATCCTGGAAGTGTCCATTATAGCAGAGAATAGGAGAAATCAATCACAAGAATTGAAGAGAAATCAGCAGGAAGAAGAAAAGAGACAATAGGAGGAACGAAATCAAGAAGAGGAGAAAATATGGAAGGAAGAACGAGAAAGAAAAGAAATAGAATACATGCAGACACAAGAAGAATCAAGAACGAAGCAAGAAGAATAATAAATATGGAAACAAATTGAGGAAGAACGGAAATAACAATTGATGAATGAAGAAAGAAGGAAAAAGTAGGAGGAATAATTTGCACAAGAAATTGAGGAGCAGATACAGACCCAAGATATGGAGGTTGATCAGGAGGAGGAGAACCAATAAGTTGGCACTGTACCTATTGCAGAACAGGTTAGTAGTCAACCTTCACCTCCTCTTACTAGTGCCAACATCCCATTTAGTGAAATGGGAATATCTCCTCCAAATGATGATATGGTCATGGATATTTCCAACCTTACCTTTGACCAGTTAAAGAACATAATTATGAAAAAAAGGCAGAAATATTTTCCTAATGACCTAGTTCAACATGTTTTAGTGCATACAGAAAGGGTGATTGTTCCCAACACTGGAAATAATATGAAGATGGTCGCAACGACAAATTTTTCCTTTACAACAGCTACAAAGGTAAACACAAATTTCTTGATGGAGAAGAACAAAGAATTGGCAATGGATCTAGTTGATGCAAGAGAACATATTGATAATCTCCAAGTCGAGAACCAAATATTTTCTTTTGTTGATTCTCACTTGGATGAGCTATGGGCAGTGATATATGATTAAATCCAATCATTGGGAGACACCATGAGACATCTTTTTGAATATATTATCACTTTGCATAAGGTGGTGTTGCCCTTGCATGACATGCAAAAGTGATCGCGGGAGAATGTGAAAGTTCTGAAGGTAATTGATGCAACCATCAATTCGATCCAGGAATGGGACACCCAGTACAGAAATACACCATCTGAGTTGACCATAGAAATAAGACAGGAAGAAAAATTGGAAAAGGTTGAGGTTAGAATGCTTATGCAAAGTAACAAGCAACTCGTTACTTATGTGGCCAACATTATAATTGCCCCCGCACAACTATATAATGGTTTAGACTCCTTGCTTAAGTTGAAAAAGATTCCTTTTGTTGGAGAATTTGCAAAGACAAAGGGAAAAAATTTCATCAGGCAGGAAATCCAAGAATACTTGAACACTTTGAGGCAGGCTACTGCAAAATAATATTTGGATATCATGAGGAAGAACATGTAGTTGTATGTAGCGGTACCTACCAAGTTAAACATGAAGTTGTTTTTGTTATGGAACAATGTTCAAAATATCTCCAAAATTATCTATCAGTGATGTTATGGAGGAAAGAGTCAGATATAATTCATATCTTCTTTGAAGGTTTGAGGACATGGCAACACAACACAAATCTTGGTACCAATATGTTACAACAAAGATACAAGTGGGATTTTTCAAGCTAGAGATTCATCAAACTCAAGCATAGTGTATTAAGTTTTGTCTTATTAGACTCTAGCCAATTCTATCCTATGTGATTTTGTATTTCGTGAGTCATGAGAAATGTAAATGTAAGTGGAATTCCAAGAGTCAAATGTGGAATATGAAGAGTCATTAGATAGAATACAGAAAAAAAAAAAATCTCAAGAGTCATGAGGAAACTCAAAAGTCACAAGGGGAGGTAAAATTTCACCTCATTTGTTATAAATAAACCCTCATAACTTGATCAAAGGGCTTGGAATTGGAGATTTGTAGCCTTGGATTCTCTAGTCTAGAATAGGAGTGAGTATAATTCTTTGGAGAAGCAAGTGGTGGCTTCATGTTCCACTATTGGGGCTAGTGTCATATCATTGTATTATATACCTGGAAATTTCACTTAAAGATGATAATATATTAGAGCCAACACACTTGCATGCATGTATCATGGATGTTGTAAGACAATTATTTGAATGTTTATGGTATATTTTATTTCATTCATGTTAATTATTTGAAATATTTTTTTTCTTTAGTATTGTTATGCAGAATTGTGATCTACGGATAAACCAAATACCCTAAGTGTGGTGCTAGGCACTTAGAACAATAGATGAAAGACTTTTCTATCACTTTCTCTAACATAAATAGACACACAAAACGATAGAAGAACCTACTTGTGATTCAGGCACTTCTTCCTCTCCTTATGTCGCTTTTGTTGTAGCCTTCAATCCAACTCAGATCACTAGATTGATTCCTGCAAGTATAAATATGGAAAAGAAAACAATTGCAATATAAAGATGCCTACTTATCTTAATCACTCAAATCAATTGGATGTGAAACATATATATCATTCAAGAGTCCATTGCATGAGAAACAGAAACATAAATAGATACATACATGGGAAAATGAACAATAATATTTATTAAAGAGTAGAAGGGGAAGGTTACAACCAATGATCGATTTGTTTCCACCAGCTCCAGCTTCATCCCAGCCTCATCACATCCAACATCACATGATCAGAATATCACTACTTTCACTCTCTCAAATGAGAATCCAAAAACATTTATTTACCAAAATTCTTCCCTCCCTAGCACTAGGATCTATGCTCAATTTATAGGGAAATTGATGGTATTTTCTCAATGAATGACTTTCTAATAATAGGCAAGACATGTTCCCAAGTTCACAGGTGTTAGATGGACACATGGATTCAAAGTTTGACACATATGGACTCTTCTAGAAGGCACTGGCCATGTGGGGATTCCCAGAACAATGAGAATTTCGCTCCCAGGTGACCAACGCACTCTTGAGTGTCGGGAAGTGCATTGCAGTGCACCCTTGAATGGAGGATGATGCATATGCAATGTAGTTAGTCCCTTTAGAGGTAGTGTTGGTGAGTTCATAAGTGATATAAAATATACTTAAAACCTTGGAAATCTCACAATAGAAGCCATGAATGATTTATTCTTCTCTTAGGGCATATAGCAACTGAAATGTAAGGGGATGATAGACCCTATTTCATTGGTCCTGGGGATGACGTCCATTTTGACCAGGTCATAGGGGATAATGCCCAAATTGACCTATAACAGTTTCCCCCTAAAGCATGAAGTCAAAATAATAACAATATTTTTGAATGATATGATTTACGATGTGATGAGCTAGAACTTGTTGAGATTCAACAAGATGATGAGCTTAGTGAAAAGAGTCGCCTTCACTAAGTGGGCCTGCAGGCTATTTTTGGCGCAAGTCTATTTTTAGACTATGTCTATTTTTAGACATGATGGTCATATTTCATAAGTTGCAGGATGCTATTTGTGGATGGTTGGTCAAGTTGGAAAAATAGATGAAATTCTATTTTTAGAATATTGGGCGAAGTCTATTTGCATCTTCAATCTGGTGTCAGATGCATGTCGATTATAGCTCTCGATAATAATCAGACTCTAACAACAACTTATCAACTTATTCTCTGAGCACTTAGGGCTCAAAGGTACGTAAGTGGCACAAGAAATGGACAAAGGAATTACGTTATTCCCGAGGGTTTAATGGGAGCCAATGCATGGAGGACTCAGTCAGAACTGAAGTGGCAAAGTTATGACAGAGTTGGAAGAGTAGTTCATGGAGTTGTTATTCAGTTTAACTCAGTTGAGTTAGTTGTATCTAGTCTAACTGATTGATACACTAGTGAGAGTGGAGTGAATTAATCAGTTAATTAATTCACAAATAATAACTCATTAATAAACTGAACAATACATCAGTTAACTACAGTGCATGGCAGTTTCAGTGGACACCAGTGGAGAGATAGGTGAAAGGGAAATATAGACTATCTGTTGTGACTATAGTGATGCATTGATTGCATCACACACTTATTGGAGATGCCAATGAGGATTGCGTAGTCAAGGATGGAGTAATTCAAATTCCTTCAGAGCTATTCTTCTACAGAGATTGCGTAGTGGAGGCAGGTTAGATGGTGGCAAAGATCGATGCATGGATTTTCAAGATTAGGCTTGTATAGTGTATGACGATTGTACTGTAATGAGGGCTTGTGATAAGCTTTGTATGCTTGTATGAGATTGTCATATGATCTCCATGTTACATAATATATAGTTGGGGTTTTCAACTTCAGGCTTTCCCGGTTAAAAAAAAATTGTGTTATGTGCGATTGATTATTTTTGTTTATGCTTCACATGTGTTTGCAATTAAGTTTTCCGCAAAAGATTAACAAGTGGAATTGATTCAGTATTTTGCATAAAGTTAAATAGTGTGAGATCAGTTGAATCAAGGACATATGCATGCTTAGTGCATATTATTTCTACATGGTATTGGAGCATTGTGGATTGAAGATTGCAATTGTGAAGTGAGTTTGTGCTGGTGGACAATTCGAATTTGCTACAAAAGATTCTTGGTGCAGAAATCGAGTATACATTGAAATGTCTTTCAACGGGTTGAGATTGGAGTATGCCCTTGATGGGAGCTCGAATTACATAGCCTGGAAGGACAGGATGTAGGTGGTGCTGGAGGATAATGGGCTGAAGGAGTTCATCGATAGCGATTTTCCTAAGTCGAGATCTAACGATGATGCATTACTTGATGCATGGCAAAAGAAGACTGCAAAGACGAGGAGGATTTTGTTGGAAGGTGTGAAGGACCACATTTTTTCCAGCCTTCACAGTAAATCCACTCCATTCTTAATGTGGGAGGCTTTGACATACTTGTTCCAAAGCAGAAGTGACCAGATGAAGTTGGCGCTTAAAGACAAGCTTAGAAAAATAAAAATGGAGAAAGGCGACAGTATTCCAAAATACCTCACGAATTTTGTCCACTGCAAGGATGAGATGGGAAGTGTGGGGGTTACTGTTTATGAAGAAGACTTGGTGAGCTTGGATCTCCTTGGGCTTCTGAAGATTTGGCATAGCTACGAAGACTCTGTCAATGGATGGGAGAAACTAGCAAGATGGGAGCGACTTTGGTCGAATCTTGTGCAGGAGGAGATAAGGTGGGGTACCAGGGATGGATCTTCATCAAAGAATGAAGATGAAGAGAATTGCGCTTTGGCTACCAAAGCAAGGAAAGGGAATGGGAAGAAAAATCCTTCAAAATCCGGTGCAAAAGGAAAGAAGTAGGACTTGTTCAAAGTGAAGTGTTTTCACTGTCACGAGCATGGACATTTCGCCACTAACTGTCCACAGAAGAAGAAGAATAACCAGGCTGCTGGATCTGCAGCTGGAGAGTTCTTAGCCTCACAATTTGAGCTAGACTTTTCCTTGATCGCATGCTTGGTTTCAAGTTGCATGGGATCGGTGTGGTATCTTGACAGTGGTGCGTCTTTCCATATGACAGGAGACAAAGAGTTGTTTAGTGACTTGGAGGAGAAGGACCTCCAGATGCATATAGAGATGGGCGATGATGGTCGGTATAGTGCGACTAGCATTGGGACCATTACCTTTGAGAGGGAGTTCGGTAATCCATTCTTGTTGAAGAATGTCATGCATGTTCCAGGTCTGAAGAAGAACTTGGTCTTAGTCGCAATGCTAGAAGACAGGGGTTATGATGTTGTTTTTAGTGATGGAAAAGCTTTCCTTCGACATAAAACAATGGGTCAAACCAAGAAGATAGGGGTTCGGATTAAGAATATCTACAAGCTAGAGTAAATGGCTGCGCTGCAATGGTGGGCAAAGTAGAAGAAGTGGTGAGCCGGGATGAGGATGAGTTATGGCACAGGAGATTGAGCCATCTTCACCATGGCGCTTTGAAAATTTTGCAGCAAATTTCTACTAGACTTCCCAAGGGTACTCTTGCGCAGTCAGATCAGTGCAAAGGATTTACAATGGGTAAGTTTGTGAAGACCACCTTTCATGAGAAGGAGAACTGTGCTTCGGTGATCCTAGAGAGAATTCACATAGACGTGTGTGGACCATTCTCGGTTGCTTCAATAGAAAAACAGAGGTATTATGTGATATTTTTTGATGAATTTTCTCGTAGATGCTGGATCTTCTTCATGCAAAATAAGAGTGAAACATTCTCAAAGTTCTGTGAGTTCAAGGCATTGGTGGAGAAGGAGTTGGGGAAGCAGGTGAAAGCTCTAAGGAGTGATAATGGTGGTGAATATATCTCGGGTGAATTCAAAGACTTCTGTACCAAAGAAGGAATTCAAAGAGAACTCATAGTGCCTCATAACCCACAGCAGAATGGGGTCACGAAGAGAAAGAACAGAACGATCGTGGGTGATGCACGAGTGATGCTACATGACCAGGGCCTACCGATGCACTTGTGGGTGGAAGCATGCAACACTGCGGTTTATGTGCAAAACCATTGTCCTCATAGATTACTTAGCATGAGTACATCCAAGGAAGCTTTTACTGGTAAGAAGCCTGATATTTCTCATTTGAAGATTTTTGGCTCACCTGTTTACATTCATGTGACGAAGGATGCCAGGAAGAAGTTGGAGCCAACTGCAGAAGTTGGGATATTTTTGGGGTATACAGAAACACCCCACAACTATCGTGTGTATTTTCCAAACAGTCGGATGACTGTTATGCGACGGGATATAAAATTCAATGAGGTGAAAGCCATGAAGTTGTCGCTTGAGAGGGAGCTACACTTGCATGTGGAAGAGGAACTTATTGTTCCCAAAGATGAGCCTCTGGATGTGGATTAGCCACAGGAGGAGATTTATGGAGTGAAAGAGTCCACTCATGCAAAACCAAACATCAGACAAGGAAGGAAGCGTACCACAAAAGTTGAGAGACTGAAGGTGGATGCGGCATAGAATGTAGGAGTTCCTACATCACAGCGCAGACAGAGACAGTCACCTGACCGATATACTAGATACATGGCTCTTATGAGCAAGTGTATTGTGACAGAACCATCTTCTTTTGAAGAAGTAGCACAAGAGCCCACATGGGTAGATTCCATGGTGGAGGAGTATGACTCCATTGTCAGAAAAAGTGCTTGGGAGATTGTTTCAAGGCCAATGGGAAAATCAGTTGTAGGATCAAGATGGATCTACAAGGTAAAGCAAGTTATTGATGGGAGCGTCGAGAAGTATAAGGCAAGATTTTTTGCCCGGGGATTCTCACATATTGAGGGGATTTACTATAAAGAAACCTTTGCACCTGTCGCATGGTATTCTTCCATACGGACCATCCTTGCTCTCTCAGCGCAGATGGGTTGGCACATTCATCAGATGGATGTGAAGACTACATTCCTTAATGGGATCATTGAGGAAGAGGTGTGCATTGAGCAACCTGAAGGATTTGAGATCTTCAACATTTAGTCACATGTGTGTGCGTGCCTGCGCACGTTGTGTGGGTCGAAACAAGCACCTCAAAGAGTACACTCGGGGACGGGCACTATTTCACTAGACTTGGCTTCACCAAGAGTGAGGCGGATGCAAACCTGTACCAGATTGTGGTTGAGGGTAAGCTTTTGATCATTGTACTTTATGTTGATGATTTAATACTAACAGGTGATGAGCAGTTGATACACTCATGCAAGACAGATCTTGCAAAGGAGTTTGAGATGAAGGATTTTGGCCTCCTTCATTATTTCCTTGGATTGGAAATATGGCAGCGGGAAGGTGAACTATTTGTGTCTCAAGGCAAGTATTCCCGAGAGATATTGAAGAAGTTTCACATGCAAGGCTGAAAGCCTATCAACACTCCTCTTCCAGGAAATTGGAAGAAAGAGGATGTTACATCGGTAGAGATAGTGGATACCATTGTTTATCGACAGTTGGTGGGTTCGCTCATGTATTTAGTCAATACAAGACCAGACATATGCTATGCGGTGAACCAGCTTTCACAAGCGATGGTTAAGCCTACCAAGCTCTTTTGGAAGGCAGGCAAGCATGTTTTGAGATATCTCAGGGGCACATCTAAGTATGTTTTATGGTACAGACAGACAGATGAGGTGAAGTTGCATGGCTTCACAGATGTAGATTGGGAAGGAAGCCCAACAGACAGAAAGAGCACATCAGGAGGGATTTTCAGTATTGGATCTACGGCAGTTTCTTGGTACAGCAGGAAACAAAGATCTATGGCACTCAGTTCAGCGGAAGAGGAATACATGGTAGCAATTTTAGCTGCATGTGAGGCTATCTGGATGAGGAAGATTCTAGTTGGTTTGTTCGGTTCACATTTAGATCCCACGGCGATTCATTTTGATAATCAGAGTTGCATTAAACTCTCAATTAATCCTGTGTTTCATGATAGATCTAAACATATTGATATCCGGTATCATCATATGAGATATTGTGTGCAGCGGAAGATCATGTTGCTTCAGTACATTCCCACAGAGGATCAGGATGTAGATATTGTGACGAAGGCGCTCACCAGGAGCAAATTCGAATACCATAGAGGCAAGATCGGGGCGAAAGATAATCCCTATCTTGTTGAGAGGGAGTGTTGAGATTCAACAAGATGATGAGCTTAGTGAAAAGAGTCGCCTTCACTAAGTGGGCCTGCAGGCTATTTTTGGCGCAAGTCTATTTTTAGACTATGTCTATTTTTAGACATGATGGTCATATTTCATAAGTTGCAAGATGCTATTTGTGGATGGTTGGTCAAGTTGGAAAAATAGATGAAATTATTTTTTTAGAATATTGGGCGAAGTCTATTTATAGATCGTCAATCTAAAAATAGATGCATGTCGATTATTATTAGCTCTTGATAATAATCAGACTCTAAACAGCAATGTATTCTCTTGGAGCACTTCAGTTCAGTGCACATATGTGGCACAGCAGCTGACAGAAGGAATTACGCTATTCCTGAGGCTTTACTAGAGCTAATGCATGGAGGACTTAATTAGAACTCAAGTGGAAGAGTTATGACATAGGTTGAAGAAGTAGTTATGGAGTTGTATTCAGCTTAATTTAGTTAGACTTAGTTGAGCTAGTTGTATCTATTCTAACTGATTGATGCACTAGTGAGAGTGGAGTGAATTAATTAGTTAATTAATTCACAAATAATGACTCATTAATCAACCGAACAATACATTAGTTAACTACAGTGCATGGCAATTTCAGTGGAGAGCAATGGAGAGATAGGTGAAAGGGCAAGATAGACTATCTATTGTGACTATAGTGATGCATTGATTGCATCACACACTCAGTGGAGATGCCAATGAGGATTGCGCAGTCAAGGATGGAGTAATTGAAATTCATTCATAACTATTCTTCAGCAGAGATTGCGCAGTGGAGGCAGGCTAGCAGGTGGCAAATATCGGTGCATGGATTTGCAAGATTAGGCCTGTATAGTGTATGACGATTGTACTGTACTGAGGGCTTGTGATAAGATTTGTATGCTTGTATGAGATTTTCATATGATCTCCATGTTACATCATTTATAGTTGGGGTTTTCAGCTCCAGGCTTTCCCGGTTAAAAAAAAAGTGTGTTATGTGTGATTGATTATTTTTGTTTATGCTTCACATGTGTTTGCAATTAAGTTTTCCGCAAAATATTAACAAGTGGAATTGATTCAATATTTTGCATAATGTTAAATAGTGTGAGATCAGGTGAATCAAGGACATATGCATGCTTAGTGCATATAATTTCTACATAACTGAAGTGTAGTGGTGACCTACATCAATCTTACAATACATTACATCATGATATTTTCATCTTGATCACGAATTGCTGAGGGAGGAATTCCCATGCTCATAACTTAAACTATCTAATAATATGTACATAGTGCAAGAGGTCTTCTACATTGGAATGTTTCCCAATATAGACACGCCTACAGATATATGCCCATGTTCGGATGACAATATGTATGTAAGGTCACCATACAGATGATGTGTACAAAAATCCTAAAATCGCAACCTGGATGGCTGAAACTAGAGCTGGGGTCTTCTTATCTCGTTCACTCGATCGTTCGGGTACAAGTCTAGCCATGTGAATATATGATTTGTTGTCAAACATGGTAAGACATCGTTTGATTACTAGCCAATGATTTGAGATGTTAACAAATGCAAGAGAACCACCATTAATGTTAATGGATCTCAAGGTACTGCAGTACATTTCGTAAGGTGTGAATAGATGATTTGATGTCGAACACCAAACAAAATATTTTGGTTAAAGGTCTGTAAGTGAGGATCTTGTCAATGCTGTAACAATCCTCATGGTACTGGAAGATGATGTTTCTAAGTAAATTTCATGGATGATGATTTGATGTCTACAAGAAGCCACTTTATCCCGAAACGGGAGTTACTGATTTCGGAGAATAAATGTGACTTTATATAGCAATGTTCAGGGATGAATGTCATGAAAATGAAGGTTTATGAACATTATAGAAGGATGAGTATTCACTGGATGACTTCTCTTGAACATATCGGCGACACTAAGATAAGTTGGAAGCATTGACCCAAAACTGAAGTGAAGGTATGATGAACCATAGGTATGAATGAACCATAAAGAAGTTTACCCAACCCAAAAGTCACAATGATGGAGTGAAGTGTCATGTTCAAGAGGGACCTGCTACCGTAAAAGTTTTGTTCACTTTCCCAAATTTTCCCCGGTCATTTTTCGACCAATACCTCTTTATTTTTTAACAAGATTGACGAGGATAACATATGCTTCATCTATAATTCAACCCTTCGGGTGAATATGCATCACTATTTAATAATTTAACGAGTCTAGCAATAAATTAAACTCGATTCTTTCCATGATTGAAAATTCTATCGTTATTTTATGTTCTAATGAGCCTAACGACAGTGACAGCTTGGTCCTTTTTCATATTTAGAGAGTTTGAAAAAGAGGAAAAAAGAAAACTCCATAAGTGATTTTCGTAAAGTTGTCGCTCAAATCCGAAAAAGTGTAAAATTATATCTGAGAGAACCTCCTAGCCATGTTCGACTAAGGTTTTCCTTTTTCATAAATAATCTATCTCAGGCCGGAAAAGGGTTGAACTTATACTGAGTAGATTTCATTTCATTTACTTTTAGGAGTGTTCGACAATATTTTCACATTATCGAAGTCTGAAAAGAGCTAAAAGAAGACTCCAGGGATTCCTTTTTCGTTGTTATCGAAGCTTGAAAAAGAGATAAAAGTGCGCTTCAAGTCCTTTTTCATTTTTATCAAAGCTCGAAAAATAAGGATAAAAGTATGCTTTGTGGTCAGATCATTCTTGAATAAGTGTGCACGACTAATCTTCTATATCAGTTGTAAACCTGTTCATAACAACATCAAATGGATTAAAAATACATGTTTCATGATAAAAATGAATAAAACCATAGTCACAGCAATAAATATGATTTGAAAATAATCAAATGACTAATTAAAAGAGTTTTAATGTTCATTTTTACCATTTGAAAGTTACCATTTTCATTTTGGACCTCTGAACCTGTTTTTTCCCCCAAACTTTAGCTGTTGATTGTGATCGATTCTGTAGACGGTTTCCTCGTCGTTTGATCCAGGTTGGTTCTATAAACCTCCTCTTTCCTTCAGTAGTCTTTTTTCTTCATTTCATTGCAATTTTTTAGGGTTTTGGGCCCCTTATGGAAAATTTATTTTGAAAATAGGGAAACGCACCCTTGAATGTCAAAACGTGCATTGCGGTGCACTGTAATTGAAGGCCAAGTGCACTTGAAATGCATTGTCTCTTGATGAGGGGAGCGTTGGGCGCAATTCATATTTTTGTTTTTTGCAGTATGCTCAAATTTTGCCTGATTTTTGCATGAAATGGGTCCTTATGAGTCTTATGGTTGTGTTTCATGGATTCAACGGACCAAAATGACAATTACTTGGAGGGAAAGAGAACATGAGGAACAAAACATGATTTCCTTGAACGATCCGGGTACTGTAAGAGCCCTCAGATACCATGGGTTGTTGAATTACTTACGACTATCGGGTATGAGGCAAAAGATGGAGCTATTTGAGTTCCTTGTTCATGAGTGGGATCCAGCGATTGAGGAATTTCATATTGGGGACAAAGTGGTCCCAATTTTAGTGGAGGATATCTATTTTCTCACAGGCTTGTCGAGGAGATGCCTACCCATTTCTCTCTCAGGGTCTGCTCTCGAAGGAGAGACAATGACAGATTATATATTGCAGTATTGGTATCCAGTGGCAGAACCTAGAAAGGATGGGAAAATAAACATTCATGATGTTCGTTATTTTCTATTTAGAAGCATCTTATTCACGATCACAAAGCTTTCCGGTACCGCTACACTACACATACCAAATAGATCTTACATGTAGTATGCACTAGAGTGTATAGAACCAACGGTTTTCAATTGAGCTGAATTTATGGTCTCTCAAATGAAATAAAAAATGAGCAAGGCAAAGGGAGGAAGGAAGAAAAAATTCGACTATGGTTTGATCCTCATTTATTTTTCCTTACAGCGGATCCCACTGACGCAACCTCAGCATCTAATGTTGGGTATATCTAACCCTAGAGAGCCAAGGATGCAGATATGGGTAGAATTGATGGATAGAAATGATGTTCAATCATCCATCGTGTTCTCAACTGCATTCTTTGCCTGGTTCAGGTGACAGATTATTTCCATCGATGACTATGCATATGCAGGTATCAATTTTCGAGGAGATCTAGATTTAGTTTTACCAGAAGGCGCTAAGTGGGGTGAAATTGGTAAGAACGTTTTAACCATTTTTTTTATTTTTCTAAGGTTTTTACATGTTTTTGTATTTTGATGTTTTCCCAATACTAAACTAAAGTTTTGATGTATGCAGATGTAGGTCGAGTTTGACCAGTGGGATAGCCAGAGCAAGGATCAGATGAGCTAGCAGAGAGGGTTGTCAAGAGAGAAGTCCTTCAGGATTTGGATATGGTTGAGACTCTTGCTAAGCTTCAGTAGCACATACAGGGGTTGACCTTCGAGATCCCAGATTTCCAGATTGAAGAGTTACCCATGCGATTGCAGCGCCATACTATTAGCGTTCCTAACCGTTGGATGTGGTTACTACGTAGGATAGCTAGATCAGTAGCATGTTACCATGAGCACCAGTAGTTTACTTTTGACATGTTGCATACATTTTGAGGTCATATGACCAATGTGTCTCGGGCACAAATTTTTTAAAAACCTATAACTATCTATCTATTTGTTTTCAATTTTTTCCTATGTTTATTGCGCAATCCTATTCAATTATGTGAATGTATCTTTATGTGTGTTGAAAATATATATTTATAACATAATTTGTTAAATAATCAGTTAATGTGTTCAAGTTTCTGGAAATCTGTTGATATTTAGTGAAATCAAAATGTCTTTCCAAAATTCGAACTCTTAGGAACATCTGATGCAATGATGGATTTCTGACAGTATAAACACTAGTAAGTTGCAGTACCACAAGTTTTGAATCTAACCTGATAATGATGCGGTTAATACCAAATGAAATGGCATCAGAGAGAAGTTCGATCAATGCACTATACTTACCGATATTTTTTGTAGATCGACCGATACAAATCCCTTGAAAACTCACTAACTCGTCATTCGAAACGAAAATGGCCCACGCTGCAGAGGATAAATTTTATGTACTACGACTAGCACCATCAGCATACCCAACGAATGGTTCCAAAGATTCAGACATTTGCGACAAAACGTAAAGTGGATTACTAACTTGAAGAAAACTCTAGAAAAAAAAACTAAGACAGTAAATGAAAATCAACAACATATATACAATATAATACAAAAGTTTATTACGCTCATGATTAAGCATATTAATGTTTCAAATACAACCCATTTCAGGGCTACGCCAACGAAATTCCATCGTAATCTACCAACTCGTAGGCACCCTTAGCAAGAACTCTTTTGACAATATAGGGGCCATGCCATAACGGCTCAAATTTCCCTGTACCTATTACACTAGCTTCCTAATCATAAAGAAGGACCAGGTCACCCTTTGATAAAATCCGAGGCTAGACATGCTTGTCGTATTGCGCCTTTATACTTCTCTTATGCGCTTCGTTGGTCAATTGGGCTTCACGACGTGTTTCATCAAGATGTATGAGGTTAAAAAGACACGCTTCTTCAACAAAGGTGTCAAGTAACAAGTTGATTGTGAGTTTTAATGATGTTATTTCACATTGGATTGGAAAGATAGCTTCCAGAACATACACCAATTGAAAGGGGGTAAATTTGGTTGCGTTTCTCACTAGGTTCAGTATGCCCACAAAGTCGACTACAGGATTAAATTCCAATTTCATTTATGAACTCCTATCATTCGTTGACGAATTCGTTTAAGAATCTTGTTAATAGCCTCAACTTGTCTATTTGATTGTGGATAATAAGGAGTATAACTATCATGGGACAGTCCTAATTTGGTAGTCAACTCATTCATCATATGATTGTGAAAATGTGAACCATGATCTGTGACTATAGCCTATGGAACACCAAACCATGAAATGACATGATTAAAGAAAAACAATGCAGTTGTTTGTCCCATGTTGTTGAATTTATGTATTGCTCCGGCCCACTTGGTAAAGTAGTCTACTGCGACAATAATATAACCATGACCCCCAGACAAACGAGGGTTAAAGGTCATGAATTCAATGCCCCATTTTGAAAAAGGTCCCACAGAGACAACATGATGCATTGGCGTTGGCGGTTCGCAGATTTTATGATCAAATATTTCGCACACATGACAAATTCTGGCCACGAGGATGCAATCACGAAATATGGTTGGACAAAATTAACCAGCGCAGAGTATCTTCTATGCGTTAATGTATCCAGACAAGTTTCCACCACAAGCCCCAGCATGAAAATCATTTAAAACCTTTTCGGCCTCCTCATGAGTGAAGCACCTTCTTAAAATTGTATCGACACCACAACGATACATTGTATCGTCGACAATCAAATAATATTTGGCTTGGTATCGAATACCTCACTGGTCAAAACGAGAGGTATCAGGCTGAAAATTCTGGGTCTGGAGATAAATGATAAAATCCCGATACCAAGGATCATATGATCTTATCAGAAACAGAGACTCATCAGGAATAGATGGGTTCGATGTAGTAGCAGTATTATGGGAAGGTCACAAAGAAGCTCAGCCAAAACTAAAGACTTCTTTGACTCGGACTTGATTAATTCCAAATCAAATTTCTACAAAATGCAATCCATTTTGAATATTTTCCCCCCAAAAATTGACGTGATAAGATGTAAGTCATGGGGTTGCAATTCGAAATGAAAATGTTCTTCTGGAACAGGAAATAGTGGCGAAATATTTGGACAGCTTGAATAGCCTCCAAGGCAAGCTTTTCTATGTATAAATACTCCACTTCCGTATCATTGAGATTACAACTCAAATAATAGATTGGATGTTCTATCCCATTTTCTACTTGGACCAATACCATAGAGATGGTCAAATCATCCACGGCGATATATAAGAAATAATCACTCTGATAATTGGGGGGATACATTAATGACGCCCGGACAAGTGTATCCTTGGAAGCATCAAAATAATCTTGTGCAACTTGGTCCAAATGGAAGGGAATCCCCTTTTTCAAGAGCCAATTAAATCCTTTAGCCATTTCGGCGTAGTTAGGTATGAACCTCCTTAGGAAGTTAGCCTTTCCTTGAAGTTTCTGTAACTGAAGCAAGTTTGATGGCATAGGAAAATCAAGAATGGCCTAGACCTTCAGCGGGTCGACTCAAATTCCTTCTTTTGAGATGACGAATCCTTGCAAATGACCAGAACCAACACAAAACACCAATTTATGTGGATTGAGGCGTATTTTGTAGTTTCGGAAGCGTAAAAAGATAGCTCTCAAATGCATCAGGTGATCAGTCTGGTTTCATGAATGTGCAGATAAATCGTCTAGATAGGGTTGAACAATGTGCTTGATGTCATTGAAAGCATAATCCATTGCTCTCTGAAAATTTTCCTCTGAATTATTTAAACCAAATGGGAGTTTCTGATAAGCGAATGTGTCCCAGAGACAGATGAATGATGTCTTATATTGGTCCTTTGGGCGGATATTGATTTAATTGTAGCCAGAAAATCCATCCATGAACGAAAATATTTTGCATCCAGCACAATCGTCAATAATCTGGTCGATAAAGGGAGTAGGATAGTTGTCTTTTGGACAAGTAAGATTGAAATCCCGATAATCGATGCACACTCTGATGGTTCCTTGTTTTTTCATAACAGGAACGATTTTGGAAACCCACTCAGTTAGCGAAACAGGGTAAATGAAACTAGCACGCAAAAGTTTTTCAACTTCTGTTTTAATGGCAGCAGCCTTCTTTGGATGAACAGGACGAAGGCATTGACATAGCAGTTTGACATCAGGGTACATATTAATAGTGTGTTCAACGATACTAGTATCTATGCATGGCATTTCCTCATAAGACCAAGAAAATACATCATGAAATTCATGAAAGAGAGAGCGATATGTTTCGAGTTCTGATGGAGAACAAGAGACGCCAACATGAATGTTTTCTACAACGTTAGGTTTGGTCGAAATATCGATAGAAATGGTTTCTTTAATATTTGCTAAATTTCACTTGGATTCGATTGCATTAATGGGAAAATAATTTGAAAATAATTTTTTGATCAATGGGTGATATAGCTCAATAAGATTATCTTCTTCATAATCATGAAGATGGAAGCGATGATGATGATCTTCCCATGGTTCTCCTTCTTGCATCATGGATTCCATAATATTCTCATCTGTCAAGAAATTTGAGGAAAAAGGATCATATGGAGTACCAAAATCTAATGAACGAGCAACCCAAACGACCGGTGATGATGATTTTGGATTTGTCACCCAAGCCACGTAGATTGATTACTATACCAGCTCAATTGGGCTGCGTGGTAGAAATTCATCCAACATAACAACTTCAAAATCACCCGTAATCTTCCTTAAGCCAGATGGAGTGGAATATATCATGTATCAGGTCTCTGTGCTTGCAATTTCTACCGACGTTGCAGGTGGCGGTAATGCAAAGGTTCCCATGAGGATCAAATCCTTTAAGAGTTCTACACCAATGTTCTGAAGTGTGAGTTGGGGTGCGTGAACTAATGGAACTCTTCCAGTTACCTGGGAACTGGAGGAAAAGAAGGATAGATGATTGATGACTATGATAACACCTTTATGTGGAAAGGTGATCATTCTAAAATATGTAGAAACGATCGCAGTCATAGCATATACCCATGGCCTTCTAAGTAAAATTTCGTAATCAAGGGGTCTGTCAACGACCTCAACTTCAACATTTACTTTTTTCCCCCCTAGTTCAACATGTAGGTTATTGATGATACCGCAAGGCTTATATGTACGTCCGTCGAAAGCTTTCAACATCGTAGGCGATTGAGATAGGTGCAGCGAGCCAAGTGACTTCCAGCGGTTTAGAGACATAATGCACGTAGATGCTCCCTCCTCAATAATAGTATGATGAACAAGGTGATTTAGAACATTTACTTGGATGGAGAATTCCAATTCTTCTAGTAATTGTGGCACATAGCCTGTATGATTAAAGACTACGAGATTGGAATCTGTCGGATCAATTCCACCAATTTTCGACAACAAAGCCTGCTTCTAGGAGAGACAATTTTAAAGCACCTCAAGCGTTGACA
This sequence comes from Pinus albicaulis, assembly GCA_034641835.2. Taxonomy (NCBI): domain Eukaryota; kingdom Viridiplantae; phylum Streptophyta; class Pinopsida; order Pinales; family Pinaceae; genus Pinus; species Pinus albicaulis. The sequence goes on along the minus strand of CM076579.1, from coordinate 1,403,706,453 downwards.
TAGTTGAAGGGGATTGAGCCAAATATTCAACTATATTTTAATTTTGAGCAGCTCGAGCTCAAGGATTAAATGTCGATTTATGAACGACTCCCTTTGGTGGCTTGATTTTCAATTCAGGAATAGCAGTTTGCGATATCGATTCTGTAGACAGATTCGTGGTCGAGGTAGTAGGTTGATCAGAAGCCCGAATACCGTAATATTTATTACACGTTGACACCAAAACATCAGTTTATGGCTTCATGATAGACAACATAAGCACTTTGGAACTAGAAGCTGGATCCGTAGCAACCAAATTTGTGTCCGGATTCGGAAATGGATCTATCAGCACTGTGGATGCATGCGAGGTATTAACCAATTTTGAGACTTCGGCGGTGAGGACAGTCACAAACAAAGTGTTCCTCATTAAAAATTATACAAGGGTAATGAGGTTTCATATTTCTAGTCGATTTATCAGATGATCTTTTCTACGGGGTAGAAGTTTGATTTTTCTTTGATTTCCCTTTTTTCTTACTTCTAGGTTGCTTGTCACTTTTTCCCTTGTCAGATGACACAGCATGTATTTCAGAAGAAGGCGTAGGATCAGATGTAGTAGAGTGATGTGTGCTTGCAGTACCGATCATACCGTTGCCGACATGATCATCCTTAGATGGAGGAGGAACAGTAAAATTAGATCACGGTGCATTGGGAATTTTCTCGTAGATCATGCCAAACTAAGTATAAATCAATTCTAAATATTGGGCACGATAAATGACCTGCTCTTCAGTGATGATGCCACCCTTAGCCACATCCTCAGTTATAGATGGTAACAGGGACTTATTGAACCACTTAGCAAGAAGTTTATTAGGAACAAATGTCTTAACCATTTTACGACAAAGACGCCACTCATGAATATGATTAGAAATGTGAGTAGCATTAGTCTATTTAAAATTAATCAAGAGTTCTGTTCCAGTTTCATATCCTATGGGTAACTGGAAGTGGGTCAAAAATACAGTAGCTAGGACAGTGAAATTATCAAAAGAAGCTCTTGGTAACTCAATGTACCATTTTACGTTCGGACTTGTGAGCGTACGTTGGAAAATACGTAGTCGAACGGAGTCATCATTTAGGGGGTTAGATGAACGCCACAAATCATAAGTCATAACATGCGTCGACGAATCTTCCTGAGGGTTTCCATTGAACTTAGGAATATCTGAGGGTAATTTATGAGGTATCACCAGCCACCAAGGAGCATAATTGATTGGATCATTGGTGATCTGGTTTAAATCTGGTAATTCTAAAGTTGCAACAAAGGGAAACTGTCGATTTAAGTTGAGTTGAGCATAGCCAGGGTATGATGGGATTGCTTGGGCAACATGCCTTTGAGCACCAGCATAATAAATATGTTGTTGATAACCCAGATAGGGGTTGTTTTGATAAGAAAACGCTTGAGGATTCTGTTGACCAAAACCTAGGTACGCTACTTGTTGGCTCGAGGATTCCTGACCCAGGTTCAGACGTTAAGGTCTGCCAACAAACCCTTATACTACTGGCCCTTTCGGCAGTGACCTGCTTGCGTAGGCCAAAGTCTCACCCGAAGAAGTATGGGAGGGTGCTGGAACCAGGTTTCTGCACCCTAAGAGAGAGTAGGTAAGTCAAGCAGATCTGCGTTCGCAGCCTATCGATTTTTCACCAAACAGATCTATTCGCAGGGTTGTTAACAGTATAATCGCAATATATAGATCTAATATTGTGCACAAAGCTAGCTAATAACTCTGCATCCATGTGCATATCAGCAATAATCATCACATATCATCATAACGCATCATCAACAAATTATAGTTATACCATAACATAGACAGATTCACAGCATAACAGATAACCAATAGTATTCATAACAGATCCAATATTTCGCTTCAACAAAAATACCTTAGATCAGATAACACAGAAATACTTCAACCATATCTGCATATATTAGTATCCAAAACTTAATACAATCCAACACAGCCTACGCACACAGCCAGCAGGGTCCGCACACAGTAGGACTGAGGATCTCCGTGCACATAGCCAGCAGGATTCCTTACCCTAATGACCAACAATAGATCTAACAATTCGCACTTAGCATCAGACTTAACTCTTTCCTACTTTAAGACTCAAAAATGTTCATCTATTCATATCGACCTAGCCTACGCTTCCAATGGTCCACAAACCGTGGTTTGCGGACTCTTGGTCTACCCTTGACCCATTACAATGCATTCGGGGCTTTGACCCACCCCAAAACCCTTGCGTTAGACTAATTAACACCAAAAATATACAAAATTCGTAGCTTTAGGGGATCCTGTTCCAATATTCCCCCAACACAATCTTGTGACTTGTCCTGAGTCACTATGATGGTAGGGTCTCCACCTGCGCCTGCAGTATTTTTACCGCCTTGACCAGTGGGGGCAGCACTCCTTCACTTTGAGTAGTAGTGTTCTAAGAAATATCCACTAGCTTCTGCGAAGTCGATCCTTCTATTGTAGCGGTGACGCTCTCTAGAGTCTAGTTCAATTGCTTCACAGCGACATCAATATCCTGGGAGAGCTTGAGTGCTTCATCAGCCCATGGCTTAATATGGTCACTGAGAGTCTTCTTCTTCTGGCGAAGTTCGTCAATATCATCCCAAAGGGCATGGCTAGTTCATAGTCATGCTAATCGTTGAGCAGGAACCAGAGTAGGCATCGTGGCTTTGATATGGTCGAATGCTTCTTCCTTTTGTCACAGGTCCTAGTTGATTTCACGCAGGATCGAGTTGCGTTGTAATTTGGTCCATAACTGCATGGATGTATCCAGCAATTGGGCGCCCTGGGAAATCTGTCCGGTAATCACATTTGTGGATGTAGTAACCAGCGTAGCTCGCTGGGCTCGCACCTCTGGTGGTGTCTCTGGCTGCAACTTGGCCTGCAATTCCGCGATCTATTGTTCCATCTATGTTTTGACTACCTGGATATCCATCATTGAGGCTTTTAATCCTGCGACCAACCCCTCAATCTTAGCCTGGGAGGTATTTGTGGCTGGTATTTCATCTGTAACATCCACGCATAGTATAAAAATTAAATATTCCAGCTTCGTCTGCTGCACGGTGGAAAGGGTGCATGCAGCTTGGGCCTGAGATACTTCAGTAACTTTTCCTTCAATCGTTTTCTCGGCTACGTTGAGCTAATGGTGCACTTGGTGATCCCGATGTTGGATTTCTTCAAAGAGCACAGTGTGGAGCAGCTACAATGACTCATGAGGTATTCGAGCGAGATTTAACTACACTCCTACACAAGCATGGACTTGCGCACCTAAGTCAGTGGAACTCATTATGAGGGTTGCGTCAGGCAACACATAGGGACGACTTTCGGCTGTAACCACGACTGCGCTACTAGTTGCAGGGTTTGACCTCGCCTGGGTCATGCTGACCTGCAAGGTATTTGCTTGGAGCTGCAAAGCCTGGATCCCTGCCTAAAGTGTATCAACCGTGGCCTTCTTTTTCTCCTCGAGAGCTAGCCATTTGTCTTCTGCCAACAAGGTGACCGCATCGGCAATCTGCTTGAGATCATCTTCAGTCAGTGTAACTCTTGTACCTCGTTCTAGTCATATGGCACATTGTTTCTTGCGCAACCCTTGACAGGCTCACTCGTTCGCTTCATGCCTCGGGGGCATCAGTACCTCCCACCTCCTGACCTTCTGTCTCGAGGTCCTGCTACGCATCCTTCTGTTCTGTGGCATGCGCACCCTTCCCCGTACTCTTACCGGGTTGTGAATCCTTCTCTGATGCAGCTTCGACGCCCCTTCCTGTACTCTGACTGGGCTGTGAACCCTTTTGTCATGCAGCTCCAGCGCCCTTCCCCATGCTCTTGCTCGGTCCTCTGGTATCCTTGGTGATGACAGGCGGGATTACTTTCATTGTGTTGGTTTCTTCGGTGCCCTTTGCGCCTGTTTTGAAGCCAAGCTTCCAGTGAGGAGGCCATAGCACAATTACATTGTCAATTTCTTCATCTACAACCATATAAGGGAGTGAAACCCACGCAGAATCCTTGCGGCCTCGAATTTGGACGTTGTGCATAGTCACCTAGAATGCGGTGATGTTTTTATATTTATCATAGATAGCTGGCAACAGATGTGGCCAGGAGTTGATAGCTGCAGCGAGCCCACTCTAAAACAAGTCCCAGAAAACCTGTTTTTCCTTGATGCGCTGCGCATCCTTAGAGTCCCAAAATTTCATGTATCGAGCCCCTTCGCACATGTCTTGGATGAGTTCAAGGAGGATTGATTCCTCAGGTGCTTCCCAGGCGACCAATGAAATGAGGAATAGCAAAAGGCTCGCCCTTGCTCTTGGGATTCTCAGACATTGGCTAAAAATTCGTCACACAAGTATTGGGCCGAATTGAAGCAAACCCCTTTCCCACATTGGCCTTCCAACTGAATCACATATGCAGGGATGGTGGTGACCTGGCATTTTCGCATCATCTTGCATGCCAACAACATGGTTCCCAACTCCATACCAGGGTCACGAATGGACTTGATTATGAAACCTCGAGTATTCGGCTCCACATGGTAGGTTTTGTGCATGTATTTAGTAGTCTCCCATTCATAATTATTGCCAACGCGCTCCAGGGGGTTTGGTCATTTCATGGGAAGACCAGTAATTCGATGAATGAGCGCAGCGTCGATGGGGATTCAATCCTCGATCCACAGGTAGCCCTCATGAGCCAGGGTGAGAAACTGACGTGCCAGACGGTCTGTGATGTTGTAGTGGCCGAAGTGCGGCATCCTTAGCAGGTTCAGGAGCCTAGACCTGGCCAATCCACGTGCCTAGCGGATGGGGATAATATTTATCCCATCATCTTCCTGAACTCTGTCAAGGTATAATGGTGCCAACTCAGGGAAGGCCTCCAAATTGGCCAATTCATGATCATCGAATTTTATCTCGTGGAGCCTTCCAAAAGGTTCGCCAATGACGTGGACCTCTCTTGGGGTCAACGGCATCTACAGGTAGGTGATCAGGCCGTCAAGGTTCTTCGGCGTGCGTTTTAAGGGCCTGCGCGGACGAACAAAGGGCGGTAACCAATTAATTGGTGTGGCAGCCTAGGCCTCTTCCTGAGTAGAGTGTGCCTGGGGCATCGCTCACAAGGATTTTACATTTCTCGAGGAAGTACGGGGCTTCACCCCAACCCATTTCGCAAGTTTTCCTGAACCTTGAAATTTTTCCTTTCCCTTCTTCTTGGTTGGGCTCGGTGTGGAGATAACCTCTTCAGCTTCTGACTCAATTTCGACTACTTCCTCAGTTTCTTGCTCCACCTTCCATGGGATTAGTGGCCGTCATCATGGCGTGGAAGATGAATTCTGGATTGCTACTGTCAAAGGGAGTAGGCCGCTTAGACATGAAAGGAACACAATAGGCACATAAACTCTCATAGCAGAAATTTGTCAAGGAAAAACACGCCAAGTACAAACTATTCAAGTGATATGGAACCCTTGTCTGATATATCCTTCTCCTTTTATAGCCTTTGTGATCTACCAACGGTTGGGTAAACTTCACTTGGAACTTACCATCAAGTAAACGGTAAAAAATATCCAGAAATCACCTCATTAAATGTCGGTCGCCCACTCCAGTTAATGGTAAATTTTGCTTTTTACCCAATTTTACTATGCCAACGGCTAGTTTCCGCGCCTCCTATGTGCCCACCACAGCCCTGCGCTCCCAGCGCACCTCTTTTGCTCCCAGCGCACCTCTGTGCTTCCAGTGCGCCTTCTACGCTCTGAAAATTCTCTTGTGCCTCTCGCGAATCCCTCCGGTCATAAAATTCGGTGGCCACACCCTACACATATCATGGTACCTTCCATTCTTATCTTCCTTGGTGGGCGTAGCCCATTTTATACAGCTACTCCAGCCATATAGTCATTTGATCCGATACGGTTTGAGTCGACTGCAATTGACATAGCCGGGTAACATATCATTGCGCAGGGTGGCTAATCGAACAGCTCTGCCATCCATGATTTCTTTAACGGCATAGGGCCCTAGCCAGTGTTGTCATAACTTCCCTGGGTGTTTCGCAAACTGGCTATCATATAGTAGCACTATTTCTTCCTCCGCAAAGGTCTTTTGTCGATTATGTAGATCATGCCATGCCTTATCTTGAGCCTTCTAAACCTGTTGATGGAAATTAGCAATGAAGCGATCTTCCTCCAAAGCCGCAAGCTGCACTAACCACTCCTCCATGATATCAGGCTTTGACATATTCATAAAGGCTGTGATGCGCAGGCTAGGAACAATATATTCCATGGGCATAATGACCTCCTTGCCATAAACCATCCGAAACGGTGTTTTCCCTGTCAACTTCTTACAGGTGGTTCGGTAGGCCCAAAGAACAGATGGGATGCGCACGTCCCAGTCGTTGCGATCAGCGTTACAGACCTTGGTCAGTGCGTGCTCAAAGAATTTTTATTAAAATCTTCGAACGCTCTGTTTTCCTGAGGATGATACAGAGTGCTTTTCGCATGATGGATCCGAAATCCTTCAGTCAAGGCCTATATTGTTTCATTGACAAAGTGCGTACCTCTATCGCTCATCAAGATTTTCATACATCCAAATCTAGTTAGAATCTTCTCAAATATGAAGTGCGTAGTGGTATCTGCAGTGCAATCCTTTACCGCTTGTGCTTCGGCCCACCTAGTTACATAATCAGTAGCAGTTATAATGTAACGCGCACCTGTCTTATTTCCGGGTGTGTTGATAGCTCCTGTTAGAGTCAGCTTTTGCAGCTTTCCTCCAGTGATCAAACATGCTCTTTCAAAGTGATTTTAAAGTGTCAAGGTCAAATTTTGTCATTTCAAAGAGTCTTCAAGCAAAATTTGATCACTAGGCATTAGGTCTAGGGTTGGTTTTCACTCTTTTCAAATTTGTCCAAATGTCAGTCCATGTCACAATTCAGCTGAGTGTACCATCATTCATAGGGTTTTCATCATCATTTCAAGTTCCATTGAGTCATTTTACACCTCGTTCATGCTTCAGTTGTGCCTTGGTAAGGTCCATTTCCCTCACCTAGGGTTTTGGAGGTAATTCCTCTTGGATGGTCAAATCATCGAAAAAATTGTATCCTGATGTTCACACACCTTCCCCTATCCTTAATATACCTTATTAAACACTTCCCATCACTGAGATCCCCCAAATTCCTCATTTTTGCACAAACCCTAGTTTCTTGCCACAACTTGGCAATTTTCTAGGCTAGGCCTGTGTTTTGCCCTTTTGGACTCTTTCCCCTCACTCAATCTCTGTGCTTCCACTTTCCCCTGCTTCCTAAAATCCCTCCTTACTTCCCAAAATTTCCCCAAGAATTTAGAAGCCCCTTATCCCCTTCATTTCGCTTCATTTCGACAAAATTCCTTGTTTCACACATCGGGGTAAGTTTCACTCAAAAGATGTTTCAGAGCAATAAAAGATGAATTTTGGAAAACTGAGAGAGGTTTTTGTTCAAAACATGCCAAGGAAGAAAAACCTCTTTCACTTTTTACACAGGTATCATGGTTTTTGAGAAATATCAAAAATACCGTTGCCTCAGGAGAATTGAATGCACCTCTGAAGTGACCTTGGGAAAATAAATCTTTCTCCTAGCATGGTTGGCCAAATGACTTGAATGATGATTCAAATGATAACTAGACAGAAATACCTTTCCAATGAGCTATCATGAGCTCAATTTGGAGTTGAGAAAGATCTTCAAAAGTTGACTGCAACAGCGCTCTGCCTTGAGGCAGCCTCATTCTGCTCATTTTGACTAGTGTTGGGAGATTTGATTTTTTACAGGGTAAATGGAATCCAAATTGCATAATTCCACTTTTGTTGGAAATTAGACTCCAATAGCTTTCCAACGAGCTATCACACGCCCGATTTTGACACCGGGAAGGCCTCCAAAATCCTCCTGCAAAATGCACTATGTGATAAAGTGCATGCGACCCACTTGAGGGGTGCGACCCACTTGAGTGTTTCAGCCAGTGTAAAATTGAACGCGTGCGACCCACTTGGGGTGTGCGACCCACTTAAATCAGAACCCAGAAAATTCATTTTTTGCGCCCAGATTCGATTCTAATCGGCTCCAAAAGCTTCCAAACAGGTTTTAAACATTGCTCATTCGATTTTTAATATGGTTGTGATGTCATTGATGTTGGGAAAACAAGCCATCCTTGGAGAAAATATATGAACCCTTTCATTCACATGCAAGTTAATTCTATAAGGGTTTTGAGATTGCATGGGCAGTTTTATGAAAAATTTGAAAACCTTCGAATGGTGGATATGTTCACACCCTAGCACGTTGTATAGATGATCCTCACGCCCTCAGTTATCATCTTATCACTGCTGTTCATACCCTTTCATATTTTTACATAGTATTATGTCGACTAGTCTATAGCCCTCATTACCATAATATCACCATTGCTATTGTTATCATTCTATTACCACTATGATAGTAATTTGTGTCACTAGGGTTATTGTCGTGTTCTCCCTTTTCTCCAGTTCATAAACACAGTCCTATACTTGTTTGCTTCTTTGACAAATTTTGCCCATCATTACCAAAAGCTTGCCCCATACTTTGCAGTTGGCACTCATTTGTGAAACTCACTTATGGTCAAAACAGTGATAGTTTTCATGCCACAACAGAGCCATCCTCATTGTAATTTTGTTTTTCTGTGATACTTGGGTACATGGGTGACATTTATTGGGTTTTGAACAAACATTAAAACTTTTCCTTCACTGCATCTATATCAGTATACATATTGCACATATCTTGTTCAAAGCCATGTCAGAGACAGAGTCAGAGTATGAGCAGGAGTCGGACAGTGACTCAATCGTTGAGGTTGATGTACTGAGATGGAGCATAGCAGTGCGCTAGTAGTGGTAACATATCAGAGAGGCCACAGAGCTTTGTTTGCAGCATCACGACGAGTATTATCTCCACGTGAGGTGGAAGGGGTCTTGCCGACTTCATCAGCAGAGCGAGTATTATCTCCACATGATGTGGAAGGGGTCTCGCCTTCTTCTTCAGCGCAGGTACAGATACAGGACAGGGGCAAGAGGTCCATGCATGATGAGGGCCCATCAGGAGGCCGGGACACAGATTTCACAGTCATTGATGTTGATGCGAGCTCTCCTAGCTCGAAACTGAGGGAAGTCATCCAGGAGCAAAGGGCCGAGAATGACAAGCTGAAAGATCAATTGCAGAAGGCTCAGTGGGTGATTAACTATTTGGAGCAGCGCAACAAACAGCTTGAGGATGAGCTCACATATTATGAGTTGCGTCGAATCCGTGAGGACCGACAGAGGAATCGAAAGAGACCCGGTGACATGACACCAGCTGACCGAGATACTGTACTCACACATGTGAACATTCATCTGGATAAATTGTTGGCGAAGGCTAATCGAGACAAAGACATGCTTCGTCACATGAAAGGCCATTATTGGGCTCGCATGCATGTCTGCAAAGCGAGAATGAAGATTCTGAAGAGGAGGTTGCGCGAAGCACTAAGACGGCGGAAAAGGCCTAATCCACTTTGGATTTTGGCCGAGGCTTCGTTGAATGGGCAGGATACATGATGGAGGACCTCCGCTCCGAATTTGGGCAAATTCGGAGAAAATTTTGTCATTTTCAAATTTTTGGGTCAAAAAACAGGTTTTTCAGTTAAGCGGGTCGCGCACCCATACGCTCACTTTTTTTTGGGACACTTGCTGGAGGAAATTTTTACATTTTTGGATTTTTCATGGTTATTTATGCATCCTCAGAAATCAACTAAGCATTTCATCAAAATCTGGATGGTCAAAAAGCTCAAAAACACCATGAAAACCACCTTGCTGCCACCTTTTGCACCAGCAGGAAGTACCTCTGGGAGAATGAAGTTTTGGAGGGTCAAATAAGCTCCAAATTCCGAAATTCTACTTGGGTTGGATAGTCAACATCCAGGGCTTTCCAACGAGATATCATGAGCTCAATTTGGATGCCGGGAAGTACCTCAAATTCAGGCTGGAAAACGCGCGACCCACTCGGCTCAAAAGCGACCCACTTAAATTTTTCCTGAATTTTCAGCTGCCAGCTCAGATTTTCGCCTAGTATGGACCAGTTTTTCTTGTGGATGGAATTTTTGGGTTTTTATGATGTAAATGTATATTGGGCATGTAACTTTGGCTTATTTTTATCTCTTCTAGAAGATTCACTCACAAAAAAGGTAAAAATCATGTAATGGATCAGTTTCCACTCTTTTAGAGGCAAGTTGTTAGCTGCCTAGATTGTAGTTCCATGAATAGAATTGGTTGAAACTGATCCCTGAAGAGGGAATTCGACCCCTAGAGGTGGGGAAAGGTGTTATAGTGATCTATATATTGTAATTTCTCAATCATTTTCAGAGGTTGGAGAGGTTGGACTCTTGGGATACTTTTGATATCATTGTACATGTTTTTCATATTTTGGCTAAGGAAAGACCAGGGGTTTTGTGGCACTTGTTGGGATCCTTGTGGTGTTCTGTTCTTGATGGTGTTTCTTCTTTGTTTACTGTAAGTTTCTTCATGTTTAATGTATGCCATCCTTTCATTATGCTTCTGAACTAAATTGAATGAGTGAATAAGGTTGAATCCATTGTTTACAGTGCTTGGCCTTTGAATTCAGTTAGTTCTATATGTTTTCAACTGTTTGGAGAGGATCCAAGTTCTTCTTTTCCCTCTTCAGCTCCTCGTCGGTCTAATCTGTTCATATATCCAATCAAAAGCATCAAGACATTCACCTACCTCGCCCCAACTTGAAATCTGCAAAGGTCTGACCTTATCCCCGGACCCAAAATTTGTTTTCCCATTTCTCCAGCGAAAACTCAAAAAACCAAAAATCAAACATACCTATCTCTTTACTAGCCTAAAATCAGTTCTTATTGTAAGTCATCTCGCATCCTATTGCTCATTTTCTCGAGATTGACGGAGAGAGCCCTCTCCTGTCCTCGTAGGGCTAGCTACGAGGCTGAGCGTGGTTTGATGTAGCCTTGAGTTTACTTCATTTCAGCCTGAGGTAGATTTGAGCGCAAACAGCTCCTACAAAATCAATGGCCCACTTGTCAAATGTTTGCAGAGCCATTTACAGTTGAAGGGGCATTTCATCCCTGTGGGACGGCCTTCCAGTTCGTTGGCATGTATCACAGGCCTTACAATAGTCATGAGAGTCACTTTGCAGGGTAGGCCACCATATTCCAGCTCTTAAGATCTTATGCGCCATTTATTTCCCTGCATAGTGACCTCCTGCTACCCCATTGTGGGCTTCTGCCAAGATAGCATGTCGTTCACGTTCCAAAACGTACCTTTGCAGCACTTCATCTACTCCCATTTTATATAGATGACCTGCGATGATGGTAAAATCCGCAGCGCGGGTTACCAACTCTTTCTTCTGTTGCATCGAATACTCCACGGGTGCCATGCTTGTAGTCAGTAGTTGAACAGCGAAGTGTGCATCAACTACGTTAATAGAAAATAGTTGCACATTAGGCAATCCTTCTTCCAGGTTGGTTGGTTCCACGCTAGTCTCAATTCGGGACAAGTGATCTGGCCCAGCATTCAACTTCCCTGGCTTGACAATGATCTCAAAGTCGTATTTCTGGAACAGTAGTAGCCATCGGCAGATTCCCCCCCCCAACACAGGCTTATTCACCAGGTACTTCAAAGCCGAATGATATGTAAACATTTTTAAGTGTCCTCCTAACAAATAGTTTCGATACTTCTGTAATGCATAGACCATCGCCAAGCCCTCTCGTTCCGTGGTAGAGTAGTTGTGCTCTGCACCAGAGAGTTTACTACTGGAAAATGTAACCGGATTATCAATGTCTCCATCTCCAGGCTGCGTATGGACTGCTCCTAGGGCGATTCCTGAGGCATCAACATGAACATGGAACACCTTAGCCCAATCAGGAAAAATGAGGATAGGCGCAGAGACCATATTTTCTTTGAGTAGCTCGAAGCTCTTCTGACACTCGTCATCCCAAAAAAATGAAACATCCTTCTTAAGTAGCTTTTCCATAGGCGTTGTGATCAGCGCATACCCCTGAATGAACTTCCTGTAGTAGCTTGTGTGTCTGAGGATCGAACGCAGCTGCTTCTCAATTGTATGTACTGCTAGATTTATGATCACTGCAACTTTCGCAAGGTCAACCATCAACCCCTGTCGGCACACTATATGTCTGAGAAAGATTCCGAAAGGTACGCAAAAGATACACTTCTTGATATTAAGGGAAATATGGTGCTTCCTACAGGCATCCGACATCATGCGCAAGTTCGAAACGTGCTTCTTTACTAAGCCGAAGATAGTCCAATTATCAAAGTAAACTTCCAGAAATTTGTGGATGAACTCTATGAACACTGCGACTACTACTTGTGAAAAGATAGCAGGGGCATTCTTGAGTCCAAACGGAATCACTGTATACTGGAAAGATCCCCATTCAGTGGCAAACGTAGTCTTGTTGCAATATTCAAGTGCGATTCTAATCTGATGGTACCCTGAGCACCCATCCGTGAATGAGTACACTTCCTAGCCTCCTACGCTATCAAGGATTTCGTCTGATAACGGCATAGGAAAGGGATCATGCACACAGGCATCATTCAATTTGCGCAAGTGCACGCAAATTCGTATCTCTCCCTTTGTCTTTTTCTCCTAAACCACCATTGGGCTTACCGAGTTTAACTATTCGACCCGTTTGATGATACCTGCGACAAGCATTTTATTGATTTCTTTCTTAACCTTTTGCTTATACTTAGGATTCAACCGATAAGGCCACTGCTTGACAGGGCACGCATTTGGTTTTAGCATTATGCGCATGACCCCTAGGTCCCCTGTGATCCCCTTAAGTTCTGAAAACTTCGTCGGTAATAATTCTCGATATTATGTGAGCAGTTCGAAAACTTTTCCTACTGTATCACCATCCCAATAATCCCCAATTTTAGCCAGCTTGTGCTGCTCTTCTGTGCCAATGTTGACTTCTTGCAGCTTCAGAGGTTGGGTAACGTCCATAATTTGTAGTGGAGGTCCCACAACGACGCACTTTCCCTCCGACTATGGGATAGAGACATTGCGCGGATCCTCATCACATTCTTCTATGGTTATATTACGGTAGTTGGAAATATCTTGGATATGTGTTTCCCATGTCAATACCCAAAGTGCTATGTAGGGGTGTGATTCATCAAAAATGAAGGTATCTATATCCTGCAGAGCTTCGTCAAGCGCCTTCGTTCCCCCTGTCAGCCCAAATGTCCCTACAAATTCATTTTTTAATGTTTCCCAGTGGCGGGTGGGCTGATGTAGCTTTGCATCTAAGTACCATGTGGTGGGAATTGGCCCCAAGGCATGAATAAATAGGTGAACCCATTCTTCTGTAGTCCGATCACACCATTTTTCCATCCAAGCGAACAAATGCTCACGCGAGTCTCCAGGGCCAAGGAATGTTTTTTCGCACAAGTGGGTCAGAGGTTCGAATCGGAATATCATCATATTCTGACACTCTTCCCAATCCTGGAACGCCCCCTTATGCGTATCCCACCACCTCGCAGGTGTCACGCGCATGGCTATATTAAGGGCCCCTAGCCTTCGCTCTCGCGGAACCTCAGCTTCAAATGTTCGCAAAAACTCCTTAATACTATTAGAACCATCAAAGTAGGGCAGTTCTATTACCTCAGAGGAGATGCATCGAAAGTCCTTTGTGATCCTAAGACATCACATCACAAATAAATCATGTAACCGATTCTACCAGTTTTCTATTTCCCTGCCCGAGTCAGAGAAACATTCGCTATCCTTTTCCCAAAAGAGTACACCATCGGTTGTGGGATTTCTCCAATATTTGTCTCACGTAGTTAACTTATAAATATGATCCACATCTTCTTCTTCATGCACTGGCTCTGTATACCATTCTCCTTCTGCAGGGTCTAATGGTACTATCACCCGTGTATCTTCATTTTCAAATACCATGCTTCTTTTCTTCAAATTGATGATACCTCCCATATCTATGGCCCAGTCCAATCCTAGGAGCGCAGGATAGGGGTCTGCATCTTCTACAATTTGAATGACCTCAAAGTCAGCCCGAACCTTAACTCTTGTGATATCTACCATGATCGTTGATAATCTCCCCAATGGTATGATCTTCTGCTAATTGACCATGCATAGCTGGATAGTGGACCATTCCAACTTTGGTTCTCCCATTCACTACCAAGTTCGCTTAGGTAGTACGTTCGCATCTGAGCCTAGGTCCAGAATAACTTGATCCATCTCATAATCACCAATTTGTGTGATTAACCACATTTCCCTACTAGTGCGCTTCTTATGTTTGTACATTTTTTGCACATCCTTAACTTCCATGGGTGGGGTTGTTCTTTTTGTGCAGCTGTCTATGAAATCTTGGAGGTTTTCTACAGCCCTTTGGTTGTGCAGTAGCTTCATACATGCCTGCAGATATGGTTTGAGCTCATCATCTACCTTGAGGTTCACGGGGGCTTGAGTAATAAGTTCCTCAGCCTTAGCAAAGTCTTGGCAAGCTGCGACAAAGGTTTCCTTTTCCTTCTGTAAATTCAGACCTTCTTATTTGATGGTTGCTTTTCGGATAAGAGGCTCCGCCTCAGCTTTCTCCGTAGCTCCCCTGGTGGCCACGCTGTTGCATGTTATGATGTTAATGGTTGGTCCTTTGGCTCGAGGTTCTACCTTAACACTTTTTACGTTCTGCATAGGTGTCTGATGCTTTTCCTGCATCTTGGCTATCAAAATTGGGCAGTCTTTAATCACATGGTCCAGTTGTATGAAGTATCTATAGGATTGTCTTGTAGTGTTCATGAAGTCCCTCGCAAAGTGCCCTATCTCTCTGTATTTATAGCAAATCAGTTGTCCTCTTCCCCTACCTGCGCTTCCACCTCGGCCCCCTCCCCTACCCCTAGCTGGGGAGCCACCCGTACCTAAGGGGGATCTTGGTGAATATGGGTCTGATTGTACCCTATATAGGTTTTCCCCAGTCTATCATCAGATCATAAGTTTGGAAGTTCTTCTCATCATTTCCTACTGACCGGAAAAACCTACACCATTGTTTCTTCAGTTCTGGGACATATGCACCTAGACGGGGGCAATGGTTAGTATCATGCAGGCTGGCTACGCGACAATCATCACACCACAACACAGTCCACTTGGTCCTGGGCACAACGAACTGGGCCCCCATGCCTATAGGTAGTCTGCCAGGAGTGGGCATTGATCCTTGGTATGAACAGATACCCTACATTGTATGCACCATATGTCTGGGCTAGCTTCTTTCCCTCAGTCCTTTCGCAGGTTCTGGATCTCCATGCGCATCGCCTCTAGTTGTTCTTGGATTTGTTGTACTCCCAACTGGGTATCATCTCTCGGCGCAGCCTCCAACTTCATAGCAATATCCAAGGATTTTTCCTATGATTAAATGGCTTGCTAACCCATAGGTACGTGCAGGTGAGGTAGTAACATAGCAATGAACCATTCCTTATGCTATCTATCATCATACAGAAATTCCCCTTCTCTGATTACCTTCTTCATCCGTTGGTCAGCTTCCCACACAGACTTAGAGGGTCCTTGATTGAAATATTTTAGATCATTCACTATCTGAGAGTAGGATTTAGGCTTCTTGAACTGTTGTTTTAGGGCATTATTAATCTCTGGAATGGTCACATTCGCATGCTAAGCTATGTATCCCATATACCAATCCAAGGCTTTTCCTTCAAAGGCAAGGGATAGTTGTGCCCTTTTCACAGCATCGTTGGCCACATTCTGCATAGTCCATACTGATTCTGTGACAAGCCAAAACCGATCCATATATTCATCCCCTACGCCCTTAAAGGTAGGTAGCTTCATGTGCGAGGCCATCTCGTCTTCTGGTGGTGGAGGTACGGGTGACTTCTTACCCCTATGCTGAGATGAAGGTGGTGCAGTTGGAGGGCTATGCGCAGCTGAATTCCTTACTGGGATGTAGTCAGATCTATCTCCTTCTTGATTATTTATGTAGTATTTTCCACTCCGCGTTGTACGCTCGCTCTGATTGGAGCTCATTGTAATATTCCCAATTAGCCACTACTACTTGGAATATTATAACTGCTCCATTTTTTAAAGTAAGAGTAGGGAGGAAAATAAAACGTATCCCAGTGTGAAAAGGGATTGGATTAGGAGGAAAAAATACAGCCACTTTAGTGTGAAAGAGGGGAAAAGCAATGAGCTATATCCAGTTGACCAAGTCAACAGCGCTGTTACAAGAGGAGGGAAACTAACTAGGGTAGCGCAGTTTTGAAAGGCGAATCTTCTCAAGGAAGTCACATCATCAATGAGTGGGGTCCGGGGTGAGGAAGCTCACCAAGGATAAGAAGGATGAGCTAGAAGCAAGGAAGGCATTGAGTATTCATATTTTTTTGTTCTTTTGACTGATTGCAAGGTTCGGCTGTTTAGCTGGAGTTGCAGCACTATTTAGTGCAAAGAATTCTCATGCAGGAATTCCATCTTCACCTTTGGTCTAGATAATTGGGAGATCTAAGGAGAAGGTATTGAGCTTACTTTTAATTAATTTTCTTGAGGATATCCATTCTTAATCATATACAACGCAGTCACTTCCAGTAACTGCGTCATTTCTGCAGTAGCAATAGTTGCTGGGTGAAACCCTCCTATTTTGTGCTTGTTTCAAAGGAGGAGGTGTCTATTTCACTTCGAGAGGCCAATTGAGGAAGGCCTTGGGCCAATTTCTGTATCATTCATCTATTTCAGATCATATTCAGCATTTTATAATACAGATTTGCTGTGTACAATGTTATTTTATGCAGTGCTGCATTTTATATTGTTATTTTTCCAGAAACCCTTGCTGGGATATTCTAATGTGCTTGTAAAAGGGGTCTAACCTCTTATTTCTTATCTCATCATTCATGAAAGTTCCAGATCTGTACTAAATCATCTTTTTTTGTAGATACCCTAATGAAAATTACGCTTTTGCAGTCTTCAGCAATTCTATTTTGTGAAGTTGTGGGATTGGGGTGTTTTTGAGAATATATGAGTTGGGGAGATCTGTTTAATGTAGCTAGGATGATTTGTTTCTGATGTCATTTCATATTTAAGATACATCAGAATATATAAGAGGATCCAAGTCCTTTTCTGCATTTTTATTGCAATTTTTTCCTTATACAGCGTCCTCACTGAAAAAGTTGCAGAAATTCCTAAAAAGGAATATTATAGTGGTATCAGAGCTCTGTTCTTGGCTCAGCTTGTGGGGGGGATTTATCTTCAGCATGGAGGATGAAGACATTTCAAATCTCCTACTTCAAACCCTATAGAACATTACAAGGGACCTCAAGGAGATGAGACATGAAGGGGATTATATAGGGTTTTGCCATGAGGCAAGCACCAGCACTGCAAATGGCATGGGGCATTCAGCTGCATCACAACGCTCTACCATGCCTTCATTTCTAACTGGGGGAGATAATGAGGGAACCCTGGGAGAATATTTTGAAGAATATGAACTCCAATCTCAAGGGTTCAAGGATCACTTGAGCTTTCAGGTGTTTTTCCAGATCAAGGATGGGAGGAGGAAGACATTTCAAATCTCCTACTTCAAACCCTGCAGAACATTGCAAGGGACCTCAAGGAGATGAGACATGAATGGGATTTTATAGGGTTTTTCCATGAGGCAAGCACTAACACTGAAAATGGCATGGGTCATTCAGCTACATCACAATGCTCTACCATGCCTTCATTTCTAACTGGGGGAGATAAGGAGGGAACCCTGGGAGAATATTTTGAAGAATATGAACTCCAATCTCAAGGGTTCAAGGAGCACTTGAGCTTTCAGGATTTTTTCCGCATCAAGGATGGGAGGAGTATTAATCCTCACCAAAAGGAGGAAAACTTGATGCAGGGATCATCCCTACAGCGCAGTATGGTAGGGTTATTATTGCCCACATTTGATGGGACACCTAAGTGCATAGCCAAGGCTTGGGTGGATAAGCTGGACACATATTTCCAGCTCAACAAGGTTTCTGAGATAGAAGCCATCAAGATAGTTGCGTTGCACATAGAAGGGGAAGCTCAAGAATGGTAGTTTCATGGACTAACCACACTTAGGCATCATCATATCACTTCATACTCAGCTTTCACCAAGAAGCTAGTGGAGATGTTTGATCCAAGAGATCCGGAAGCCCACTTTGTCAAGTTAACCAAGCTCAAACAGGAGGGAGATCTTGAGGATTATATTGCTAAGTATTTGCAGCTTTTAGTGATGGTATCCAACCTCACTATGAGAAGGAAGGTATGCATGTTTATTAATGGGGTGGCTGCACCATTTCAAGGGTTGGTAAAATCCACTAAACCAACCACACTCCTTGAAGTTGCGGAGAAAGCTAGAGATCTACAACACATCCTGCCTAGGGAAAGAACATTATTGCAACAGGAGGCTTACTCAGGACCAAGGAAGACAATCCATGTCCAGTATTTGGAGGGAGAATGTGTTGCAGGGAGGACACATCATGACAAGACCTTCTCCAAGAAGGATGCCAGCGCTATACCACCCATAGAAGACTTTTCTCCAAGAGGGGGAGCTACTGCAGTGTTAAGAGGGGTCCCAAAGTATCTAACCTTGAGGGTGAGAGGTACTATTATGGGGCAAAGAGTCTCTGTTTTGATAGATAGTGAGGCTACTCATAATTTTATTGATGTACAACTGGTACAAAGGAGAGGAATCCACATGGAGACGTTTGAGGGATTCTCAGTTTTGGTCCCAGGAGCTATTTCCCTGCAGTGTGCCAAGTATGTTCCAGCACTAACCATCACCATGGGGACCTACACCTTGACAGACCACTTCTTTGTGGTAGACATTCCAAACACTAATGTCATATTGGGAGTCCAGTGGTTAATCACTCTTGGGAGAGTTACCACTAATTGGAGAACTTTAGAGATGGAATGGACAGGAGGGAAGGATGGCCAGCAACAAAAGATCAATGGTATAAACACATACCCTCCTCAGGTTGTTTCAGCACACAGGTTGGAGGCAGATCTGCGCAGAGGGGATGTTGAATGAGTAATGGAGATGCATATATCAGAGGTGAAGGGCAAGGATTCACCAGTGCATCCAGATGTTCAGTCTCTCTTGGACCGGTATTCTACAGTATTTGGAGATATTCCACCGGGGAGACCTCTTGAATGAGGGTTTGAACACACCATTGAGGTGGAACAAGGGATCCAAGCAGTAATCACCACTCCTTATAGGCATCCCAAGGCTTATAGGGATGAGATTTAAAGGGTTATCCAAGAGCTGCTAGTTCTAGGACACATCCGGCCTACTACTAGTCCTTTTGCTTCTTCAGTGGTCTTAGTAAAGAAGAAAGATGGCACATTGAGGATGTGCATTGACTATAGGGCCTTGAAAAAGAAGACCATGAGGAATAGGTACCCTATACCCAGGATCGATGAACTCATGGATGAGTTAAGGGGATCTAAATACTTCTCCAAGATTGATTTGAGATCCAGGTATCAACAAATCAAGGTGAGGGAGCAAGATATCCCCAAGATAGAATTCAAATGTCACTATCGGAATTTTGAGTTTCTGGTAATGCCCTTTGGATTGACCAACACCCCAGCAACTTTCCAATCCTGCATAAACCACATCTTCTGTGGTCATTTGAGAAATTTTGTATTGGTCTTCTTTGATGATATTCTTATCTACAGCCGCACTTGGGAGGAGCACTTGCAGCATATTGAGACAGTTTTACATATCCTCAAGGAGTAGCAACTCTATGCCAAGCTCTCCAAATGTGAATTTGGCCTCACAGAGATGTTGTATTTGGGGCACATCATAGGAGTAGATGGAGTGAGGGTACATGAGGAGAAGATCCAGGCTATCAGAGATTGGCCGAAGCCCAGGAATGTTACAGAACTTAGAGGGTTTGTGGGCATATGCACTTATTACCAGAAGTTTGTGAAAGGGTTTTCACAACTAGCAGCACCACTGAAAGACTTGACAAAGAAATGAAATTTCCATTGGACATATATAGCGTAGAGGGCTTTTGATAAGCTCAAAGACATAATGAGTAGTTGTCCTATTTTGGTTTTGCCTGACTTTTCTCAAACTTTTGTTTTAGAATGTGATGCATTAGGTGAAGGTATTGGGGCAGTCTTGATGCAAGGTGGGCATCCTATAGCCTTTGAGAGTAGGAATTTTCTCCCTCGTGAGAGGTTGTACCCCATCTATGATAAATAAATGCTAGAAATCATGCATGCATTAGCCAAATTCCGGTAATACTTGGTGGGGAATAAGTTCAAGGTGAAGATTGACCATAACAGTCTTAGATTCTTCCTTGAATAGAAACAACTCCAGGAGAGACAACAGAAGTGAGTGAGAAAAATCCAGGCTTATGATTTTGACATAGAGTATGTCAAGGGGAAGAGCAATGAAGTAGCTAATGCACTATCTAGGAGGCCTACAGCGTTGTCTTTGAGAGGCATGGATGCAAATTGGAAAGCTCAAATCTTAGTTGAGTATTCCAAAGATAAATTTGCATGTGAGATACTTGATGGGGTGGTATCGGATGAGAGGTTTAAAGTAATGGATGAGGTCATCTATTACCGGGACTGGATCTTCTTGGCTAAGAACTCCAAGCTCAAGGAGAAGATCTTATTGGAATCACATGATTCCCCACTTGCCGAGCATCAAGGTTTCACAAAGACTTATAGGGCCATAAGGGAGAGATTCTCATGGAAGGGTCTCAAGGAGGATGTGCTCTGACATGTCAGACAGTGCACCATTTGTCAGCAAAACAAGGGAGAACACACCCACCCTGTTGGGTTATTGCAGCCACTACCTATTCCATATGGGAAGTGGGGAACAAAACTATCGATGGAAGTGATATTCATGTAATTTTTTATCATTTTCAAGTTTTTATAAAGCCCCCTGTGGGCAATAGTTTCACTGTTTGGATACGGGACACAGACAGAGTATCACAACTTAAGGAAAAGATCAAGTCTGTTGCTGGTTACCCTCACCACCATCATTCCTTGATACACAAGGGCAAATCTTTATTAGACTCCAGAGTTATCAAGGATTACCCAATTGGATCGAACTCTACCATTACCCTCAACCTAAGACTAAAAGGGGGTAAAGCAAATCCAAACAGAGCTCAAGGCCAACCCGGGGAGCCAGCACCTCCAATACTGCAAACCCAAAAGGACTCTCATACAGAAACGCACTGGAAGGAAAAAACAAAGCAACAATAGCTACAGCACAAATAGAGAGTACCCCCAAGCCTTACATTGTGGAGCAGCAAAACAGTGTGCCAGAATTTAATATAGACAGTCCATAGATAAACGATCATTGAACCACCTATGAAGCACAAGAAATAATTTGCAGATTCAACTGCTTTTGGCCCAAACCAATGGAGCTTTTTCATTGGATATTTACCAATTGGACTATGGATTGTGAAATCCATCTTTGTTAAAAGGGTTTCTTCATTGTCAAATTCACATCAATGGAAGACAAAGAAACCATTTTGCATAAGGGACCGTGGTTCTAGGGATCCACCGGCCTCTTCATCACACCATGGTTTCCTGAATTTGATGCAAACATAATGGAGGTTACCAGCTTGCCGGTTTGGGTCTAGTTGTACAACCTTCCGATTCATTTTTGGAATGAAAGTGTTCTAGGAGCCATTGGAAACACACTTGGTAGATATATAAAAACAGATACCCAACATTTGGAGGAGCGTATATACACTTTGGCACGAATTTGTGTGGAAATGGATCTTAGCAAAGGCCTACTAGAGAGCATTTTGCTGAATCACAAACAACAAAGATGGGTACAACACTTGGACTATGAAAACACAACTTTTCGATGCAGAATATGCAGAAACACAGGACATCTCCAAAACACATGCCAGGAAGCAAAATGAGATAACAAAAAAAAAAAAAAGCTAGGGAAAGCAGCCAAAGGATGGAAATTCCCATCAGAGGATTTAGAGCAGGAGACAAATGAAGCGAAGGAAGACACCGTCCCAGAGGCGAGTATACAGCCAACAACCGCACCAAATTCACAAGATCATAGAATGCAAGATACTTTGGACAACACCACCATGGCACGACCGGTATCAGAACCAGAGGAACCGGATAATGGGGGGAATAAAAAACTACATACTTCAGATACTTCGGACTCAGATAAGGACATTGGAGCAACCACAGAAGAAAACCAGCTCGCCCTTATATCGGCCATGCCAACACAAGGTGGTTGGTGAAAGGTTGAAAAGAAAAAAGGGAGAAAATCTTAATTTCTACCCGTGTATTTTTTTACTTGCGGCATACTAGCCTGTCTTGACTGATAATTACTAGCACATGTAACATGTAATTTTATTTTCATTAATAAAATTACAAATTTTTCCTTTGTGAAAAATATGGGAAGTGGGAAAGTATCTCTATGGACTTCATCACCGGCTTAACGACAGTACAGGGTAAGGATTGTATCTTTGTTGTTGTTGATAGACTAACAAAGTACTCTCATTTCTTTGCCATTTATGCACATTATACTGCTTCACAGGTAGCTGAGCTCTTCTTCAGAGATGTATTTAGACTCCATGGTCTCCCAAGGACCATAGTGAGTGATCGAGATAGCCGCTTCATGGGTGGTTTTTGGCAGGAACTTTTCCGGTTAGTGGGGACTGATTTAACTCCGAGCACTAGCTATCACCCCCAAACCGATGGACAGACCGAGATAGTGAACAAGTGGCTAGAAGGCTACTTGAGGAACTATCTAGCAGGGCAGCAAAGATCTTGGTTGTGTTGGCTTCACTTGGGAGAGTATTGTTACAACACTACTCACCATATTTCTATTGGCATGACTCCATTCCAGGCCTTACATGGGTATGAGGCACTCTCATTTGATGATGTTATGTTTGGGTCAAGTAAGGCTCCAAGGGAAAAGGAATGGATACAGGAGAACCAGGACATAATCAGGGCACTCAAGGACAACATTGCTACTGCCCAGAACCAGCAGAAGATGTATGCAGACCAGGGTCAGAAAGAAAGACAGTTTGAGGTGGGAGATATTTTCTATCTGTGTCTTCAGCCTTAAAAACAGTTCACACTCAAGGAGAAGGGAGCTTAGAAGCTCGAACCCCATTTCTGTGGGCCATACAGGGTGGTCAAATGTATCGATAAGGTAGCATATGAGCTGGAGCTTCCTAAGGGGAGCAAGATCCACAATATCTTCCATGTTTACTGCCTCAAGAAGGCCATTGGGAGGAATGTAGTTGCCAACATGGATCTCTCCCCTATTGATGATGAGGGACACCTGATTTTGCATCCAGAAGCAATCTTAGACACAAGGGAGAGGCAGCTAAGAAACAAAGTCATCAAGGAATATCTGATTCGATGGAGGAATCTACTAGATTAGGATGCCACTTGGGAGGGAGAGAAAATATTGCAGCATCCTTCTTTATTGTTGCTTGTGGGCAAGAAAATTTTGAGCGGGGAGGACTGTAATATTCCCAATTAGCCACTGCTACTTGGAATATTATAACTACTCCATTTTTTAAAGTAAGAGTAGGAAGGACAATAAAACATATCCAATGTGAAAAGGGATTGGATTAGGAGGACAAAATAAAGCCACTTTGGTGTGAAATATGGGAAAAGAAATGAGCTAGATCTAGTTGACCAAGTCAACAGTGATGTTACAAGAGGAGGGAAACTAACTAGGGCAGCGCAGTTTTGAAAGGGGAATCTTCTCAAGGAAGTCACATCATCAATGAGTGGGGTCCAGGGTGAGGAAGCTCACCAAGGATAATAAGGAGGAGATATAAGAAAGGAAGGCATTTAGTATTCATCTTTGTTTGGTCTTTTGACAGATTGCAAGCTTCAACTGTTTAGCTGTAGTTGCAGTACTGTTTAGTGCAAAGAATTCTCATGCGGGAATTCCATCCTCACCTTTGGTCTAGCTGATTGGGAGATCTAAGGAGAAGGTCCTGAGCTTACTTTTCATTATTTATCTTGAGTACATCCATTCTGCATCATATACAGTGCAGTCACTTCTAGTAACTGCGTCATTTCTGCAGTAGCCGTAATTGCTGGGTGAAACCCTCCTATTTTGTGCTTGTTTCATAGGAGGAGGTGTCTATTTCACTCCGGGAGGCCAATTGAGGAAGGCCTTGGGCCAATTTCTGTATCATTCATCTATTTCATATCATATTCAGCATTTTATAATACAAATTTGCTGTGTACAGCGTTATTTTATGCAGTGCTGCATTTATATTGTTATTTTTCCAGAAACCATTACCGGGATATTCTGATGTGCTTGTAAAAGGGGTCTAAACTCTTATTTCTGATATCATCATTAATGAAATTTCTAGATATGTACTAAATCATATTTTTTTGTAGATACCTAATGAAAATTACGTTGTTGCAGTCTTCAACAGTTCTATTTTGTGAAGTTGTGGGAATGGGGTGTTTTTTAGCATATATGAGTTGGGGAGATCTGTTTAATGTAGCTAGGATGATTTTTTTCTAATTCCATTTCATATTTAAGCTACATACAGCATATATAAGAGGATCCAAGTCTTGTTCTGTGTTTTTATTGCAATTTTTTCCTTATACAGCGTCCTCACTAAAGAAATTGCAAAAATTCCTGAAAAGGAATATTACACTCATTCACTATGTATGGATACATAGAACGCTCTTTTCACACAATAATATCTTAATCAGTAATGGCAAGGTTTTCATAAAATTACCCCAAAAACCCTTGAAGAACCTCTGCTCTTCTTCCAAATAGGACACGAATTGATTGATTGCAAATTCTGTCACAAATCCTCCTAGCACACTGTCCACCCAGTGGTCTACCATGCGGGTGATGGTGTTATCAGTGTTCTCTAACTATTGAATCAACTCTGGAGTCCACTGCGTGACCCGTTCATCCTTCCAACACTTCTGGAAATCTACAAGCCTTGCGAGCCACTCCTGAAGCTCGGTCGCAAATGTCACAAAGAAAATTTCGTAGACCTCTGTGAAGATGTACTTATTATTCCACTTCTTTGCTATCAACTTTGTGCTACAATTCTCTTTTACCACAAATTCCTGAACCTGATTTTTGAACCACTCGTCAATTTCTTTTTTCTCAGGCCTCCAATGTTCCCTTGGCATTACTCGCTCCCTCTCTCAAAATGCTCTCGGTCCCAGCAACGGAACCATTTTTTGGCTCGAAGGGTCTTGACCCAGGTTCGAAGGTTAATGTTTTTCAACAAACCCCTATACTACTAGCCCTTTCAGCAGTGACATGCTTACACAAGCAAAAGTCTCACCCGAAGCAGTATGGGAGGGTGCTGGAACCAGGTTTCCGCACCCTAAGAGAGAGTAGGTAAGTCAAGCATATCTGCATTCGCAGCCTATCGATTTCGCACCAAACAGATCTATTCGTAGGGCTATTAACAGTATAATCGCAATATACAGATCTAATATCCTGCATAAATCTAGTTAATAACTCTCCATCCACGTGCGTATCAGCAGTAATCAGCACATATCATCATAACGCATCATCAATAGAGTATAGTTATACCATAACATAGACAGATTCGTAGCATAAAAGATAACCAACAGTATTCATAACAGATCCAATATTTTGCATCAACAGAAATACCTTAGATCATATAACACAGAAATACTTCAACCATATCCACATATATTAGTATCCAAAACTTAATACGATCTGACACAGCATACGCACATAGCCAGCAGGGTCTGCACACAGTAGGATTGACGATCTCCGTGCACACATCCAGCAGGAGTCCTTACCCTAACGACCAACAATAGATCTAACAATTTTCACTTGGTATCAGACTTAATTCTTTCCTATTTTAAGACTCAAAAATGTTCATCTATTTATATCAACTTAGCCTACGCTTCCAATGGTCCACAAACCGTGGTTTGCAGACTCTTGGTCTACCCTTGACCCATTACAATGCATTCGAGGCTTTCACCCACCCCAAAACCCCTACGTTAGACTAATTAAGACCAAAATAAAACAAAATTGTACAAAATTTGCAGCTTTAGGGGATCCTGTTCCAACACTACTTGTTGAAATGAAGGTTGTGGCATTTGCACTTGTGGCTGCCAAGGGGTCTATCCACAAATATTATAACCCAAACTAGGATATCTTGGATTCGGTTGTGGATAGGTATAACCTGGTTCCAGCTACGACAGCCCATAATGTGGTATTCCAGCTTGTGAATAAATAATTCCGGATACAGGTGGTTTTTGTAAACCAGCCGAAGGAGTTGGAGTCTGAGGGCCCAATACTTGAGGGTATTGGGTGGAAGGAACCGCCTAAAACGGTTGAGCTACAATAGTTTGAGCCTATAATAGGGGTAAGGATGTATTAAAAAGTGGAGAAGATGTGGGTGCAACAGGTTGAACAGGTTGATACGATTGTACAATCGTTTTTGGTTGGATGGGTAGAGTGAGCTACCATTGAAAAACATTCATTCTGACATTAGGATGACCAAATAATGATGGATTATTTCCAAATTGGCTGACCATAGGTTTCCCCCTAGCATGAGGAGTATAATAAGATGGAATATATTGTTCTCCAAATGCAGGGAGTCCAATTGAGATTGTACTGGATGGAATATACCCAGATGGACCAGCTTGATATTGCCCTGATGATGTGTATAAAGGATCAATCCATTCAGTACTCACTATAGATTTACCAGTTATAAAACCAGACGATGACATTGGTGAAGTTCATGGGTTTGAGGATGCACCAGAGAAGGTTCCAGATAAAGATTGGTAACAAGATGGGACGGAAGGGCCACCATATAGATGTGACTTTGGCAATTTTGTGAACATCGACGGGGTGGAAAGAGTAGGTGTTGTTGCAACCGGTATAGATGGTATATTCAAAGATGTATCATCCATGGATATACGACCAAATGTATACCCTATTGGATCTACGGGAACTCTAATAGACACAAGATCAACAAAAGTAGAGGAGCGTGATTGATGAAAAGAATAGTACAGGTAAAGCTTCGCCCTAAAATGGGTTGGATTTAAAGGTGTTTCATCTTGTGGTATTAATTCTTCAATCGAAATTAAACCAGGTGGAAGGATTTCAACATCAGGCCCAAAGTATATTTCAGGAGGTTGACTGCATGATATGGGAGACTCAATGGATGCAATAGACTGTGGGGCGACCAATACAGGAACAACTTCTAGTCGTTTGACTTCGAGATGCAGATGTTCTGGAAAAAAAGTGACAGGATTTGGATCAACTTCCAGTTGAAAAAAATCGGGCTCAAGAGGTATGCTCTTACTGATTGGATGGATCGTGACCACAAATAGTTGTGAGGACTCTGTCTCGACAACAGTAGATGAACTAGGATTTGTAGAAACAACTTGTGCTGACTCTTGTATATGTGAGGATGATGTCACACCAAAGGTACTAATAGCACTAGTTTCGGTAGAGTGATGTCACCTTCGCCGACCATAAATGGCTTCCGGTGGTAAAGGTGGTTTCAGTGCTATTCTACGCGAACTGCGGGGAAAGGGATGTTCTTCTTCCATGATGACTGGTTTATTTTATGACCAAAAACAAATAAACAAAATAAAAGGGCAATTCTAGGTAAAATGTTTACCAATTAATTGTGAATTGCAAAATACCTCCTCGATAACCAAGAAGTACGGGCAGGAAATCTCCCTAAATGTTGTGTTCGGTGTATCACAAGTTACAAGGCGGCCAACTTGGTTCACTATGGATGGATAGAAACCTAAATTTTTCCTCCCAAATATACCCGAAGGTACGTGGAGGCCCAAGTCTGTATTAGTAATGTCTAATGTGAAACTACACAATGAGAGCAACCCCTTATACTTTTCGTACTAGAACATCACCCTATATACCCGAAGTTACGTGGATGAGCTTTGATATACTTACGTACATTGAGTGAGGTATCACACTCGGAATGTATCGCAGACAAGTTAATGACGGCTGCTATGTTTAACGACGTCGGAACACGTCTCTAGCCTAGACCTTCTAAATGTTATCGTTATGGTTCCAATGCTTTCTTAGGTAAATTGATGTAAATTTTATGTTGATCTTGTTTAGAAAGTTTGTCTTTGAGGTTCACCGCATGATGTGATGGAAATTCCTAAAAATTCAAACTAAAATGATAAGCAAACTTTTCAATTTAGCTTTTTCAATGAAAATCTAGCTACTAAGGGAAACAGAAATCAGTTTTAGAGCAAACAACAAAGAGCACAAACTAAAATGCAGCTTTCCTAACTTGTTCTTATGCAACACACATAATTCACTATATGCACATGCATGTTTTTCTTTTCATCTCCTTTAATGTGAATGCAAGAAAGGAAACTATATGCATCAAATCAACAAAACAAGATGTTTTCTTCTTTGAGAAACGAGGAATTTAACAACAATTTCTCTTTTAGGAAAAACAAAGAATGGAACTACAATTTTTCCTACAGGAAACAAATAATTTGACGAAAATTTCATTTACGAAAACAAATGGATCAAATGCAGAAATAAAATACTTTGAATTTTATTTGCTAATTATAAAGAAAAACACTAAAGAGACATTGAACAAATTTACTTTTCAAAGGAGGAAGAATCAGGTAAATTCACTGATCTCTAAGAGGTATCAGACAGTTGAGAATACATAAAACAAGTGGTTGAGAATGATAGCAATGACAAAATTGAATGGAATTTTGTTGGCTAAGGGGGCAACACAGTCTCTAAGGGGAGACAGTGTGTTGCAATGCATCCCTGAGTAGGAGATAGTGCATTGCAATGCACTGTGTCTTGACCAATTGTGCGTTGGGAATAGCAGTGATTGAAAATGAAAGCTACATAACACACTTCTAATGCAATTATTTCATTCAAAAATCTAATAACTGAAAGTAGATGCTACTGATGAGGATTAACAGAGGAAAAAACACCAAGAATGATAGGAAACTCCCCAGCAGAGCCGCCAATTTTTTATGCAGGACTGTGATCTACAGATAAATCAAATTCCCTAAGTGTGGTGCTAAGCACTTAGAACAACATATGAAAGACTTTGTTATAACTTTCTCTAACATAAATAGACACACATAATGATAGAAGAACCTACTTGTGATCCAAGCGCTTCTTCTTCTCCTTCTGTCGCTTTTGTTGTAGCCTTCAATCCAACTCGGATCGCCAGATTGATTCTTGCAAGTATAAATAGAGAGAAAAAAAACAGATTGCAATATACAGATGCGTACTTATCTTAATCACTCAAATCGATTAGATGTGAAACATATATATCATTCAAGAGTCCATTGCATGAGAAATAGAAACATAAACAGATACATATATGGGAAAATGAACAACAATATTTATTAGAGAGTAGAGGGGGAAGGTTACAACTAATGATCGATTTTTTTCCACCAGCGCGAGCTTCATCCCAGCCTCATCACATCCAACATCAGACCAGCAGCATATCAATACTTTCACTCTCTTAAATGAGAATCCCGGAGATTCCCGGAACAATGAGAATTCTGCTCACAAGTGACCACCACACTCTTGAATGTCCGGAAGTGCATTGCAGTGCACCCTTGAATGGAGGATGTTGCATATGCAACGCAATTAGTCCCTTTAGAGGCAGTGTTGGTGATTTCATAAGTGATATAACATATACTTCAAACCCTGGAAATATCACAATAGAAGCCATGAATGATTTGTTCTTCTCTTAGGGCATATAGAAACTGAAATGTAAGGGGATGATAGACCCTATTTCATTGGTCCTGGGGATGATGCCCAAATTGACCTATAATAAGTACGTATCTCATTGAATGTGTGTTGTAAGTTCTTTCATTATCATTATTATATTGTGAACTATTTTTTAGGCTAACTAGCGATTCTTTCATATTGTTATGCATCTCTTTTAGGATAGTACTATTACTTTTCTTCTAGAGCCTTACTCTTTATTCCCTTAGAGTTAAAGAACCTCTTATGAATTATAAATGATATTACACAAAGTTCACTCGTGTATTTTCACCAAATCTATGTGTATGTCTTCTTATGTGTTTATTGCAGCCAAGGAGCATCTTTAAGATCATTGTTATGGAAATCACTCGTATTTCTGGTTTGGGCTCCTACTCTACACGGTGGGGGGTCTAATTGGGATTTCACATCGAAGAGACCCATGTAATATTCCCTTTCTTGATCTGCTCAAAATGGATGAAATATGTCCATGGTATTTACCGTGGTATTTTCCCATGGTATTTTCCTTCATTTTTCGAAGGAAAATAATAAAATAAGGTATCTAGAGAGTCCATAAGGTCCAGAATATTACAGTGGTATCAAAGCCACATTTTTGGTTAGTTGTGGGATCTGAAGCTAAGGCATAGGTTGGAGATGCAAGCATAAAGTATATCTAGAGGTCATACCAGAAGAGAGAGGGGAAACAATGAAAGACCGATTGAATTCTAGAATTGAAAATATTCTTGAAAGGATCGCCTCAACCCAAGAAACAATCATGTCGCTTCTCTCCAAAAGGTTCCATACTCATTTTTGAAATTCTAAACATTAGTTCAATAATGGAAATAGTTGTTCACATTTCAGTAGGGATGGCCATAGTCTGCACATTTATGGCAGCAGGCCAACTATGCCAACATTCTTGGATGACTCCTCCTGGGAGCAAGAATCTCTCTCACCCATAGCAGAAATAATGACAACTTGGATGAGGGAATACCAAACATTACCTCCTGAACTAAAGTTGACCTTGACCATAAATGATTATTTTTTTCTGAGGAGAAAAAAACAAAAAAATGTAGGACATGAAATGATGGAACAAACAAATAGAGCTACCTTGAAGGAGGCAGAACCCATGGATGCATGGATAATAGTAATAAATAAAAAGAGTTGCAAATCTGAAGTTGAAGACTCAGGAGCACAACAAAATAATATAGATAAATATATGGAAAAGGGTTCAACTCAAATATAAGAAATAATTGTTGTGGTTGGAAGTAAAGTCTAAGTGCAAAGTATGAAGAGAAAAATTGATGAAGCTACATATAGGATGGACAGCGACATAAATGGCCTTGCATCTTCAACAACAATGAAGTCACTGCCTACGGATGAATTCAATCAGGCAAATGCAAATGTTGATCTAGGAAAGCATAAGAATTTTCTCTGTCAGAAATTGCATCTTAAGTTTAGCTTATAGTATGATACACCAGAATTACATGATAAAGTAGCTCGATGCACATGTTTGCAATTTCTTGTGTTGAAGGTTCCAACACCCTTTGATCATGGAAAATATCTTGGCCCCAATCATGTTTATGACCAAGGAAGAGAGGTAAATACTAGACAAGATAATTTGTCACCTTTTCCCAAGTTAAAAACTATGCAATAATTGTGTTGCCGAGTGAAAGAAGGTTTTATAATTTTAAGGGACCTATAGCAGCAGCATCATTTGAACATGAGTATTTGTGCTTGGATGGCTTATTCATGGAAGTTTGGGATTTACATAAGGCCCTTGTTTATTGTAAGGGGATGATCACGTTGAAGCCTAATTTTTCGAATGCCCAATTGAGCCAAGGAAATGTATTGAAGGTTGTAGATGCAATTTTTTGCTACCAATGAGAAATCCAAGTGCATCTTGACTATGTGATTTCCTTTGGCTATTTTTCAAATTATTTTGTTGGGAAAAATGCTAAGAAGGGGAGGAGGGTGGTGAATCAGTATTTTAAAACTCACTTAAATTTTAATTTTGTTACTCTGATTTATGTATGCAACTTTACTGAAGTAAACATGCGTATGTACGTGACTGTTATGTACAAAACTAGTGTATATTCAGTGAACTTATATTTTAGTTAATTCCTCATTTGTTTAACTTAGACCAGTGCATCAGTGGTTCATCATATATTTGATAATCAGTAAGCATGTGTAGTAAGAACAAAATAAATCATCACACATAAGCAACACACATGAACACCAATATTTATGGTAGAAACCCAATGTGGGAGAAAAACATCGTTGTTTTCATCTTTGTCTTCAATTTTTATTATCATGAAAACTTCTTACAATCTTGTACTGGCGCAGACTCATACCAGCACGTAGGCACCCGCCTGCAAAAGGCTACAACCTTCACTCATTCTCCAGCACCCACTGGAGGGGAGATCCAACCCCCTAATCTTTTTTACCAACACCCATTGTAAGGGAGCTACAACCTCTTGATATGATCACCAGATACTACTGGAAGGAAGCTTTGACTTACTCACTAAAGGATCCAACCCTCAGCACCATCATGGACCATGTTTCATAAATTTTCACACTGGATCCACCTGCTTCAACACATTACAACTTGTAGGCCACTTTTCATCAAATTTTCAAACTAGACCCACTAACATCATTTAATCCCAATACCAAATATCAAAAATGAAACTGATCATTGTACCAAGTCATTCAACCAATCACTGAACTTCAATCACGTACATCTAGTAGCATCATCAATACTCAAACAACCTAGATCTACATGAAGACTTCATTGACAGATAACAGAAATATAACAATACTCTTTAGATTGATCAAACATATTATTTAGTAGAAACCCTAGCTTTCATACACCCTTTTGATAAATAATTTGTGCATGTATACGCGCTTCTCAGGAATAAAACTTGTGTATAGATCTCAACATAATGCAGAATATATACTCTACTACTCAAAAGAGAACCTGTGTGTGTATGTGCCTTACCTATGACAAACCCATGTATAGATCTGCAATTTTCAACTCACGACTGCAATGCACATCAAAACTTCAGACATACCATATCACTACATACACATGAAACACACATCAAAACCCAGACCTAATCAACCCATAAGCAGATCATACAATGTACAATCATTTCAGGTCTAATGATCATGATCCATCATTATATTCCCGAGTGCATATTTATTTTAGATCAACTACTCATATAAAGCCCATACCATGCAATCATACTTCATATCGAAGTATTCATCAATCACCCTCACTCATGCACACCCTATTACTTTGATCTTCACCTCCTTATATATCTTAGGCCTTAGCCAATACCACAGGTTAAAACCACACTTATGTCGGTGGTAATATTTGACAGGATCAAATAGTTGTTACTTCGCTCAATATTTTGGGCTAATAGCATGGTAAAGACCCTTGGTATTTAGTGAATCATAGTGCGCAAAATGTACACACCTTTTCTTCTTCATACCCGCATGTGTACGTGACTTTACTTTATAGAACCCACGTATATTTCTTCAAATGTTCACCTTTATAATTATTTTGTCTCTGGCCTACATAACTCTATCCAATCATTTTGTCACTTGTTCAATCACTCTATCACCTCTGAACTAGCATGAGAACTCATCCTATCAACACTTACTTAATCTGCTACAAGTGGGTTTCCATCAAGGACAACACATACATCATAATGCCAAAAATATCCCCCTTTGGACTTTATGGAAACCATGTTGGTGTTTTATCACCACAACCTATAGATACATGTAAACATACATCAATCTTGCAATTCAAACACGTTACTCTCCCCCTTTGACATCAAGGGAAAAGGGTTGACCAATGTTGAATGAAGGCTTCTCTTTTGTAGAGACATGAGCGTTGTAGATCTGATCTACACTATATATTGACCATGCTCCCCCTGAGCACATGCTGAATCTACTAAAATATTTTCAATGAAGTACATGACTCTAGGACTCAATTGAATATGACCTTTTCTATCACCAAGGACTCAACCTTACATAAACCACCCAACTAAGTGGGGTTACATAACATCATCTTCCTATCATGGGATTACATACAAAAATGAATTGACCTTCCATAGTCAAAACATGACTAAGCATTACAAGAATTACATTATGGGTCTTTACAAAACCTTTACATCGATTGACAGATATGAATTTTTAGAACCAAGACCAAAAGACTACAACATAGCATCCTTTAACCAAATACATAATTTTCTTCAGCAATATTGCAAACATAATTCCAACAATGCATCATTAGCAACAAGGCTAATGCTCCCCCTGAAGCCATGCTATGTGTTCATTGTCATATCTACCCACATCAACTCATACATCAAAGCATCTTCATTAATCAGAAAATCATCAATGTCATGTTGTACCAACTCATAGATCATCATAACTCAAGACCATTTATCAGCAGATTGTAACCATCAACATCAGAACAAGAAATCCAAATAATAATTGACTAAAGCATATCAGAGTATTTTCTTGACACTATCCCATTGTTTCTCTGTCAGAGAAAAATATACGCGTATGTATGTATAGGAATTCACGTATATACGTGATTGTATTTCATAGGATCCACGTACAGAAAGTGAAATATTGAAACTTCATAACTTTAGCTTCCCCTGAGCTTGTACAGTCTGTACATGTCTTGTGTTATCACATCAGATGCACTGTCAAAAACATAAGCAACCATAATTAACAAAATAACCATGGGAATCATCATATATTGTTCCTTTTGTGATAATACATTACTGATCCTGATAATTTCTCTCACATCACTTTTGCAGTCACTAGGAGAAGTAAGATTTATAAATGGATGACTGCAGTAGGGTCAACATTCCATATATTTCTGACTGGTGATCCTTATTTCTCCATATTTGTTTGAAATTTATAATTATGTGTTGGAACTTATCCAATCTTCTGGTTCTATTCAACATACTTGACCTGCAATGAATGGCCTTATTCCCAAAAGAGTTACAAGAGAAACAATATCCATGAAACCATATTTTCTTTTTTTATCTAGGAGATTCTTTAGCAAAAGGATCCTTCTCTTCTAGGGCATCCATGAAATTGTCATCAGATTCATTAATAATAAATTCCATAAGTACTTGAAGATCTTGATCAGACTCTCCCTCTTCTCCAAGTGATAAACCATCATTATCTTCACGTGTATAATAACTTATTTTATTTTCAAACCATTTCCCATTTTCATGATTTTCTTTATGAGGACACGTAGGAGCATAATGACCAACTCTACCACAAGAAAACATTTGAAGGGAAGCTTACCCCTGAACCTTCTATTGCCTGTTTGGAGTTTCTTCACAAAATTTTCCCCATCTTCTTCTGATATATAATCTTCCTCTTCTTTTCCTCTTGTAGTTGCTTTGAATGCAGCTTCTCTTATTTCTGAGGGGCCTCCTTTTCTCATTTCAAATGTAGTTAAAATCTCGTGGAGTTGTACAATAGTAAGGTTCTGCGGATCCTTCTTTTCTTAATGACAGACACTTTTGACTCGGATTTTGGAGTTAGAGATCTCAATATTTTCTCTACAAAGGTTGAGTGTTTTATATCTTCAACCATATTTCTCATGGAATTCACAATCTCATATATTCTCAGGAATAAACTTGCAATACTTTCATCATTATGCATTCTGATAGTTTCATATTGAATTCTAAGAGTTTGAAGTTTAGCACTTTTTACCTTGTCATCCCCTTCATAGCTCTGGATAATCTTCTCCCATATATCCTTTGCTGAATTTAGCTTCATGAATTTGACAAATTATGATTCTTTCAGGCTTCCCAATAAGGCATTGACGGCTATTGCATTGGTTTCATATCTCTTCTTTCTTTCCGCATATGTGGGAACTATACCTGGATACTGACAACCTCCCTCAATTATTCCCCATACATCTGCTCCAAGACTTTGTAGATAAGCTCTTATTCTTATCTTAGAGAAGATTATATTACTTCCATTAAATAGTGGTGGCCCAATAGTAAATACTCCTTCAAGTCTTCCCATCGTGACGGATCTCCTTCAAGCGATCAATATTCTTCTGAAAAACCTGCTCTGATACCAATTTTTGGGAAAAATACTGAGAGTGGGGGAGGGGGTGAATCACTATTTTAAAACTCACTTAAATTTTAATTTTCTTTATTGAAGTAAACCTACGTATGTACACAACTGTTATGCAGAAAACTAGCGTATATTTAGTGAAATTATATTTCAGTTAATTCCTCATGTGTTTAACTTAGACCAGTGCATTAGTGATTCATCAGAAATTTTATAAGCATTAAACATGTGCAGTAAGAACAGAATAAAGCATCACACATAAGAAACACACATGAACACCAATATTTAAGGTGGAAATCCAATGTGGGAGAAAACCACCGATGTTGTCATCTTTGTCTTCAATTTTTATTATCATGAAAAATTCTTACAATATTTTACTTGTGCAGACTCATACCAACACGTAGGCACCCACCTGCAAAAGGCTACAACCTTCATTCGTTCTCTAGCACCGACTGGAGGGGAGATCCAACCCCCTGATCTCGTTTTCTAGCACCCACTGGAAGGGAGCTACAACCCCGTTATATGATCACCAGCTACTACTGGCAGGAAGCTTCGACTCCCCCATTGAAGGCTCCAACCCTTAGCATCATTGTGGAACATGTTTCATAAATTTTCACACTGGACCCACCTGCTTCAACACATTACAACTTGTAGGCCACTTTTCATCAAATTTTCAGACTGGACCCACTAATATCATTTAAGCCCAATACCATATATCAAAACTGAAACTGATCATTGTACCAAGTCATTCAACCAATCACTGAATCGTTGAATCAAACAACCAATCACTTATCTTCAATCACATACACATAGTAGCATCATCAATACTCAAACAACTCATATCTACATGAAGACTTCATTGAGAGACAACAGAAACATAGCAATACTATTTAGATTGATCGGACATATTCTTCAACAGAAACTGTATCTTTCATATGCACTTTTCATAAAGAATTTCCACGTGTATACGCGCTTCTCAAGAATAAAACTTGCGTATAGATCTCAAAATATTGCATAATATATATGCTACTTCTCAGAAGAGAACCTGTGTTTGTATGTGCCTTACCTGTGTAAAACCCACATACATATATAATTTTCAACTCACAACTGGATTTAACATCAAAACTCCATACATACCATATCATGACATACACAGTAATAAACACACATCAAAACCCAGATCTAATCAACCCATAATCATATCATATGATGTATAGTCATTTCAGGTCTCATGATCCTGATCCATCATTATATTCCCAAGTGCATATTTATTTTAGATCAACCACTAATCTATAGCCCATACCATGTAATCATACTTCAGATCGAAGTATTCATCAATCACCCTCACTCATGCACACCCTATCACTTTGATCTTCACCTCCTTATATAGCTTAGGCCTTAGCCAATAACACAGGTCAAAACCACTCTTGCGTTGGTGGTAATATTTGACGGGATCAAATAGTCATTAATTCACTCAATATTGTGGGCTAATACCATGGTAAATACCCTTTTTATTTAGTGAATCATAGTGTTCCAATTGCACGTTCCTTTTCTTCTTCATACCCACGTGTGTACACGACTTTTCTTCATAGAACCCGTGTATATTTATTTAAATTTTCACCTTTATAATTCTTTTGTCTCTGACCTTCATACATTTGTACAATCATTTTGTCACCTGTTCAATCACTCTGTCATCTATGAATTGGCCTGAGAACTCATCCTGTCAACACATACTTATTCCACTACAAGTGGGTTGCCATCAAGGACAACACATACATCATAATGCCAACATATTTTTATGAAAAATATTTTTCATTAACACACTACAAACAATCTATCATCTTCGAATCCATCTTTTTGGAGGCATACAATAACTTGGACAATGCACTAGAAGATGTTGGGAGATTAGACGAAGCAAATTCTTGCTCCGAGACTTGCCTTCAACTTCAGGCAAAACATCCACAAGCTCTTACAAATTTTTGGGGTATTTATATGGAATGGAACATGGTAAATATGGTTACTGCTCCTTTTTGTATGATTCAACTGATATATAATTCAAGGGATGTCAAAGATTCTCAAATAGTTGCCTCCAATCTGCCAAATAATGAGAAAATAGTAAATGAGAGGGGAACTGCCATGGTCATGCTCAAAAACGTTGTAGAGGCTAAAATAAAGTCTAATACAGATACATGCATTTCTAGGAATAAAAGAAATATGTGTATTTTGAATCCATGTTCACACATATGGTTTTCCATGAACGTTGTGATAGGATTGAGTTTCACAACATTGAGTGTTCCAATAGCAAGCGGACACTTAAGAATGGAATAGAAAGATAACTTCTTATAGCTCGAGATGAAGATGCATTGAATGGTTTGAATATTATAAGGGAGGCTTTTGGTGGCATCCATGTCTTATCAACTGGGAAATAGGGAATTGGGAGACTCCTACAAGAGCATTTTGCGTACATACCAAAATTATTTGTTGCTATCGGAGAAAAAAATTTCCTAGGGATAAATGGAGGTCCTTCCAAGGTGATGGTCGAACTCATTTCCACTAGTTATGTTGTGTTTAAAGATATTACTCGAAGGAAACATAGGTTGGTCATTTTCCATCCAAATTTAACAATTATGCAAAAAGAATCTCCAGAGATAACGCTAGACTTTGGAAATATGAGTTATGAAGCAGTCTTGCTAGCCAATGAAACTGATCCAAGTAGAAGGCCAAATGGAGAGTTTGATAATAAATATACTCATATAACTAATATTTATGTAGGAATTCTACCACCCCAGGTGAATGAGAATTTTCTTCCGAGAAAATTTGATCAGCCCTAATCCTATTGCTAGTATAAAAATAAGGTGGTCAAGAAAAAAAGAAGAGCTAAAAAAGAAATGGAACTGTGATTTCATTGTTTTCAAGACCAGAGAAAATGGTAAGACAGCAGAGGATGAAATGCAATAGGTTAGCTGGGGTGAATTGGTTACACTCCCTTCCCAAGAGGATGAGCATCAAAGGAACGTGATCAACACCATGGCAATGTGTGTGCTTGATTGTGCATTTAAACAAGAAATAATGAGAAGGGGACATGACAGTCCATTGATCAATTTCATATTCGACCGTGGATTAAAGGAGCATACATACTATGTTTGGAAACTCTATTCATTCGCTCAGGAAAATCCACCTCCAAGTCAGTGGACAGGGCCTTTGACCATTAACTAAAAGTAAACAATGGATACCACCACTTTTATCCCAACGGACGGGCGTGAGAAGTCCAAAAAAGGAGAAATGTTCTAGTGCAATTTATGTTACTGGAAGGAGCAGGCAGGTTGATCCAAAGCACTCCTCAATTGACAAACAAAAATATGGATTTGAAGACACATTGCAATCTGTGACCCTAGAAAGGAATCAGATAAAATATGCTAAAAACATTTCCTTGGATAATGTTGATGCAATAGGGTTTGATAAGACCTGTGCATTATTGAGGGATATATATAGTTATGCAAAGGTGGGAAAATTTCCATATTCGAATATTTCTAGTGAAGATGGACCAAACAACAAAGCTGACATTGTCTTAAATAAGGGTCAAGTTGAGGATAATCAGAAGGAACCTAATTCTGGGAATGGGAAGGTTTCTCTGGCTAAAGAAACTGGACTAAAAGGGGATGTTATTCCATTGAAAAATGACATAAAGATGACTTTTGAGAATGATCCTACTTATTCAGAAGTGAAAAATATTTGGTTTAGCAGATCATTTATGAACAGGAAGCAAGATTTTAATTTGTGCTCATTGATAGAAACACAACAGTAAGAAGACAATCCAAATATCTTGACAGTTGGAAAATTCATAAGAATTCTAATGGGATATATATTGTGTTGTATCTTTGGAGTTCCCTAAAAGATAATTTGGGAAGGTGTACTTTCTTGTATGGTCTTTCTTCATGCGCTTGGGAAATATAGACATCAAGAAGCTTGTACTGAGACAAGAAAATTAGTATGTAATGCTAAGCTTCACTGTCATGTTAGGAGTATTCTTGAGTCGATAGATGCCAGCCAAGGCTACAGGGAATTTCGATTACAGGTTAAATTTTCTCACATGCTTCACTTTGGAATAAAACTTAGTTCAAATTTATAAAATACTATGTATGAAGGTGCTATAGTCAAAGATATTATTATTTTTTTGGAAGCAATAAGCGAAGACCAGTGGGAACAAATTGAGTGTGCAGACTGTTAGTTCCAGTCTTCGCAGCCTATCACCAGGGATCAAAATGGGCTCTTACTATGTCTGGTTTTGTTAGATTTTTTTCACATGATATTGAGTGAAAAACATGTCGTAAATGTGTCCATCAGAAGGAGCTCGGAAAAATCTTTCCAACGGTATATCACACTCCCATAACCGGTTTCTGGATCAGAAGATATGATCGAAATGAATGATTGATTCTTTGTTATGCATGTTTTGAGGTCATTTGTTGCACACAGTGACAAGTTTACTACAAAATCAGTTTGGACAGGAATTTTACAAAATTGAAAGAGGTTTTTTTCCATCACATACCAAATAACAAAAATATCCTTCATTTTTTGCATAAATGTTACTATGTGGGAGATATGCAGTGATATTTGAAGCCTACATTAAAACAAAACAAATTTTGCGATTATTTTACTGTTTTAGTCATTTTAGTGCGGTGCCATGTTACAGTCTATGGAAATTAATTTTGAGAAACCAAAAGAGGTTTTTGTTAACCACGAGCCATATAACAAAAACCTCTCTCATTTTATTCACAAGTGTCTTGAATTGTAATATTTGAATGGATCTTTACAGCTCATTTTTACAGATTTAAATTTTTAATGATTTTCTGTTTTAGAGATGATTTTGTGGCACAGATTCCGAGCAACTGGAAACGAATTTCAAAAAAATTGAGAGAGGTGTTTCTCCAACATGACCTTATCTACAAAAACCTCTTTTAGATTTGTAACGGGTGCTATGGTTCAGGAGATACGAGTTCATCTTTGACACCTAATTTCAGAAATTTGGTCCATTAATAATTTTTTTGTTTTAGAGATTATTTTGTGGCACAGATACGGAGAAACTGAAAAAGAATTTCCAAAATTTGAGAGAGGTTTTTCTCCAAAATGACCTTATCTACAAAAACCTCTTTCAGTTTTGTAACAAGTGCTATGGTTCAGGAGATACGAGTTCATATTTGACACCTAATTTCAGAAATTCTGTCCAAATTTAATGTAACTGATTCTATTTTGAAGAAGATGGTTGAGCTCAATTCCCTTAATACAGGGATGAGAAAATTGTATATATTTTATGAATTTTAGAGTGTAATGGTTGGATTTTTGCAGCAGAGGGGGGCTGCTATTGGACTGTGTAAATTTTTCCTTGAATATTATTTTAATAAAGCTTTTTCTACTCTTTAAATTTGGGATTCATCACGGTGTTTAATGTGTAGCATGTTTTTCTTGTAAATTCATTTCCATGCTTTGTTTTTTCTGCTAATTTGGTTACAGCATTCTCTAAGGGAAGTGTTAGGAATCCATCCATGCACGATGCTCCTTTCACAATGATTATGTTGTTTGATGTAGTGGTTATCTTTTCAAAATCCATTTTTTGTTAGATGCTCTGTTGAGTAACCTTGTGCTTCTCTTTCTTCTAAAGTTGTCACTGTATTCCATCCCCTGATTGATGCCTACAGGGCAGCGGCCTTTTCCCTCTTTTCTTCTCTCATTACATCTTTAATCTAGCTGTACATTGTGCTTACTTTTCCCCAAGTTTTCCGGTAGAAACTAGCCCCAAATTCATAGCCCAATAATCCCTTCTCTTGTTGTTTTCAACCCACAATTTTCAACCAAATCCTTATTCTTCATAGCTAGCCTAAGATTCAGTTGTTGCAACCACGTTTTGTTGGCAAAGAGAGAGCCCTCTCTGGTCTGGCAGGGCTAGATGCCAGATCGAAAGCTTGGTCTGTGGTTACCTCAGAGTTGCCTCTTCTCAGCCTTGAGGTTCATTCTGAGTGCTAACATTTTGGTGCCGTTGCCGGGGACGAGGTGACAGATCTTCTCCGGGAAAGATTGTTCAAGTTGCAGATCTGATTGCTGATGGTGGATAGTATTCAGACACATATAAAGGCTGAAATCATCTACCTGATGACTCCATTGTTCGAAATCCCGAGTTTCAAAGTATTGATGGTGGCTCCACTGGCTAAATGAAGGACTCAACTGTTGCTTCTATTTGTTCAAGGTATTCATTTATTGATTTTTCCAATCTTCCTGGTTTTCCTAATCAATTACCAAAGGATGCATATATTTTGAGTAATGGCCCTAAATTCAATGGGGAAGATCTGGCTTTGACTCTTGAACATGTAGCAAATTTTAAAACATTTGTAGAATCTCTTAGAGTCAAAAAAGAGGATGTTTTTATCAGATTGTTCTATGATTCCT
Organism: Pinus albicaulis; assembly: GCA_034641835.2. NCBI lineage: Eukaryota > Viridiplantae > Streptophyta > Pinopsida > Pinales > Pinaceae > Pinus > Pinus albicaulis. The sequence goes on along the minus strand of CM076579.1, from coordinate 1,403,664,156 downwards.
TTCAAGGCAAATGTAGACAATGGATTGAAAAATTTTCTATCAGATCTATTAAGTCATTTGTAGAGTTGTGGTGTATCTTTCTGGAAACATGGATGGAGAAAGAAGAAGAATTCAAAATAGAGGTGCCTTCTGTTCAAGGCTTTAGAGAATGGGAAGATGTGCACAGATGATGAGGTAGATGAGAACTTTTCTTCATCTCTTTCTTATTATTTGAAGTCTTGTCGATGTAGCCATGAAGTTAAGCTCAATTTTTTGCAAGAGTTTGCCATCAAAATTGAAGAAGATCTAACTGAATTGGAGACCCAAATACAGTCCCAGGATCTGGACTGTCAAGTCCCATTCTTTGGGGACCTCTTCCAGTAGAAGGAAGGAATGGTAAGGCTGCCCTTGAATGTTTGCATTAATAATTTGCAGCTGGAAGCATGTATTGATGAGTTTGGGTAGAAAACAGAGTCTGGTTTCTTTGACTCTATTGCGGCATATATGGAAAAAAAATTCAGTTTGAATAACAAGCCAGATTTCCTTTTATACAGCCAAACTCCTTTTGTGCATGTATGGCTATCAGCATTTCCAGTTGTGTCCTAGTTCAAGCACTTCCAAGCAGCATCCTTGTCACAGTTACTTGATTGGTTGGTCTGGCATTACAACATTACTTGATCTATCAATTTTGCTACAAAGTAGGGTAGGTTTGTGCATAAATAAGCTGCCCAAGGCAGCATTTCAGCTTCCGGTATTGGTTTATGTACATATTGCAGTGTGTATATGTTTTTGGATTGGTATGAGTTTTTTGGGTTTACAGAGGTTTGGTGACCATATTGCCCAATGGATGAGGCACTTTTTCTACGGTGTTCTTGACACCTCCAAGCAGTTGTCATCCCCAATAAGGCCGATGTTAGTTCCATTCTTCACAGCCTATCACCAGGGATCAAAATGGGCTCTTACTATGTCTGGTTTTGTTAGATGTTTTTCACATGATATTCAGTGCAAAACATGTCGTAAATGTTTCCATCAGAAGGAACTCAGAAAAATATTTCCAATGGTATATCACACTCCCGTAACCGGTTTCTAGATCAGAAGATATGATCGAAATGAATGATTGATTCTTTGTTATGCATGTTTTGAGGTTAGTTGTTGCACACAGGGACAAGTTTACTACAAAATAAGTTTGGACAGTAATTTTACAAAAGTGAAAGAGGTTTTTGTCCATCACATACCAAATAACAAAAACCTCCTTTATTTTTTGCACAAATGTTATTATGTGGGAGATATGCAGTGATATTTGAAGCCTACATTAAAACAAAACAAATTTTGCGGTTATTTTACTGTTTTAGTCATTTTAGTGCGGTGTCATGTTACAATATATGGAAAGTAATTTTGAGAAACCAAAAGATTTTTTGTTAAAATGAACCATATAACAAAAACCTCTCTCATTTTATTCACAGGTGTCGTGAATTGGAATATCTGACTAGATATTTACAGCTCATTTTTACAGATTTAAATTTTTAATAATTTTCTGTTTTAGAGATGATTTTGTGGCACAGATTCTGAGAAACTGGAAACGAATTTCCAAACTTTGAGAGAAATTTTTCTCCAAAATGACCTTATCTACAAAAATCTCTTTCATTTTTGTAACAGGTTCTATGGTTCAGGAGATACGTGTTCATCTTTGACACCTAATTTCAGAAATTTAGTCCATTAATGATTTTCTGTTTTAGAGATGATTTTGTGGCACATATTCCGAGAAACTGGAAATTAATTTCCAAAATTTGAGAGAGGTTTTTATCTAAAATTACCTTATCTACAAAAACCTCTTTCATTTTTGTAACAGGTGCTATGGTTCAGGAGATACGAGTTCATATTTGACACCTAATTTCAGAAATTCGGTCCAAATTTAATGTAACTGATTCTATTTTGAAGAAGATGGTTGAGCTCAATTCCCTTAATAGAGGGATGAGAAAATTGTATATATTTTATGAATTTCAGATTGTAATGGTTGGATTTTTGCAACAGAGGGAGGCTGCTATTGGACTGTGTAAAATTTTCCTTGAATATTATTTTAATAACGCTTTTTCTGCTCTTTAAATTTGGGATTCATCACGGTGTTTAATGTGTAGCATGTTTTTCTTGTAAATTCATTTCCATGATTTGTTTTTTCTGCTAATTTGGTTACAAAATTATCTAAGGGAAGTGTTAGGAATCCATCCATGCACGATGCTCCTTTCACAATGATTATGTTGTTTGATGTAGTGGTTATCTTTTCAGAATCCATCCTTCGTTAGATGCTCTGTTGAGTAACCTTGTGCTTCTCTTTCTTCTAAATTTTTCATTGTAGATCCATCCCCTGATTGATGCCTACAGGGTAGTGGTATTTTCCCTCTTTTCTTCTCTCATTACATCTTTAATCTGGCTGTACATTGCGCTTACTTTGCCCCAAGTTTTCCGGTTGAAACTAGCCCCAAATTCATAGCCCAATAGTCCCTTCTCTTGTTGTTTTCAACCCACAATTTTCAACCAAATCCTTATTCTTCATAGATAGCCTAAGATTCAGTTATTGTAGCCACGTTTTTTTGGCAAAGAGAGAGCCCTCTCTGGTCTGGCAGGGCTAGATGCCAGATCAAAATCTTGGTCCGTGGTTACCTCAGAGTTGCCTTTTCTCAGCCTTGAGGTTCATTCTGAGTGCTAACACAGACGATGATGGTGTTGGGATTAACTTTCGATCTTCACATGGATGGATCCCCTTTCATTGGACCCCCTTTCAAAGGGAATTCTTTTATCATCATGACCAAGAGTTAGCTAAAGCATTTGCTTCAATGGGCAGAGGACATTCCTCAACACAAGATATTATGGATCCTGGCATAGTTTTGCAAACTCTAGATCATGTGCCTTGGGGATTTTCTATACGAATTTGGACCCAGGAATATAGTTGGATTGCTTGGGACAAGAAATCTTATGCGGGGAGGAATATCCCCAACAAGTTGAACCGGTTGGACCAAATAATAAACAAATAATAAATAGATAAATAAATAAATAAATAAGTGACATTTGCCCATGGTTTTTGTTTTTTACCACAGGTAATCGCCCACAGTTTCTACCGAGCAGCCAACTATAAAAGAAAGAGGAGGATCGAGACCGAGGTATGAATTTGGATTTTTCCCTTCATTAATAATCTGAGAGCTCATGCGATTTTTCAAGTGATGGTTTTCGGGTGAGACCCTCGGCCTCTCTTCGGTGGGATTCCATCTAACCATAGAAGGAAAACCTAACTTCGGTGGTCACTCACCCTATCTAGTCCAATTTCTTTTCTTTTCTTTTGTCATTGAAGAAAGGGTTTATGCATATTTATTTGCTACATCGTCTGAGATATTATTTTCAAGGTCTCTGGGATGCAACTACGAGAAGGAGGGATCTCGTTTCCAGAAAATATTCAGAATATCAATCAAAAGCGTCGAAGGAAGGTGTTAAAGAAGATCATGTTGCAAGACTCAAAGTACAAAAACCGATCCATCTGCGCCATCCACTGAAGGTCCCAGATCACACCATAAGGCATGCTGTTCACACCATCGCCTCTATCGTGACTACTTGAGCACAGAGGAGGGTCGATTAGAACCATATTGAGATAGGGGTAAACGCAAAGGTCGTTAAGTGATATTGGGACTCAATCCTTGCATGAGAAGGTATCCCTGCGATATGTTGTTCACGCCATCATCCCCGTTGTAGGCCAATTAGCAACCCAACGAGACCATGGAGGATGCCAAGGAAGCTAAGCGACAGTGGGACGCAGTCCCTGCACGAGAAAGGAGCCCTAAAAATATTCCTATAGCTTTTTCACACAATGGGAGGGTGTCATACTCTGTAATATCGTCCCTTCGTGTGATTCCAGTGTCCAAACCACAACAAAAGGAACATTGTCTCTCTAGGAAAAGGGAAGTAACCTCCAACAAATAATGCATGAGCCCTGCTACGTGGTCATTGCAACACTGCATCAACAATGAGCCATGGTCTTAAAATGATGTCTATGGTATAGCTAACCCATCCTTGTCGACGGTCAACTACTTTGTAATACGTGGGCCAATTTCATTAATAAAATGATGTCTAGTGAAATTCGTATGGAGCTTTTCTATTTAAATATGAATGAATGAATAAATTATATTTTAACGTCCATGAGACTAAAAATAGTCTATGGGACTACCATCTTCCTTGTTTTTTTTCCTTCTGTAATTCAATCATTTTCTTACTCAAATTGATGATGAGCTGACCCAACCTTCTAACAGTTCCCTCACTGAAAAGACAATGCCACGAAATTGATTCTAACATACTACGGTAACTATCCCTGATGTCTCTGAAAGCATCACATTCCAAAATGAAGTGTTTTTCTAATTCCACTGCCCCAGAAGTGCAAAAAGTACATACCCTTTCTTCCCAAGCTTCTTTAGGTCTCTTCCACCGTCCCGTTTCACACCAAAGTTGATGTGAGTTAGTTCTTAATTGAGCAATAAGAACCTTTTCTCTCCACAGAATGCTAGCTCCAATGTACTCTTTTTGTTGGAGATCACAAGTGGGATTGAATTCCTGAACATAATGCTTCTTCTTTCTACCCAACTCTTTTCCCCATATACCCTTACAGAACTTCTCCAGCACAAAATTATTTAACTCCTTGCTATTTGTGGGACATGCATTAAGGTAAATATTCTATTTTTGCATCCATTTGTTGTTTTGTCTCATCCATGATTTCTTTCTTTCGCTCATACCTTCATTGAAGATAACTTTCGGCCATCTACCTCCTCCCATTTGCTCAATTATTTTTAGATACCTTATAAGATGCACCATGGAAATTTCTTCGATGGGAGATGCCCCTATTTCACTCGACATTATCTCATAGGGAACCGAACCTTTTATTTTTAACTTTCTCAAGATCAAGCGTTTTTTAATTTTTTCAATTTGTTTCCTTTTTGAAATAGGGATATTGCTAGCCCACAATTCACACCCATATAATAGCACTGGAAAAACTAGGAGTCCAAAAATTACTTTGATCGTGTTCCAATCCCACAACTCTGCCTCTCTACATCTATTTTGAATTGCATATAATGCTTTCCACCCTCCTAAAATTCTTTTCTTTCTGCAATCCTCCCAATTAACCTTGTTGTTGAAATCGATCCCGAGATACTTGTATTCATTTACTTCTTCAAGAATTTTGCCTTCAAAGAAGAATGTATGTTGGCTTTTCTTCCTTTTATTAGAGAAAATCATTATTTTGGTCTTACTAGTGTTGACTTGCATTCCCACTTCTTTACAAAAATTATCAAGGGCATATAGGTGCATCTGCAATCCATGGGACGATTTAGCAACCAGCACAAGATCATCAGCATATAGAAGAATCTTTATCACAAACTCCCCCAATTGAAAAACATCCCCACCTTGAAAATTTATCCACTCTTCCAGTTTGTCAATATATAAACCAAAAAGGGTAGGGGATAAAGGGAAACCTTGCTTGACTCCGATGTCACTTCTAAAACTTTCTGAAATGCCTGCTGAAGTTCTAATTTTGACTTTCACCTCTTCATAAAGCCTATGAACGACAGCTCTATATTGTAAATGAATTTCAATTTCTTCCATTCTACACCACAACTTATCTCTACGGATTGTGTCAAATGCCTTTTTGAAGTCAACAAAGCAGAAAAATACTTATTCTATGCTCCCCCAAACCTTTTCAACAATGTGTCTCAGCGTGATACCATGATCTACTGTAGAATGCTTCGGCCTAAAACCTACTTGCCCTTTTACCCTCTTTTCTTTTACTTATGCCTACTTATTGATTTTATTTTCTACCATGCCACTCAAAATATTTGCAAACAAAGTACAGATCATAATGGTTCTATAGTTGGAAGGATTACTAATGTCTCCACTTTTAAAAAGGATAATTGCTAGACTATTTTTCCAATCCCTTGGGAATCCTTGTTGAATGACATTGTTGAATATGTCCATGATGTGCAGTGCCAAAATGTTCATTCCCCACTTTAGATATTCTGGTTGAATCTCAAACAATTCCTTTTCCTTCACTGTTTTCAACTTTTTAATTCCTGCCTCCACCTCATGCACAGTGAAAAGCTTTGTAGATGTGTTGATCCTGGGAGGAGGCTCAACCTCTAAATATTTTTCATAGATTTTCCTTGCATAGTCAAACCACTTATTGGCTGTAATATTATTTTCAAATTGCTTCTTCCTTGGTTTAAGTTCCTGCCAAAAAAAATTTGGGTTATTCTTGCCTAGATATATTATCTCTTCCCACCTTGTTTGCATGAACTCATATTTTTTCTTTTTTTAAATATTATTATATAACTTTACATGCATCTTCCCCTCTAAATATGGTGATTTTCATGTAGTTATGTGCAATGGAGTTTTATGCCCATATTTTATTAGGAGGGTTTGTTATATTAATCTTGTTACATTGGTATTGTCTTTTTATTATTACAACAGTGGTATCGTTTCTTTCTTAAAGCATATGACAATCGAATCCCACCGAAGAGAAATCGAGGGTCTCACCTGAAAACCCTCACTTGAAAACTCGTATGAGCTCTCAGATTATCAATAAAGCAAAAAATCCAAATCCATACCTTGGTCTTGATCCTCCTCTTTCTTTTATATTTGGTTGCTCAATAGAAATTGTGGGGATTACCTGTGGCCAAAAATAAAAACAATGGGCTAATGGCGCTTATTTATTTATTTATATATTTATTATTTTATTATTATTTGGTCCAACTAGGGGCAAGATTGGTCGGAGGATTGTTTGGGATCTAGGTATTGAAGGACCCATTCAAGATCATTTAGCATGGAGGTATGGAATAACACACTGGGTTGTATGGGATCCTGGTATCAATGCTTATATTGTGAATAACAATGAATTGCTTGAGGGCAAGAAATATTTTGGTGGGAGGATTTGTAATAGTCCCTTTCTTGATATGGTCAAATGCACAAAATCTGTCAATGGTATTTACCTTGTTATTTTCCCATGGTATTTGCCTTTGTTTTTCGAAGGAAAATAAAAAAATAAGGTATTTAGAGAGTCCATCAAGCCTATAAAAGGGGATAGAAGCTAGGAATTTGGAATCATTCGAGTTTATCTATCTTATTGTGTTTTTCTTGAGAACTTGGCGTGGTCAGTTCCAATTTGATTCCAAGGACGAGAAACCTCCTAGGTGTTATTTTTTCTGGTGGTTCCATCCAGGATCCACGATTGTGCTTAAGTCTTTATTTTTCTCTTTTGATGAGAAGTCGGGCATGCCATTGCAGGGGCTCTGATACTTTGTATGGGCATGTATTATTTTATTTCAGTTATTAATATAAATAAGGCTGCATTTCCAGATCTTGTCTATGTTCATGTTTTTTCTGAAATATTTTTATTGAGAACACTAAAATGTGCTAGATCTGATGAAACTTTTAAGATTCGAGATATTACAATGGTATCAGATTTGTGCATCCTTCTAGCCTGAGGGTTTTATGCAACGAACTTTGGTGGGATTTATTCTCACCCTAGATAGCATTTCCATCTTCAGTGGTATTTAATATCACCCTAGTTGGTTTATTTTGGAATTTTTCCTACTACTAGTTTGAAGGATGGATCTAGATCTATAATGAGGCATCCAGTGCAAACAGATACATAGACATTCAACAAGGCACTAGAATTTCCAGTAGAGGACTTTCGAGAAAATATCATGCATTTCAAGATTGATCTTATGATGTTGAAGCAGAGAGTATGAACAGTCTGAGACATTGTCTTACAGGAGAATAGAAAAATTGAGGAGTTCATAGGGGTATGTGCAAAATCAACAACCAAATTGTCTAATGTTGAGGAACGACTCAAGTCCCTCACAAGGCAACAAGAGGAGTACAGTTGGGACTTCTAGAGCATCCCTCTACATGGGTACATAGATAAGGCTTGCAACACAACCAACCCACCTTTATACATTGGGAAGAGTAGTGCAAAATTCTTCAAATGCATCATGTTGGGTGACCGAATGGAGCAGCATGAGTTGAGCATCGAGCAGCATCAACATAGTAGATTTTCAGGTATTTATCCTTCCCAAGGTATGGATTGGCGAGAGATTATGAGTTGGTACTCTATTGAGGGGTTGATCCCTAGGAGAATACTCACAACCAAGGGCATATTGTAGCTTGGGCCCTTTGGCATGGGCAATGATGGAGGGATGAAATGATACCATAACCCAAAGGTCCCACGACTTAGGTGGCATTGGGATCCAGGAAAATCCATTGCGGGCAAGATTGGTCGGAGGATTGTTTGGGATCCAAGTATCGAAGGACCCATTCAGGATCATTTAGCATGGAGGTATGGAATAGCACATTGGGTTGTATGGGATCTTGGTATCAATTTTTATGTTGTGGATATCAGTGAATTGCTTGAGGGCAAACAATATTTGGGTGGGAGGATTTGTAATATTCCCTTTCTTGATCAGGTCAAAATGGACGAAATATGTCCATGGTATTTACCGTGGCATTTTCTCATTGTAAAAAGGGATAGGAATTTGGAATCATTCGATTTTATATATATTATTGTGTTTTTCTTAAGAAATTGGCGTGGCCAATTCCAGATTGATCCCAGGGACGAAAAACCCCATGGGTGTTCTTTTGTCTAGTGGATCCATCCAGGGTCCATGATTGTGCTTCAGTCTTTATTTTTCTCTTTTGATGAGCAGTTGTGCATGCCATTGCAGGGGCTCTCATACTTTGTATGGGCATGTATTATTTTCCTTTGGCTATTAATATAAATAAGGCTGCATTTCCATATATCGTATATGTTCATGTTTTTGCTTAAATATTTTTATTGAGAACACTAAAATGTGTTAAACTTGATGAATTTTTTAAGATTCAGAATATTACAACCCCTTCCCTGTTGTCCACATCCAACATCGTCAACATGTTGGCATATGTTTCCATATTTCCCTGTGTCTTGCACGACTTTTGAAAAATGAAACAAAATGCCATTATATAAGTTACAAGTGGAAAAAATTACTATTTTTAGGTCAAAATACTTTGTACCATACAAATTATAAGACACGCATCACATGTTATTCAAACAAAAAAATTTAAATCATGTTGACTGAAATGCATGTTGCATTTCAAGAAGAATCATTGGTAACGTGATATTTGAAAGTTATACCTTAAACATAATAATATCCAAGCTTCAACAAATGATGGATTCTACAATGCCAAATCACTAAGATGATTGGATGGCACTTGTACCTAAGATATTATGTCAATTGCTAGTGGCAATATTGTGATATTACATTGCTTGCATTGATAGGTAAATTCCAAAATATTTGGAGTCAATGGTTTATTGTGGCATTTAGAGACTAGGGTACTAATTTGACTGCTAAATATCATTAAATGTATTAATTATCCCAACCACACGCATCACATGTTATTCAAACACAAAAAATTAAAGCATTTTGACTTAAATGCATGTTACATTTCAAGAAGAATCATTGGTAATTTGATATTTGAAAGTTGTACCTTAAACATCATAATATCTAAGCTTCAAAAAATTATGGATTCTACAATTCCAAATCACCAAGCCAATTGGATGGCACTTGTACCTAAGATATTATTTCAATTGCTAGTGGCAATATTGTGATATTACATTGCTTGCATTCATAGGTAAATTCCAATATATTTGGAGTCAATTTTTTATTGTGGCATTTAGAGACTAGGGTACTAAGTTGACTACTAAATCTCATTAAATGTATTAATTAGCCCAACCACACACTAGAATCATAAGTTTTAATTCAAGTTTTGTTGGTGTGATCATAATTTCTATCCAAAAATTTCATGATGTGATTCAAAAAATAAATGAGGAACAAGAGATTGATAGCATAGAAGATGAAATAAAAAAACTTTCAACAAATAAAAATGGAAATTTTTTGCATTTATTCAACAATGTTGCTCTTTTAATAAAAATTTTAACAAATAAAAAATGGGAATTTTTTGCATTGATTCGACAATGTTGCTCTCACAACAAAATTTAAATCTAAAAGAATAAATATTCTAGTTATAATACTATACAAATATGTCCCAAGAATGGACTATATTCTTCCTATTTGATGAACCTACAAACTGATTCACTCAATTTTTCAACCATTTCCAAAGGTAGGCTTTTTACTTGTAAATTCACTATGTAAATGGTAAAGCCAATGTTAACTATGATAAATATGAAAATTCTAATATGTCGGACCAGATGGAGCCATATTGAACTTTGGAGTTCCGCGACCCCATTGTGATCTCCACAACGGCAACCGGCAACCGCGAGGGGTGCCATGACCACCACCATGACCTCATCCTACATAAAGGTAGGACAAGAGCCTCAAGAAACTAAAGAGTAGATAGAAAGAAGGTATTCGTGGGAGAGATGACATATGACAGGTATGCGTGGGAAAAAATATAAATTTGAAAAAGAAAAGGTAAAATTTTCATAGAATCATGTAAACACTTAAACACTTGGGACAAATATTTTTAAGCTAGAACTAGAATAACTAAACAACAATGAACTCGAAGATTCCACATAATAGGAAGTCGGAAAGAAAGACAATTTGTATACAACCAGTGTGTTCATGACTGTCTTGGTAACTGAAGTAACTTCTGAAGACAATGTAGTTAGTTTTTTTTTTCAACATGAAAAATACTCTGGTTTTATATATTGTACCAGAAACAAACTTCATCCAACCTGAGAAAACTTTCCAATCATTAAGTTACAAAAACTTTCTAAGTTTTCTCAAAGCGATCCACACAAGCACTGTCCTGAAAACCTGGACACGCACTTAAATCTAACCATCTGAAAGTTTGATCGACTACATCAGCAATACCTCAAAAATTACAACTTACAGCAAAACAAAAACTGGAAGAAAAAATTTTATCATAAACATTGAACTTTAAGTAATTTCCATAACACAGAGATTGAAAAAAAATCCATCTCACAATAAGTGCACAGTTCCAGTTGCTCCATGACCTTCTGACACATGTAACTGATAATGCATTTCCCGGAAGTTTCCCTCTAGCCCTTTCTTTGATAGTCTATCAGCTACAACGTTCTTCTCTTTGTATACATGGTGGAAAGAAATCATAGAAAAGGAGCTCTTTAGAATATTTATTCTCTCCAACCAATGTGCAATCGAACCCAAGTTTATAGAAACTTCCTAATTCAAATGGTCAATTAAAACTTTTGCATCCCCGATAATCTAAATCTTATCCATGTACAACTGGTTGGAAAACCATAATAGGCCCCAGAGAGCCAGGACTTCGGCCTTCATATTCTTTCCAATGCCACCGTTCCAGTAAATTTTATAGTGGCACTCAGGAGACATCAGTAACCATGCCCCACAACCACAGATAGATTGCTACGAATCCCCATCAAAAAAACCAACAGGATAACATACCTCGTGGGGGAATATATGCTTCGAAAAATCAGAAGGAGGCTTTTGGTTGATCTTTAAATGTTCCCATGAGAAAATGATTTGAAAAGAAGTATTTTTTGGATTACACGGTGTGCCTTCAAAAATAATTATGTTTCTGGTACACCAGATATGCCAGTGGAAAAAAATAGGAATAATCCTGACAAGTTGCCCTCTTCCCATCCACCACCTCAAGCAAGCCTCCGTCGATTGATAGAACGGTGTGTTGACCTTAATATTTTCACAAACCATTGTCAGAGTATTAAGTGCATAGGGACAGGAATAGAACAAATGGTTGTTATCCTCCTCCGCGAGCCCACAAATCAAACAGATACCAGGACCCTTCCACCCTTGTTTCTGTAGATTTTTCCAGGTAAAATTTCTATCTTTCCATACAAGCCATAAGAATATTATCATTTTAATCTGAGCTCTAGATTTCCATATAACTTTAAACCAGCCATCGGTATCCGAAATCACTCTATTTTTAATCAACTCCAAATATATTTCCTTTAATTTCAAATCTTCATTTGTAGTCTTACCATTCCATAACAGTCGATCCCCCTCAGCCAATCTGCACAGACCAAGAGATTTAAGCGTGTTTGTGTACATCATCCATTTCCCTTCCCAATTCATATCCAGCCCCAGCTCAGCACTATCCTTCCATTTCGGGATCTCCCCAACCCATTCCTTGATAATCGGGTGCAAAAGAAACACCCCTTTCGATTAAGCAACATTTCGCATGGCTTCCAATCGTTGGACATCAATGAAGTGAACCTGTAGACACTTTCAATGCGGCTTTGTACAAAACGAAGTACAGCTAAAATTTATAAACTTATGCGATATGTTCAAGAAATGCTTATTGAATTTGAGCACACACAATTAAAAATTTAGCTGGGATAAAACAAAATCAATATCTGTGGAGCTATATTTGTGGAGCTATAGTTTCATTTAGATTTTGTATTTATTTAAATTAAAAAATTAACTTACATTGCCAAACGTATTACTAGAGCTATAACTGAACAAATATAGATAGCGAAATAAAACCTCCCTAGTATCATTACATTAATTAGTAATTCCTTTAAAATTATTTTGGACAATTTAGCTATCTTTTGAAAGCTTATAAAACAATTTAACTAGAGAACATTGATAAAATAATAAGCAGATATTATAGATATTTTAACTAATCCTTCAGAGTGATTTGATTCGACCAAAAGCTCAATATCATGGATCATAAACCACACTCAGGATGCGATTTGCTTTAAGAACCTCTCACAATCAATTAAATCCTTACAAAATCCAAATGGGTGACCACATTAAATCATTAAGTAGTGTTAAATTATAATTATAATTAGTTTCATCAATTCAAAAAGCACGCTAAAATCTACTGCAAATTTAGGTTCAGTTGCTTTATGTCATTACGCTCACGACGCTCACGATTTACACACTGAAGAATTGACTTAAGGCCCTCCTAAGGAGAAATATTTGATGGATTCAGAGACTTTGCTATAATTTCTATCAAGAATCAAGCCAAATAAATAAAGAATCGGCGTATAAACAGGATCTTAAGCTTAAGCACCCTAACTTAGCATTTATTTAATAGAAAATTGAAATACATCTGGATGGAAAAAACAAACTTAGAGACTTTGCTATAATTTCTATCCAGAATCAAGCCAAATAAATAAAAATTGGCGTATAAACACAATCTCAAGGTTAAGCACCCTAACTTAGCATTTATTTAATAGAAAATTGAAATACATTGGGGGGGAAATCACAAGCACCTGAATATGTCCCAGCAGCACTTGATCCATTTCAGTAGAGGTAAGAATCCATCATTTTCTAAAATGTTTAAGTAAACATGACCGATTGAAGGCTTTTCCTTCTGCTCTTCCTTTCCCTCTTTGTTCTGCAACAAAAAAATTCTCAATTGTGACCACTGCCTTAATCATTAACTAATTGTTAAGTTATGTATTAGAAATTTCAAACAATTTTTGTAATTATGTTTAAAGATATTGTGAACAGAAATTTAATTTGAATAATGAAAAAAAATTGATTATGGAATTAGTTCCATAAAGTAAAAAGACTGACGGTAAAAAATTCAAGAACTGAGAGTTAGTTGAACAGAATTCAGTTCAAACAGTTTCCCACCTCTGAGGATAAAAAGAGGATCCCAGTGAGGTTTGGGGGTTCTATTCGGTAACTGAAGGAGGAAAATACTCTGGAGAAAATTTTGGACTGGTGTTAACCAGAGAATTAAACCAAACTTTCTATTGAGTATTGGAATTGGAGACTGGACCGGATTGTCCCATAGTCTCTTCCAGAATATCTATCAACAATGAAGCTTAGGCTTAGAGCTCGGGGGAGAGTTGGAGGACGTAATTGCCTCACTCGTGGAAGGGAGGCATAAAATCGTTCCCAGCTTCAGAGGACAGATAAGTAATTGTTCACTGTATTTTTAGGAATTCTGTTTTCATAACTTTTCCTGTAGAAAACAAATTATATGGAAAGTTGTTTACTGATTTTAGTTAGTTATCTGAGGACGGTAAACCTAGATCCTTCGAAAGAAGGTTCTGGGTAGATCATCCTATTACTACCTATGAAATTACACGAACATTTATGGTCCGGACATATGTGCTGAAACTAATTATATAGTGAACTAAATGTCGTACTGTAAATGTATAGTAGAAACACAGTATTAAGACAAACTGTAATTTTACATTTCATGACAGAATAGTATTTTGTATCATCTGTTGTATTCTATATATATATACTTCTTAGAATACGAGTACAGAGATACAATTCCAAATATAACTTGTAAAATTAGTTCAGAAAAAGGGTATTCAAAACAACTGGGATTTATAGTGCTGACTTCTAGTAATGAAAATGGAAAGGAAGAAGTTATATACATATATGTAGAACAAAAAAGTGATTTTCAGGAATCGAAAACCATTGAAAAGAACAACCTCTGAAGGGAGAATCTTTGAATTGACATATTTAAAGATTTACTAAACAGAATTTTCATAAGTATTGACAGTCCATTGATTACATACTTAAGCCGAGAGTTACCAGATAGCAGTAATCAAACTTGAAAACAAAAGGACAAAGGCATTACTGTCGAAATGTAACAATACAGAGAATAAACTCAGAACATTAGGAAACGGTTTAATTCAAGAATTACAGTGACAAATTAACAAAATAACTCGTAACTGGATTATATATATATATATATATATATATATATATATATATATATATATATATATATATATATATATATATTCAGTGGTGTGAACGAGAAGAATAGAAATACATTGTCTATATCATGTTATTTCTATCCATGGTGAACAAGTGAATAACTTAAGTAACAGCTACAGGCGAACCCTTGTGGTATAACCCTGAATGCTACTCAACGAGAATATCAAATATTCTTAATTAAATAAAGAACAAAAACGATTTTCATTGGAAAGTATAAACCCTGAATATATACATACAGGGCAGCTATGGCACTATCTTAAAAATATATATATAGCATTAAAACCCTAGCTTTCAGGTTAACGAGTACGAGAACAGAAAGAGCAATATTTCTTTCCAAGAAGAAAACAGGTAAGTTCGAGCCTCAAAGTAGGACTCAAATCTTAAAATTACAATGTAAAATCAAACTTGTGATGATCCAACCATTAACAGAAGAAGTCCTCGCCTGTAATAAGCAGAGGCGAGTATTACGATTCAGAGTGGTAGGAGCAATATTTGTAGAGAAAATATCTATCTACTCACCTGTTCCATTGTAGAAGCACTTAAACTTGTTCCTTAAGAAGTGTTTGTCGTAAACTCTGTGTGAACCTACCACCAAACCCATAAAACAAATGTATAAGAAAACAGAGTTAAAATAGAAAATTGAAATCAAGGCAAAAGGGAAAATATGCTAAGAGTTGTCTGTATAAGAACTTGCTAAGTAAACAAAAGATTTCTAAGAGTAGTGATTGCGTTACCTGTTAAACCATGGTTGCAAGATTCAAGATGAAACTATCATCATACTTCTGTAAGGATTCTGACTCAGAAGTGTTGCTAGCACGAAACGTTGGGCCGAGAAGTTACTTCTCAGAAAAATGCATATGAAACTTAGCAGGGTTTCAGGAAATGTTCTCAGCACACGTTCTAAATCCAAGCATCCATATTGTGCCATAGTAACGAGCATATCTAGAAATAATAAAAGAAATTATATGGACAAACTTCCAAGAACAACAGAGAAATTACAGAGGAAACCGATGCGGCGACAAATGCAACAATGAGCCGATGGGAGACAGAGGGGTATGGGTGGTTACCCTAACTTACCCTTATCCACATCATCACCATAGATATCTTGAGATATGGATCGGACGGCGGAGGGTGCGCCAGATCATGGCACAGTTGTAGACCATAGCTCGAAGTCTTTAATCCCAGGATGGGCACATTAAAACATACACATTTCCATAAAACCACGTGTGATTCACCGAATCCATTATATGTACAAATAATTTAACGCTCAGTACTAGGTATGACACCCGTAATAAACAGATAATTAATTACATAGCCAAATGGAGGTTTTTGCATGTAAATAAATATTTCCTGTAAGTTATGTTACTATGAAACAAGCATAAAATGATGTTGTTAGACCATGCAGACATTCATATGAATTATGTAATGCAAATAAAGTGGTGCTAAGGTAATGTTAAATAGACGAATGTAATTTTTTTTTATGTCATTTTTATGTTGTAGTAATAGTTGTTACAAGTGGTATCGGAGTAGCGTTGTAATGTTGGGACCCTATGGGTCAACTAATGTTTAAGTTGTGTATTCCTAATGCAAACAGAAAGAGTTAGCAAGATAAAATGAGAAGGAAACCATTACAGCAACCACCTCTGAATGCCAGGGAACCACAACCCCGACAGGAGATGAACCCATAAATGTGGATATAGTTGGGGGTAGAACAGCATCAACAAACCAGTAGGATGTTAGAAGAGCAGCGGCACCAAACCAGCCTCCTTTTAACCACTGTGCAGAAGTTACAGGAGGAGATGGAGAGGGTGTGAAATGATAATGCAAGATTGGTGGAGGAGTAGGAGAGGATATTGAAAATTCTCTCTGATAAGCAGAATCAAGGAATTGAGAAGCCAAGTATCGATAGAGAATTCCAGGAAGGAAATGAACAGCAAATTAGGGATCATGACACGGACAGAATAGAAAGAAGTCAATCTCAGTGAAGTAACCGAAATAAGAACTATAATGAAGCTTAATATGATAATGTAACAGATCAGAAAGAAATAAAAAGGCAGAAAGTAGATCTACAAGGTGAATTTAGGAAAATAAAACCCCCCACATTTGATGGAGTAGAGGAGGAGGTAGCTGAAGCATGGCTAATTAATATGAATAAATATTTCCAAGTGTATGAATACAGCAGTAATCTTAAGGCCAGATTGGCTAGTTACCAGTTAAGAGAGAAAGCCACCTTATGGTGGGAAGAAGTGAAGAACGTCCGCAGTATAGAGGACCAAGACGTAACTTGGGATGCTTTCCAACAATATTTTAAGGATAAGTACCTAATATAGCGCTTTTATGATGAGAAATCTCGAGAATTTCATGATTTGAAGTTAGGACAAATGACTATGGATGAGTATATCACTAAATTTAATTCCTTACTGCGTTATGTGCCCTACCTAAGAGATTAAAAAGCTGAAGTACAGATATTTTTAAGCAGTTTTCCGATTCATATGAAAGAACGTATAGAATTCGTGAATCCTAAGACGATGGAAGAGGCTATCAGAAAAGCCAAAATGTGCTACCAGCAAGAAAAAGTCAAGGTGGAACAAGGAAAATGCTGGCAGGCCAAGAAGGATTATAAAGGCAGTTCTGGTTTTAAACGAAACAAAACTAGTAATTTTAAAGGTACAACTAAAAGTTCAATCAGTAAACATTTCGGTAAAAATCATCAAAGAATAAGGTGGCCTACAAAAGATAAAATTGTAGAAGCTTCCAGTAAGCCGGAACAAACTCAGAACCAGAAACCACCATTACAATGTTGGGGTTGTGGGGAGGCACACTACTACCGGAACTGTCCACGGAGAGGTAGGAGCGAAGCAATGACCAATTTACAAGAAGCCTCAACGGTGGGAGATGTCGCCAGAAACATACCCAGAATTAATGTAGCATTGGAGGACCGGCAAGCTGACCATCAGCCGACAATGATTGAACTGGAAGGTAAATTGCTATCTCAGCCTGTTTCTATTTTGGTAGATCCAGGTGCAAGTTTAAGCTATATAAGTCCAAAAGCAGTAGAAAATTGTAAATTACAAAGTCAGAAATATAAGAAATCATGGGTGGTACAGTTATCTACTGGATCCAAGAGGAAATTTAGTGCCAAAATATCAAATTGTGCACTAAAAATTTATGAACAGCAACTAACTGTGGATTTGAATATTTTACCTTTGGGATCTTATGATGTGCTTCTTGGAATGGATTGGTTGGAAAAGCATTGGGCTCTAGTAGATTTGAAGGAAAAGGTTATTTACTACAGAAAACAAGATGGCACTTGCCAGGAAATTCAAGGGATAAAGAAATCTGTACAGTTGCGTCCAATCACAGCATCCCAAATGGGTAAATGCATGAGGAAAGGAAGTCAACTATATGCCATTCAAGTGGGTTTTACAGACTCTAAAGAAAAGGCTTCTAGGCTGGAAAATATACCTATAGTGCAGGAATTCAAGGATGTATTTCCAAAGTAAATACCGAGATTGCCACCTAGAAGGGACATAGATTTTACAATTGAATTGATGCCGAGAGCATCGCCAATTTCAAGAGCACCCTATCGGATGAGTGTACCTAAATTGACTGAGTTAAAAATGCAGCTATAGGAATTATTAGATAAGGGATATATACAACCAAGTGTATCTCCTTAGGGAGCACCTGTATTATTTGTAAAAAAGAAGGACAGAACCATGCAAATGTGCATGGATTACCGTCAGTTAAATAAGCTAACTGTTAAGAACATGTATCCCTTACCGCAAATTGTTGATTTTTTTGATCAAGTAAAGGGAGCCACAGTATTTTCAAAAATAGATCTAAGATCAGGATATCATCAAATCAGGATTAAAGACGAAGACATACATAAAACTGCTTTTCGTACAAGGTACAGGCACTACGAATTTGTGGTGTTACCTTTCGGATTAACCAATGCACCAGCAAATTTCATGAGGCTGATGCATGGTATATTTCATCCCTATCTGGATAATTTTGTGTTGATTTTCATTGATGACATTTTGGTCTATTCTAAGAATGCAGAGGAACACAAGGAACATCTGTGGATAGTGTTGGAAATGCTAAGGAAGCACCAACTGTATGCCAAGTTCAGCAAGTGTGATTTCTTCAAGGAAGAAATTCAGTACCTTGGTCATGTAATCTCTACTGAAGGTATTTCAGTAGACCCTGAGAAGATCAGAACAATTATGGAATGGAAAGTGCCTCAAAATGTGGCAGACATACGATCCTTTATGGGATTGGCTGGTTATTACTGGCGATTTATTGAAGGATTATCAGGGATTTCTTTTCCAATCACTTCCAATCACTTCACTACAAAGGAAAGGAAAGGTATTTAAATGGACAAGAGAATGTAAAGACAGTTTTGAAAAGCTGAAGCAGTTGTTAACTACCGCTCCAGTGTTAAAAGTAGTTGATCCTAATAAAGAGTTTGAGGTGTGCACAGATGCATGCAAGGAAGGAGTTGGGGAAATCTTGTCACAAGAGGGAAAGGTGATTGTGTATGAGTCCCGAAAATTAAAAGAACATGAGTAGCGATATTCAGCCTATGTGCTCAAAACATCTCACAGCAGCCTAACTAGCTACTTTAAGCAGGCTGATCTCAACTCTCGTCAGGCAAGGTGGAATGCTTTCCCGAGCGAATTTGATATTGATATGCAACATGTGAAAGGTAAGGAGAACCGAGTAGCAGATGCATTAAGCAGGAAGTTGCATGGTGTTTATGAATTATATTGTAATCAAGTTGAGTGCAGATTTCTGGAACAAATAAAATCAGAAGAAGATAAAGTCCCTGAATACCAGTTTATGTGGCAGCAAGAAAAGGAGCTCAAAGAACAAGGAAAACCAGTTGAATATGAAATTGATCATGATGGTTTTTTAACTTTCAAGAAAATATTTTTTGTCCCAAACCGAATGGAGTTGAAGGAATTGATATTAAATGAATATCATCGAAGTAATTATTCGGGACACCCTGGTTATCAGAAGATGTTAACAGCCATAAAGAAGAATTAATTCTAGCCTGGTATGAGGAGAGATATAGCAGAATATTTGAATAAGTGCTTAAAATGACAACAAGTAAAAGTGGAGCACCGGCATCCATCTGGATTGATGCAGCCTATACCGGTACCTGAATGGAAGTGGGAAGTGATATCTTTAGATTTTATCACTGGACTACCAAGATCAAAAAGACACAATGATTCTATAATGGTAGTGGTGGATAGATTAAGAAAATCTGCACACTTTATACCAGTACAGTCCACTTATAAGATAGTGCAGATAGCAGATATATTCATGCGAGAGATTTTCAGATTGCATGGAATTCCAAAGACTGTCATATCTGACAGGGTTGTAAATTTTACAACAAAATTTTGGAAAACATTGTTCACTGGGTTGGGAACTCAAATTAACTTCAGCACTACTTATCATCCACAAACATACGGACAAACAGTGCGAGTAAATCAAATTTTGGAGGACATGCTACGTGTGTATGTAATGCAGCGGCCTACTAGGTGGGAAGAGTATTTACACCTAGTAGAATTTGCATACAATAATGGCTATCAGGAATCACTCGAAATGAGTCTGTTCGAAGCCTTGTATGTGTGACAATGTCGAACTCCTATTAATTGGAGTAGCCCAGAAAACAAGCTGATGCTTGGACCCGACATGTTAGCTGAAATGGAGGCAGAAGTAAAGAATATTCGAGAGAATTTGAAGGCAAATCAGGATAGAAAAAAGGTGTATGCAGATAGAAAAATAACCTATCATGAATTTGATATAGGGGACCATGTGTACGTAATAATTAAGCCAAATAAAATCATGTTAAGGTGGGCCTCATGTGCCAAGTTAGCTCCCAGATTTTGCGGTCCATTCCAAATATTGGAATGAGTAGGACCTATGGCTTACCGATTGTATTTTCCTATTCATATACGACTACACAACATTTTTCATGTGTCACTATTGAAAAGATACATTCACAATTCAAAACATATAATCCACTGGCAAAATATTCAAGTCAAACTGGACGGAGAATTTCTGGTCGAACCCCTCAGTATAATCGATCGGAGGGAAATCATGCTCCGGAAGCGAGCCATCACCCAGGTTAAAGTGCAATGGAAGCACTTTGGCCCGGAAGAAGCTACCTGGGAGAATGAAAGTTTTGTTCAGGAAGCCTATCCTGAACTTTTTACTGAAACAGAATGAGAACACCAGGGACGGTGTTCACTTCCAGGGGGGAAATTGTGACCACTTCCTTAATCATTAACTAATTGTTAAGTTATGTATTATAAATTTCAAACAATTTCTGTAATTATGTTTAAATATATTGTGAACAGAAATTTAATTTGAATCATGAAATACACTGATTATGGAATTAGTTCCATAAAGTAAAAAGACTAACGGTAAAAAAATTCAAGATCTGAGAGTTAGTTGAACAGAATTTAGTTCAAACAGTTGCCCACCTCTGAGGATAAAAAGAGGATCCCAGTGAGGTTTGGGGGTTCTTTTCGGTAACTGAAGGAGGAAAAGACTCTGGAGAAAATTATGGACTGGTGTTAACTAGAGAATTAAACCAAATTTTTTAGAGTACTGGAATTGGAGACTGGACCGGATTGTCCCATAGTCTCTTCCAGAATATATGTCAACAATGAAGCTTGGGCTTGGAGCTTGGGGGAGAGTTGGAGGACGTAATCGCCTCACTCGTGGAAGGGAGGCATAAAATCAGTCCCAACTTTAGAGGACAGATAAGTAATTGTTCACTGTATTTATAGGAATTATGTTTTCATAACTTTTCCTGTAGAAAATAAATTATATGGAAAGTTGTTTATTGATTTTAGTTAATTATCTAAGGACTGTAAACCTAGATCCTTCGAAAGAAGGTTCTGGGTAGATCGTACTGTTACTACCTATGATATTACACAGAAATTTATGGTCCGGACATATGTGCTGAAACTAATTATATAGTGAACTGAATGTCGTACTGTAAATGTATAGTAGAAACACAGTATTAAGACAAACTGTAATTGTACATTTCGTGACAGAATAGTATTTTGTATCATTTATTGTATTCTATATATATATACTTCTTAGAATACAAGTACAAGGATAAAATTCCAAATATAACTTGTAAAAGTAGTTCATAAAAAGGGTATTCAGAACAACTGGGATTTATAGTGCTGACTTCTAGTAATGAAAATGGAAAGGAAGAAGTTATATTTCAGGAATCGAAAACCATTGAAAAGAACAACCTCCGAAGGGAGAATATTTGAGTTGACATATTTAAAGATTTACTAAACATAATTTTCATAAGTATTGACAGTCCATTGATTACATACTTAAGTTGAGAGTTACCAAATAACAGAAATCAAACTTGAAAACAAAACGACAGAGGCATTACTGTCGAAATGTAACAATACATAGAATAAACTCAGAACATTAGGAAACGGTTGAATTCAAGAATTACAATGACAAATTAACGAAATAACTTGTAACTGGATAATATATATATATATATATATATATATATATATATATATATATATATATATATATATATATATATATATATATATATATATATATATAATTTTTTGTGAACGATAAGAATAGAAATACATTGTCTATATCAGGTTATTGCTATCCATGGCGAACAAGTCAATAACTTAAGTAACAGCTACGGGTGAAAACCTTGTGGTATAACCCTGAATGCTACTCAACAAGAATATCAAATATTCTTAATTAAATAAAGAACGAAAACGATTTTCATTGGAAAGTATAAACCCTGAATATATACATACAGGCCGGCTATGGCACTATCTTTAAAAATATATATATAGGATTAAAACCCTAGATTTCAGGTTAACCAGTACGAGAACAGAAAGAGCAAGATTTCTTTCCAAGAAGAAAACAGGTAAGTTCGAGCCTCAAAGTAGGACTCAAATCTTAAAATTACAATGTAAAATCAAACTTGTGATGATCCAACCATTAAAAGAAGAAGTCCTCGCCTGCAATAAGCAGAGGCGAGTATTACGATTCAGAGCGGTAGGATCAATATTTGTAGAGAAAATATCTATATACTCACCTGTGCCATTGTAGAAGCACTTAAACTTGTTCCTTAAGAAGCGTTTGGCATAAAATTTGTGTGAACCTACCACCAAACCCATAAAACAAATGTATAAGAAAACTGAGTTAAAATAGCAAATCAAAATCAGGGCAAAAGGGAAAATATGCTAAGAGATGTTTGTATAAGAACTTGCTAAGTAAACAAAAGAGTTCTAAGAGCAGTGATTGTGTTACCCTTTAAACCATGGTTGCAGGATTCAAGATGAAACTATCATCATACTTCTGTAAGGATTTCGACTCAGAAGTGTTGCTAGCATGAAATGTTGGGCCGAGAAGTTACTTCTCAGAAAAATGCATAGGAAACTTAGCAGGGTTTTAGGAAATGTTCTCATCACACGTTCTAAATCCAAGCATCTGGACTGTGCCATAGTAACGAGCATATCTAGCAAGAATACAAGAAATTCTATGGACAAACTTGCAAGAACAACAGATAAATTGCAGAGGAAACCGATGCGGCGACAAACGCAACAATGAGTCGGTGGAAGACAGAGGGGTATGGGTGGTTACCCTAACCTACCCTTATCCGCATCAGCACCGTAGATATCTTGAGATATGGATCGGACGGTGGAGGGTGCGCCAGATCATGGCACAACTGTAGACCGTAGCTCGAATTCTTTAATGCTAGGATGGGCACATTAAAACATACACATTGTCATTAAACCATAACCAGATTATACATGAGGTTAAGACGCGTTGAAAACCGCGTGTGATTCACCGAATCCATTATATGTACAAAGAATTTAACGCTTAGTACTAGGTATGACACCCGTAATAAACAGATAATTAATTACATAGCCAAATGGAGGTTTTCGCATGTAAATAAATATTTCCTGTCAGTTATGTTACTATGAAACAAGCATAAAATGATGTTGTTCGACCATGCGGACATTCATATGAATTATGTAATGTAAATAAAGTGGTGCTAAGGTAATGTTAAAGAGATGAATGTAAATTTTTTTTTTATGTCGTTTTTATGTTGTAGTAATAGTTGTTACATCAATCATCTCCATTCTTCAAGAAGCAATTCTTTCCCCATTTATTTGTGTCTATTGCCTGTTAAATTTTTGCACGGAATTTGCAGAGGCCAAAGAAATCTCGGCTAGGGAAAGCACTCCCTCGTTCGGACATTGCAAAATAATAAGATTTTAGTCTGAAGCATTGATGATTAATGTTTCCCATCATAAGTAGAGACCATGAATATCACCTTAATGAGGCAACATCTTACGCCTTTAGCTGCACTTATTTCGAGTTAGGAATGAGAACATGGATTTTCATGAAATCAAAAGAACCTCGTTGCTGCGAAGTTAGTTGAGTGGATTGCATTTCAAATCCTACATTTTAGAAACCAGTGGCTACTAGTACTAGTAACGTGTAGAAAGAAAGAAATTATATTAATGTTTAAGGAATGACCATAAAAATAGGTCAATGGAACTAGAGAGTACAATAACGTCCATACACTGAGGAGTATTAAAAGATCTTTATAAAAAAATAAAAATAAAGCAAAAAAATATATATAATGCCTAAAAACCAAAATGAAGAAAATCTTAAACTCTAAGTACAGAAAGTTAACTTTGAAAAAACAGGTTTGAAACTCTGACATAATCAACCTATAGGTTTCAAGTAAATTTAAAACCCTAACCCATTGACCTCATGCATTGGGTTGGATTTTGTAGTTCTAATGTTGTTGGGCAACCAACATTAATGGCAAGCCTCAGTTTTATTGTGCAACAAAAACTATTTGATGTACGACATAAAAGAATACAATAAAAACAGATCCTCCATGTGATGCAATGACATAAAAATATAAATCTGGCTCATAGTAAAAAAATGAAATATAGGATTTTTTTTACTTTTAGTTATTTTATATTTTTTTAATTTAATATAATTATATTATTTCATATGACATTTTATTAATGAGTCACAGTAATAGTGAAATATTTTTACCACGTTCTGTATACACTAAACATATGTATTTATTTTTATTTTTTATTATAATAAATTAATTTTAATGTTTTTGAATTATTATATGGCTTATCCCTTATTGGAGTGGTCAACGAAGGGACAGGGTTTCATGATAGGATATTTAATCCCCTCCCACATGACGACAGAAAGTGGAGGCATGTCAAAGAAGTCGTTGTTGGCAAACGGGCTAAGAAGTTTCGAGAACAAACGATGGTTATTTGTGTTGCTTGGTTTGTCATTGGTCTTCACTGTTGGTTTCAAGGAATGGATAGTGAGACATTGGTGGGAATTTTATTCCTTGGATCGGAGGGTGGTTATCTGTCATAACCATACCCTGCCCTTCATTCTGCGAGTTCAAAGTCAAGCAATGATTTAGGTGTAAATGTTGTCAAACATATCAAGGAGGTGGTTCTGAGAATAATCATATGGGACCCTTGCTCGCTTTGGGCAGTCCTAGCCGAGGGAGAGTTTTTGGAGCTAGGGTGTGTGAATCACCTAGTTGGTTGAGCTATTATCACATCCGCTATTAAGGTTTCCCCTCTCTCCTTGGAACAAGAGTTGGTTTCTTATTTAATTTTACTTTCAGTTCAGCATTTTTCTAGTCGGGTCTTTGTAGTCGTGTCTATTTTGTTCTAGGGGTTGGTTGGGGTGGTTGTTGAGGTTGGTGGAAGTCCAATTGTGGCTCGTGTTCTTTACTTTTGTAGTCCTTCGCCTGTGGAGGGTCTGTGGGGTGGTGGGTTTGTAGCCCTCGGGACTTCATTTTCTAGGGTGGGGTCCTAGAGTCTTGTGCAAGCTAGGGGACCTGTAGGAGTTTGGGCTTGTGAGGTATTTGGTGGTGGGTTGGTTCTGTAAAGAGGGGTCACTAGCCTTGCTCAGCTCAGTGACCAAAAGGTGGTTGTCTTCACACCAGTGGGAATTATGAAGTTTGGCAGTACACTTTTGGAGTTGGCTTGTCAACTAGTGAGGTGTCCTGGGACTTCGGGAAGTTCATCCCTCCTTGCAGGCGGGTCATTGGATTGATCGTTTCGTATGGGTTTTGTGCGGTGGCCAATTGGAGCATGATGTAGCACTAGTGTAAATGGGTTCGGAGAAGCATCGGTCCTCATGGCCATGGTATAGCACAACAAGTGGAACAACAAGACTATGGGGAAGAGGTAGAACAACAGCATGCAAACTCGCCTAGGCAGGTTGATTTACCTCCGCCCTTTAATTTTCTAGAAGCGGGGATACACTAGGGTATAGCATCGAGGGAGCAGTTGGCCTGTTCTCTCACGATGGCCACAATGAAGTCATTGTTTTTGTGCATGACATCCAGCACAATCAATGGCATATGATGGATTAGTTAAGTTTATCTTCATTGATGACATAAGAGGCTACAAGAGAGGTTGGAGTAAGGTAGGATGGTTCATATGGAAGCACACATCCACGAAGCCTTTCATTTGTCGTATGGAAATGGTCACGATGACCCGGGAAATCAACTTACTAAGGATGACTATGGGGTGTATTTTGATACTTGGGATTTTTTGGTTATTCTGGGCAATCTGTTTGTGGTCCTTAAGGTTCCTTTTGTTGCCGTCAATGTCTTTTTGTGATTACCATCTAGCCAACAAGTCTTATAAGAATGAGGTCGGTGGTATTTTGAAATTAATTTCCTCAAGATGTAACTCTTTTATGAATTAATAGAATATTTTGATTTACAAAAAAAAATAATATTGCCCTTAAATGAATTCAACACTCTAAACAACTTATGAAATACTCCAAATTTATAGATTAAACAACTTAAATTTATGATTCTTAAAAAAAATTATTAAATTTGAGCAAAATTACCAAAAAAACCAATACTAAAAAATTAATTTCATTTATTAATTAAACCAAAAAAAATTATATTTATAAATAAAAATTATTTTCTAAATAAGAATGAAATAATAATTTCGCACTTTACATTAGAAACCCGTCAAAAGTATTAAATTTATATATGCGCCTGAAATAATAATTGATACTTTACATTACAAACCCATCAAAATTATTAAATTTATACATGCACATGTTTATATCGAGACATACGTTTAAACACGTATATACATGGTCGTATTTATTAAAGGAAAAAACATTTTAAATGAATAAATCTACCGACTTCATATGCTCGAACATCTAACAAATTGACATGATATAAGGATATGATTATATCCGTTGGAAACATTCGTAAAGGATATAAGGATATGATTATATCCTTATCCTATCATAAAATTTATTTCAGATAAAATCAAACAACATGCATCATGAACTTGGACATCTAATATAATAATATATAATAGCTATTTAATAGAAAACAAAAAATAATTTATATAATTATTACATTTGTATTGAAGATGTTAAAGTTATTGTTAGGATTGATTCATTACAGTAAGTTAAGATTTTAGTAATTAAAAAAAGCCTTGTCATTCTTAATGTCGATGAAGGTTGGAGTATTAGCAGGTGTTTATTTCTATTAATTAGTTTTCAGTCTTTTTCTCTTTCAATCTTTTCATTCTATGTTTTACTTAATAATATTGTTTCATATTAATTTTCATTTTAAATAATTTTATTAATTACAAATTTTATTGTCATTATATTTAAAGATAAATATTGTAAATTATGAAAATACTTTTTCTCCTTTTAACCATAGACTATACTTTTTCTCCTTTTAACCATAGACTAATTTCTTCTCGTTTTTACAAAAAAAATTAATAGCTAAATCCTTTAAATTAAAAATTATAATAATAAAAAATAAACAAATATAATAAAATGAAATTAAAATTTAATAATAATTTAAACTAGTCCATGGGGTCTTGGATATACGGTGATCGGGTGAGATGTTTAAGCACTGTTTGATGTGAAGACATGCGTTCAATTTCGGGTTGTTACTCGTGAGCTTGTTAAGGCACTCTTTGATGTGAAGTCATCCCATTGTTACTCGTAAGTTGGTAAGGCACTCTTTGATGTGAATCGGGTGAGGTGTTAAGGCACTCTTTGATGTGAATTCGTCATCCCCCTTGTTAGTTGTGAGCTGTTAAGGCACTCTTTGATGTGAATTCGTCATCCCCGTTGTTAGTCATGAGCTGTTAAGGCACTCTTTGATGTGAAGTCATCCCCATTATTACTCGTGAGCTGTTAAGGCACTCTTTGATGTGAAGTCATTAGTTCAATTCCCGGTTGTTACTCCTTGATGTGAAGTCTTAGGTTCAATTCCTTGCCGTATTTGGACATCCTGATGTAGTCCTACCCAGGTTACAGAAAAAGAAAAAAAATAATAATAATTAAAATTAAAATATAACAGAAATATAAAAATATTTAAAATTAAAATTTAATAAAATTAATTGATTTTTCTTCATAGTCAAACTATTGTTATGTTCCAACTGCCAAAATTTAAATATAAAATTATTACGTTGAGAGATGCATTCTACAGCCCAGTGTGTTTGTCCCTCTTAAAATAAAAATAAAATATTATTTAAATAGAAAAGCAATGTGGGATATATATATATATATATATATATATATATATATATATATATATATAGTTGTCCATATAACCTAATATAATTTCATTTAAAGTAATTAGAAGTAAAAAGAAAAATATGTGAACAAGATATTTAAACATCATACTTTTCAAAAATATTTTAACACTTTATATCAACTTCATATATATCTATAAAATATATATATATATATATATATATATATATATATATATATTGCAAAGAAAATATTTAAAAGTTGTATAGAATAAAATATGCAAGGTGGGTGATGAAAAAAAAATTTTAATATGAATTAATATGGACATATACTTAAAAATATATTAAAAATAAAAGTAATGTTCACTGATAAAATGGCTCAATGCACATGTTATGTAATCTCTATAGCATTCAAAAATACACTTAAAAAAAAAAAAAAAAAAAAAAAAATTACAAAAATGTGAAAATTCTTAGTATTGTTCATTTCTTTGATAAGTGTGTTTATTTTAGAATAAGATTTTCATAATTTTAATTTAATTATCAATAATTATTAAATGATGGTCAAAATTTAACCTTTATAAAAAAAATTAAAATTATTGTAATAATATACACAAATCAATGGTTGAAATTTATTTAAAGTAATTGTATGTTTTTTTTATTCTTTTAATTAAATTAATTAATTAAAAAAAAATCATATGAACAAAATTCATATGAAGTGAATTATGATTTTTATTTTATTAATTTGTTTTATTTTGACTATGTCAAAATGTTAAACATTACAACACCTCTCATGACAATTAATAATAATTTAAAATAAAGTTATAATTTACTTAATTTTTATTATTTTTTAAATTTTAGCAACATGAAATGTATCATGAAGTGTGTGTTTTGATGTTTATTATGGATTTATGATGTTTTCAAGTTTATTAATACCCATATTTATATGTAGAAATATAATTTTAAATATATAAATAAATATTCAACAATTTAAAATAATATATATATATAATTAAAAAATAAATAAATAAAATTAAAATATATGTTTATATATTTATACACAACATAAATAATAAATAATATAATATTTAAATATTTAAGTTTATATTATAAAATTTAAATAATTATTTAATCATAGTTCATTGACATCAAATATATTATAAACTTAACAAGTCATAAATAACAATTAAATTCAAATAAGAATAATAGCATCTTTCCAAAAACACCCAAACTAAATACAATTAACAACTAAAAACATTATAATATATAATATAATTTCACAACGATATTAATATATTATAATTTAATAACAAGTAATATAATATATAATATAATTTCTCAATCATATTAATATATTATAATTTGTTTGATAGATAATGAATTATAAAATAAAAATTATAATATATAATATAACTTCTCAATCATATTAATATATTAATATTATTATAATATAATTTATCAATATTAATATATTATAATATTAATTTCTCAATCATATTAATATATTATAATTTATATTATAATTTAATAACAAGTAACATAATATATAATATAATTTCTCAATCATATTAATATATTATAATTTGTTTGATAGATAATGAATTATAAGAATGAAAATTATAATATATAATATAATTTCTCAATATTAATATATTATAATATGTTTGATAACATTATAATATATAATATAATTTCTCAATCATATTAATATATTATAATTTGTTTGATAAATAATGAATTGATAAATGTTTTTTTTGGATTGATTCTAATAATGTGATTAATTCGAAAAGATATTTATTTATGAATCACAAAAGTCTCACATAATAAATATATTATATAATTATTTAATTTTAATAATAAATTATATTATATTTTTTATTATATAATTTAGTATATATTTTAACTTATTAATTATAATAAGTTATAATATATAGTATATATTTTAATGTATTAATTATAATAAGTTATAATTAACAAATAATAGTATACTAATTAATTAAGTGAAATTTAGCTCAAGTGGGATGGCTTACTATTTGTATTTTAAGTAGATTTGGTTCAAATCTCCTCAAACATATTGACTTTTATGGCATTTATAAAATATTGGTTTTATCTAGTGGAATATAGATTATAATATATATATAGGTAGATAGTTACAAATATTGAATTATATTATATAATATAGTATATTATATAATATTATATTGATATAGAATTGTTAAAATATATTACATTGTTTTATATATCACTCTAAATCTATAGATCTATTAAGTATTGAGAGAGAAATCAAATAACTCAAGGTGCAAACCTCTTTTTTTAATGCAAAACTTGAGGAATATTTACATCTCGAAAGATTTGATTTGTCTCGACGCTTTATAGATCCGAAGTTAAGATGGATCTAGATTGATTTAATAATTATTAATTTCATTTCATTTATTTTATTTTATTTATTTTATTCTTATGTAATTTGAACTAGTCAAAATGCTTACATAACAAAACATCACATCACATAACAAAATCTTTTCCATACTGGGTTGGAGAGTGCCTCTAGGCACAATTATATAATTAGTTGGTTAATTGGATTTATCTTAGTTCTTTAGGAGGAATGATTATTATCCTCCCCTCCGAGATTCAATTCTCACAATAAATATATTGAGCTCATATTAAGTATATTGTTGTAATTGTTTCAAGCCTTTTTTTTCTTTAAAATAGTCATCAATGTAAGACTCATTCAAGTTCATGTTAGTCCCTTTCATAGGATGGTAAAATTTATCCATTCCTTAGAAATTCTTCTCTATAGTGATAGTTTTCTTCATTAGAGGAAATTTCAGCCTAAATGTGGCCTCCTAAGGGAAATTATTAAAATAATAGTTAAAATAATAAAATAAGAGTTATGAATTTTGGAGGGAAAAGAAGAAAACTATTTTTTTTTAATTGTATTTTTTGCTTATCTCATTATAGGTTTCCTCAAATTTCAAGTGTAAACAATCATTGGATGTGGAATTAAATTCCACATCTAACAAGTATCCATCATGCATAATTGTGAGAAGATCCGCATTGAAAAAATCACATATACATTAAAAAAATGTGTTTAACACACTTTTTTGATGTATCTGCAATTTTTAACAATGTAGGTCTTCTCAAAAGTATGCATCATGGGTACTCTTTGGATGTGAAATTTAATTATGCACCTGACGATTGTCTATACTTGAAATTTGAGTAAACCTATAAATGAGATAAGCCAAAAATACAATTAAAAAAAAAGTAGTTTTTCTTTTTTTTCCATCCAAAATATTTACATGTACCTCTTTTTAAATTTAAAGGATTTTGATTGATTTACATATTATGACATGGAAAATACATGAAAATTTTAGGCTGAAATTTCCTCTAATGTGCTTGGAACCTTGCACATTTACAAGGTACTAACAAGGAATTTATCAATTCAATATCTAGGGCAGGATTTCTAAGGGATACTTGAGGCTTATTCGCTTACGGGAACATTTCTAAGGTTTCAAGAAACAAAAGTGCTTCGTCGCTTACTTAGAACCTTGTACATTTGCAATGTCCAAAAAAAGAACATGTCACTTTAATGCTAACCATAAGAGTTATGAAGGTTTTTTTAGGTTTGCCTACTTGGTGGTATACTACTTTAATTTTATCCCCAAATCTAAGGCCATTTCATGTGTGTGTGACTGGAGGTAGGGTTTCATGTGAAATTGGAGAGTGGTTTCTTTAATTCTCATGGTTTCATACACATTTTTTGATGGTCATATATCTTTCAAAAAAGAGCAGTAATTTCCATATTTGTGGTTTCTTCCCACCCACCATTTAGTGGATGCTTTCTTATAAAGAAAACAATAGAAAGTTGTGTTATCGCCTTCAATGGTGAAGTGGATTCAAATATTAATTTGTATTATGATTATGGTATTATTTTGAGTGTAATTGTTATTAGTCAAAGTTTCTAGACCTTTATGACCAGAGTTTTGAGACTTAGGAAACCCATTTTGCAAAAAAACATTTATATTAATCATAGTGTTAGAACTTTATTTATTATGGAATTTGCTTTAGCAAGGGATACACATTGGGCTTTTTGATGCAGGTTTTAGTTCATGGACAAAGTAAGAATGTGCTTTAAACCTTGGTTTCCATCCTTTAATCCCTCCAAAATCTCGCTCATTTATTCATATTTGGGTTAGGCTCTCATATTTGTGCTGGAATTTTTTGGGTTCTAGTTCTTTGGCACCATTGGTAATGCTCTTTCTAAATTTCATTCACATATAGAGATACTAGAAGAAGAAGAAGGAATAGAATTACGTAGTGATTTAATAAGTAGAAAAAAATCAATTTTTTAGTAAACCCATTTTTCCATACGAGATAAATTGTTGCCACAGATTTTTCAAATTTTGACAATATGAAACATCTTGAAATTGGTCAAATCCCCCACATGCAAATTTCCATGGTCAAAGTTACCATCAATCATAGGGCATATGACTTTTGGCCAAAATTGGGCCTTCAAGAAGAATTTCCATCATAAAAAAAGAGTGTATTTGTCCAATAATACTTTACTTTACTACTTTGATTAAAACTCACCAAAGGACTTCCAAAGGAATTTTCTTTGAAGGTTGTAGGGGTATGATGGAAGTATAATTGAATTAAGAGTGTGTAACATTTAGATAGAGGTATTTTTTCACTTACAAGTATTTGACATATTTATGGATGATAAAGGAAAATAAATAAACAAATATCTTACAGACCTACTTGGTGACAAAGCTCTACGAGGATCAATAGAATATTGATCCAACATCCGATGGGTTGTCTTGGGAGGAATGTGCCTTTCCAAAATTTAGTAATTAGCCTTAGACTTCTCAAGTGGGAAATTTGCAATATTTTTATGTTCCCTCTACGGACTCTCAAGTAGTACTCATATGTAGTGATATTTCGAATAAACAGAAGCCTTTCAATACCCCTTCTCAATTTTCTTTAATGGATCCCTTGATTGTCCCCCATCTCAAGCAATGGAAGGAAGGGATGAAATGCCCTATGATGTTGTGATTAATGGAAATTAATTAGCTTCTTCATATCAAGATGATTAGGGATGCATTAGAATTAGAAGGACGAAGGGAGAAACTCCCCATCAAAGTCAATTATATGAATCTTTGGTTAATGAAAGAACTTGTTTTTTTCTTGAAAAATCATTAAAGGTTTAGATGTGGTCAAACTCATTTCTCTTTACATAGTGCTCATATTGCTCCAACATCCAAACAAGACTTTACACGTAGTATTTGTTTCATTTCTAATAAATATATAACTTCAAATAAATTGAATTCAGTAATTATGAATGAAGTTTTTCCATCATTAATGAAGATTCAATTTTTAAGATTTCTTTAATTCTTAAGATGGTCGTAAAAACATATAAAAATAGGAATTAAGTACATAAAGCTTGCATTACATTCTTCTTACACGTATAAATCAACCAAAACCCATCATCCTCCTTTAAAATTACAAATAAATTTAATAATAAAAATAAAAATTTACCACATAATATCAAATCTCATTCATCTTAAAATCCTTTTTTATTGATTTATCCAATTTTACCAAATCATAACATCAAAATGAGAATAAATGAAATCCTAACTCCTTTTCTTAAAAAGTTTCTCACACGTGAATAAATAAATAAAATATTATTATAAAAAATTAATTAATGAATGAGTTGGATATAAATTTGACTAATTAATAAATAAAATAGTATTATAAAAGTTTAATTAATGAGTAAGATTGATATAAATTTGACTAATATTATTATAAAAATTTAATTAATGAATGAGGTTGATACAAATTTGACTAATTAATAAATAAAATATTATTATAAAAATTCAATTAATGAGTGAGGTTGATACAAATTTGACTAATTTACACATTAAAGTGGAGTGGCATCAAAAAAATTAGAGGAAGAGCTTGCCCCAAAGGTTAGCTTAATTGGTCAATTTTCCATGCGGGAAGTGATCCATTCCTCGGAAATAAATAAATAAATTGGAGGAAGAGTTGGAGGAAGAATAAATAAATATATTCTTACACACTCAACATTCAACATAACACACACAAATGGAATGCCATCATTATTCAATGTATGGAATCTTCAACATCACACACAAATGGAATGTCAACATTATTCAATACATGGAATCTTCAACATGAAACACACAAATGGAATGTCAACATTATTCCATGCATGGAACCTTCCTTATCACAAGATTTATGAATCTATTTATTCATCCCTTAATAATTTTCCTAGCTCTTCATTGCCTTGAGATTTTAGAGATTTTTACTATTTTGGTAAGGTGGTTGTGTTGTATCATAAGATTCACATGATTCTCTCTTTCCTTGGTATGAGATTCAAGATGACATATATACTATCTATTAGTTAATTCGTTATGTTGGTGTTATGGTGCACCATAATATTTACAGGATGTTTTTTGTTATCAAATTTAAGAGTGTATTTAAATCATGTGTTTAAAAAAAAAATGGTGTTGTATGATAAGATTTATATTAATAAGAGATTATTACAATTTTATTTTTAGTGATATTGTACATTTCTAATTACTTAGTTATTTACTAGTTTTATTTATAAAATATTATGAGGAGATTCATTTCTTTGTGAGGATAGTAATTGTTGAACAATTAGTCATAGCTTCATTACACTACTCAATATTTACTACCATGAAACTTGATCACTACATGGGAGTATTTTTGCAAGTATAATCAAACCTCTATTTTTCCATCTAGAAGCCATTTTTATGTTGGCATGTCATACACCTCTACACAAAAATCCATATTGTAATTGCATAAAACTCAAGCACTTTATTGACAAGTTACAACAGTATTTATTATCTCCACCTGTGTTCTTTATGTATGGTGGAGTTTGAAGGGGAATTCAAGGAAATCCACCCAATTTAAGTGGATTTCTAAAATTATGAGCACAATAGAACCCAAAATCATTAAACTTCAACCCTCTGAAAACTTTGATTTTCTTGATGCCAAGGAATGTAGATGAGAATATACTATAATGAGAATATGAATACCCAATGAAAATGTGAGTTATATTTGAGCTTGAACTCTCATGTCAAAGAAAAACCCATGCTTCTAGTTTATTGTGTTTCACTAACATTGAAATTGCTCACTGATTGACCATCATCACCCTAAAATCCAGATATCAATGGCAAAAGTAGCATTAAAAAAATATGGTAAAATTTCTATCAATTTCCCTTCAAAAACTCAATTTATGGACAATTCTCAAAATTAATTGTCATTATTAAAATCAAATTTTAATTTTAAATGTTGAATTGAGATGCAAATTTATTTGTTTCACTTCAATTGTAGTATGACTTACCCAACATATCAATTAGAAGTGGGATTACTAAAGAAAGCCACCTTGTGGTTCAAGGATGATGTCATGTGTGTCATAACCCCATTAAAAATTAGACCCTACTATTATACTCTAAGCCAATGTGCAAATTGGGTGTTAATTAGTATGCACCAGATTCCACTATGTGTCACAACCATTAGCATTTCATTTAATAGAAAACATCTTGATTACAAATTTCCCACTAGATTACCCAGCACATACCACTAGCTATATCAAGTTCTATAACTTCAACATGCAAACAAACATTTTTTAATGGAATTTGAGTGTGAATCAATTTCATTTCAAATGATAATGATATAGAAATTGAGTGTGAATCAATAATGAGTGTTACCCAAAATATGATCATTATTTCATTTCAAATAATAATGATTAATCATAGTAATAATAATGATGATATCAATAACCTCATATCATAATGAGCATGACCAAGACATGATATTCTAAATGGTAAAATTTACAAATATTTCAATTCATGATTATGAATTTTGTTTAGAAAAACCATGTTTATCTAATGGGTTAACTAGTGGTGAATATTTCAACACTCAACACTTCATTAATGGACTTTACCACATGCCACTCTCATTACAATGGTAGCTTGCAAGTCGTCTCTAAATAACTTGCATTAATAATCCATCTATCCACTTCATTCTCTAAGCAAAAAAATAAACATTAACTCACTATATAAACTTTGATGCATTACCAACAAGAAAAGTTTTCTAAATCACTTACATTAATAATCCATTTATCTACTTCCTTGTATAAACTTTGATGCATTACCAACAAAAAAAGTTTTCTAAATCACTTACATTAATAATCCATTTATCTACTTCCTTTTCTACGTGTAAAACTAAATAACCTAGTGTATAAACTTGGATGCATTACCAACAAGAAATTAAGAACATTTGTTGATTAAAATAGATGCATTGAAGACTCTAAAGAGTGACTTATTATGAACATAAAACAAACCATAGGTAAGATGCATTGCCTTTGATCATGTTTTATTTCACAATTTACTTAGAATATAAGGTCTTGTTCTAGCAATCACAACTAAGATACTATTAGTGCATACTTTGGTTGATAGGATACTTGTTGCCTTATGATTATACTTTTCCACAATCACCAATTCAAACCTCTTGTTTCCAATGAATTCACAAACCAGTGAACCCTGAATCTTTTTTTGACACTGACACTAAATCATTAGTATCCAAGGTTAGAGGAGTTTGCCATTACCATTACACCTTTTAATTACGATTGCAAGCCTCTTACTTCCAACAAGCCTAGGATTCATAACCTTACATCTTAAATCTCTTTTGTAAAGTGTTGAAGCATAACCATTCAAAGCTCAAACAAAGATGGTTTGGTTGTTGGTACAACTTTGGTCGACTCCGAAAGACCATAAACCAATTCCACTTATCTCACCTCTCAATCCCCTACCATATTAATGATCCATCTAATAATCACCTCTTAACCTCTTCTCACCTCTTAACCTCTTTTCATGTTGGTTATGGAGTAAAAGCATCCAAGACTCTTAGGTAGTTATGAAGATTAGGAAGAACTATTAGTAGAGGCTATTGCAGCGTTTGATTGGACTGGAATTTGGGTTGTTCAAGGTTTTCTTCAACAAAATGACCTTTTCTAATTTGATTTATCTAATCTCCTCGTTGATTTAGTTAATACCAAATTAGAAAAGTAAGCATTCTTCTATTGTTGTTTACTCTCTTAGTTATAATAACTTAGTGTTCACATTCGTCATTTTGTTTTCTAAGATGTTGAACTAGTCAATAGTTAAATTATTTTTGCATAAATTTACTTCTCAATTCTAACACAAGTTTTGGAGCCTTGCCCAAACAAAAAAAATTGTTTATACATTGGAGTGATCCTAAAAAATTATAATAATATTTAAAGTGACCCTTGTAAGCTCTACTATTCAATAAATTCAATAAATTCCCTCTTGCAATTATGCATAGTTTTCCATTTACTTTTCTTTCCTTCCAAAAACATTTTGAAAAATGAAACTATCATCTCTTCAAGTCAATTTTTATCAAAATATGGATAGATACTCTTGAGTTAAGCCCTTTCAAGACTTTGTTGGAAATTTATGTAAAGTGCACATGCTTAATCATGTGATTGAACATCAAACGATATTGAATTTGCCAATAATTGTAGTACCTCCAAAACAAAAATACGTAGTTTACTAAAACATTTAAAATATTATTTTGCCAATTAGCAATCAAATTCATTAAATTAACTTGATGACAACTATTACTTAAATCTATGAAACTTGAAAACAATTTGATATTAATCGTCAATCAAATTCATTTAAAAGCGTATAAAATTTGAAACATAATTAATATGCTAAATTTATTTAAATAATTTATATATCTAATATTATTTATTTTAATTATAATTATCATTTTGACAACAATAATTATTCAAACGTTAACTAAGTTTTGTCTAAATAATCCAATGATACGAGTATTAGTTATCCTACTTAGTGTTTATTACCATAAACATATTGAATTCATAATTAGTATATTGTTGTAATAACTTTGAATCTTATTACATTAAAACCTCATATTCCTATAATGTCTAATGAATAGAGACAGCAATTTTAATTATAATTACCATTTTGACAACAATAATTATTCAAATGTTAACTAAGTTTTGTCTAAATAATCCAATGATAGAACATCGGTTTTCCTACTTAGTGTTTATTACCATAAACATATTGAATTCATAATTAGTATACTGTTGTAATAACTTTGAATCTTATTACATTAAAACCTCATATTCCTATAATGTCAAATGAACAGAGAGCAATTTTGTAGCATTATCCAAAAAGTTGAATATTATTACATTAAATCTCATATTCCTATAATGTCTAATGAATAGAGACTGCAATTTTGTAGCATTATCCAAAAAGTTGAATCTTATTACATTAAAATCTCATATTCCTATAATGTCTAAATGAATAGAGACTTAATGTCTAATGAATAGAGACTGCAATTTTGTAGCATTACCCAAAAAGTTTAATAACTTTGAATCTTATTACATTAATCTCTTATTCCTATAATGTCTAATGAGTAGAGGCTGCAATTTTGTAGCATACCCAACCCTACTTAATTTAACGAAACCCACGCCAATGGCCAATAAACTTAGAAGCTCAAACAAAACAACCATTAAGAGCAAAACAAATCCAAGCATATAGCAATTCGACTCTCGCTTGCTCCACACAAGAAGCAAAATGAAAGCTACAATATTAGACAATACTTCTAATCCGTGCGGCCAAATATCGCCTGCAAAACATAAACAGCAACATATGATACAATATCGGAATCTCAGTTCGTGAAGGTCAAGGGCTTAAAATTGAACTCCACGTGTTTGACATTCTCACGTGGTTTGAGAGGTTCAAACTAGTCCTCGGAAGAAATCAAACAATATCTGTTTGAAATCAACTCCACGTGTTATTAGGCACTGACATTCTCAGTGGTTTGGGAGGTCCAAACTAGTCCTAGAAAGAATTCAAACAATATCTGCTTTAACATTCTTGTCAGATATCAGACCAGCCAATGATAGAATGGGAGACAAAACTGATTATACCATAACTACTCCATTAACTCTTTTCAACAGGAATGCAAAATGATAGCCTCAAAATGTTACAGAATATTTATATTCCACGCAGTCATGTATTGCCAAACATCAATAACAGTTAAACACTCTAGTTTAAGACCATTGCAACCCAAAAATATACACAATATCTGGATTTAACACATCAAAGCACCTATGGATTCCTGTAAATAAGATCTTGTCTTGTGTACAGATCCCCCATACATATATATTGAACTCTTTGCCTTATATTGGTAAACCCGTATACACATATATCTTGAACTCCTTGCCTTACATTGGTAAGCCCTATAGACATATCTTGAATCCTTACGTTGTACAGATGACTAACTGAACAGATGTTTTCTCAGCAAGAAAAAAAAATTAATGCTCAACAAATTAAAAACCAATTGAACACTTTATCCCATGAACCTCGATAATTTTCTCAAGCAAAATTTCAGTTACTCGGGCAATTTTGATTTTCTTTAACCAGAAAACAACATTTTAAAGAGCCTCATAAAAACAAGAGAGAGACAACCTGTGGAATGTTTGGTGACTCGCCATGAAAAAAATGTTTAGAATGATTCTTATGAGAAATACTTTCACAATGCAACAGCATTCTTATAAGGCCGCAAACTAAAAATTGGGACATTCTTACAGGGCCGCAAACAAAAAATTGAGATTGAATATACTAGGAGCAAAAGATGGTTGGATTAATGTACAAGTGGTCCAGTATATAGAAAGAAATGGTGCATCAAAACTTTTTCAAGGGTTGAGTAAGTGATACAAATAGCTGCAACAATATACAGTTTTTCAACTTCTTCCTGTTATACTATAAGTCCCAACTGTCTTTTCGACTGTCAAACTCCCACTTCTGTAGAGGAAGATGACCATAGATTTCAGAGAACTTCAACAAACAATGCGTCCTTGTCCTGTAATGTACCTGGGTATTTCTGCTAATAGCTGCGCTGGAAAGCTTTGATGTGTCAATAGCCCAAGCTGGATGAACATACTCAACTGTTCTTGAGGAGCTCTCATTTGCAAGAAGAAAATTCATTAGGATGTCTTCACAGTTGAAGTACTTGTCAACAATATCTCTCCCCTCTTTTGCTTCATCGCTAAAGTACTTCTGAAATGCTGACTGGCTATCCATGAATGCAGCCCCTGTCAAAATCATGTTATAACCTTTCCTTGTACGGGCATACTTTTCATCTCTGTATTTCAAAGGACTCCCATCTATAAGACGGGGATAAAACCCCACAAGTCTGTCAGGATGTTCACGCCATGCTTTGAACCCTCTTTCAACATCGTTGCATGTCATCATTATATCATCATCCAATTCAAGTACGGCTCTTGTCTTAATCAGAGGATCAGCATTGAAACGGTTGTTTAAAGAATTTTTCTTTTCAACTCTTATACGGACTGGTACACTTGAATCAAAGTCATTGGGGTTTGGAGGCTGGCCCTTATTCCAAATAACAACTATCTCCCTAACTGATGCACACCGAGAGTAGTGCTTGATATACATCTTCAAATTCCAAAGTCTTGCTTCATAAGTCATAGTAAGCATGGTAAACTGGGAATACTGTCCTTCCACGGGATATGCCTCTTCTGCACCATTACCCCCAAAAAAACATCGTACAGTAAAACAGATTGATGCTGCTCCAAGGAAAAACAGAAAACACAGAAGCAATGTGCCTCCACATGTGTTTAACCTGATTCTCCCCCTTAAGGCAGAGCTACTTCTATTCAAGCGAGCAAATACCTTGTGCAGCTTTGATGTAAATTGAGGATGTGTCCAGAATGGCAGAGTATCACTTCTCTTTCCAGCACCTAAGCACCTGCTTAGAGGAAAAACACATCTGACAACACCCAGTAGAACACCCACAAGAATAATCAGTATTCCTAAAAATAACAATGTCAATGATCCCAGTAGGAACCTCCTTGTTGAATCACCAGAAGGAACTCTGTCTCCATCCATCACTGCTATCCAATCACCTGAGGGTAGTTGTTGTGCATCCAAATGATGATATCGAATACCATTCCATGCATTTCGTCCTTTCTTAGATTCAACAATTCGAAGGGGAACTTCTACTTCTCTGTACTTTTCCTTGGTGAGCACTTCTACTTTAAATGCTCGTATACGATGGCCATAAGTGTCACCACAATCTTGGCCCATGCGATAGAGATGTCCATCATACACAAAAGGCCTTCCAGCATTCCTTGCACCTAAGCTTTTATCAAAATTATGCACAGGATTGCCCTTATGTTGTTTCCATGGGCCAAGAGGTGAATTAGCATACCAGATTTCCAGCTCTCCATTTTTTATTGCACCAAACCGACTGACATCTGATCCAAAAAGCCAGTAATTTTCATTATAGTGGATCAAGGAAGTGTCTACAAGTGGCTTCTTAAGAA
This sequence comes from Pinus albicaulis, assembly GCA_034641835.2. Lineage (NCBI taxonomy): Eukaryota > Viridiplantae > Streptophyta > Pinopsida > Pinales > Pinaceae > Pinus > Pinus albicaulis. The sequence continues at coordinate 1,403,622,406 of CM076579.1, read as the reverse complement.
GCACCTTCTCCAGTCTCCACTCAAGAGGAAAATTCAATGCCCGGTAAAGACGAAGATCCCCTTTTTGACTACTCTCGGGCATCATGTATATCTGCATATACAAAACAGCAGTGTAAGAGGAAAATGTTCAGAAAAAATATCCATAAAACTGAAATAGATAACATCGATGATGACATAATGAGAAAAAGGAATGAAAATTAGGAAACCTGCTTTATTTGCATAAGGAAAACTTCAGGCAGAAATCAGAATCAAATCTCAAGATTTACACAAGAAAATTGCCACCCTTTCTACCATTTTGTTCAGACCAGTGCTCCTAAACATCATTAAGTTGCTGTTACTAAACAGTGTTGCTCTTTATAAATGTACCCTGAAGAGGATGATAAAGGGAGCAATGCAGATCATTTCAAACTAATACATTTAAAACAAGCACAAAATTAATGCTGATCATTTTAGGTTCCAGAAACATTCTTTCAATATTGAACAGCCTTCTTTGCAAAGCAAAGATGCATTCAACAAAAGCCCGAGGAATGCATGTGTTCCTCCACCTCATCAAAATTTTCTGCTATAAAGGTTTCCCAATTAATCCTAATGTCACTCAAAATTTTCACAAAACCATTTACTAAACAAATTGTCTCATTTATATTGGACAAGATGAAGTTTGAAAAGTGAAAATTGATTTTGATTTGGAGCTGGTGAGACTTGGAGCTTGAACATAATTTTGTGCTTACTAAGCACCATGTGTTCTCATCATAGTTTACGTGGTTCACACGACACTTTGAGAACTCTGTATTGCAATCACCATGACCTAGGACTTTGCCATGATCACAATAGGGAGGGTGAATGATAAAACCCCATTAGCTGACCTATACATGTCCTACCCATTTAGGGATTGGCTCATTGGGTGTGTAAATATCAATAACATAGAAGAGAAAATGCAGACAAAGGTTGCAAGCAATGCATGTATCAATAAGAATCGTATACTTAAAATGAGATCGTAATTGTATAGAAGTTACCTAGATTTCAGAAACTCAACTTTCAGTTCTAATTAAACAAGAGCTCCAATGAAACATCCTTCACTGCCAAACATATGTTTATGAAATCACATTAATAAGATATATATTGCCTCACCTGCCCATCATAGCCAAAAACAAAAGGATAAGAAAGATGAAACTCTTCGTCTAAAGCAATGCCTAAATGTTGCCAGGTGGCTCCTTGATCAATGCTTTTTGCCACACCAATGTCTCCTTGCATTGTGATAGCATTCTTTGTCTCAAAGAACAGGTACAGAACATCTCCCTATACATCAACAACATATGAATCAATTTTATGATGAACAAACAAAATACCATCTTCAGTAATTTGATTGAAAATTCTCAATCCTGAGCTAACTATCTAGAAACGTATAACTTATAGTTTCAGTATTCTACCACAACGGGCCAAACAGACAAATAGCAAAGCAACGAAACATGGTCCAACACTATGACCCAATCCATCAAACTGCAAGAAATATAAAGAATAATTATAAATATTTGGAACATTTTCATAAAGCCTCAACCGTTTGATCCTACATACTGTATTGAGATGTGCTTCCATTTATTGAAGGTCTTATGTGAAAATGGAAAACTAAGAAAATGAGATGGCCATTTTAATAGAACCCAAGACACAATTCAATATCCTTTTTAATGCTTTATAACTTTGAAAAAATGAATGAATGGGAAAAATAAAGGGGTAAGGAAGATGGTAGGTAAACCAGTAAGAGCAGTTTTGCATGGTGAACCCAAGGAGAGGAAAGTAAAACGACGTCAACTTTCAAATGATAAGTGGGAAAAAAGGACAAATCTCTAATTTTTGAAGAAATTAACACACTGCATACAGAATCCTACAGCTTGCGAACAGCCTTGGGCTACTTTGTATGGCGTTCCTGGGATAGGGGCGAGGGGAACGGTTTCAAGGATGGCTAGAAGTTAACCCCAAATTTCAACGGCACAACCAAAAACATTTTTAAAAAACAAAATTTTAAAGAAATATAAAATTTAAAAACGATGATTCTAGAACGTAAGGCTATAATATAACTCAATAAAAGTAACAAGTCTTAGATAATAGATCTAATGTAACTCAATAAAAGCAACAAGTCTTAGATAATAGATCTTAAAGACCTTGTCTACATATATATTATAACCCTCCCAGAAGAAAGAGTGGATATCGGATACACAATCCTACCAAACATGGGAGTCAAAGTGTGGATGCAATTAGCCCTCATTACAAAACCATTCTACATAGTATTCAGGCATGCAATGTATACATAACCTTTGTCAAGGTTTGAATGTAGAACCACTTGGTGAATATTTTTATTTGAGAATCGGAGCCAAAAGGGCACTAGTTTCAATAGTGGGTATCCAAATGTCCTCAAAACCATTCCAACACATCTCCCCAAACTCCCCGTTTTTGGCAAGAAACATCTAGAGGATGAGGGGTAAGACCCCAAAACCATCTTAAGATGTCTCCTAACATCCCATTTTCTGGCTAGAAACATTTAGACAATTTATCACACATCCTCGGAGATGTCTCATTCAAAACAGGGACATTGCCCTTGCAGTCCCCAAGGAGGGGAAAATGCAGAGGATGCATCCCAGAAGTAGGGACAAGTCCCCTTATGCAACATCGTCCTCAGTGCAATAATCCACAAGATACACTATAAACTGTTCTAAGAGAGTGACACACTAACATATGAACTCACGACCAAGCGTAGAAATTGACCTATATATCCACAACTAGAATGTATGTAAGGAAATTATAAAAAGCATTCTACACATGCATGGAAGATAGCTTCTATCATATCTAATTAAATGTTAGTTCTAGCATCCCTACAATTGGAAGGCCTAAATTAAGGAAACAATGGAAAATAAAACTTACGATTGGATATCTCGAGCGTACTCCTTATATGCAAGCGGATTGTGGGTTACAAATTTACAACCATGGTTACAAAAGAACCACTTACAGGTTTCAGGGGACCCATACCCATGGGCTTGGGAGCAGTAATGAAATGTTTTGAAATTCCCACTAACAGCTTTGAGAGCATCCAAAACATTCCAGCTGCCCCATTCTCAGATTCACACCACTCTTGTGGGTGCTTCTTGCACATTCCCAGCATTAGGGAGCTTTTGGACACTGCTTACTTGCATATCCCTACATGCGATGCCACTATTGGGCATTTAAATACAATTTGCAATTGCTGTCACTGAAACCTGCAAGTAAGTAAATTTATTAATGTCCAACTGATGACCAAAAAAGTAGGTCAATGGAACTGAAGAAGAGTACAGTCCTAAGTCAGTATGACTATAATGTAGGAGTGCAAGTGCATCTCCTAAAAAATGCTAAAAATAATGTATAGAGAGAAAGAAACCTAGTTCTGATGCAACACGTATATAAGAGACCATGGTATAATACAAAATACTCAATAGTCTGTGGCATGATACAAAATAATAATGGCCTGCTAGAAAGGAATGAGTGATGGCTCCTGAGTCTAATGATTGATGGCAAGAAAGGCAAAGTGGGTACAGGTGCGCTGTTGAAGTCCCCTGGGGCCAGCAGTGGATCCAACTGTATGATCAAGCGGGGGGTATGGTTGGAATGTATAAGCGAGGGCTACTCCTAGCATCCAAGATGCAGAAACTCTGAATAGGTCTCTGGCCACTCCTATGGGATTGGGAGGTATTTGGACGTGTCAGGAACGTCCTGCTCTAGAACTGATCTGGTGCTCTGAGAACCTGAGAAATTGATATATGATTCGGCATCGTTGAACTGCTCACAATGGTATCTGTCGATCTCCCTGACGGGGCGGCTTAGAAGAGATCCAATATCTCACCCTTCTAATGTCTGGAGCATTCTGAACCTCTACCTGTTCTGTAAACCTCAAACATTAGAATCTTTTCATGTCACAACTCCACCTCTGCTACCCGAAGAGGTGCCTTCTGATGCCACAACTGTGCATTGTTTTTGGATGTCTCATATCACATTTGTTTTTAAATTTTTCCTTTTACTTTTGATTTTATTTTTAGCATGATGCCCCAGATTACTGTGCCTTCGTCTGAACGTTTCCAGTCTAGGCAATGTCCTGCTATATTTTTTCGCATTTCCTAGTCTGATTTTGGAAATATTTTGCTTGCTGCTGACACTGATGTCTGGGTGGAAAATATACTTTCCACTGAATAATTAATCCAATGCCCGGTTCATCGAATATTGTGTTAGCAATATTTCTCATTGTAAATTCATATTGATTATTTGCAGATTCGTCTGCAAGGTGCTGCAGAGATTTTGCTTTCATGGAAAATAGTGTTGGAAATATTTCACTTTCAAAATTCATTTTGAACGTCTGCAGAGTCCAGACTCATCTGCAAGGTGCTGTGGAGATTTTGTTTGTAAAGGGAATCAGGTCTGCCCTGCTGCACTGGACCTGTTCACTGCTTAGAAGAATTGTGGATTCATGAAGTCATATAATATTGCCTGCTGCCATCATATAAATGAGTGAAATCACCGCCGCTGAGGTAATCATGACAATCTGCTTTAGGGAATATCAATAATCTAATGGTACTGCTGTCTGCATTTTGTACTGCCAGATGCCATCTGTGGTCTTCCTTTGCTGCTGACAAATTCAGCCACCAAATCTGCTATTGCTGCTGGAACAACTGCTATTTAATATGCCATACGCAGGATAAGGTTTTGGCCTTCTTAAAACTAGTTAAATCTAACTCAAGTTTCAATCTTAAAAACCTTTACAATTTAATTTGCCTTCATTTATTTTTCTTCACCTTTTACTGTTAACATCAAATAACTTGTAACTGCCACTTGCCTTAGACTTCTCTGTACTTGGTTCTTGTAACCGTTCATCATTACTAACTTGTCCACAGGTATCTACTTTGATACCATGTAAGATTTTATATGATGCATGCATAACTCAATTCACTCAAATATATATATATATATATATATATATATTGCCACTTCCAACCTTCCATTCCCTTGAAATTTGCGCAAAACCTCTAGATATTCCAGACACTCATTTCCATGTCTCTGACATTCCCTCATTCCAGAAACTTGTACAACTTAGATGATGGCCATTGCCATATTGGAAATACAACCACCCAGAAAACTGTCACTGGAATGAGGTCACTAACAAATGGAATGGCTAATGCAAGGGGGGGAAGGGTTGCCCACGAAGGGACCTAGTCACCTACCATATATCCTGTTATATACAGATTCTACATCTTATCATAGAACCAGTCTCAACCTCTACATACTTCTTCAATATGTACTGACAACATAACAGATGATTCAGTGATTCACCCCAGTACTAGGCTACTTTCATATGAGAAGGATGTGGATTTAAAATTAGATATTTCCATCATAAAGAAGTCAGTGCTATGGGGCATATAATACTATCTCATCTTAAAAAAATGATTGAAGAATATATGAAGTTACTTCTTGTTCCAAATAAACACTTTATATGATGCCTATACCCTCTTATATACTAATTCTACATCTTGCCTTCGAAACAGTATCTACCTCTACATACTTCAATATATGCTATGTCACAGGGTTCGCCGAATTTGAACCTTGAGGTTCGAAATTCGGCGAATCCAAAAAAAAATTTCAAATTCGTTCAGGTTCGGCAAACCTGATAGTCGAACCTCAACAAATTCAAACCTGAAGGCGAACCTAAAGACGAACCTGAAGCAGAATTTTATAATTAAAATTAAAAGTAAAAAAATATATATTGGGGTTTGATGTTAGAGTTCGGGCAGTTTTTGTCAGTTGTTTTAAGGTTTATGAAAAAAACCATGGGCAACACATGGTTTTCTCTTGTTCTGCTTCCCGCCAATTAGTTTCCCACAGTGGCCACTGGTTTGTCTTTATTTACCATGGTTGTCGATAGATTTTCACAGGCTAGCTTCAGTCTCAATGTACTCGCTCTATTGTGCTCTGTGTTGTATTCTCTGCAATTTCCTGAATTCAATTTCTAGACGCTGCTTGTCCCCGCCTCCTGGAGCGTGAAGTGAATAGTGGTTGTGATTTGTCACTCGTGGGTGCTCACTGCTATTCACATAAATTTATTGATTGATTTTGATTTTTTATTATTTTATGTCATATATATATGCTGACAAATATGTATAGTCGAACTTACTGTCGAACCTCATGCGAACCTCATTGGAAAATTCGAATTCAAATCAAACTTAATTGTTGCCAAACTCGAATTCGAACCCGAACCGTGTGACATAGAATATATGTACAGGCAACATAACAAGGGTTAGGATTCAACGATTACTATGCTAGCTCCATATGAGAAATAAAGGGTATGGGGTTGCAGTTGAAAGTTTCCATCATAAAGAAGTTTGTGCAATAGCATATAATATTATCTTGTTTGACAACAAAAGATTGTTCAGGATATACGAAGCTGCTATCTGTCCTAAATAAACATCTTATATGCTACCTGTAACTTTCTACTGAATAACCACAATGCAAAGGCATTTTGATGAGCATCTTATACACAGTCTCTTACTTTCATAAGCTAATGACCTATTGATGTAAAAATTATTAAAAAGTGTCCCGTTAAAGGAGAACAAATAAAGGATACTCCAAATCCTCAAGTGACTTGGATCCCTCCTTAGGATGAGATGATTAAACTTCACTTTAACGCAGCAGCCAGATGTAACCTTGGCTTGGCAAGGGCTGATGGAGTCCCTAAAGTTAAAGAGGGAAGAATATTTATATATGTTATGAACTCATTGGCATGGCAACTTACGATCGGGTTGAGGCCGAAGCTTCAACAGAAAGAATCAAGTTTTGCATAAGGAATAGTATCTATTCAGTATAGGTTGAATGGGGCTCCAAATTACTCATTGACATTCTAGTAGGCAAATCCACGGGAAACTAAAATGATTAGCTTATAAAAAGTAAGATAACCTGATTTGAAGATAAGGCCAGGATGAACATCTCTTTTGTCCATACCAGAAGGTCAACCAATAAAATTGCTGACTGGATAGTTAATAAAGCCATTGAGAGGAAGAAACTTAAACTTATTGAAGCTGATAAAAATCATTCACGAGGCATTGGTGGGACAATCAGCTGGTCATCCTCTCCAATTCATCTTAAGCCACGAATTATCAGCCCCATCCATCCTCCCTCACTCCTCAAACTTCAGGAGAGGATGATGCTAATGGTAGTTATTAAAATTCCATTATCCTGAATCGAATTAATGTCATTTGAGGTAAAAGAATCCAGGGGCTTTGCGAGGAAAAAATTTCATACCACCCTATTTATTCTCACAATCCATAATTTATTACCAAAGCCTGTAAGAAATAGGTATCATCTCATGGAGAACTTTGATCTGTCCTCATTCTTCTGTCCAAGTATGAGCTCCATGAGAATGATGATAACTTCCTCTCAGCACCTTCACAGTGGTAGATAGCAGAAGCAACCTACCATAATGCTGGATCAGTTAAAGGAGTAAAACAGATTATGTGTAGATTGCAGAGATGTAGAGTCATGCTTAGAGGCTATGGAGAAGTAGCTGAAGAATGCAATCATGTCATTGATGATGGTCTGAAGTTGAACTGTGAGAGACGTTTGTGGTCCTCCAGAATCTGGAATTGAAGTTGCAAATTCTCGGAATGATGATAAAAGTTAATGCTGACACCTCAAACAGGAATATTGCATAGCTAAAAGCAAGTATGAAGACCATAATCTGAACATCTGTAGCAAGCTGCATAGAATTTCAGTGGACCAAGGGATAGATGGCTTACATATCCAACATATTCAAGGGGGTATAATCAATATGAAGCCCAGAATCTCTAACAAAGATGGTACACCTCCTGTAGACCAAGCTCAGGAATGCCTCTTGTTGTCCCACCTGGAAGAAACTGTAGAGTTTGCTCAGCTACTCATCAGTGAACAAGAAGATCCGCAGGTACCAGATAAGTACACTAACAGAAGAAAGCAAAATTCTGCTGTCACTGTCTTTATCTTTCAGTTTAAGTCCGTTTGTTAATAATGAATAGTTACAGGGAAGTTTGTATGAATGGTGTTGACCCATGGATCACACCATGAGCAATATGATTTACAAGGTGCTACTGGTCTGAGGTCTCTGGCTTTTAGGTTGAAAAACTTCTGGAAGTTAACAGGGATAGATAAAAATCCATATTTTATAGTCTGTACCTGAAAGCACACGCACAGGTGATAACTTTGAAATGAAAATCCTATGTTCTTACCAACAAAGACAGAATTACTAACAAATACCATGTACTGAATATTATGACCAAAAAGAAAATTAAGCTGATAGCAAAAATGCCAAATTTTATTTCTAAAAATCATAAAAAAAACTTTCCACAAGATATTAAAGACACCGTCCATTTCAAATAATTTAAAACACTAAATTCTCCAACAATTGTAACTATGAAGACCTTGCAGTATTCAGACTCCATTACCCAAAACGAGAAACTATGATGGCTCTGTTGAAATGAAGAAGACAAACCTGAATATAGAGAAAAGGATCTGCCACAAAATTGCTCGGGTGACTGCTATCAGAAGCTGATGCACATGTAAATACAGGATTAGCAACAGGCCAGGCTGAGCTTCTGTCATTCGAAATTCCTTCCTGTTAAGATTGATAAGCTAAGAATTAGCCATTTGATATTATGAATTCACTAGTGATGTTGTTCATAAATCTCCAGTGTCATCTCCCTGCCAGGAAAATTCAATTAAGAGGACCTTAAGCATGCATGTAAAGGATCGTTTACCTCCTCAATAGGATGCAATGCGAATGGATTTCTTCCACGATAAACTCCGATAGACCATGATCCTTCATTATCCTCTCGACAACCAAAAGGGCTCATGGCAGGCTTCTCGAAAGGAGAGAATGTAAGCCAAGCAAAGAACATCCCCAAAGCCCCAAAAATTAGAAACGATGCTAGGAAAAAGATAAAGGTAAGCGATAACACGCATGTACGAGCCGGCGAATCCCATCTCCACCTGCACCTGCATTTCAAACTCATGTCACAACATCCACCGCCGCCCAAACTGCTCGGTACCGAATGCTTCAATCCCTTCTCCCCCATATCCTGTAAATGATATTCAACAACAAATGAATTCCTTCATCCAGAGACTTCAAGCCCGTATCTCTCCTTTCCAATATCATAGGAAAGCTAAAAGGAAGTCAGAAATTCTCAAATAAGACATCTCCAGCTGTCTCCCGCCAATCCCATTGACTAGGATCAGGCAAAATCACAAATTTTCTAGAAATACGTCCTCCCTGCACCCATAATTTATCTCTTAAGAGTATCTAAAGTCTGAATGGCTAGACCTAATTCTGAGACAGACAACTATACCATTGATCTTCCTCTCCTACTCCAAACCAAACTCTAGAAATCATCAACAGAAAAACAGAAAACCCCAAGGAAAACAGTCACATACAGAAAGGATATTAAGGAAAATAAATATAAAAATCCAGACATGGAACACCTTTAATACACCTCAAGAACTTAAAATATAAGCCCACGCCAGATTCCTATAAGGCATAGACAAAGAAGTCATGAAAATTTACATAAATAGAAAATACCTTGAAAAATATACAGATTCAGAGATTGATATACAGTTAACACCTACCAATTAAACCAAACAACTTATACAGACATAGATAAATAAATATAGACAAACACTGGCACGCAGTTTATCACCTTCTTACTAAATCCAAACAGCTTTTTATATCTCGCTGCATACATATTTAACGAGATCTTACCTCTCTGGCCATCACATCCGGCGCATGCCTCCAAAACTGTATGTGAACAGGCCTTAACCTGTGAAGAATTATATGCAGAAAAGCTTATCCGCAGAAACGGTTTAGCCAACAATGTTTGACCACAATGCAAAGCGGTAGGAAACGTGGGTGCCAAGGAAATGAGTTGGGTTTCTCTACTAAACCGGGGAGAACACCATCAACACCATAAAAACTGGATCTCTGTTCAGCATAAACCCCTGCGAACTTCGTGGGCCAGTCAAATACCCATCTGCGGTACCCCGTTCAATTCAAGAGAACTTCATTTGGGCTTTCACAGAAGCCAAATGGGTGTCAAAATATGTAAACACTTCGGTAAAATGACAGCCTGGGGCGTTATTTCCGACCGCTCCTTCTCAGCATCTTCAGTGAAATTACAGAGTTTCATCAAACATATACCGAGCTTTCTTCTTTGGCGGTATTCAAAAACACTTTCTTCGGTTTCTTCCCCACCCTCCGACACTTTTGCTAACATCGGCATTAGGGCATAACAATATCTTAATTTAAATTTTAATAATTCATTGCCCATCACATTCTACACAAATATTAAGTTCAGCGATAGCTCGGGGAGGTTTTGCATCAATTGATGTGACAGTGGAGATACTCTATTGGTTTTATTTGTTTGTGGTCTAGCAGTGATCGTGATGGTTGCCTTCATCTCTGCTGTGTTCGTTCTCTTAGTTATAAAAAACTGTGGGAGTCGGTGAGTGTAGAGATAAGGGATGACAGGTTGTGGGTGACTATGCTGTCATAGTTTTTTGAGTGGCTGAATTTGAAAACATTAAATTATGAGCATTGCCATGGGTTAAAATAAGAGGTAAAATATATTATAATTGTTTTATTTTCATTACTGGTAAATAGACTATAACTGTATTGTTTTATTTATAAGTTAGTATTGGAGGTTGATAAGTTATAATTGTTTTATTGGAGGAAATTTAGTTGGAATTTAAAATTTAATTATAATTTTATTGTAAAATCTTTTTCGGTAATAATCACATATAATGGAACGTTGTCGACCCGTTTCGAACCAACCAGTGTGGTTCATCATCAAGACTAGGTGACAACGTCCCATTATATGTGATTATTACCGAAAAAGATTTTACAATTTTATATGGATCACAGAAGCATAGATTCTAAAAATATTATAATTTTATTGTTTTATTTTTAATATTGGTAAATAGATTATTATTTTATTTTTATCTCATGTAATTTTTATGGAGTATTATTTTATTTCTATTTCATGTGACTTTTATATAGTGTTCTTTTATTTCTATTTCTATTTTATGTGATTTTTATTGAAAAATTTCTGATATATTATAATTGTATTGTTAGATTTAAGACTTTTGTGATTCATAATGTAGATAAAAGAACTTTAGGATTAATCACATTATTAGGATTAAGTCAAGTTCTTAATTCGAAAGTTCTTTTATCTATATAATTGTATTGCTTTATTTTTAAAGTAGTGTTTGAGGTTAATAAGTTATAATTATTTTATTAGAAAGAAACTTTTTTGGAATTGTAAATTTTATTATATAAAATAAGAGTGATTTAAAACTGTTTTATTAGGGCTCTTGGTTGGAATTTTAAATTTTATTAAATAAAATGATAGTTAGTAGAAATTCTTTCAGTAATAATCACATGCAAAAGAACGAGGCGTTTCGAACCAACCAGTGTGGTTCATCATCAGCACTATGTAAAATATATTTATTTTATTTTTATTATAAAAATAAAATATTAAAGTGCTTTAATTATTTTTTTATTTTTTTAATGTTTAATTAATTTTTTTATTTTTTTAATGTTTGATAAGCCGTATTAATATAAAATATTAATTTTAGTAGACATTAATCATCATTGCAAAATATATTTTTTTTAAGTTTGGTAGTACTTTTCATTTTTCTTTCTTTTCTTTTCTTTTCTTTTTTTTCCTCTTTCATCAACATGTACAGATACATCACCCCAATCAAGGAAGGGAATTGAACTTGTGATGAGTGCTATAACAACCCACCTCATCGTTGTTTAACCAAGACCCCAAGGACTTTGCATTGCAAAATATTAATAACATTAAAAATATTGTTACTTCTAAGTTTAAAGAGAAAATGTTGTGTGAGAAAGATTTAGAGGCTAAAAGAAAATTAAGATATTATAAAGAGGTCATTAACCCTACTCTAGAAGATCAAATGTATCTCTATGTTTTAACTAGCTCAAAAAAAAAAATTAATATAGCCAAGATAAGAACGAATTCTCATGAGCTCCATAGTGAAACAAGTCATTGGGTAGTTCCTAAAACACCATGGGTGGAAAGGATCTACCATCTCTCTGATAATATGAACATTGAGATTGAAAATCAGTTCCTCTTAGAGTGCCCTGCATACACCCACATTAGATCTGAGTTTCATAATCTTTGTTGCAACACCAACCTTTCTAGCCTTTTAACATGTCAAAATTATAGTGAGCTCTAGACGCTCCTCTCCAAACCCTTTAAGCATAAAAGTACAATTTTAAAATAAACTAAATAATTTGTTTCTGTAGGTCCCATAAACCAAAGTATGATCTTAGTAGACATTAACCATAATCATAATCATCATCATCATTAATAAAAGATTTGGTAAAATTTTAAATTTTATTATATAAAATAATATTAATAAAAATAGAAAATAGATAAAAATTAATAAATTAGATTAAATTATTATTATTTAATTTCTATAATTTAGATTTATTTTACTTTAATTATATTTTAAATATTATTAATTATAAAAATTTATTATAATTAAATCTATTTAATTTATTATAATTTTTTCAAAATATTGGAATAATCTTTTGCTACTTTGGAATAATCCTTTTCTATATTAATGAATAGAGTTCGTGGTAAAATAGAATTTGATATGCAGTTTTTAAACATAATTCATAATAATTAATATGTCAAAAACTATCCAAAAGAACATTAAATACTCAAAAGGAGTTATTCATGTTCACTTAAGTTTTAATTAGAAATGATATATCTTATCAATTATTAATTTAGAATGTTCTTTAAACTAAACAAAACGGTTGATTTTGAGATGTTTAACTTTAATAATATTTAAGTGTTTGTTTGAGAGGTTTGACTTTAATATGAGTTGTTTATTGATAATATGAATTGGATTAATGGTTTTTTAAAGTTATTAGTGATAACAACACCATTTTTTATGGGTATTTTTAAATTGTAATATGTATTTATATGTTGTTTTATATTATAAATTATTAATTCAGTAATATATTTCATGACTAAGTATTTTTGTTTTTTTTTTTATAATTTTTTTATTTTATTTTATTTCATGGTTTACCTTTTTATTTTTAAATGAGAAAGGAAATTTTGTAATTTTTAAAAGAATTTGAAAATATTATAAAAAATAAATATTTAGTTATAATTTTATATATATTTATTAACATAATTATATAAATTTGTTATGAATATATCATTTTAATAATTTATTTAATAATAATGTTGTTATATTAGTTTTGAGGGTTAGTTTCGTTGTTTTAGTTTTGGTCATTAAATCATTTTTGTTATTGAGAGGTTACAGGTTCTATTTTCAAAATTGAATTATGTGAATTAAATAGAAAAAAATAATGTAATTTTATTTATTTTTATAATGAATTTTTACTTGTTAATAATTATGAAATTTTTTTGTAACTAGTGGAATCCACAATTGAGATAATTTTATAAAGTATGTTTGCGTCTAACTTGGACACAGGTTAATTAGGGATCAAACCAAAAACTTCGTAACATTTTGCATAACATGTTTATGTACTTTGTCAAATAAATTATCTTATAACTATTCTTTATTATAAAATTTTAAAAATATATAAAATATCTTTAAATATAATTAAGCTTTAAAAATTTATGATTTTAATCTTATTGTTTAAATAAATGGAAATACAACATATAAAATTCATAACTTTTAATAAGTTTTAAAAAATAAAGGTTGCATACAATGCTTTCTAAAATATATATAAATTTAACGATATCGCTGCGCGCGCTGCTCCCCACTGTGCCCTGAAGCTAGGGTTCCTGGAGTCCTCTGCGCCGCCCTGGCTGCTGCGCGCAGCCCTGCTCCCTCTCCCTGCTGCTCGATGGGGTCGCCTGGGGGCTCTGCCCCCCCTCCTGTTCCACCTGAAGTCACTGCTTTTCGAACATTGATAGCTGCCGGATCGAAACGCCCCCCTTCAGCCATTCAACAGAAATTCATAAAAAAAATGGACTCGATCCCTGCTGTTGCTTTGCCTGAGGAAGATACTTGTAAAGCAGCGCTCAACCTGGCTGAAAGGGGCCTCATCGGCCAGTTTACTGGTCTTTGGCCGTCCCCCAAATCCGTGGAGGATTGGTCACAAAGAAACTGGAAACCCTTGATAAAAGACGACGTCAAGAGTTACTTCGTGGGTAAAGGGTTCTTCGTTTTCGTCTTCGAAAATCCAGAAGACAGAAGTTTAATCTTCAGAAATGGCCCCTACTTCATGGGGCCGCAAGGCTTGTATTTAAACAAGTGGTCTCCGGATTTTGATCCCACACAGGACGTTCCATCAGCTGTGCCGGTGTGGGTGAGACTACCACATCTGCCTCTCCACTGCTGGAACCAAAAATCGCTTCAAGTCATCGGGAATGCGCTAGGCAAATACATTGATCAAGCAGTTAGAAAAGACCAGTACTCTTGTGCCCGAATATGTGTCGAAGTTGACCTCGAAGAAGGACTGCCTGAAGCGATCAAGCTCACGGTAGCAGGATGGACGCATGTCCAAGAACTCGACTACGAACAACTTCCCTTTAAATGTCGACATTGCCACGGACATGGGTACTTTGCAAAGCATTGTAAGAAGCGAGCAGAGGAGCAAACGGACAAACATAGCAGGGATCAATGGACACTAGTCCAGAGAGCTGGCCATGCAAAAAAAGATGCAGGAAAAAGCGCCGCAGTAGGAGCTAGGAACATCCCCACACCCACTCAGGAGACTGAAGAAATCTTAAAAGAAACTGAGGGAGCACATATCGACCCATCGACCGCTGCTCAAGAAAATGAGAATCAAAGAGAAGTATCTCCTCCAAGCAAAGAGGGTGGGGTTGCCAATCAATCTGAAGTACCTCAAGGTAGCCCCCCCAACCCTACCTATGCAGAAGTCACAAAGAAAAAGGCAGTTGAAAGCTCAGACTCCTCAGAAGAAGAAATCTATGAACGTCCATCAAAAAGAGCTGGAAGGAAATCCTGCAAGGAACAGAGAGAAGAAGAAGCTGAAAGGCTTAAGACACAAGGAAGCCAGTCCACGATAGAAATGTCGATTGGAAGAAATAGCAGGTCCAGGCCACACAAGGGTGGCACCACTCCTCTCTCAGGTAAATAATGAAGCTAGTCTCTTGGAATTGCAGAGGACTGGGGAACCACGCAAAAATAGAAGCAGTAAAGGATTTATCGAAATTGGAACCTGCAGATATCCTCATGCTCCAAGAGACAAAGATAGCAGGGCAAGCTCTGCTAGAAATCAGTAAGACAAAATGGAAAAAAAGTGCAGGCAAAGCGGTCAGTGCGAGGGGATCATCGGGTGGCCTGGCAACTCTTTGGTCCGAAGATAAACTCCCGCTGATCAAATCTCATGAGACCCAACATTGGATCTACACGGAAATCTGCCATATCGCAAGTAAGTTGAAAATTTCTCTTGTCAATCTTTATGTCCCTGTCATTTATGCAGAAAAAAGAGAATGCTGGAACTCTCTGACTACCTTTTTAGAACAAGAATCTCCCAACAATATCATTCTTGCTGGGGATCTCAACATTGTTCTGAAAGCCAAAGAGAAAAGAGGTGGATCCAATTCCAAAGATCACATGGTTGCCATAGTCGAAGAGCTTGCACAGCAATGGGATCTATTAGACCTTAACCCAACTCAAGGCCTCTTCACTTGGTCTAATAACCGAACTGGGACAGAGCATATTTCTGCCCGGCTAGATCGATTTCTAGTCCAATCCTCTCTACTCATGAACAAGAAGATCTTAACAACAAAAATCCTGCCCAAGCTCACCTCTGACCACAAGCCTATTCTGCTCAGTATAGATGATGAAGAGGATCTGGGCCCCATCCCATTCCGCTTTTCCCCTCTATGGATTGAAAGAGCAGGTTTCTCTGAAACGGTGTTTGCTGCTTGGGCCTCCTCCATCTCAGGTTCTCCCAGCTATGTTTGGGAGCAAAAGTTGAAAGCCACCAAAAAAGCGTTGAAGGAATGGATCAAAAATCCAGCCCCCAATCCTTCTTCTCAAAGAGCTGAAGCAGTTCTGAATCTGCACATTCTTCAAAATGAAATGGAAAGCAAAAACATAAACGATGAGCTGCTGGACAAGGAAACTAAAGCCCAGAGAGCTGCCTTTCAATCCTTTAGAAAAGAGGAGGAATACTGGAGATTAAAGTCCAGAAGCCTTTGGTTAAAAGCTGGTGATCGTAACACCTCTTTCTTCCACAGACAGTATCGTTCTAGACTGTCAAGGAACCATATTGCAGAAATAAAGAATGTTGATGGTCATATTTGTAAAGGACCCCAACAAGTCAAAGAAGCAGCAGAACTGCATTTTAAAAATCTTTACAGTTTAGACATCCAATGTGAAGAAGAAGAGGAAGCAGATTTCCTCAGTCACATCCCCCCCCTCATCTCTCCGGATGATAATTCTGATCTTTGTAAACCTGTCACTGAGGAAGAAATAATCAAAGTTATCTGGTCCATGGATTCAGATAAGGCCCCAGGACCCAACGGTTTCACAATTCATTTCTACAAAGCATGCTGGGACATAATCAAACATGACCTGAAAAGGATGATTTGGGGATTCATGAAAAAAGCGAAAGTAGGGGGCAGCACCAACTCAACCTATTTAGCTCTGATCCCCAAAGACACCAATCCGGAAACCTTCACAAGATTCAGACCTATCTCGTTATGTAATGCATCCTACAAGATATTGGCAAAACTGTTGGCCAGCAGATTAAAGCCCTTTCTCCCTCGACTGATCTCTAGCTCCCAAGGAGGTTTTGTAGAAGGCAGACATATTTTGGATAATGTCATTCAAGTGCAGGAGACCATACACTCAAGCAAGCAAAGAAAAGAGAAAGGCATGATCATAAAGCTAGACATGGCGAATGCATTTGACAGAGTCAATAGAACTTTCCTCAGCAAAGTTTTGCTCTCCTTTGGATTTGCTCCTCAGTTTGTAAATCTCATCAAAGCATGCACGGATAACCCATGGATTGCCCCTCTCATTAATGGCAGGCCAACCAGCTTCTTCCAAGCTAGGAGAGGCATCAGGCAGGGATGCCCGCTCTCCCCCTTCTTATATATTTTAATGGCTGAAACTCTAAGTAGAAAACTCGAAGCAGAAAGAAGGGCAGGCACTCTCCCGGGCCTCAAACCCACCAGCAGAGTTAACTCCCTGAACCATGCTCTCTTTGCTGATGACTCGATTCTATTAGGAGGAGCCTCTTCCAGAATTGCCAAGGCCTTCGACTCAGTCATCAGAAACTACTGTAAAGTTTCGGGAGCCCAAGTTAATGAAAGGAAAAGTGAAGTATTTAGCTGGAACACTGGTCAGCAGGAGCTCAACAACATAGCTAATATACTAGGTTTCAAAGGGTATTCCCAATGGGACAAGATTAAATACCTTGGGCTTCCCATAATCTCTGGAACGAACAGGAGGTCGCTCTGGAGTGACATTATCTGCAAACTCAAAACAAAAATTTCTTCATGGGGAGGTTTCTGGCTTACAAAAGGAGGAAAGGTCATCTTGATAAAATCTCAATTGTCTGCCTTGCCAATCTATCAAGCTGCGTTCTTGCTCGCCCCTAAGATTGTAATGGACCAGATCTCCACTCTCATACGAAACTTCCTCTGGCAAGGAGGGAAGGGAAATGAAAAGAAACTCCACCTGGTCAATTGGGACATTGTTAAAAATCCAAGAGATGAGGGCGGCTTGCAAATCCGGGACCCCTCACTAGTCAACCAAGCTCTTGGCTGCAAAATTATGTGGAAGATGCTCAAAGAGCCTCTGCACCCTGTCAGCGCTCTGTTGAGAGCTAAATATACAACTAAGGCAGCGTTCAGAAACATACAGTTGGACTACACAGCAAACAGCACGCTGCTTTGGAAGCTTTGTTATAAGAGCAGCAAAGTGTTCAAACGATTTGCGTACAGGATCCCAGGGAATGGGAAAGAAACAAATCTCTGGCACGACAGCATTATGGGGAGAGAGCCTTTGAACGTTCATGAGGAAATTGCTGATTTGAAAGAATGGTTAATCACTGAAGGCAAGAACAGAGTTTGTGATATCACGTCATGGGACGCCCGTGGAGAGTGGGCCGGTTGGGTAATCGACCCCCCTGTTCGGCTGCAAGCTCAACGCAACAAATTGTTAGATCTTCTGGAAGGCGCAGCACCAATACACAGCACCATGAAGGATCGATGGGGATGGGGTATTTCTGGTGAATACTCAACTTCTGCTGGTTACAAAGCCTTCCAAACCTCTAGGAACAGCAAGCACAACAAAGAATTCTGGAAAAACGTATGGGAGCCTCTGGCACTCCCAAAAGTAAATTTTTTTTTCTGGACATTGGTCCAAAATAAGATCTTAACGGGGGACAATATGGCAAAAAGAAATTTCGCCGGCCCTTACAGGTGTGCTCTCTGCAGGAGCAACAATGAAACCTCACAACATCTTTTTATTGACTGTTTATTTGCCAAGACAGTATGGGAACTTATGCTTCAGGAATTTCAAATGAATCCTCCCTCACATAATTCTGTTTCGGAGCTGTTTGCAGATTGGAGACATCTCTACCCTCATAGTATCCCTCAAAAGTCCTTTTGGCGCAAAGTCTGGAATGCCTTCCCCAAGTTTGTGTGCTAGCAGATTTGGATTGCGCGTAACCAGAAGAATTTTAATGAACTGTCTCAAACTCCATTGCAGGTTGCTGCAAAAGCCAGAACATTCCTTTTGGAAGCAGCCCAACAGCAGTACTATAAAGAGGATACTTTGCTTCAGCCCATCGAAAAGAGGTGGCTAGAGTCTCTGGACCCCCATCGCAGAAAGTACCTCCTCCCTCCTCAAACATCTTCCCCCTCTTGGAGAAAGAGAGACCCTGATGCTTCATTTCAGCAATGGTGGAGAGCGCAAAAGACAAATTCCATCTTCTTCGACGGGGCGTCCAAAGGGAATCCTGGTCCTTCTGGTGCTGGTGGGATCATCTATTCCCCAAATGGCGCCTCCCGGGACTCTTTCTACTGGGGTCTCATCCAGAAAACTAATAATCAAGCAGAGCTGCTAAGCCTCCTCAAAGCCTGTCAAATTGCAAGGGAAAAAGGGATCAAAGACATACAGATTTTCAGTGACTCGGAGATCCTCATCAAAAATCTGAACATGGAAGAGAATTTCAGAAATGCTGGCCTAAACAGGATTCTGGAAAGACTGAAAAGGGTACTCACAGCTTTCAATTCTTATAAATGTTACCACATCCTCAGAAGCTCAAACAGCGAAGCAGACTTGATGGCCAACAAAGGGAGCGCAACGCAGAAAGGACTACTCTTCATAAACGAAGAAAGAAATGTTGAAATGCCTTGTTAAAGGATAGTTTTAAAATCAGCTGCTGATGAAACTCTAAGATGTACTCTGGGTCGTTAAGGCACAGCCCTGCCCTCTCCTTTTCTTATCAATAAAAATCTCATACCCGTTAAAGTTAAAAATATATATATATATATAAATTTATTCAGGGAGGTTAGAGCAGGAAGGGTGCTTTTTAACCTCGAAGAAAAATCTGAAATAAAGTTCGGTTTGGGACTTGGGAAAGCCTCGAACAATCAAGTTGAAGCGCTCTCACTCTCGCAAGTCCAGAAGATCAGCATCTCTAAAGGCATCAAGAAATTGATCATTGTAGGTGACTCAATGGTGGTAATTCAAAAATGCATAAGACTTTCCAGGAATGAGTTCCTTCTTGAATCAAAAACTTCTCCATTGATCCTAAGGATAGTGTATCTTCTTAGAAAATTAGAAGATTACAAATTTTTTCATGTCAAAAGAGAAAATAATCATATGGCGGATCATTAGAACAAGGAATTTTACTCATTGATCAACATAGTGTCATATGCCATGTTCCTTAAATGAGACATTAAACATAATCCTAATTGTTCACAACTGGAGCATGGGAATTAACAAGGATCAGTAGTCAATTAAATATGATAATATCATGAGAATTCGAAGGAGTTCCTCGGGAGAGGATGACGGTATATGGGCATTTAAGAACATGTAGGTGCGAGGGAACAAGGTGGCGATGTTACAAGACAAGTGGGCTCACTACACTTG
Organism: Pinus albicaulis; assembly: GCA_034641835.2. NCBI lineage: Eukaryota > Viridiplantae > Streptophyta > Pinopsida > Pinales > Pinaceae > Pinus > Pinus albicaulis. The sequence continues at coordinate 1,403,602,231 of CM076579.1, read as the reverse complement.
GTTAATAAACGGGACTTCATGTGAGTATGGTCTTAGTACCATCGTGGTTCGAGTCGAAATTAGTAGTGATAGAGATGGCGGAAGATGGCTTAGCTATGTTGTAGATAAGAAATGCATTTAATCCTGATAAGATGGGAGTAAAATATGGTAAGGAGTGGACGATTATATCTAGTAGCTGGTTGAAGCATCTCAATCATCGAGTTATTTTGGTGCAGGGGAGAATTGCAAAAAAGATGGCCTCTACGAGTAATGGAAGTGGGAACGATGCAGAGGAGCTCAAGCGCAGCGAGAGTTGTGGAAATGTTAGAGAGTTCAAGCAAGCAAGTTAAGGAGATTGTCAAGGAGATTCATGAAAGCATGGCAGTTATGTTTTCCTAATTGTTTGGGTTAGGGAAGGACATGAATTTAATTCAAAAGGCGATGGAACACCTTAACACTGGCATGTTGAATCTAAAACACAAAGTGGATAACATCGAGCTAAGAGTTGAAACGACCATTGTGGGGGTTCTGAAGGAGGTATTCTGGTTATGTGATGGCTCCGCTCCAATGGCGGAGGGAAATGCAGCTGCTGCGAGTTGAGAGTTGAAACCTATTGTTGGGAGGAACATGGAACTGGGCATGTCATTTTAGGCGGCTCAAGAGAAATCTGAACCTGGAAGTCACGGGTAGCCGTTGGTTTTTAATCTCATGTTTTGTCGAATAATAAAATACTGTAGAATTTTCTAGAAAATTCATAATTTAAAAGAAGTAAAAAATAAATATAAGAATAAAATAGGTAGCAATAAAGTCGCTATATTTATGTATCTGCAAAAAAAAAAATTGAAACAATTTTTTTCTCGATTGTAAAGGACCTTCCTTGTTTTTAGTTTTATTAATAAAAAATGTTGCAATACCTTTTAAATATATATAAATATAAATTTATTATAATATATTATTTTTTTGTTTAGATATATTTTTAAATTTAAAAATCAAACCACTAGTATATATAGTATTTTTTTTATAACTTTTTCAAATAAAAATAATAAACCACACCTCTATTCTTTTATGATCCACATTCAAGTTCAAATCTAAAAAGCTATCATTATTACTCTTCCTAGCAACTTCGTCCAACTAAAAGTAAATATTCTATAGTTCAAAAGTAAATATTTTACTATTCAAACTTAAACTAAATTTGAACATACTTTTTCTTTTAAAATGCTTTACTTCTCCCTTGCACTTTTAGCCCACTCTCATAAAAACCAAAATTAATTAATAACCAATGTAGTCCATGAATGTAGACTGAGGAAGAGTTCCCACATGCACATGGTGGGTTGGAATGACAAAGCAAAACTTCTTGAGGAAGAGTCCCACATGGGCAACCCAAACAAATTCATATGCTGGATTGGAATGCTAAAGAGAGTGTACTTCTCTGAGGCGGTTGAACTAATATCCTTCTAGAAGATGAAGACTTTTGACTCTGGGAAATCAATTGGAAATATGATACAAATTCTTCTGCTCACGAAACAAATAGGATAGAATTTTTCATTATTGAAGCCTATAAAAAGTATTTTTTTATTATTTCATTATTGAAATTTAAATAAATAAATGTATCACTGGAAGGGAATGAGATTTTGATGCATAGAAGGTTCGAGTAGTTGCAAAGAGAAGTTTAAATAAATTAGGATTTGGAATTTGATTATAAAACAATCGTTCAAACTTGATTTTATGAAGTTTAAATAAATTAGGTTTTGGAATTTGATTATAAAACAATCGTTCAAAGTTGATTTTATTTTATTATTGGATTTGTATTTTTTTATTTTAAAAATAGTTTTAAATTTTTATGCTATATTTAAATTTTGAAAAATTAAGGATTATATTTTAAATTAAAGGATTTTAGTTTTAGTAGTTTAGTGAATAATTTTTTTTTATGTATGGGTTTAAGTTTTTGGAGATATGTGTAATGTTGTGGCATTTATGAAATAGTTGTATAACCTGTAATTTTGGCAACTGATTTATTAATTCTCCAAAATTAGTTATATATATATATGTGAATATTTTATAATTTTTTACCTAAATATTAAGTAAAAATGATTCAAAAAATATAACAACATCCATATATTTCTATGTTTAAACTTTTGGTAAAGTAGAATGATATTTTTTTTAGCAAATCAAAATTTAATTCACTTGATAATAGAATTAACTTTTTGATAAAAAGTTTCATGGTTGGTGATAAACAAAGATCTTAATTATTAGTGTCATTGACTTTTTTCTCATCAAAATATTTGATTAGGTGACACTAGAAAATAATTCTCATTTGGGAATTCACTAATTCTTCAAGAGAGGTAGTGATATTACTTTATGGTGATTCCAAATCAAGTGAGGCATGTTTAGAAGTTTTATTAAGGGAATGTTGTATTACTAGTTTAAAGAGAGGTAGTGATATTACCTTATAGTGATTTAATTTTCCAAATTAAGGGAGAAATGTTTAGCGGTTGCCCAAATTCCAGCAGAGATTTTTAAGATTCATAAGTTTAAGTTGTTTCTATTTATGGGTTCAAAAATGCATAGAAATCTTGCTTGAAATTGTATTGTCAAATTTGAGCCAAAAAAACCATTTCCTCTATTAATTAGACTATGTCATACAATTATGGATGAAATTCCTACTTGAATGCAATAATGGATTCAAAGACCTACAAAGACCATAAATACTTAATAGGTATTCATTTAACAGCCAGTTTTGCTTAGTATTGCCTTTAATTTTGATAATCTTGACAGAAAATATGCCCCAAAATGGCAAAATTTGAGTGTTACTAAGTTCCTTATAAATCCATGAAATGTTAATATATATATATATGTATATATATATATGTATATATGTATATGTATATATATATATATATATATATATATATATCTCACTCTCTCTCTCTCTCTCTCTCTTATTTATATATATATATATATATATATATATATATATATCCCATATACATATATATACATATACATATATACATATACATATATGTATATATATGTATGTATATATGTATATGTATATATGTATATGTGTATATGTATATATATATATATATATATATATATATATATATATATATATATATATATATATATATATATATATATATATATATATATATATATATATATATATATATATATATACTCCCTCTTTTTATATCTCCTCTTTCTTTCTCTTTCTTTATATATATTATATATATATATATATATGTATATATGTCTGTCTCCTATGTAAGTAAGAGGTCACACAAAATTCCCATATTATCTCTAATGATCATATTATTATATAGTATTATTCAATGATACACATATATATATATGTATATATATACATATACATATATATATATATATATATATATATATGCCAAGTAAGAAGGTCACACAAAATTCATCTGTATCTCTAATGTCATATTGCATTATACAAGTAATGTTAATGTTATTATTGCATAATTAAAAGTTTAATGCATTGTTGAACAAGCCTTATCAAAGATTCTCAAAGTCATGAAGTGAGTCATTTAATCTTGTAACAAATTATGAAGGATTTTCAAAATTATGGTGTTCCTTCTCAAAAATCTGGTGTTCTTAAAACCTTCATCTCTAGCACCCTTAAATGCTCCCCAATTCTTTCTCTGAGAGAAAACCCACTTATTCCAAGCCTTCAATGCTAATGACTATTCCTCTTCTCAGATCAATAAAACTTGCAATATTGTCTTTAATTCCAAATCCATTAACCCTCCTTCCTTTCCTCCTCAATGTCAAGTCTCTCTCCTTTACATAAAAGGGACTACTGACATTATGGCAAAAAACCTAGAAAAAATAATAATAATACTAAATTAAGATTGGTTTTAAACCCCATAAAACCAAAGATAAGTCTGGCCCCAAGTTGAATGAGGAGTTTACCAAATCCCATGTTCATGTGGAACGTGCATTGAATAGGTTGGGAAGCCCTTCAAAGCTCGAATTAAAGAACATATTACCAACATCAATCATCTCTAGTTATAGAAATTTACCATACCCGAGCAATCTTTCAATTCAAAACATTTAGTTTTCTTTAATCAAACCAAACTTCTTGCCTCTGCTTCATTTTACAACTCCAAAATCATTAGCCAGACCCTTGAAATTGAGAAGCACCTAGAAAACTTTAATCAAGAAAATAGTTATAAATTAAGTCATTCTTACAACTGGTAACCCACTATCTGGCTCATTAATTTATTATCTTTAGTTAAAATTATAATATATTTTGTTGTTTATAATTTATTAAAAAAAACAATTTTAAAAATATTTCAATTTCAAATATTTTATCCTCCTTCACTTATTTTCCTCTATTTTCTAACATTTATTCTCTTAATTGTTATTATTCTCTTTTAATTTTCTACTTCCCTTTAATTAATTAATTATTTAAATATGTGAAATGAACCTTGCTCTTAACTCTTAATTGTTGTATCTCAATATAGTCTTCACTTTCTTTTAGTTAACTATTTCTTTCAATTTCTTAATTAATTAATTATATATGTAAATAGGTTGGCTCAACCTTTTATTTAGCAGATAATTATTTATTTTTTAACCATTATATTAAAATTTTAATATTATTGTTTTATTATTTAATATTATTCGTTAAGAGTTAATTCAAAACCTCCTTTTCAATTAAAAAAAAAAATTCACAGCAAAATTAAAAATCCAAAATTTCCCTCGAAATAAAAATGTTAATTGTTATTAAAACTCAATGTCACCGATGATATCATTTAATGACATTGGAAGTTTTAGATGAATTCAAACTTAACCTATTTGATCTTTTTTTCAAATTGACCCTGACTTTAAGGTTTTCTCAATGCTTGGATTTTTATAATTGGATTGAGATGGAGGGCAGAATTTTCAACATGGAATTTACGAATATTTTAAAAAAACCAATGTTGACTTTTTGCAATTTGCACTAATGTTTATAATAACTCCATAGAAATTTTGGCACAAGTCGACCTTTAAGACAAAGAAAACAAAATACTTCACTAAACAAGGGATTAGGTTAGATTTACAAATTCATTGATATATTTAAAAATTATTGGTGGGATCACATGATAACAAATAGCCAGCATAAGTTAATGGTGGGGTCAAATGATAGCACATAGAAAACACATGTGGTTAATATCAAGTAAAACTAACATGCAATCTATGTTTAAAAAATAGATTTACATTCCAACCCAAACACCTATCAAAAAAAGGTAAGGTGACCATAATCCCATCATAAATTATATTTGAGAGGGAGCCACATTCAACCACTAGCATGGTGTTATTCCTTTCCAAACTATATATATACATTATTAATCCTAATTTTCAAATTTAGAAACCAAAAGAGGAGAATCCCAAGCATTATTGGATACTTACTTTGACACCTCATGGCGTGTAATGGCATGCTCTCATATATAAAATGAGTTTCAAATTTGGATTCTTTTCTAAAGGTTTCTTATCACTTTTGTAAGTTGATGTTGATAGAACAAAAACCTATTGGCCCATGTCTAGAGAGGATTGATTCAGTGTTCTTTGGAGAATATCATTGCTATTTGTTCATCTGTATGTGTGTTTTTAAAATTGGAGTTTAATTTCTAGTGACATGCAGCAGTGTAAGTGCTCAGAATAATATTATGTTTTTTTTGGGTTTATTTATGAAATTGTAATAATTTTGCTTTATAAGCTTTATATTAATTATGTTTTATTTTTTTAATATCAAAGTTTATTGATTTAATAATTATTAATATTTTTTTTGAGATATTTATTTTTTTAGTTTTAGAAAATAGTAATTATGTTTTTAGTTTTTTTATGTCAATTTATGTATTTACATAGATATAAGCAAAGATTTTTTTGGGCACATTGTATTGAAAAGCAATCAATATAATTGGAATCAACCTTGATATTGTGAACATGTTTGATTTCATTGTAGACTTTGCTTTGACCATGTTTGTCTTCATGCTTGTAGGAAGAGCATTCTCCAATTCCTATGAGTAAAACTTAGAAGCCTTATTAGTGGCAAAATGCAAAGTTAGACAATCATTGGTTAGATTCAATTAAGATGTTCGAGGACTCAATGCTTGGCCTTTTAGCAATTGCAATTATTTCCATTTATTAAAGTAGTGGAAAAGTCATTGATGTTGTCATATATTAGGGGGGTAAGTGTTGGGTGTGGAGCCTAATTATCTTGTTTATTTTGTAGCATAGAGTTGGATCGTTGTACCTTAATGGGGCGGCAATGCCACCCATAATTAAATGCTGCCTAGAGGTCCAATGGGGGACGACTGCGACTTTATGGAGCCCCCCCTAGTGGGGGGGTTCGAGGGCAGTGCCCCCGAAGCTAAAAACAGATGTAAAATTGCCTTGTAAAAGTATAGTAATTTCTAGTCAATCTAGGTCGTTCATTAGGCGGATGATCTGACGGTAGAAGTTATGTTTAGTTTAGGGTTTTTTGCCCGAGAAGGCAACCCCTTGCTTGTATGAGGGCATTGTATTGCGGCTGTGTATTGTACTTGTATTCTCTGAGCGAGAAACTCATAGGGAGACTGTGAGAGAGAACAGAGGATATTACAGTGGATCTGATGTTGGTTGTGTCTCTTCATTTTGCTGGATAATAGAAAGAAAGGACTGGTTGTTCGGGGTGGACGTAGCCCAAACTAGGCGAACCACGTATATCTGTGTCTCTCTAGTTTTATGTGTTTCTTGTGTTTGTGTTTTCCGCATATTTTATGTGTTGCATTGCTCTGTAATATATATTTTCTAACAGTAAATCCTTTCTCATTGATTCTCAAGCACAAATGTCCCTATAGAGAGAAAACGAGGTCACACACTAGGCTCATTAAACAAAAATAGGATCAAGTTTCATTATCTTTAGTGGAAGTAGATATGCACTTGGTGATGATAGGTTCTCCAATAATCTGTAATCCAAAGGTTGGTTAGACCAAACAAATTGGGAAAATTTTGGAAGAACCGAATAGAAAGGGAGTATGATATTCTCTTTAAGAGAAAAACATATGTGTAGTCATAATCATACCTAGCACATGCATCTCAAGTCTATCATTATACCTTCAATTCAACCAAAGGATAATGAAAATTGAATATAAAATTCATGGTCTAAGTCCATGATTATCAAATAATATGTATTGTTTATCTTCAAGCGGTGAATGTGTTTCTCATACATGTTTTAATTTTTATGAATGGAATAAGAAATTTAAGAATTCTATTCATAGTAATAAAAAATAGAATAAACAACCCTATGTAATTACAAAATGTTTGTAAAAAATAATTATGAAACTTGTGGTAGTTTGACAAATATTGATACAAGACTACACTACAAAAAGATTTGTGATATTGAGTTTTAAGTTCAACTGATAAAGATAAACACCTTTATAAATCAATTAACATTTTATGGTAAAAAGTATTTTATGTAACATATAAGTCACTCTAATTCTTTATGCATCTTTCTATCCATCATCAATACAAAAAGAAAGTTTTTTTCCTCATAATAATTACTAATTTATATATTAATGAAAGATGTAGATGAATTAGATAGTTGTTTGATACATAAATTGAGAATAGAATGGTTTCTACCAAATGCTCAAAATAGAGAGATGTTCTTCCTTACTCTCATTGTCTATTACTATCCTATAATTACTTCTACAACTTGGCATGTTTATTGTTGAGCATACTAATTAAGCAACAAAATAACCCTATGTAGCATACTAAACCATAGCAAATAAAAGAACTAATCAACATGCCCATTAGGGGCATCTTATTGCATTATTACTAATATTTCTAATCTGGGGCCAAATTCCAATTGCAAATAATTTACTAGAATTGGCAACATCAATTGACTCATATGTACTTACCATCAATCCATTAGTATGCAACTGTCCCACTTCAGGCATGCCTAGAAAGTGACCACTTTGAGGTGGATCATGATAAGACTGGGATCCTCTAACATAGGACTAGAAGGAACTTTTAGAAACAAATAGATGTGAGCATAAGTCTTTCTAACTGAAGTTTACCTTTCAAGTTGATTTCCAAATACCAGAACCGCTAAATATTTATGAATGATTCCAACTTTTTCCCCAATCCTAGAGCTAGAGATTATGTTTGGCATAATCTACTACATGTTGAAGATTGCAACAAGAAACAGTGAAGGAGGCATCCTGAAACATCATTCCTGATCCTAGTTGGAAAGTGATCACCAAAACTAGGTGGGGGCCACACAGGTGATTTTTGTCGCAAAGTCTATTTTTAGACTATGTCTATTTTTAGACATGTCGATCATATTCTATGAGTTGCGGGATGTTATTTGTGGATGGTTGGTCAAGTTGGAAAAATAGATGGATTTCTATTTTTAGACATATTGGGCGGAATCTATTTTTAGATTGCCAGTCTAAAAATAGATATGTCGAATATTATTAGCTCTTAATAATATTTGGACTATAAACATTATCTTATTCCCTTGGAGCACTTCAGTTAAGTGCACAGATGTGGCACAGGAGCTGACAGAAGGAATTACGCTATTCCTGAGGGTTATGTGGAGCTATTGCATGGATACTTTAGTTAGAACTCATGTGACAAAGTTTGGTGGAGTTGATTGAGGAAGTTAATGGAGTTGTGTTCAATTTAACTAATCTAAACATAGTTGAGCTATTTGTATCTATTTTAACTGATTGATACAATTAGTGAGAGTGGTGTGAATTAATTATTAATTAATTCACTAATTATAAACTCATTAATCAACTAAAGAATACATCAGTTAACTTCAGTGCATGGACAGTTTCAGTGGAGACCAGTGCAGAGATAGGTGAAAGGGAAAGTATGACTATCAGTTGTGACTATAAGTGATGCATGGTTTGCATCCAACACTCAGTAGAGATGCCTATAAAGACTGCGTGAGCAAGGATGGGGTAATTTATTCTCATCAAGAGGCATTCTTCAGCAGGGATTGCGCAGTAGAGGCAGGCTAAAGGCTGGCAAAGATCGGTGCATGGGATTTGCAAGATCAAGCCTGATTAGTGTGTAGCAAGTGGAGATTATACTAAGAGCTTGTGAGGAGCTTTGTATGATGATTGTTACATGATCTCTATGACATATATAATATACATATAGTTGGGTTTTCAGCTTTAAGCTTTCCCATTACATACTGTGTTCATATGTGTGAATTTTTATGGTTTTAATGTGGGCATGCAATTGATTTTATTTCCGCATGTGATGATCAATGGTAGAAGAGATTTTGTATTGTGCATGAAGATAAAATAGTGTGTGATCAGGAGAATCTCGGTGGATAACATATCAGTTATTCAAATTTCTACATGGTATCAGAGCAATATTGACCATTGGAGCAAATGTAAAACATTGAAGCAGTTGAGTTTTAGGATAAACTCAGGAAAATAAAAATGGAGAAGAATGACACTATTCCGGTATACTTGAAAAAGTTTGTCCACTGTAGGGATGAGCTTGGGAGTGTAGGAGTTAGTGTGGATGAGGAAGGACAAGTCAAGAAGGTTGGGATTCGAGCAAAGAATCTCTACAGACTTGAAGTAGATGGGATGTCTACGGAGCTTTCTACTGTTGGGAAGTGCAAGAAAGACATGCAATTGAAGCTTGAGAGGGAGCAGGATTTGCATGCAGGTAATAGTGAACCTTGGGATGTAGAGTAGCCACAAGATGAGGATCATGGAGTGGAAGAAACCACTCATGCAGAGAAATTTCGTGTCAGATGGGCAGAGGGAGTGCATGCAGCTATACCACCAGGTGAGAGGTGGGGCGACATGCATGAGTAATCCCAAGAGGATATTTTTGGGTAGGATTCATGAGATGGTGTGGATTTCATGAATTGAACCTAGCTACGAGATGCCCACAGCGCAGCAGTAGCATGATCAGTTGGATTGATGTAGGCAGATCAAAGTGACAATGTCGAATACTAGAGCGCGAATTAGAGTTAACAACAAGTGCAAAGTGCATGGGTGCAAGAGTTCAACAACGTAGTGGTTCCTGATGACATGTGCAGTTGGGCCCAGCAGAAGTCGAAGACTTTGATGATAGATGCATCAGACTGATTGAGTTGTTTGGAGCCTATTCAGTTTCAGAGGAGTTGCAGAGCAGATGCATGGAGTTGCATGGCGCTTATGAAGGTTGCAGGGCGAATGCATGGAGTTGCATGTCACATGCAAAGACAGTCCTTTCTTGTTGAGAGGGAGTGTTGAAGATTGCAACAAGAAACAGTGAAGGAGGCATCCTGAAACATCATTCCCGATCCTAGTTGGAAAGTGATCACCTAAACTAGGTGGGGCCCACACAGGTGATTTTTGTCGCAAAGTCCCTTTGACCCTATGGATGTGTGTTCTATAAGTGCAGATCTATTTGTGGATGGTTGTTAAATTTGGAAAAATAATTGATTCCTAATTAGAAATATTGGTAGAGTCTATTTTTAGATTGCCAGTCTAAAAATAGATATGTCGAATATTATTAGCTCTTATTAATATTTGGACTATAAACATTATCTTATTCTCTTGGAGCACTTCAGTTAAGTGCACAGATGTGGCACAGGAGCTGACAGAAGGAATTACGCTATTCCTGAGGGTTAAGTGGAGCTATTGCATGGATACTTCAGTTAGAACTCATGTGAGAGAGTTTGGTGGAGTTGATTGAAGAAGTTAATGGAGTTGTGTTCAGTTTAACTAATCTAAACATAGTTGAGCTATTTGTATCTAGTTTAACTAATTGATACAATTAGTGAGAGTGGTGTGAATTAATTATTAATTAATTTACTAATTATAAACTCATTAATCAACTAAAGAATACATCAGTTAACTTCAGTGCATGGACAGTTTCAGTGGAGACCAGTGCAAAGATAGGTGAAAGGGCAAGTGTGACTATCAGTTGTGACTATAAGTGATGCATGATTTGCATCCAACACTCAGTAGAGATGCCTATAAATACTGTGTGAGAAAGGCAGGGGTAATACATTCTCATCAAGAGGCATTCTTCAGCAGGGATTGCGCAATAGAGGCAGGCTAAAGGCTGGCAAAGATTGGTGCATGTGTTTTGCAAGATCAAGCCTGATTAGTGTGTAGCAAGTGGAGATTATACCTAGATTGAGAGCTTGATGTACTAAGCTTTGTATGAGATTGTTACATGATCTCCATGATACATAATATATGATAGTTGGGGTTTTCAGCTTCAGGCTTTCTCATTAAACAATTGTGTTATGTGTGTTTTTATCGCTTCATGTGTTTTGCAATTGTTGATTAAATTTCCGCAAGAATTATAGTGGAAGGATTCTGTATTTAGCAAAAAGATAAATATTTTTAGATCAGGAGAGTCCGGATATATACATGCATATTGTATATAATTTCTACATGGTATCAGAGCTGTGTTATAGATTTTCTACATGGAATGAGAGTAGGATTTTTGGGCGCGCGAGTTTGCAGAGAATATCTGAAATTTTTGGTAAAATATTTTCAGAAACAAATAACATATTTGGATTCCTTGCGAAAAAATATCCAAATTGAAAAAAAAAATCGGTCGAATCGGAGCTCGAATGAGGGAGATATTGTCGATTTAAAATCAGCTCTTTTGTTAGAAAATTTTGCAACGGAGGGACAATTACAATGTGCACGAGCCAAGAATCTACATGCTCTGAGGTACAAGATGCATGCAAAGCTTTGAGGAGAAAAGCAGAGGTTAGTGACTTGGCGGTTGAGAGGGAGCCTCTCAACATGAAGCATGAGAAGAGGTTAGTGACTTGGTGGCCAGAGGGAGCCTCAACATGCGGAGGAGAAGTGGGCTCTCGTAAGAGAAAATGAGCAACCACAACTAGAGATGCAAGAAGAATCTCTTTAGACTTGAGGTAGATTGGATTTCTACTAAGCTTCCTACTGTTGGTAACTGTGAGAAAGCCATGCAATTGACGCTTGAGAGGGAGCAAGATTTGCATGCAGGTAAGAGTGAACCTCGGGATGTGGAGCAACCACAAGATGAGGATCATGGAAAGGGAGCAACCACTCATGCAGAGAAATTTCGTGCCAGATGGGCAGAGGGAGTGCATGCGGCTATACCACCAGGTGAGAGGTGGGGCGACATGCATGAGTAATCCCAAGAAGAAATTTATGGGCAGGATTCATGGAGATGGTGTGGATCTCATGAATTGAACTCCTGCTATGAGGTGCCCACAAGGCAGGAGTGAAGATGATCGGGGCTGGGATTGATGCAGGCAGATCAAAGTGACAGTGTCAGATACTGGAGCACGGAACAGAGTTGAAAACAAGTGCAGATTGCACAGGTGCAAGAGTTCAACAACGCAATAGTTCCTGATGAAATGTGCAGTTGGTACCAGCAGAAGTCAAAGAATTTGATGGTAGATGCATCAGACTGATTGAGTTGTTTGGAGCCTATTCAAGCCAAGAGTTGCAAAGGTATGCATGAAGTCAGCAGTGGCATCCCGTAAAGGTTGCATGATCGCATGGAGTTGCATGTCGCATGCAAAGACAGTCCTTTCTTGTTGAGAGGGAGTGTTGAATATTTCAACAAGAAATAGTGAAGGAGGCATCCTGAAACATCATTCCCGATCCTAGTTGGAAAATGATCACCTAAACTAAAGCAAATAATAGGTGATTATTAAAGTCTATTTTTAGAGTATGGTTTGGACTATGATTTGTTTTATGAGTTGCGAGATGCTATTTGTGGATGGTTGGTCAAGCTGGAAAAATAGATGGACTTCTATTTTTAGACATATTGGGCGGAATCTATTTTTAGATTTCCAGTCTAAAAATAGATATGTCGAATATTATTCGCTTTTAATAATATTTGGACTCTAAACATTATCTTATTCTCTTGGAGCACTTCAGTTAAGTGCACAGATGTGGCACAGGAGCTGACAGAAGGAATTACGCTATTCCTGAGGGTTAAGTGGAGCTATTGCATGGATACTTCACTTAGAACTCATGTGACAGAGTTTGGTGGAGTTGATTGAGGAAGTTAATGGAGTTGTGTTCAGTTTAACTAATCTAAACATAGTTGAGCTATTTGTATCTAGTTTAACTGATTGATACAATTAGTGAGAGTGGTGTGAATTAATTGTTAATTAATTCACTAATTATAAAATCATTAATCAACTAAAGAATACATCAGATAACTTCAGTGCATGGACAGTTTCAGTGGAGACCAGTGTAGAGATAGGTGAAAGGGCAAGTATGACTATCAGTTGTGACTATAAGTGATGCACGGTTTGCATCCAACACTCAGTAGATATGCCTATAAATACTGCGTGAGCAAGGATGGGGTAATTTATTCTCATCAAGAGGCATTCTTCAGCAAGGATTGCGCAGTAGAGGCAGGCTAAAGGCTGGCAAAGATCGGTGCATGGGATTTGCAAGATCGGGCCTGATTAGTGTGTAGCAAGTGGAGATTATACTGAGAGCTTGTGAGGACCTTTGTATGATGATTGTTACATGATCTCTATGACATATATAATATACATATAGTTGGGGTTTTCAGCTTTAAGCTTTCCCATTACATGTTGTGTTCATATGTGTGAATTTTTATGGTTTTAATGTGTGCATGCAATTGATTTTATTTCTGCATTTGATGATCAATGGTAGAAAAGATTCTGTATTGTGCATGAAGATAAAATAGTGTGTGATCAGGAGAATCTCGGTGGATAACATATCAGTTATTCAAATTTCTACACTACACAAGCATCCCAAGCATTGTTCTTTATTTTCATTTGTTGCATCCAATTTAGGACACTACATTATGCCTCTACAATGCCTTTTTCATTGCTCCTCACAACCTTTTGCATTTTGTTCAACTCACATAGGATGCAACAATCTCATTTACAATTGCAATAAGTCATCAAAGAAATACTCCAAATGATATCTCTTGCAAATTCTCAAGTCTTCTCCTAAATTGTCTCCATGACCCAAAAACCATTGTAACTTATCTTGTTGGAACATATGAGTGAGAATGTTAGCTTCACATTTGGCTCCATCTTTCAATTGTAGAGTAAAACCACGTGACAAATTACATCATTTCCTAGAATCATGAGCACTACGACAAAATTCCAACTCAGAAAGGATGTTCATATGCCTATGTATGACATCACTACTATGAATTACTAATTGCTTCTCCAAAAGACCTATATTAATGCCCCACATTTACCACTACTCACTGCCATAATACCATTTATTACAATCCCCCATTAAACCACACTCACTGCCATAATACCATTTATTACAATCCCCCATTAAACCACCAACATATATTACTAATGAGTATATTAGCGCATTGACTCTCAACTCAAACTTACATATTTACAATACCATTTCTTTAACATTAAAATACTCCCTAAAATTAATATCGTGATTATGATTATAATCATTAAATAAGCTCCCCATTTGCCTTATAATTCTTATATATAAATAAAAATCCTATTTAATAATAATATTAAAACTCCAATTATTAATATTCATTAAATTCTTTTATATTTCATAAAAATAAAACCTTAAAACAAAGTTAAAATTTCAACTTTGAAATTCAGTACAACTCCTCACCTTCCTACACATTTCAATATTTTTTCCTAATAACCAATTATTATGCCTCACACTTACCACCACTTTAAAAAAAAACTATCTCCTCATTAGTGAAAAGGATAACTTAATGTGGCTATAGAGTTATTAAAATAGTAAAAACATTTATATACTCCAAGATGTGATGGATTGTATTTGTGACAGTAACGCATGCGAATAATGAATTAATATAATGTATTATACAAGCTTACTCGTGTCTCTTAGCTACAAGAATTATAACCTATACCCATCATGTTGAAAATAAGCTTTCCCTTCCTTCCTTTCATATTATTAATATGATATGAGTTTGATGTATCTTTTCATATATATATATATATATATATATATTTTTTAATAATATTGTGAAATAAAAGGTTTTTAGTGTGAGTATATAATATATTAATAATTGTTTTTAAAGTTGCAAAGGTATATCGAAAAAATATAATATTTGGGAAGATCATTTTACCATGAACATAGGTACTATTGAATGTAGGTAGATAAAGTTTGTCAAATAACTTTATATTTGTTTGGCAAAAAACACTTCCAAAAAATCTCATTTCCACTTAGATATTTCTTTTACATAAATATGGCTTGTTTCTTTATTGTGACATTCACAAAAAGGTTCAAGTCCAATTTTTTTTTAGCATTATAATTTTGTAGTTAAATATATATTTAAAAAACTACACAAGCACGATATATATATATATATATATATATCTCTTCCAAAATAAATGGTATATTTTATTATTTGTAAACCTTATTTGAATTGCATTTTTGTACATCTTTGTGTTTGTAATAAATTCTTTTGTCATATTTGTAAAAAACTGAAATATGTTTTGAAAAATATGATAATCTCTTTGCACATACTCTCTCTCTCTCTCACAACTATTGCATAGAGGATTTTGTCATGAATTTACTTGTGCCAGTTTTGTAGAGGAAGAGATTTCACCTATAAAAATTTACAAACAATAAAAAAAAATTTATTATTATTATTATTTTCAATTGGTCTCAATTAAAAATTTTAAAAATATGTTTTAATTTAAATAGGAAAATTATTTTTCAATTAAATGTGTGCAAAGACTAGTTTTGTCCTCTGTTAATAAGATGTATGAAAAAAGTCAAAAATTAACTTATTTCAGTCTCTTTATATTGATCTCAAATATATTTCTTACGGTTGCAATAGAATAAAGGACAAAATATTTTACGTAGTAATTGGAATCAATAATATTTTATAGGTACTCTTATTTGAAAACAAAACTATAACACACATCACACGTCAAATCACAAAAATGCAGTGGTATTTTCCTTTCATCTCATCATAGATGGGCGTTAGGACATCTGAAAATGAAACGTTCCTCGGATTCCACCTCCTGTAAATATGACAATAAAAAATTTGAGCTCACATGAAAGTGTCTTTAGTTGTACACATGTTGTTGTTGATCCTTTTTTAAGTAGGTTGTGTTATATAATCCAGAAGCTGAAGACTTATATCCATATCTCAATGCTAAAACCATACACCGCTAATTGCATGCGAAATATAGGGGGGAAATCGTGTTTAATTAATTCAAACTGAATGAATTGATAGCCTCTGTTGTCGACAGAAGTTGTCACTCCTAGAGACAGCCTAGAGTTGCTATAGACCAGTGCCTAGGACATCTTATCATAGAAAGGAGCACATAATGTAACTTTGGTGTCAATCCAAAAGGCTCTCCTGCTATCTCTTGTAAAGCAAGGAAATGGATTTAAATGGGACCAGAACTTACAGAAACTTCCACAGGGAAAGTAATGTTGCAGAGACACAATGCAAAGCCCCAACACAAAAGCATCAGACAGTTAAGAGACAATTTACTGTAAAGAGGGCCGATTCAAATAATATGCCACAGAAATCAAATATCAGAAGATGTATGCAGGGAAAGAAAAGTAAGAAGATATTAGTTAACTTCGGTCTGATACCCAGATACACAACAGAACCATATATGGGCTTATCATTCTAAGAATCCATACATGACAATGGCGTTTTAAAAGCACCCTCCCAAAGCAACTAATATAGCAGAAAGATGGATGAAATGAATCACGAAACAGTATATCATGCCTGAGCCATATTTAAAGTGCTTGACTGATCCAAGTATGGGCATCAACTAGGATAAATCCTTACCTAAAATCAGTGAGCCACTCGCATTCCAGTACATGATATAAGAAGATGGATAAAATGAAATGTTGTATTAAACACATAAAAGGAAGTTACATACTGTGGGATACCAAAGACCAGAATCCTCTAATACAGATAGAACTCCTCCTCACTGAGACCCTACAGGCTCTGAGCCTTCATACAAGAGCTTATACAAAATGTATACAAAAATGCTTTTCACTGCACAATTCTCTAATAAAAATCTGGAACCCTTACAATGTCTTTCTTCTCTGTTTTTATAGAGGAAGAAGAAAAGACCCTATGAAAGAAGTAGGTGAGAACATTTAATTATCTCATTAAAACATAAATGGCGGAAACATTCGCGCCCATACTGCTTGACGGCTATAGAATGCTGCAGGTGCAGATTTCTCCAGGGATGAGGTATGAAGAATAAAATATGTGACGTTCTGTACCTTCCTGAAAGAAAAATCTATTGAAGTAAAACCTGGAGGACATGATTTTTATGCACTTGTACTCTTTGCCTTCTGAATGCTGGATTGTTATTAAAAATTTTCAGCGCCGGACACCAAATTCCTTGATTTCCAACTGATATCCTTTGCTGCGACATTAATGTCTCTATCTGTAGAAATCTGCCTTTCGAATTATTTTGAGGAGTTTAACAGATTTCCATTCTGCTTTATTTAATGAAGGTCATGTCTCAGCAGCTACCTGGGACTTTTCTTCATAAATTCCGCCTCTGCAAGCTGACCCTCGGTGCGTCTTCGATTTCTGTAATGGAGGCGATAATTAACTGGCAATTTTCCATTGCCGCAAACCTACAAAACCCACAAATTCGTCAGGAAAATAAGTGCACGGGGATGGAAATGCAATGGAGATGACTTGGGTGACAGGGCGATGCGATGAAACGGTGAAAGAATGCAGGGTGGCGGTGAAAACACAGTGAAACCATGGTGAGCAGACTGGGCAGAGGTTCATATCGTGAAACGCTAAAATATGACGTATAAACGAAATATATGAATGGTGGTGGAGAAATATGATAGACGCGTGTGATGATGACGTGGAGGGAGGCTCAGTCAACAGTTGGTTGTTCGAATGATCTGGGCCGCACGATATCCAAACAAAATCGACGGTTGGGACTGTGTTGGAAGGCAATAGACTGCGGGCCCAGAGCACTGTTCACCTAGATTAACATCTGTGCAGCTTCAGAATGCGACAACCATCGAATGCGGACCCCAAGATCGAACGGCTAGCGTTGATATCGCTACACGACTTTATCCGAATGATAATGCGCGATGGAGAGCGGTTTTGACACCGTACTCAGGGACGCGAGGTGGGCGCCTAATGGAATCGCTCCGATCTAGAGAATACCACTCACCTATGAAAGGCGGTGCGATGAAAACAAGCCTGGTTTTTTAGCGATGGATGCAGGCGCGGGGACCACCAGGGCAGGCTGTTTGCGGACCGTCGGATGTGCGGGAGAATGAACGGCCGAGATGCAATTTGGGTGATGCACAAAGGGGGCCACGGATACAGTGGAGTGCTGCGGATGCCGTTTGATCTATATAGATCAACGGTTATAGCTGAGCCCAATATCCTTATGATTTTAGCGCCTATAGGATTAGCGCCCGGTCCTGAGCCTGGGTCACGTGGATAATAAACTAAAGGGGCTCGGACTAAAGAGATGGGCTTTCAATATTCTCATTTTTCGGCCTTTTTTACAATGCAATTTAACTTTGAAGGCGAGGAACGATATATGGGAAAATGATTTTCTTAGGCCATGAGAGGGGATTTAATATGTTAAAGCAGAGTTACTGGCCGAGAATATTAATGGGGGCTGAAATGATCAACATCGGCTCCATCTGGGGATGACACGTTCATACCTGGATGTGTCGAGAACCTCGCAGACCTCCTGATCATCCTCTATGCAGAGTCTGTTCCTCAACACTTTTCACTCTTCACTCGATAATTCATTACAGCACCCACCTTATTTAAGCAAAGATGAAAAACAGAAACTAGAAATAGCCAAGCCAGGATTAGACTATCTGGCTCGCTGGACTTTGCAGAAATTAAAACAACTAACTACGTGCTCACAGGCTGAGCTTTATTTAGCTTTTCCTACTTACCCTACTTTACTTGGAAACCTCTTGCGCTTTTAGGTGATACAATAATGCCAATGCAGCCAGTCAAGCAGTAGCAAAAAAGGATATGAGCACTGACTGCCTATCAGAGGTAACCACAGGGTGCTCTGCATGTGGTTCTTAAAAACTGTGGTCACCATCAGTGGTGGCCTCTCCTGATGAATCTGGCCCTGGCGAAAGATCAATGCTGGAGAATTTGAGCAAATCAGGGCCCCCATATATTCTGCCACAGGATCAATGAACACATGATGTACCAGCTCTTCTTTTAGGCCCTCCGTGATTGGTAGGCTGTCTTCATCCTGGGCAGCTTTGATTTTTGCATTTTCCATCGCATCTTCAATATGGATCTTGAAAGCCTGATCACCTTCTTCTTGTATTTCTAAAGGCAGTGGTATCTCTTCTTTTTGTTCCATGATGGCAGCTTTGAAAAACTTTCTTTCTGTTTGCAACATGCTGCTCAAAAAGACCCTAGATCCTTTTTCAAATGTGTTCAGGAAATGGTCGTAAGGATCATGAAATGATACCTGGTTATGAATATCTGGCAGGCAGGCTTCATCCAGGATTTCTTCTTCTTCCACTGGATCAAGAACAAGACTCTCTTGAGGAAGAGAATCTCCTTCATTTTCTTCATTTTCCGAACTGGATGACTCATCATATATGACAGTGCTGTCCTCTTGGAGCTCTGATATATTCTGCTCTGATGAGCTGAGCTCCATGAAAAGATCTATGTATTCTTGAGCAAGGGTATGTTTCATCTCTTCTTCATTTTCAGGAGAAGGCCCCTTAATTTCAATCTGCTCAGGAATTTCCTCTTTTCTTATCTCCTCATCTTCTGAAAAGGAAATCTGCTGGTTTCCAGTCTCGCTGATGATCTGTGGTAAAGAAGAATGAGGATTCAAGGAATCTTCATCTGCTATTATACTATCATAGCTCTCCCCATCCGTATCATAGATAGGCTGATTGGTTTCATTACTATTCTGAGATTGTTGGCCCTGGCTTTCCTCCCATGGGTCTACTGATGATGGTTCTGCAGACTCAACTTCTCTCTGGAAACAATCATCATCAAATAAATCATAACTAGGAAATTCATAATCGTAAGCAAATTCACCAATCAAACCTGTCGGATTCTCAGCAGGTCCTTCTTCATCTTGATCCACAGAGGAGTCTTCTGGATCTGTACAATCAAGCTCATAAGAAGAATGGGCAAGAGTGGGTGTTCCATAGAAAATTTCTGAGGCAGGCTGCTGATTTAATATCTGGTCAACCTCTTCTTCCATCAAAGGAGATAATTGTTTTGTGTTCCTTTATGCAGAAGAGAAGCAGCCTTCTTTTTCTCATACTAGTTGATTTGGAGGCAGGCTGTCTTCTTGTACCTCCTCCAGAATATCCTCAGTTGTGCTTGCAGGGGAGTCTTGGGGATCTTCTGATGTTTCTTGATCTTTCTCTGATTCAGGCCAGTCCTCATGAACCTGATGATACTCGGCTAGACTACAAGGCCCATGAGTGATTTCTTCCTCCACATCAGATTTTACATCTTCTATGTGGTCTCTCGTTTCCTCCAAGCAACATTCCCTATTTACCTTTGCTATTAGGCTGTGATATTCTCTGGCCAGCTTAATACAAGACATAGGTACGAATTCAGGCAATTCTTGATCGCTTTCCTCTTCATCCTCCATAGGTTTCAAAACATCATACATGTCTTGCTTGTTATCTAGGTCCTGAGTTTGTCCTTGTTCTGGAAGAGGCGTGGGATGTTCTAAATAATCATCATTTGTATTCATATTAGCCATATACCTCTTCAGCACTTTATTAAACATTCTCTTTAATTCATATATTTGATCATTCAAAGCATTTAGCTTTGTATCTCTAT
Organism: Pinus albicaulis; assembly: GCA_034641835.2. Lineage (NCBI taxonomy): Eukaryota > Viridiplantae > Streptophyta > Pinopsida > Pinales > Pinaceae > Pinus > Pinus albicaulis. The sequence continues at coordinate 1,403,581,474 of CM076579.1, read as the reverse complement.
CCATGTTTGGATCCATGTTTCTGCAAAGGTGATCACCGCATCTTCTCAACCAGTTCAGATTCTTCTACCAGCGGAGTCATTTGGTCTTTCCTGGGTCAGATACTGAAGGTGCTTTTGGCTGTGACTTTTCTGACCTCAGGTGTGGCTTTCGAGGAGCCAAAACTACAAATAGATTTATCAAATAAACAACAGTGGAGTGGAGTCGCCAAGGTGAGAGATATACAACTCTTCAACTCTTTGTGCTCACCTGATTAGAGAGTGAATAAAGATTGTCGAGGCCCAGGGATAATGATTTTCTTAAATTCGTTCCCCGGCAACGGCGCCAGAAAGATGTTGTCGACAAAAGTTGTCACTCCTAGAGACAACCTAGAGTTGCCATAGACCAGTGCCTAGGACATCTTATCATAGCAAGGAGCACATAATGTAACTTGGGTGTCAATCCAAAAGGCTCTCCTGCTATCTCTTGTAAAGTAAGGAAATGGATTTAAATGGGACTAGAACTTACAGAAACTACCATAGGGAAAGTAATGTTGCAGAGACACAATGCAAAGCCCCAACACAAAAGCATCAGACAGTTAAGAGACAATTTACTGTAAAGAGGGCCAATTCAAATAATATGCCACAGAAATCAAATATCAGAAGATGTATGCAGGGAAAGAAAAGTAAGAAGATATTAGTTAACTTCGGTCTGATACCCAGATACACAACATAACCATATATGGGCTTATCATTCTAAGAATCCATACATGACAATGGCGTTTTAAAAGCACCCTCCCAAAGCAACTAATATATCAGAAAGATGGATGAAATGAATCACAAAATAGTATATCATGCCTGAGCCATATTTAAAGCGCTTGACTGATCCAAGTATGGGTATCAACTAAGATAAATCCTTACCTAAAATCAGTGAACCACTCGCATTCTAGTACATGATACAAGAAGATGGATAAAATGAAATGTTGTATTAAACACATAAAAGGAAGTTACATACTGAGGGATACCAAAGACCAGAATCCTCTAATACAGATAGAACTCCTCCTCACTGAGACCCTACGGGCTTTGAGCCTTCATACAAGAGCTTATACAAAAAGTATACAAAAATGCCTTTCACTGCACAATTCTCTAATAAAAATCTAGAACCCTTACAATGTCTTTCTTCTCTGTTTTTATAGAGGAAGAAGAAAATACCCTATGAAAGAAGTAGGTGAGAACATTTAATTATCTAATTAAAACATAAATGGCGGACAAATTTGCGCCCATACTGCTTGACGGCTATAGAATGCTGCAGGTGTAGATTTCTCCAGGGATGAGGTATGAAGAATAAAATATGTGACGTTATGTACCTTCCTGAGAGAAAAATCTATTGAAGTAAAACCTGGAGGATATGATTTTTATGCACTTGTACTCTTTGCCTTCTGAATGCTGGATTGTTATTAAAAATATTCAGCGCCGGACACCGAATTCCTTGATTTCCAACTGATATCCTTTGTTGCAACATTAATGTCTCTATCTGTAGAAATCTGCCTTTCGAATTATTTTGATGAGTTTGACAGATTTCCATTATGCTTTATTTAATGAAGGTCATGTCTCAGCAGCTACCCGAGACTTTTCTTCATAAATTCCGCCTCTACAAGCTGACCCTCGGTGCGTCTTCGATTTCTGTAATGGAGGCGATAATTAACTGGCAATTTTCCATTGCCGCAAACCTACAAAACCCACAAATTTGTCAGGAAAATAAGTGCACGGAGATGGCAATGCAATGGAGATGACTTGGGTGGCAGGGCGATGCGATGAAACGGTGAAAGAATGCAGGGTGGCGGTGAAAACACAATGAAACCATGGTGAGCAGACTGGGCAGAGGTTCATATCGTGAAACACTAAAATATGACGTATAAACGAAATATATGAATGGTGGTGGATAAATATGATAGACGCGTGTGATGATGACGTGGAGGGAGGCTCGGTCAACAGTTGGTTGTTCGAATGATCTGGGCCGCACGATCTCCAAACAAAATCGACGGTTGGGACTGTGTTGGAAGGCAATAGACTACAGGCCCGGAGCACTGTTCACCTAGATTAACATCTGTGCAGCTTCAGAATGCGACAACCATCGAATGCGGACCCCAAGATCGAACGACTAGCGTTGATATCGCTACATGACTTTATCTGAATGATAATGCGTGATGGAGAGCGGTTTTGATATCGTACTCAGGGACGCATGGCGGGCGCCCAATGGAATCGCTCCGATCTAGAGAATACCACTCGCTTATGAAAGGCAGTGCGATGAAAACAAGCCTGGTTTTTGAGCGATGGATGCGGGCGCGGGGACCACCAGGGCAGGCTGTTTGCGGACCGTCGGATTTGCGGGAGAATGAACGACCGAGATGCAATTTGGGTGATGCACAGAGGGGGCCACAGATACAGTGGAGTGCTGCGGATGCCGTTTGATCTATACAGATCAACGGTTATAGCTGAGCCCAATATCCTTGTGAGTTTAGCGCCTATAGGATTAGCGCCCGGTCCTGAGCCTGGGTCACGTGGATAATAAACTAAAGGGGCTCGGACCAAAGGGCGGGGCTTTCAATATTCTCATTTTTCGGCCTTTTTTACAATGCAATGTAACTTTGAAGGCGAGGAACGATATATGGGAAAATGATTTTCTTAGGGCCAAGAGAGGATTTAATATGTTGTGCGTAGTTACTCGGCCGAGAATCTTAATGGGGGCTGAAATGATCAACAACCTCAACACAAAATCAAGCTCAGAAGGCTTACCATAGGAATTAAGCACCAGAAGCGAATCATCGATCTTGTCTCCAATAAAAATATTCTGGACAGAGATCACCACAGTTCGTATTATCTTTGCTCCAAAACCATCAATGTCCTTAACAGTGAACTCCACTTTCGATGCAGAATGAGCCATGTCAATATGAAAATTCTCATTCCAGTGAGGATCTTGGATGTTTCTTATGACACGGGCTTGCACAATAGTTTCCACTCCAACTTGGATCGAAACATAAGGATCATTGAAGCTTCATGAAATCTCTAATTCCCCTCCAAGTTAGAGAATAGAAGAATAGGCTTGTGTCAATTCTACATGGTCATACAAACAAATAACTCCCAAAAAATGAACATGTTCTCCAGTCTAAAAAATAGAACAAACTTCAATAATTCAAGCGCTAAATCCTCTCTTAGGCTTTGAAGAAGCCATCTGTGCCCTAGCCTCAAACCCCTTCTTGCAAAAGAAAACCCATTGATTTCCTAAGCCATCCAAAAGTAAATATTTTGCCAAGAATACTTGTTGGACCTTTGCATATGAATATACTATAACATACAGAAATCTTCAACTTTTTCTAATACTACCAAAGCCTGTAAAATTATTCACATTATAATATATGTGGAGGAGAAACAAGTGACAAAAGGGAAAAGCACGAACCATATTCGACTATAATTATTAAGGTTTGTACCTCTTCATATATCAGAAGAATTATTTGCTCCTGGACATGGTATGAACTAAATTTCATCATGAAATGGGACATTTAAAAAAATGGAATCAAAAGAGAAGTATGCTTATTGAGGTAGATGTCGGCTTAGTAACCCATCAAATGCAAGATATAAATCCTTGTTTTCTTTCCCAAATATCTAATCATATTTTTGCAAGGTTTCTTTTCTGCTTTTCTGATGATCATTTAGCTCTTTAATGTTGGCAAGGAATGCACTAAATTGTTCATATGATAATCGACTCCTAGCTCGATGGAAGAACTCCTTTCCATCCACTCATGGAGTATGCACTGGAAGTGCTTTTCTATGGGGAGGGGAATTTGGTGTGGCTGCATGATGAGATGAAACCCTACCTTCATATGGACACCTTGTGGAAGATACTAACACATAATGTCCTCTTGGATACACCGCAATAGATGATATTTCTGGTGAACCTACTACAGACATAGCCGATCTTTTGGGTGAACCAGCTGCAAATATCATCTTTGGTGTTCGTGTTGGAGTATGTTGTGGTGTGAGACTACATGACTCCTGTCTTATTCAACTAAATTTTTTGTTTCTATGGTTCCATTTCCAACTTTATTTGCTAGTTCATCATTACTAGCCTCTTCTCTTAATGATGAGCTGACAGGCAGATTTGTGTACCCTAATAGTGGGGTTTTCGTGCTTTCGGTCGCCTTATATTGAGATTTTTCATCATCCTCACGAAGTTAATGCATAAGTGTTTTCTTGAATGCTTCCAACTTTGACACATATCGATTAAGCTTCTTGACAGTTGACGACAATGCATTTCTCTCATTTGCAAGTTTTATCTACTCATCGAGTGCCTAGGAAAAGTGTTCACTAGCTTGTTGGAGTGCATATTAAAGTTGTGTAATTTTCTCATGGAGCTCATAGATGAGTTGATCCTTCTCAATGAGCTTGTGCCTAAGCTTACCATTATCTTCCTCAAGCTTTGAAATGTGGGAGGCAATGGCGATGGAGGTGATCTTCCTGGCCAAGTACAGCTGGTCATATGGGTCTATCAGGAGAACCCTCGAGATCTCCTCTGCAGTTCGAAATCTAAACTATTTCCCATATTGCAAAGCAACTGGTGATAATATTATGATGATGTTCGAGGAAAAGCACTTCCACAGGGAAGCAACTGCCGCGCAGGCGAAATTATTTGACGGTCAAGAAACGACAACACAAAAAATTACATGACATCTTGCAATGACACACGTCAATTTTGATTTAGAGAGAACTGCGAAAATGCAGGGCGAGGATTGGCTAGGATGAACAGGGTTTGCCCAGCCCAACTCGACAAAGAGAACACCTTCAGTGTAAAGATAAAATATTTTTAATGTGAATATATAATATAAGATGAGATGAGTTTGATATAACATTTTCTTCACTTTCTAACATCTTAGCATGTGAATTGTGTGTCAACAAGGTCCGTTTGATTTGCATAGTTATTAAGTTATTGTAATTATTTTTATTGAGGGATATGTAAATAATTATGATTTGGTTATAAATAATGGTTAAGTTAATGTAATTTTAATTAAAAAAGAAATATGTAAATAATAATAATGGTATAAGTTGATTTAGTGAGATGGTTTGATATGTGTGTGTGTGTGTGTGTTTAATTTTCTAGGATTAAATGGGGTTAATTTAACTGGTAAATAATTGGGTGTGAAAGATCACAAAAATATTAGGATCAAGTCTTATTGAGTGTGTTAAAGTTACAAATAGTATTCCATATTTCTTTAGTCTTCTTCATCTATCATGGAAGACAATTCATTATACGTTTACTGTGTATAACCACTGGAACTTCCTTCACCTTAGGTGGTTATACTGAAAAATTTTCTAGTTCAAAATTTTAAGTGTAATTAATAAATGAATGTTTATTGTCCCTCCCATATTTCCATAAGCTCAAATAATTTTTTTTCTTACTAAATGGTTGGCAAAGAAGGAACTCTTTGTGCAAGGTCATGGCAAGAGACATTGCAATTTTATATACAAAGATTGGTTAAAAAGAGTCTTATCATATTTGTTGCATTAGAAATTGCAAGGAGTTATTGCTCCGTGATCTAGTGTCGGATTAAATCACCAGATATACAAAGACAAGACTAATAAGACACAAGAGATCCCAATCCCATATTATCATTAAGCAACATGCAATCAAGTTTACACTATGAGGAAAAGAATTGGTACCTTTCCTCCTCACAAATTAGGGACAAATCTTGAGTTCGTAGCATAATCCTCACACTCCACTCAAGTAATCTGATTCATCCGCCCACCATCTCAACACCTGCACACAATCACAAATGCTTATGGACGACAAGAGAACTTCCTCGGAATATCGTTAGATAAACACCGATATAAACCAATCACAAGATCTGTTGAAACGTAATTATGTAAGGGAGAGAACATATATCTTCATTAATCATATAAAATGATACAACACTTTATACCTTCGCCTGAAATATTCCTCTCCTCCAGCTTGTAGGATGGTCTCCTCTCCCAATACGTTAGAGCTCTCACCCTATATTTTGGATACTCTCCCCCTCCACCCTTTCCTCTTGGTGATATTATATAGGCTCATTCCATCCTTTGGGAGAATGTATCTAGACACCTAGGGGCTTAAGAAGTTAGGAAACTTCTACAATAATGGACCCCTATCCAACTCATACACAAGTGAGTCAAGTTGATCTCCTTGGGAATGGGAAACTCTATAAACCTTTTTCACAATTATGAGCTTTTCTAAATTATCTCAATTATGAAATAATTATTATCTCATAATTATAATATTTTGGCAAAATAATTATGAGGAATTGCTCAATTATCTAATTTCACCCTTTTATCATGGGGTAAATCTCACATAGTAAAAGAAAAGGTGAAAAAGTATGCATTTTAGCCAAACAACTAAGGTAAGTTTATATTGGGTTTCTCTCACTATAATGGAGTGGAAATAGGGTTATAAAAGATTCCCCCTAATGCATGAGGTCAGAATGAGAAGTTGATGGTCAAAATGCATGATCAAAATTAGAGGTCGAAGCGGCAGTGCAAAACAAATCCAAGGATGTGGATTGGAAAGCACTAAAGCTGAAGTCTCAACTACACTGATAACATCCCTAAGGCAGGCATACCCATGCTCGGTCATAATGAAATACTGAACATGGCCACCAAACATACACTATGGATCCATGAAATGAAGTGCTAGAACATGGCCACGACAAACATACACAGTGGATCCATGTGACTCAATGAATATAGCATAGCCACTCAGAAATACAATCGTGGATCTATGGCACAGTATACATCAGTAGGACTATCGACACATGACAGACAGAGAAATTTCCTAGATAACCCTCAATGTACATAAATGATACATAACTCCAACGCAGCCTAGGAAGGGTGGCATATAAGAGTGAGATGTCCCTATCCCAGGGTCTTGGTTATAACCTCGATGGTACGAATTTACACATATGAATATATGAGCTGAGGCTGAACAAGGTAGAAACCACCTGATTACCAGCCAATGAGGTAAACCAGTAACAGACGCAAGGGAATTCATTAATGAGGAATGGACCCCAAGGTACCTAATACAATTCACAAAGTGTGAATAAATGAGATGATGTCGAACACAAGTGAACTTGACCAATCACGAGCCAATGATGTGAACCCACTGTCTATCGTGAGGAAACCTTTCACTGAGGTCTGCAAGCTCCTGGATCATGAGTTGAAGTCGACAGGAGAAGATCCATCGAAGGAGGGTGTTGGCTTGAGGGGTCCTGACCCAGGTTCGGAGGTTAAGGTTTGCCAAAAAACCCCTATACTACTGGCCCTTTCAGCAGTGGCCTGCACAACCTGCTTGCGCAGGCCAAAGTCTCACCCGAAGTAGTATGGGAGGGTGCTAGAACCAGGTTTCTGCACCCTGGGAGAGGGTGGGTAATTCAGGCAGAGCTGCGTTCAACTTCACAAATATCAGATCTCATATTACAGAACCCAGATCTATCAGTTCCTCCGCATCCACGTGCGCAATATCATGTATAATCACAATGAATAACAGATATAGGAAAATAAGTCAACTATCGCAGCTATTCTTGCATCAAGTCTAATAAAAATATTCAGATTAATGGTCAGCGCATAAGCACTTAGCACAGTTACTTTCAGAGCTCAATATAGAATCATGCATACCATAGTAGATCTAGATCTTAGTATAAACAAGTAACACAAGTATTTTCGCAGCTTAAATCAATGACACAGAGCATACATGAACATATATCACAGATCCAATAGATTCAGAGATTTCAACAACCTTCTGCATTCATTAATTCTTCCGATCCTTTTACAATACCCAAAACCCAACCTGCGCACATAGCAGTAGGGTCCGCACACAGTAGGACTGAGGATCTCCACGCACATAGCCAGCAGGATTCCTTTCCCAAAAACCCAAACAGATCTGTTAATTAGAAATTCGCACCAATCTTAGTCCAAGTTTATCTTACAACTCAAAAAGGTTCAACTACTTATACTATTTTAGCCTACGCATCCAATGGTCCGCAAACCGTGGTTTGCGGACTCTTGGTCTACCCTTGACCCACTTACAATGCATTAGGGGCTTTGACCCACCCCAAAAACCTTGCGTTAGACTAAATATAATAAAAAATATACAAAATGGACCAGTTTTGCAGCTCTTGTAGGAGACCCTGTTCCAACAGCCCCCCAACACAATCTTGTGACTCATCCCGAGTCACTGTGGTGGTGGGGTCTCCACCTGCCCGCGAAGTGCATTTATAGCTGTGACCAACGAGGGAAACACTTCTTGACTCTGGGCAGCAGCGCTCTACGCAATATCTACAAGCTTTTGTGAGATCGATCCCTCTGTCACAGCCGTGACACTCTCTAGTGTCTGGTTTAGTCGCTTCACAACACCATATACATCCTGTGAGAGCTGGAGGGCTGCAGCAGCCCAAGGATTGAAGCGTTCCCCGATAACATGCTTCTTATGGCAGAGTCCCTCGATCTCATCTTGGAGGGTGTTGCTGGTCCGGAATTGTGCCAAACGTTGTGTAGGGACCAAGGTAGGTAATGTAGCCTCGATCTTCTTGAAAGATTCCTCCTTTTGTCACAAGTCCTGATTAAGTTTCCGGAGGACCGGATCACACTGGGTCTTGGTCCAAAGCTGCATGGCATCCTCGAGTAACTGGGCGCCCTGAGAAATCTGTCCTGTAATAGTGTTGGTAGCTTTGGTCACTAGTGCAGTGTGTTGGGCTCGTACCTTTGGGGGTGTTTCGGGCTGCAGTTTGGCTTGTAAGTCAGATATTTGTTGCTCCAACTGTGTCTTAATAACCTGCATTTCCATCCTGAAAGCCTTCAATGTTGCGACCAATCCTTCCACTTTAGCCTAGGGGGTGGATGTAGCCGGTATTTCTTCTGTAACCTTTGTGCAGAGTTGGTGGATCAGAGTTTCGAGCTTTTCTTGCTGCCCGACAGCAAAGAGTACCTCTGCGTTTTATTGTGCGATGGTATCTTCGGCCATACCTAGTTGGTGGTGTACTTGTTGGTCTCGGTGGTGAATATCCTGAAACATTGCGGAGTGGAGACCCTGTAATACTGCGTGGGGTAGCTTGGCAAGATTCGGCTGCACCCCTGGACCTGCTTGAATTTGGATCTCTTGGTCCGGCGTAATGACCACAAGGGCGACACTAGGTAAGGGACAAACACGACTTTCTTCCGTGGCTAGCGCTGTACTGCTAGATGCCAAGGGAATTTGTCCATGAACCACGCTGGTCTGAATGGTGTCTGTCTTTAGCTGCAAGGTTTAAAGCTCTTCCTGGATAGTGCTGATCGCAGCCTTCTGGTGCTCCTCTAACGTGACCCAATTTTCTTCTATGGCCAGTGTAACAACATCTGCGATTTGTTCGAGATCTCCATCTGTCAAGTACCTGTCTCATATCGTTCCTTCTGCTGGGCGTGCTGCTTCTTTCGGAGTCCCTTGATAGGCTCACATGTGCGTTTCGTACCTCCGACATTCACTTCCTCCGTGCCTAGCTGCGACTCAAACTAGGTCTCGGCTCCGGTGTTCTTCGTGGTGGCCTATGGTGGCTATGTGTCCTTTTTCGCGGCTACGCTGAAATCTTTCCCTGTGCTTCCAGTATCCTTGGTGGTAACATGTGGGGGTACCTGCATCGTGCTAGTACCAGCGGTGCCCCTTGCACCGGTTTTGAAGCCTATCTTTCAGGCAAGAGGCCGTAGCGCAACCACATTGTCAATTTCCTTGTCTACTACCATATAAGGAAGTGATGTCCAGGTTTTATTCTTATGGCTGCGGATCTGAATGTTGTTCATGGTAACCTGGAATGCTGCGATACTCTTGTACTTGTCATATACTATGGGGGACAACCGAGGTTGAGAATTGATGGCTGCGGCCACACTACTCTGGAAGAGGACCTAGAAGACTTGGTTATCTTCTATGCGCTGCACGTCCCTGGAATCCCACATATGGGTATACCGGGCCCCTTCGCACATATCTGGAGGGAGCTCGGGGAGGACTGACTCCGCAGGGGTTTCCCAAGAAACAAGGGTTATAAGAAATAGTAGCCAAGAATAGCAGAAGGCTTTACCCTGCTCCTATGATTCGCGGATGTTGGCTAAGAACTCGTCGCATAAGTATTAGGCCCAATTGAGGCAGACCCCCTTTGCACATTGACTGGCTAGTCGAATGGCATAGGCAGGGACGGTTGCAACCTGGCACTTTCGCATTAGCTTGCAGGCGAGTAATATGGTACCCATTTGTGTAGCCGGGTCGCTGATGGATTTTATGACAAAGCCCCGCGTATTCCGTTCCACATGGTAGGTCTTACGCACATACTCAACGATGTCCCCTTCATATTTCTTGCCCATATGCTCCAGAGGGTGTGGCCCGTTCATGGGAAGGCCCGTGATTCTATGAACCAAGGCAGCATATATGGGGACCCTATCCCAAATCCATAGGCATCCATTGTGTACTAGGGCGAGCAACTGTCGGGCCAGTCGATCCGTGACGTTGTAATGGCCAAAGTGAGGCATAAGCAGCAGGTTCAAGAGCCCGGATCTGGCCAATTCGCTTACCCAGCGCTGAGGAATGACTGTGACCTCATCGTCCGCGTAAATTGTGTCGAAGTATAGCGCGAGGGTTAGCTCAGGGAAGGCTTCGTAATTTTCCAAGTCGTGATCATCGAATTTAACTTCATGGAGCTTCTCGCAGGGGTCACTCAGGACAGGGACTTCTCCCAGGGTTAGCGGCATCTGTAGGTAGGTAACCAGGCCATCAAGGTTCTTTGGTGTACGCATCGAGGGCCTGGGCAGGCGGATGAAGGGAGGTAACCAGTTGATCAGATTGGCAGGCAGGGCTTCCTCCTGCACAGCCTGAGCCCGAGGTGTTGCTCGCGGGGACTTGGGATGCCTTGGGGAGGTCCTAGGCTTCCCTAAAGCCCATTTCTCAGCTTTGGGGGGCTTCTCTGAGCCCTGTGCCTGCTCTTTTCCCTTCCTTCTGACAGGCATTGAGGGTACTTCTTCATCCTCAGACCCGATCTCCATCACTTCCTCAACTTCTGGGGCAGTAGGTGCCGAGGGCTCAGCTGGGTTAGTGGTTGTCATCCTAGCGCATAAAATGAATCCTGACTCTTGGTGGCTACTATAAGCAGGGGAAGGTTGATCCAACATGAGAGGGACAATGCAGACCCGATAAATCGTACAGCTCAAGCTCGCTCGATAGAAAGAGGATAGGTGCAAGTTATGCAAGTGAGACAGAATCCTTGTTTGAGCTATCTGATCCTTTATATAGCACCTGCGGGCATCCAATGGTAGGGTAAAATTGACTTGGAACTTACCATCAGATAAACGGTAAAAAATCCTCAAGATCTGCCCCATTAAATTCCAGTGGCCCGCTCCTTTTAACGGTAACTTTTTCTTTTTACTAGATGTTACTGTGCCAACGACTAGTTTTCGCACCTCCTGTGCACTTGACGTTCCTGCTACGTTTGGTTCAAACACCTGCGCTTCCTATGCATCTTCCCACAACACAAGCTTAAGCCCCAAGTACTTCAAACCCAAAGATATGTTTGCTCGGCTTGTGTCATTGTAATAGAACCGGGCCGCCTTCGTGAGCAAATCTTTCAGAGGTGCGATGGTCACTGCATATCTTCGAACAAACTTCCTGTAATAACCCACGTGGCCGATTTCAGGAGCTGGCGGATATATAATATTCACATCCCCAATTTTAGCCAACGTGGGGTGCGTCTCACTGCTATCCATTCGCAGCTCGAGTGGTTCGGTATCCATGCGCACCCTGTTCAATTATGAGTCAAGACCCTCTCATGGATCCTTCTTACCTTCTTTTGGAGCTAGGCTGTAATATTTGATCCTACTTGGTGTCTGCAACTCCCAATTGGGTATTTCAGGTGCGATACACAGGTGCAATTCACCCCATGCTACAGTTTCAATGTCCTGCAGAGCTGCGTTAAGCACCTCTATCCCACCTATGAACCCAAATGTTCCCAGAAATTCATCCCTCAAAGCCTCCCAGTGGCAGGTGCACTGGCGGAGTTCCGCATCTAAGTACCATGTGGTGGGAAGTGTCCCAGGGCATGAATAAGCAGATGAACCCACTCTTGGGCAGTTCTATCACACCATTGTTTTATCCAAGCGACCAGATATTCGCGTGGATCTTTGGGTTCAAGGAAAGTTTTGATTCGCACATCAGCTAGGGCCTCAAATGATAGGATCAGCATATTCTGACACTCCTCCCAATCCTAGAATGCCTTCTCATGCGTTACCCACCATTGCACAGGTGATCCTTGCATGGCGAGCTTACAGGCCCCTAGCCATCTTTCTTAGGGAACCTCGGCTTCAAATTCCCGCAAAAAGTCCCTAACATTACCAGAACCATCTAAATAAGGTAAATCTCTTACCTCCGAGGAGATGCAGCGGAATTTCTTCGTGATCCAAATATATCTTAGTGCAGAGACATCATGTAATCGGTTTTGCCAGTTCTCCATCTCCCCATCAGAGTCGGAGAAACATTCGCTATCATTTTCCCAACAGAGTACCCCCTCCGCCATGGGGTTGATCCAATCTTCATCTCGCGCAGTCAAATTATAGATGTGATCTACATCCTCGTCGTCACGCACTGGTTCTGTGTATCGTTCACCCTCCACCGGATCTAATGGTACTATTACCCTTGTATTGTTATTCTCGAATACCATGCTTCTCTTCTTCAGGTTAATGATGCCTCCCATATCGATGGCCCAATCCAAGCCTAGGAGCGTAGGGTAGGGGTCCGCATCTTCGACAATCTGAATTACTTCAAATTCAGCCCAAACCTTAACCCCTGTGATGTCCACCAAAATCTTCGATAGTCTTCCCAATGGAATGATCTTCTATTGATTGGCCATACGCAACTGGATAGTGGACCATTCCGACTTAGGTTCCCCCATTCATTGCCAAGTTTGTTTAGGTAATACATTCACATCTGACCCTAGGTCCAAAATAACCCCATCCATCTCGTAATCATCGATCTACCCAGTCAATCGCATCTCCCTGCCGGTGCATTTCTTATAACTATAGAGTTTATGTATGTCCTTGACTTCCAGAGGGAGGATAGGTCATGTTGCGCAGCTATCTATCAGTGCCTGAAGATTTTCCACAGCCCTCGGGTTGCGCAACAGCTTCATACATGCGTGTAAAAAGGGTTTTACCTCCTCATCTACCTTGAGGTCCTCAGGCGACTGCGAAGTAGATGTCTCCACCTTGGAAAAGTACTTGCGAGCTACGATAAATGTTTCTTTCTCCTTTTTTAGATCCAACCCTTCCTATTTGATAACTGCTAGCCGGATCAGAAGCTTAGTTGCAGTTTTCTCCACAGACCCCCTGGTGTCCATCCCACTGCGTGTTACGACATTCACACTTGGATCTTTGTCTCGTAGTTCAGCCTTAACCCTTTGCACATTTTGCGTAGGTGTCGGCTGATTTTCTTACATCTTCGCTATCAAGATTGGATAGTCTTCAATCGCATGGTCTAGCTGCCTGCAATAACGATAGGTCTGTCTTGTAGGGTTTGGACAGTCCCTAGAAGAATGCCCTACCTCTCCACAATTATAACAGATGATTTGCCCTCGTCCACGACCTGCGCTTCCACCTCTTCCGCCTCCCCTACCCCTTGCTGGGGAACCCCCTGCACTTGAGAGGGATCTGCGTGAGGATGGATCCGACTACACCCTATAGAGATTCCCCCGATCGATCATCAAATCATACGTCCAACAATTCTGTTCATCATGTCTTACCGACCTGCAGAACCTGCACCATTGTTGTTTTACTTCTGGGACGTACGCAGCAAGGCAAGGACAGTGGTTTGTGTCGTGCAGCCCTGCAACGCAGCAATCATCGCACCATAGTGTCGGCCCACTTGGTCCTGCCACTTCCCTAGGGCGCAGTGGACTAGGTCCCCCGTCCTGCATGTAGTCTATTAACAACGGGCAGTTATCCTTGGTGTGACCATTCTGTTACACCATTTTTTGGTCATCTAACCTATTATCATTAGATGGACCCAAGTACACCATGTAAGACCAATTTTACCCTAAGGAAAATTGCTTTCACTATGTGAAATAACTTACTAAAACACCTTTATTAAGTTGTTTATGGTCTAAACAGGAAACCCCAAAATGAAATAATAAACAAATCTATATTTGTTTATATTTCCTCAAGGAATAATTAGTTAAACATCAATTTAATTATTATTCCTGGTCATATTTAACCCAAAACAAGGGAATCAATTAAATAAATCCTTATTTATTTGATTATTTCCTAGGAATAAGTTATTTAATCCTTATTTAAATAATATTCCTAGTTAAATTTGACTAAATCATTTATAAATAATTAAAGGAATCATTATTTATTTAATTATATTTCCACCATTCCCTTAAAATAATAAATAAATCATTTATTTATTTATTATTTATAAATAAAGGAATTGACCCAAGTCAAAAATCCTTTCCCCTCCAACAAATATAATAAAATATTCCTAAAAGGTGGTTCTAGAATTTGATTAATAATATTTTATTCATGCACCAAGTTCTAGACCGCCCTAATATTTTGTTATAAATAGAAGGGTTTTCCCATTCGTTAGTCACCTTTCATTGCATATTAAATCACTCTGGATCTATATTCTTGGTTTGAATTTGAGCCATTATCATTGTCACATTCTCCATCATTTGCTTTGTGAGCTCCCTTTGAGTTCTATGTTTGTCTGGGTTTTCTACACCAATAAGAGAGAGAAGTTTTAGATCTAAAATGCTGAGGACTTTCAAGAACCCATCCCATTGAGGATAATTGGAAACACATTTCTTGTTTTCCTATCAGGTGCCCCTTTAATATAAAAATTCTTTCAAATATATTGTTCTTGTCTTGTCTATTGGATGCATGGAGCAACATTTCATTTTCACTGCTTAATGTCTTTTATGCTTAGATCTGGATTTGTGTAGCTTTATTTGGATCAACTAACTGCAGATTTAAAGATATTGGCAACCATAATTGATGTTAGGGCTATTTTTTATGCGTAGCTAAAGTGGTCTTTTTCCAACGAAAGATTCATACTAACACATTCGTCCTGCAATGTATGCACCATCTTTCTGGGCTAGCCTCTACGCCTCACTCCTTTCGCAGGTTCTAGATCTCCATGTGCATCGCCTCCAGTTGTCCTTGGATCTGCTAGACGCCTAGCTGGGTATCATCTCTGGCTGCATCTTCTAACTTCATAGCAACCTCCAAGGATTTTTCCGGTGATTCGAAAGTTTGGTGACCCATAGGTATGCGCAGGTGAGGCAGCAATATAGCAATGAACCATTCCGTGTGCTGTCTGTCGTCATACTGAAATCCTCCTTCCCTGATCACATTCTTCAGCCATTGATCGACCTCCCATACCGACTCAGAAGGCCCTTGCTTGAAATCCTTTAGATCGACCACTATTTGAGAATAGGACTTAGGCTTCTTGAACTGTTGTTTCAAGGCGTTCTTGATCTCTTCGATGGTTGAGTTTGCATGCTATCTGATGTATCCCATGTACCAATCCAAAGCTCTTCCTTCGAAGGCAAGGGACAATTGTACCTTCCTCACCGCGTCACTAGCTACGTTTTGCGCAGTCGATACCGATTCTGCGACAAACTAGAACTGCTCCATGTCCTAATCTCCCATGCCCTTAAAGGTAGGAAATTTCATGTGCGCAGCCATGTCGTCTTCTAGTGGTGGAGGTGTAGGTGAATTCTTACCCCTACGTTGGTTTGAAAGTGGTGTGGCTTGAGGACTCTACGCAACTGCTTCTCTTACCGGGCTGTAGATAGATCTACCTCCTTCTAGGTTGGTCCGATAATATTTTCCTCTTCGGGTCGTACTCCCGTCCAGATCAGCGGTCATTCATTCGGTGTGGCTACACATAATACTTTTTTTGCACAGTAATATCTTAATCAGCAATGGTAAAGTATTCAGAAACTTACCCCTAAATCCTTTGAATAATCTTCGCTCTACTTCGGAGTAGGAGACGAATTGATCGATGGAAAATTCTGTCACGAATCCTCCTAGCACGCTGTCCACCCAGTGGTCTACAGTGCGAGTGATGGTGTTATCAGCCTTTTCTAACCTCTGGATCAATTCTGGGGTCCACTGTGTGACCCGCTTGTCCTTCCAACACTTATGAAATTAGACCAACCTTGCGAGCCACTCCTAGAGCTCGATCGCAATGGTTACGAAGAAGATCTCGTAGATATTTGTGAAAATATACCTATTTTTCCACTCTTCGGTGGTCAACCTCTTGTTGCGGTTTTCTTTCACTGCGAATTACTGAACTTGCCATTTGAACCATTCATCAATTTCTTTTCTTTCAGCTTTCCAGTACGACCTTGGAATTACCTGATCCCTCTCTCAAAATGCTCTCGGTCCCGGCAACGGAACCATTTGTTGGCTCGAGGGGTCCTGACCCAGGTTCAGAGGTTAAGGTTTGCCAATAAACCCCTATACTAATGGCCCTTTCGACAGTGGCCTGCTTGCACAGGCCAAAGTCTCACCCGAAGTAGTATGGGAGGGTGCTAGAACCAGGTTTCCACACCCTGGGAGAGGGTAAGTAAGTCAGGCAGAGTTGAATTCGACTTCACAAATATCATATCTCATATTACAGAACCCAGATCTATCAGTTCCTCCGCATCCACGTGCACAATATCATGTATAATCGAAATGAATAACATATATGGGAAAATAAGGCAACTATCGCAACTATTCTTGCATCAAGTCTAATAAATAGATTCAGATTAATGGTCAGCACAACATAAGCTCTTAGCACAATTACTTGCGGAGCTCAATGTAGAATCATGCATACCATAATAGATCTAGATCTCAGTATAAACAATTAACACAAGTATTTTCACAGTTTAAATCAATGACACATAGCATACATAAACAGATATCACAGATCCAATAGATTCAGAGATTTCAACAGCCTTCCGCATTCATTAATTCTTCTGATCCTTTTACAATACCCAAAACCCAACCTGCGCACATAACAGCAGGGTCCGCACACAGCAGGACTGAGGATCTTTGCACACACAGCCAACAGGAGTCCTTTCCCAAAACCCAAACAGATATGTTAATTCGCAATTCACACCAATCCTAGTCCAAGTCTGTCTTACAACTCAAAAAGGTTCAACTACTTATACTATTTTAGCCTACACATCCAATGGTCCACAAACCATGGTTTGCGAACTCTTGGTCTACCCTTGACCCACTTACAATGCATTAGGGGCTTTGACCCACCCCAAAACCCCTGCGTTAGACTAAATATAATAAAAAATATACAAAATGGACCAATTTCGCAGCTCTTGTAGGAGACCTTGTTCCAACAGAGGGCCTTAATGTGTCCCCCATCAATTGACATGGAATAGACCAGGATGATGTGATGTATGGATGAAGTCATGAAGCAATGAAGTGTAACTAACACAGGGATGACCAACTCAAAAAGGTCAATAGGTTACTGTAGATGGCTGGCACAGGATGAGACTTCCCTTGAACACATAACGAAATGACACAAGAGTGACTCGGAAATAGGACTAATGAGCACCATGTGATATCATGCAATGATGCAGGAGGCATTGAGGCATGCTCCATATGACTGGAAGAGTAACTAGTCGAAGGATTAAAGAGACTCATATGGATGGTAGAACTCCTAGGCAAGCTAAAAACCAATTTTAAGATAATTAAGCATACAGGTGTCGTGTACAAGGGCGACGCGACTAACGATGTTGTGTTGATGACTAATGGAAATAAATATTCCCTCCTTTCTCTTTTTATAAGTTCATTTTTCGTAAAGTTGTCCCCCAAGCCAGAAAAACAGATAAAAGTATAGAAGGGGGGAAAATCCTAGCCACAGTAGACTAGGGTATTCCTTTTTCGTAACTAGTCTATACCAATCCAGAAAAGGGTTAAACTTATCTAGGTAGATGACACTTCAAGTACTTTAACGAGCATGAAGTAGACAAGTTCACTCGGAAATATTTCCTAATTTAAGGAGTGTGAGAAGAGATTAAAGGATACTCCTCCTGGAAAAAAGAATGGTATAGAGGGTAGAAAATGGTTCCGGTAATGATGGAACTGCTCATGACATAAAGTGGACAAGAGGCTGGCTAATAGGATCACTCATCGCAGCGATTCCTCCAAGAAATGGTAAAGCACCAAGTGAAAGTGAATGGTGGGCCAAGCAGATGATGATGATGGAATGAAGAAACCAAGGCTCACTCTGCAAAAATAGGTTGATAAAAAGTGGAAATCACAAGGGAGAAAATAGTGGAATCTTCCTGGGGTCTGGCCAGAAAAAAATACGAAGAAGAGGACATAAGGCTCAAATTGTAGGTCATGGTAGGTCAGGAGGGATTCTGAAAGTTAATAAAAAATGAATGCATGGACAAAAATTCGGCAAGAAGGTGCTAACTAGGGTATCCATGAGTAGGTAAGCTCTACTGCCAGGCTACAACATGCATAAAGGAAATGGTGAAAGTCACAACATGACAAGGTCAAACGTAAGTCATAAAAATAGTGCTGACGGTCAAAATGAAAAATTGGCGAAAATGACCTACCCCTATATGCCAATGAAGGAAACATACCCAATTTCTAAAGGATGTTGCAATAGAAATGGCAACCTGTCCTATAAAAACCATCTATATAGACTAGACCCATGGTTACTGTTACGTAGGTAAATACTCTCTGCGGACAAAGATGATCCCTCTAGCCCTAGGGTGGGTCTAGAAACAAAGGGACACACTAAAGTGTTGCTTCCTAGTTAATGAATGAACAAGAGACATGGTAGATCGACCTACCTGAAATCCAATGCTGTTGTCGTTGTGGAAAGAGTAGTAGCCTCTCGCTCCTGCCTTGGCAAATCACAATCCGTTCGCTGTTACGCCCGGATACTTGCACATAGAACAAGAAACAAGAACAACATACGACATCATAGTTTCACTCATAACTATTAACCAGTCAAAGAGGGGTAACACAACATAATACAGATATAACCATAAGCACAGAGATGCAGCAGAAATAATGCTTCATTTTATTAATAAAGGAATGACTGAAATAAGCTTACAAACATAACGGAAACATGCTAGGGCGTTGGTAGCGTATCTTTGAGAAGAGATGTGGCATACGCAGGCCTCTGAACTGTGTTACATTGAGGCTCGTAGGCCTATTACAAACATAATGGAAAGAAATGAGCTAGGGTACTAGCAGCGTATCCCTGAGAAGAGATGTGGCGGCTACCAGCCCCTGAACTGTGTTACAATGCAGACATGATAGAGATGTGGCGAGCTAGGGCACTAGTCGCGCTTATCTCTGAGAAGAGATGTGTCGGCTCCCAGCCCCATGAACTGTATTAAAGTGAGGCTCGAAGGCCTATTTATTGTTGAGAAATAATGTGGAATCTGAAACGTCCAAAAACCTAATCGTAGGAGATGAAGCGCCAAAACTGTGGGCGCCCGTTTGGGTAAATTGGTGGTTCAACTTCCCGAGGATGTAACTTTGGCATCCGATCTCCGTTTGACGCGCTCAATAGCTCGTTAAAAATATCTGTCCGAGGAGTACAATTTTTGAACGAGCAACATTAGTCCATGGGCCCATGTTGCTCTCTGTTTTCCCAAAAAACGTCGTTTAGGGCCTCAAAACGGCTCCGGAAGTTCAGGACCCGAAAAACTGCTAAAAATAGTAAGTTGTGCCGAAACTTACAAACTGAAATAACTGATGGTGGGGGTTCAAATGGACTCTATGGGTGGCCACCAATATCCACCTGGATTATTAATGCCCCAAAACGACTACGGGTACGCAGGACCCGAAAACCTGCTATGAATAGTAAGCTGTGCTGAAGCTAAAAAACTGAAAGAATTGATGCTGCGGGTCCAAATGGAATAGGTGGGAGGCCACCGATATCCACCTGGATCAGAGAGGGAGGGGCGAAATGCTTTATGAGAACGCGTTCGAACCAAACACCACTATCGAAAAAGCTGTAATTACAAATACAACTGATATCTTTGATACATGAACATGTGGCATGGGCACAACCATCCATAATAGAGTATATATAAAAACTGAGATATGAGGTATGGATGTAGCCATCCAGCAGTAAGGATCAACAAATAGACTCAGGTATGGTCGCAGCCATCCAATCAAAAGAGTCATGCAATAAGTTATAACAATCCACCAAAATCCGCAGCCTAGACTTTATCAGAAAAAATCCAGGGTTTTGCACTCCATCTCGACCCGAACAAGTACAATTTCAGGCATGCGAATATATGAGCTGAAGTCAAACATGCAAGAAAATCACCTGATTACTAGCCAATGATGAAAGCTGTTAACAGGCACGAGAGAAACCACTAATAATGACAATGGCTCTAAAGGTACAACCGGTACAATCCACAAGATGTGAACAGTGATCTGGCGTCGAACATCCGCATAATCACTCGATTGAAGGCCAATGATGTGGACCTTGCGTCGAATGCGCAAAACCTGCCATTAAGGCATGCAGGCTCCAAGGTACTAGAATAAAGTCTCTCGATCAAATTCCTGGATAATGAGTTGAATTCGATAGGAAATGACCTGATCGAAGGTGGGCCATAATGTTTCCCACATCCTCGATATGAGACAAAAGAACATGATAATAGTGAATTAGGACCAATAGAGAATCAGAGGGCAGTTGAAAATTGCAGAGGCAAACTTCTCTTGAACATATCAGTAGCACGACACTGGATTTGGTAGTATTTGACATCAAAGGATATGAAGTCATGACGATGTGGCAAAGAGCGAATGAGAGGTCAAAAGAGATTACCCAAACCCATGGAGGCAAAAATGATGAAATGAGATGTCCCTAGCCCGACATGAATGTAGACAAGTGCCATGTTCAAGAGCGACATACTGCCAACATAACCAAAACTTGGTTCCATTTTTCCCCCACCATTTCTGGCGAGTAACCCAATTATTTTTAAAACAAGCTTGAAGGGGATAGCATATGCTTGTGCTGTAAGTTTTTCCTTTGGACAAATCCATCCTAGTATATTTTATGAGCCCTAGGAAGGAGGAACTCGAGTAACATCATGGCGACGAAATCCGATGTCATTAGTGTTTAACGAGTCTGACAAAGGGATAACTTGGCATCTTTTCATGTTTAGAGAGTTTGAAAAGAAGGCGGAAAATAAAACTCCAACAGTCCCTTTTCGTAGGTAGTCTCACAAATCCGAAAAGGTAGAAAACTATGTCTGCAAGAACCTCTTAGTCGCGATAGGCTAAGGTATTCCTTTTTCGTAAATAATCTATCCCAGCCTAAAAAAGGGTTAAACGTATACTGGGTGGATATTGTTTCGTAGCCATTTAACGAGTTCAAAATGACAAGAATCTCAGCAATCTTTTCAATTTTAGAGAGTCAGAAAAGAGCTGAAAGATTACTCCAATAGTGACTTTTTCGTGTTTTTACCGAGTTCGAAAAAGTATGAAATATAACTCATTACTTCATCACTGTCGCGTCAAAACCTGTAGCTGCACAAGAGACACGTGTAAAACCCATTTCTTGAAAATAATATAATAAAATAATTGAAAAATATGTCTAAAAACCTAATTAGGGTTGTGAAAAAGTTATAAAATGCCAAAAATGGTAAAAATAATTACTTTTGACTTTTTACCTCTTGTGGAGCAATAGTTACCCATTTCACTGTGCAATCTTGCGGCGACGATAGCGGTCAATCCAACAGACCAATCTCAAATCCGTTAGTTCCAAGGAAGAGCCAAGATCCCTCTTGTAATTTTAAGTCATTTCTTACTATTTGCAATTTCCAATTTTGAATTCTGGGGGAGGAAATGTAAATATTAGGGCACGACGGTCGGCGCAGGTTTCTGGCACAAAGTCGCGCCAACTGCCCCATTTTCTACACTAGGGCATGCCCATTTTCACGACTATTTGGAAAACAGTTGTGCCAATGATGCAAACCATTTTCATGTAAAATGTTAATCAAATACCCCAATTATTCACAAATTTAAGGTTAAAAAATGGCTAATACCACTCATACGAATGTGTTTGCAGGTAGAAAGAGGCAAAATGGTCATAGAATGGAAAGAACGGGAACATAGAGAAGAAGACAAGCTTGCCATGGAAAACAAGAGAGTCATGGAAGCTCTCAGAAATTGTGGTCTGAAAAAATTCTTCCTAACACCATGTTGCCGAGCCCAACCAGAGTTATTGCAGTATCTGATCAGCATATGGGACGAAAATCAAGAGAAGTTCATCCTTCGGGATCAAGAACTTGAGATTGAAGTCTCTGACATCTATTTCATAATAGGATTATCGTGGAGGGGAGTAGCACCAATCCTAACCGGCACTTGGCCCTGCATGGAAAATATGACCATGGTGATAGACAGGGTATGTCCAGGAGCACAGAAAGAATCAAGCAGTGGGAAAGTTGATATTCAGACTATCCTAGACTTGACACTCAGAGTAGTGCTACATACCATCACACGAGCTACGGGATCACAAGCACTGCATGAAGCAACAAAGACACAGTTTCTTCTTGTTGTAGACTGCTTGGCACCGACCATCTACAACTGGGCAGAGGCCTTCACAATAAACATGAAATGCCATTTGGGTGAGACTCATTTTTAAAGTTTCATGAGTATTATGATTTTTTTATATCTATGTGTGTTCTAACATTAAATCTGTGTGTTTGCAGATGTTGGCCCAGAAAGACTCGCAGGCATGTCACCGATAGCGAGGCGAATCCCTCGCGATTTCGACCCTCAAGGTGAGGGTGGCGAGGAAGATGAGATAGTGCTAATCTAGAGGGAATCACCTGAGGAGTCCCCGAATATGCACGATTTGACGATGTTCCACGTGCCTACCAGAGACATAATGTAGGGGTGCCCAGCCGAATTCACCACTTGCTGAGGTGGCTCGTACGGGCAGTGACATGTTATCATGAGCACCATGCTGATTAGACACCTAGGTTTTATTTCCATCTGCATATTTTGAGAGACATGATGTCTCAGGATGTAACCGAAACACACATATATTTTTTGAAGTTATGATGCACACAGCTGCAAACATGATATATATATATATATATATATACATCTATTTTCCTACATGGATCTTTTACATGTGATGATGATTTCAGAAATTACACAAATGTCTATCTAATACAATGTTAGCCATTGTATCAATTAATGTATTCATTCGTCTAGGAATATGCTAATATGTAATAAAATCAAAATTTCTTTCTAGCAAACGAATAGAATTTATAACTGAATAATGACTATTGAGTTGTAGAACGACAAGTTGTGAATCTAGATTTACAAGCAATGCGCATATGTCGAGGTTAATTTCTTCGGTTAATAGCTCAATAACAACGACATTGTTTGTAGCTCGTCCTACACAAATACCTTGCAGATCTATCAACTCACTAGTAGGATCATAAATTACCTAGGCTACCGAAGAAAAATTCCTGGTACTGCGGGAAGCACCATCCGCGAAACCAACATAAGGGGCAATAGACATCTACACCATAAGCAAGACCTAATAAGAAAAAAAATGCTCACAAAGCACATCAAACCAAAATATGTACAAAAAATGAAAATGACACCTATGTACACCTATTACACATGGATGACTCATGCATAATATTTTTTGAGATACAACCCATTTCTGGGCTGTTCAAGAGGATGACCTACGTAATCAATAAGCTCATAGGCCCCATTCTGCAATACACATTTAATGATGTAGGGCCCATGCCACATAGGTTGAAATTTGCCTACCCCCAGCTTATCATGAGATTGGTCATACAGGAGGACGAGATCTCCTTCAACAAAAGAACGAGGGGAAACTGATTGGTCAAAATGAGCCTTGACCTGCTTTTTCTGTGCTTCAATAACCAAAGAAGCAAAGTGGTGGGTTTCATCCAATCTTTCTAAATAAAGGAGACAGTCTTCCTTCGGTGAAGTATTCGACAATCATTCAACAACTAACTTGAGCGAAGGTATTTCACATTCAATCGGGAGAGTAGATTCCAGGCCATAGACCAATTGGAAAGGAGTGAACCTGGTTGCACTCTTAACTGAGGTTCGGTATGCCCAAAGAGCTGGAAATAACATGAGAGGCCAATTTGATTTACGGATCGCAATCGTACGTTGAAGCATAGTGACAAGGAATTTGTTCACAGCTTCAACCTGGCCATTGGCTTGAGGGTAGTACGACGTTGAGCTGTCGTGACGCAGACCCAACTTAGAAGTCAACTCCGCCACCATATAATGCCGAAAATGGGAACCATGATTGGTAATGATGGCTTGCGAGACACCAAACCTAGCAATAATGTGATTGAATATGAATTGAGCAGTTGTCTTACGGTCGGCGGCAAGTGTAGGCATTGCTTTGGCCCATTTGGTGAAGTAGTCCACGACTATGATAATATAAGCATGCCCCTCGGCCTAGTGAGGGTTAAACGTCATAAAATTGATGCCCCCTTCAAAAAGGGACCAATGGTAATGATAGGATGAAGAGGAACGGGTGGCGCACACATCTTGCGTTGGTAAATATGGCAATCATGGAATTTACGAACTGCGACAATGCAGTCTTTGAAAATAGAGGGCCAAAAATAACCAGCACGAAGGATTTTTTGAGCAGTAGCATAACCATACATGTGACCACCATAGGCGCCACTATGATAGTCATTGAGGACTTTCTCATCTTCCTCGAGGGCCAAACACTGACGGAGAATGGAATCTACTCCGACACGATAGAGGGTATCCTTGACTATACGATAAGGTTGTGACTGATGGCGGATGCGTCGACGAGTATCCTTCCTCAACTCAGATCTAAAATATGAAGTCTGGAGATAAATGATGATATCACCGTACCACGGATCGAGGGTGCTAATCAAGAAAAGCGAATCGTCTGGAATGGATTCCTCAAAAAGAAAAGGAGCGGAGTCGGAAGGGAGAGAACAAAGAAAATCAACAAACACTATTGATTTCTTAGACTTGGCAACAGTAAATTCCAAATCAAACTCTTGTAGGATAACAATCCATTTAGAGTATTTGCCCCCTAGCAATTGTCGAGACAAGATGTAAGTAATGGGGTTACAATCAGAAATCATTGTCACTGTGCGTAAGAGAATGTAATGATGAAAACGTTGGACTACTTGAACTATAGCTAACGCTAACTTCTCGACATGAGCATAACGAGTTTCTGGGTCGATATAGTTATGAGACAAGTAATATATAACATGCTCATGACCGTCATCATCGTCTTGTACCAAAACCATCGTAATCGTGCTCAAAGCGGCAACTAAATAAAGGGAAAAATCACGATGATAATTTGGAGGGCGGAGTAGAGGAGCATTGACAAGCAATGTCTTCAACGCATGAAAATATTTTTGAGCGATTTCATCCCAACAGAAAGGAGTGCCCTGTTTCAAAAATCTTGTGAATCCTTTAGCTACTTCAGCATAGTTAAGTATAAAATGACGTAAAAAATTTTCTTTCCCTTGTAAACTCTGCAACTGGTGTAATGAGGAAGGAGAGTGGAGATTAATAATAGCCTCAACTTTGAGAGGATCGAGGCGAATTCCATCTTGAGACACGATAAACCCTAAGAGTATACTTGAAACAACGCAGAAGACACACTTGTGTGGATTAAGCCGAATGTTATAGTGTCTACAACAAAGAAAAATCTGACGAAGATGGTCAGGGTGATCCCTACGCTTAGCCGAATGAGCCGAAAGGTTATCTAGATAAGGCTGCACGATGTGACGAATATCATGAAAGGCGTAGGACATTGCACGCTGAAATGTGGCCCCAACATTCTTTAAACCAAAAGGAAGCTTCTTATATGGAAAGGAATGCAGTGATGGATTTTTCAAGGCATGACACTGCTTATTGGTCACAGAAACGACCCTCCAATGGGCGAGATGGGGATTGTAGGGATAGTGAAAAAATGCTGTGTAACAATTACATATGATAATGAAAGAAATAATCATGGATAAGGTAAAAACAAGACCATATATTTTTGGTTTTTTTGTTTTTATATTTATATATATATTTGGATTTTATAATTTTATTTATTTTTGGCATAAATAAGGCACAATAAATACTCGCATCACACACCAAACCAAAAAGAGATAAATCATCACACTCCTATGTACAATATGTACAAGCATAACACAATCTATTAGGTCACCCCAAAGTGTGCCCAAGGTTGGTCACAGGCCAAGGATTTCCATACATGAAATCATGGAGGAGTGGATGTACCATATGTCTTACCAATGTGGGGCCATGCCAAAGGAAATCAAACTGCCCAATATAGAAAGGTTGACCATGCTAGGGATAGCCTAACATAGTCATACTCTCAAAATTATCTCAAGGACATAAGGGAGGATCGGGAAATAATGGGGGTACAAGACGCTCATCGACAGGTGGTGAGGGAAATTCGTTGGCAAGTTCAGTAGTAGAAGCCTAGGACTTGACTTGGACCATGGGTGGAACTTCCACGTAGGGCCAAGGAGATGCCCCCCGGGTCGATTCAAGATTTATGTTTCTGACCTCTAAGTGTTCCAAATCGGGGGGACTAGAGGCAAAAAGATGCATAACCTCCCTGTTAGCGCTGGAATCAACACTTGGATTATGACAAGTGCCTGAACATACACATCTTAAGCTCAAGGGCTATTTTATGATTTGGATTGGATTAATGGAAAGTGGTTGAATCTTACATTTGTTGAAAGGGTTTCAAACATATAACTATCTTTCACACATATGAGGGTACTAGGGCTTGATGTGTTAGCAAGGGTAAATTTGTAATATGTTGGCTAGGAGAATATGTAAAAGGACAGTAGTTCTACAGGATAGAAATCCACTGTCAGGATGAAGAAATAACACAAGGTCCATATTGGTAATGCATCAACAAAAGAAAGCTTTTACAAGACTTACAAAAATTTCATTGTACATCAAAAAGTATCTGCTACAAGTAATGCTCATGATAAGCTACCATACATATGTTATCAAGAAAGCTTGCCAAGCAAGACTGATAAAACTAGATAATAATGCATAAATATAACATGAGACTAACAAAAACATGGAACAAAGTTAACATCACAATCTAGAACTGAAGAATTTAGATATGAAAACAAATGAGATAAGTAGACAATACACACAAAATGCTTTCATAAGTCCTAAACAATGCTTCTGATATATTATATATTCAAAATGTGTAACATAATATGTATTGTAAAATAGAATCATCAAACCTTTCTGTGTTTGATTTTTTAGTCGAGTCTTTTTCTTCTTGGTTTTATTTTTTGGGTTGTCATCAACATTTATGATCTCATCCCTGAGAGCAGGATTAGCAATCAACTTTATTGATAATCTGAGTTTGTTTTTAGGCCTGGTGCGAGGTCTCTGGATGTAGGGATTTGGAATATACATAAGCCTTTTTCGACCATGTATGAATCTACTAGATTCTCCCACTTCAAACTCTCACTCAATGTATTTTGTATCACTGGCATCTTCATAAGATGAGTATGAATGTATTATAGTCTTCTTCCTCTTCTTGGCTTAAGAGCCAATAGATGAGAAGAGTTTAGCTAAGGTAGGCTCTTCCTTTGTGATAGTCTCTAACACTTTGTTTTTCCCTTTCTTAAATGATGAAAAGACCTGCGAAAGAATAGGTTCTCTGAATGAAATATCACTATTTTGTTGAGTCTCCTGAGTAGTTTCTAAAACAGGGTTTGATCTCATGGCTTCGGGGTTGGCTTCCTTTGAAGGTAGAACAGGGTTGGATGTTAGGAATTCAGGGTTGACTTCCTCTATCATGATGATCCTTCTCCTGTGTTTACCCTTTGAAGAGGAAGTTGCTTCCTCTTTGCTTTTAGACACAATGTTTTTATGAAACAAGGTATCTCTTCGCTTAAACTTCTTTCTACACTCCTCCATGAATGACCTTAAGGTCTGTGGTTCCTTGGGTGAACTTCTTGTTGGTGAATTGCCGGTGTGAACCTCATTTTTTGGTTATGTTGTTGGTGCAGATGTAGTGTTCCAAACCTTCTTGGCTAAGCTCATATTCTGCCTTCTAGATGACATGGAGGATGGGTCAGCTTGTGAGGGAGTTGATGAATGAATAGGATTTTATCTCATAGCTTTTGTATCCCTCATTTTTTTGGGCCTCCCTACTCTTCTTCTAGAATAAGTAGTGTTAAATCCCTCCTCTGTTATAAATTTCTCCCACGTAGTCCTTTTCCTTCTCAAGTGATAAGATATCAATATCTTAATTAGGCCTCTATGGTATAGATTATGTAGTGAGTAACCTGGGGTCTTCTGTATCCTTCGAGACATTGATAGCAAGGATATATGGAAAAAAAATGGTAGGTTAATGGGTTTGGCACCTAAAATATGGACTAAAAACCTCATTTGGTATTTTTGAACAGTTGAAAACCTTCCTTCACAAGTTATGTAGTATTTCACAATAGCAATAACATGCTTCCACTCAGGTTTAAAGTATGAAATGTGTATGATAGGGGTCCATCCAATGTGTTCATGCTCAGGCTTCAAATAAACATTTGCATCAGATTTAGGAAGAGTTTTATTATTATTATGCAAAGACTCACCTGTTGCAGAAGTCTGAGTTTCCCTTGCAATGATGGTTTATGTAATGTTGAAGGTCGGAGACCCTATCTTAACCATCTCTCCATCAAAGGTCTCAGAAAATGCTTGAGTGACGACCACATTCCCACCAGAGAATTTCCTTAAGAACTAGTACCAACCTGCTACCTTGAACTCGCTCTTAGCATGACTATCCACAAAGTGAGTGTTAGCTGGCTTAGAACGGTTTACATTACCTCCTTTGCTCATACTGCTTGTTGTTAACATAACCTCCAACACAACTGTAAAACGAGGACTAGCCTCCAAGAAACCCTACCTGCTGGCACCTATTAAAAAATGATTTAAAATGGAGAATAATCTTTGTTAATTGTAGCTGTCACAAGAGTGGATGGAAGCATGTTATGAATGCCCTAAGACTCAGTGAGCAAGGATGACACGAACACAGGAATGATTTATAACACTGCCAACTCATTTCACCAACTCCATCACCTATTTTCATAATTGCTACTCGTACTGCACTTTTGACACCTATACCCTTTAGTGAGTAACAATACATTTGCATAACCTTAGCATAAAAATGATCACCCTTTTAATTCATATCTTAATGAAAAATCAATATTCTTTGGGTACACAACACCTCTTACTTCAACATCTTCTCAATCCTCAAATATCAATGCTGACTTCAGTTAAATAATATTTCCTTTGCTCCCTTATACTAATTTGTAGGAAATTACTACCTTTCTGAAAAAGACTGCTTTTCTATAAAATCATATCTTTTGAAAAAGATAGTTGGCTCTCATGGAAAGAACAACTAATTCTTAACAAAACTCATGATTCTAACACTCTATCTTTGACCTTGGAAAGGAAATGATGATGAAAGAATAAGACTCTTTTTCAAATGGAAACTTATGACTTCAACCACTAAAAGTAGTTAAAAGACCTATTTAAAAGAGACTTTACCCTATCAACCTTGTAACAGAAATAGAGTATTGGACTCAAAACTCCTTTTGAATTTTATTAAAAAGTGATAAAGACTCATACAATTTAATCCTCCAAGGTTATTCACCATAAGTTAGGAGATAGAAGAGGATCAAAGACACAACTTTACAATGACAACCAGACTTTGAAATTTTATGAAAAATTGCAGTGCTAACAGTGGCTCCTATTGGGGATGAAGTCCACCTCGTGAGGCTTGAAGGAAAATAGATTCAGTGCCTTTAACTTCGAGGACTTTTCAAATTTTAGAAGCTAATGAGAGAAACTGACTTTTATTGACTGTAATGAAACTAACTCTATTTACAAACATAAACACCATTGGGCATGGAGTCTAATTGAAAACAACACTCCAGATATTTATAATGGAGGGACTGACTAACTCAACAGACAAAGAAATTTTTGAGATAATAACCATTAACTGGACCTCCAACTAATTTATCATCATCTAAATATTTCAGAAGAAATGTATTATTTTCTAGAACTTGAGCAACCTTGAATGGCCCAAACCACAAATTATCAAACTTACCATGCTTGCCATGGTCTTCTCTTCTTGCATCCCAGCGCAATACCAAATCATCTTCTTGAAATGTTTTTTGTTTTGACCTTTTATCAAAGACAACTTTTACTTTGGCCTTGTATTTCTTTGTTTTGTCCATCATGGATTCCCGACGTTGATGAATTTCTATCAATTGCATCATCCTTCTTTGCATGGGGTTTGAATTATCCATCTCATCCTGTAAAAAATTCATGACAGGAAGAGCCAAATGTAATGGCATGACAACATCAACACCATAAACAAGCTGAAATGGAGAAGCTTCAATTGATCTGTTAACACTTACCCTATTTTCCCAAAGAGCATGAACTAGCTGAGTATCCCAATTTATTTTATTTTCAGTCATCATCTTTTTTATAATTCTCACCAGAATTTTATTTGATGACTCAGCTAGCCCATTACATTGGGGGTAATAAGGTGTAGAATGAGTCAAATCAATATTATACTTTTGAAAAAAACTGTTTATCTTGGCAGATTTGAAAGCCATTGCATTTTCAGTCACCAAGCTTTAAGGGCATCCAAATCTAGACATAATATTTTTCCAACATAAATTTGATGATTACCGTGTAGGTGGAATTTCTAGTTGGAATGGCCTCAATCCAATTGGTGAAATAATTTGTGGCTGTAAGAATCCACCCGTGTTGTCTTGATGATGGTGGATGAATCTCACAAATGAAATCTAGCCCCCATTGTTGGAAAGGAGCACTTGTTGAAATGGGAATCAGAGGTAGAGGGAGAAGCTTTTGCTTACCAACAGACTTTTGACATTCAATGCAAGCTCTAACTGTTACACCAATTTTTGGTCATCTAACCTGTTACTATTGGATGGACCAAAGTACACCATGTAAGACCAATTTTACCCTAAGTAAAATTGCTTTCACTATGAAAAAATAACTTAGCAATCCATAATTATTAAGTTGTTTATGGTTTAAACAGGAAACCCCATGAGGAAATATTAAATAAATCCATATTTGTTTGATTTTCCTCAAGTAATAATTAGTTAAACAACAGTTTAATTAATATTCCTGGTCATATTTAACCCAAAATAGGAAAAATAATGAGATAAATCATTATTTATCTTATTATTTTCTAAGAATAATTATTTAAACCTTATTTAAATAATATTCCTTGTTAAATTTGACTAAAGCATTTATAAATAATTGAATAAATCATTATTTATTTAATATTACTCAACCATATCCTTAAAATAATAAATAAATCATTTATTTATTTATTATTTACAAATAAAGGGATTTGACCAAAGTCAAATTCTTTTTCCCTCCAACAAATATAATAAAATATTCCATAAAAGTTGGATCTAGATTTGGTTAATAATATTTTAATATGCACCAATATCAAGACTAACTCAATATTTGTTATAAATAGAAGGATTTTTCCATTCATTCACTACCTTTTGTTGCCTAAAAGATCACTATAGATCTATACTTTTGGTCTGACTTTGATCCTCTATCATTGTCATATTTTGCTACCATTTTGCTTGTGAGCTCCCTTTGAGTTCCATTTTTGTCTGGATTTTCTACACCATTAAGAGAGAGATATATTAGATCTGAAGTGCCGAGGACTTACAAGAACCCATCCCATTGAGGGGGACTGGTAACATCTTTCTATGTTCCCTTCCCATGTGTCATAAATACAAAAATTCTTTAAAAATATTCTTGTCTTGTCTATTCGATGCATGGAGAAACTCTTGATTTTATTTACTACTTAATGTATTTTACTACATAGATCTGGATTTTGCAGCATTTATCTTGGTCAACTAGCTGCAGATCTAAAGAAATTGGCAGCCATCTTTGATGTTAGGGATGTTTGTTATGCACAACTAAAGTGGGCTTTTTTCGTACGCTTGTGATTAAAATTCATCTTAACAACTAACGACTCCATAAGGGTTTACGATTACAACCTCTGTCGTTTTTTAGATCCCTGCATGAGTAGCTGCTTCAAACCCTAGGATTTATCTTCAGGTTCTTTTTTTGCTTTTCTTGATGTTGTTTTTAACCTATAAAACCCTAAGACATTAAAAATTCTAACTTCCGTGTGTTTTCGGACCTATTGCGCAGGTGACAGGCATCAGCAGTAGCTGAGACGACAAAATTTTTTGAAACTTGCTCCTGAGAGTGCCTGAAGTGCATGTAACACTTTTTGGGCCAAAACCCGCGACCTGAACCTCCAGGACGCATAAAACATTCCAAAACCTACGACCTTTGCAGAAAATAGGTCAGAAACTGTGACATGAACCTTTTGCTGGAATTTTTCTAAGATTTTTTCTAGGTTTATCTGGGCCTTTGTTCAGGGTTGTCTGACCTCTTTCTCCACCCATTTTGGACCCGTACTTGCTCTGTTTTACTCATCAAAGTGGGAACCTAGCCCCCTAGGGCTTCAATACCCTTCACCTTTCTAGGAGGAGTTTTAGCTGCAACAGGTCATCTAAAATTTCAGTGTGTTCAGCCTTTTTTCAGATCTGATCCCTTACTTTCAAATCCACTTAAGATTGGTTATTCATCCATCCAAAACACCTCCTTTTAGTTTTGTTTGGGTCTTCCTCTAGGGTCTCCTCCATTTCCCTCCAGGTTGTAGCCTTTTTTACAACAATTTTCCCTCTATTTTTTCATTGTTTTTCTGCACCTATTTCCTGCAGATTTGACCTTTAGATCATTGTCCCTCCCGACTTTAGATCCATTGGCTATTTTGGTGTGTTGTGACTAGATTTTTCCTGCCCTAGGACTAGTTGTTGAGAGGCCCGCCTCCTTGGGTTTAGATTAATGCATAATTAGTTATTTCTTTTCTGTTATTTCAGTTTCATATACTGTTATCTGCAGGTTTATTTACAGTTACACAACACACTTTTTATTTTTCTCTACAAACGTCTGGGTTTAAAAATTAAAATTTATGCATTTAACACACACACCCTAAGTGAAGAAGAGCCTGGTTAACACCGCCAGGAAAAGACTTTAACATTGTAATCAATTGATCCTGCACCTCTCTGCCCTTGTTTCTACATTGTAAACGTTTGATCCTGCACCTACTTTCCCTTGTTGGTCTCTCTTCCCTTTGTGTCATGTTTGTGCTTTCATCATTGCGCCCCCAAGGCGTTTATCTTGGAGACTTCTTGGCCTTCATCCTCAGTTTTCGTTAGGAAGACTTACTCCTCCACGTAGGATTTGAGTTAGTCCTCCTCCAAGTCTGCATTCTGACTCCTCTTCTGGTTCATTGGGTTCCCCTTCTGGTTCCATCCCTGGTTCTCCCCCTGTCACCTTCACCATGTCTAGTTCAGTACCTAACACTGGTGGTAGCCTCGGCCCTAATGCTGGGAATACTACTAGTGGGACCGCAACAATAACTATCCCGGTTGCTCCCTTGCTCCCCTATATGGTAGGCCTCAATATTCCCGATTTTAACTAGTTGATCAATGACCCTATACACCATGACACTTGTTGGCATGCTATGCCAACCAAGCTCCCTTCCGACATGCCCAAGTTTGAAGGTATTGCTGGAGAACATCCTACAAATCATGTTCGATCTTTCCACATGTGGTGTTCGTCTAACTCCATTACTGATGATTCTGTCCGTCTTCGGTTGTTCCAATGTACACTTACTGGCGAAGCTTCTAAGTGGTATGTTGATCAGGCCTCCTCCTCTCATACCACCTTTGTGACTCTTGCTTGGATTTTTTGTCTTATTTTTAGCTTCCCCTTCGTTATGACACTGGTACCGAACTTTTGACTTCTTTCTGTCAATCGTCTACGACCTGCCTATCTGATCATGTCTAGGAATGGCAGAGAAGAAAGAGGCTATGTCGAGCCCCTTCCTTTGAAGACCGTGTCTACATGGACTAGTTCCTTAGATCCCTTTTGCCTGCTATCGGTAAAGATGTCACATCACATTTCCCTCAAAACGAAGAAGCTGCTCTCTAGATTGCGTTAAAATATGACTTGATCTACGCTTAGTCTGGTTATGTTTATACCATCCTACCTGATCTCCCTAGACCCGGTGGTGCCAACGCACTGGGGGCATCCCATGCCACCAACGGTATCATTGGAGCGCTTTCTCATCCATCTGCTCATCCTCCCATGGGCTATGGTTTCCCCCAGGGAGGGGCCAGCTCCTCCAGCACTTTTCCCCCTCCCGGTAGCATGTATCCAAGATACGGCATGCCTCCTCCTTTTTCCCAACCTGTTTACTGAAATGTTACCCAACCTCCTTATTATCCGTATCCGCAGCTCGGTGCTCCAACCCCTCAATTATTAGCACCTCCACCTCCCTTCCCTTCGCAACCCCGCAACAATAGCCACCGCCCCCCAAGGGTAGGTGTATGCTTAATAGGACGTGACTAATCCTCCTACTTTCAAAAAGAAGAGGAAAGGCACCCCAAATTAATCTGCCCTTGATAATCCTGGACCTAATCCCCAAGGTAATGCACCTAACACTGCTAACCAGCAACAGGGCACTCAACCCAAGCAGGACAGGCATGTTCGCACAAATAAGCATTGTTCATGCTGTGGTGTCTATGGTCATTACACCCACGATTGTCCCCTTTTACCACAAATGCGTCAGATGTGGGAGACTCAAGTAGCATCATGAGGACAAAAAGCCTCCCCTTCCGTTCCTTCCAATGCTGCACCTAGTCAACCAGCTGTGTTTACTAACCCTTTCCCTCAGTAAGGATTTGTGGCTACCCAACCTATTGAAGGTTAGGTGGCCACTCAACCTCCTCCATATGGTACCTTTGATTACCAAATTCTCATGATAAACTCTGACCAACCCATTATCGTTGACCTCAACCTTGAGACTCGGTCTCGTCAGTACAACAAGCCTCCTGCTACGTCTACCCCCGAGCCCACTTCTTCAGGTTCTATAGAGCCTCTTTCAACAACCAATGGTCCTTTATAGATCCCTCTGGATAAGGCAGAGGTTCATACCAAGATCCCCAAGGGACCATTACACCGAAATGTTGCTTCTGACAAAGCTTCCCATTTGTATAGTATAGTAGATGATTTGGCGCAATCTCCTGCTGCCATCTCAACGCTGGAACTCCTCCAATCGTGACCTTCACAATGAAAAGCTCTACTAACTGCCATGGGTGTTATAGACCCTTCAGATGATCTTTTTACCGGCTTCGATGTTGACTGGTCAGAATATCCTCCCCTCCCTGCTTTTGTCGCCTTCCAAATCCCTGTCAAGATTTGGAATGCCAACATCTCCCATTGTATCATTGATGAGGGGGCATCCACCTGTGTGATGTCTGCTTCGGTTTGGAAGAAACTCAGATCACCTGAGTTGGACCCTTCCACTATCACCCTCTGAGCGTGGCATGGCCACTCCTCCAAGCCCATTGGCATGTTTCGCAATTGTCCTATCACTCTTGCGGGCAAGACTATTTGCATTGACGTAGAAGTCATTGATGCCCCCTTAGGTTACAACATTCTATTGAGTCGTAGCTACACCTATGCGATGTCTGCTGTACCATCTGCGGTTCACCGCAAGATTTCCTTTCCCCATAATGGAAATATAGTCACCATTGACCAGTTGACATATTACGAATCGAAGTCTCAGACCTCCCCTGAGTCCATCATCTCTTCGGTGGCCAATGAGAAAACCGTCGAACCTTTGACCAATGTCTCTGTTACACCATTTTTTTGGTCATCCAACCTATTATCATTAGATGAACACAAGTACACCATGTAAGACCAATTTTACCCTAAGTAAAATTGCTTTCACCATGTGAAATAACTTATTTGTTTATATTTCCCAGTCATATTTAACCCAAAACAAGGAAATTAATTAAATAAATCCTTATTTATTTAATTATTTCCTAAGAATAAGTTATTTAAATCATTATTTAAATAATATTCTTAGTTAAATTTGACTAAATCATCCATAAATAATTAAATAAACCATTATTTGTTTAATTATATTCCCGTCATTTCCCTAAAATGATAAATAAATCATTTATTTATTTATTATTTATAAATAAAAGAATTGACCCAAGTCAAAAATCCTTTTCCCTCCAAAAAATATAATAAAATATTCCTAAAGGGTGGTTCTAGAACTCGATTAATAATATTTTATTCATGCACCGAGTTCTAGACCGCCCTAATATTTTATTATAAATAGAAGGGTTTTCCCCATTCATTAGTCACCTCCATTGCATTAGATCACTCAGGATCTATACTAGGTCACATTCTCCATTTTTCCTTGTGAGCTCCCATTGAGTTCTATGTTTGTCTGGGTTTTCTACAACAACAAGAGAGAGGAATTTTAGATTTGAAACGATGAGGACTTTCAAGAACCCATCCCATTGAGGAGAACCGGTAAATACCTTTGTTGTTTTCCTCTCAGGTGCCCCATTTTTAATATAATATAAAAATTCTTTCAAATACATTGTTCTTGTCTTGTCTATTGGATGCATGGAGCCACATTTTA
This sequence comes from Pinus albicaulis, assembly GCA_034641835.2. Classification (NCBI taxonomy): domain Eukaryota; kingdom Viridiplantae; phylum Streptophyta; class Pinopsida; order Pinales; family Pinaceae; genus Pinus; species Pinus albicaulis. The sequence goes on along the minus strand of CM076579.1, from coordinate 1,403,544,810 downwards.
CTTTATCTGCTTAATGTCTTTTACGCTTAGATCTAGATTTGTGCAACATTATTTGGATCATCTAATTGCAGATTTAAAGATATTTGGCAGCCATAATCGATGTTAGGGCTATTTTTTATGCGTAGCTAAAGTGGTCTTTTACGACGAAAGATTCATACTAACAGTCTCGCCCGGAGTCTACAAAGACTCCTCTTTGCTTGGTTCATTTCCTAGTCTTCCCCCTCCTTTCTCTGATCCCAACTCATTGAATGTTTGCATGATGCAATCGTCTCGAGCTTCCCTCAAGCAGCCCGCTTTGGCTAGTCAGCAGCCTCGCCCTCCGCAAACTACTCCTAGCACTTCAACTTAGCCTTCTGGACCCCCTCCTCCTGTCCCTTCACCTGCAGCTGGTATCCATGATCCTCTTTACCCTCTTGGCATGGTTCCTCCCAGCCTTAAACATCTTGGAGCTGTCCTATCTGGCCATTACCCCTCCGGTCAGATACTGTTCCTAGCTCCCCCTCCTGGAGTGTTCTCGGTACCTGTTATGGCTACCTTATCCCTTCCTAACCTGAACCTGGGGATCCCCGTCTGGTACATTGATCCCCTAGTTGCCACCTTGCATAGTCAGCCCAAACCTTATCTTGCTTTAACCCCAGTTCAACCGGTCCCCATGACCCCTCCCTCTGTTATCGTGCCTTAGCCACCTCAATAGGAACCTCCTCCTGTTGCGACAACTTCAGGTAAAGGGGGCAAAGCTTGCAAGAAGGCACCTAAAGATAAGGCTGTCCCGACTGATCCTGCTCCTCCTCAGCCTCCAAATCCTTGTGCTTTGTATGATGTTGTCAGTCATGCCACTCATCGTTGTCTTGAATTGCCTCGTATCAAGCCCATGGTTAATGTTGCATTCCCTGAGTCTATGGTCCCTAAAGCCTCTGTTTCTTCCTCGACTGCAGCCAAGAACCCTAACACTATTCACACCAACTAACCTTGTGCTTTGTGTGATCTCCATGGTTATTATACCTGCCGTTTTCCCCACCTCACACATTACCGCACCTCATTGGAGGTAGTTCAGGAGTACAAGATTGAACAGAACCAATTCGCCTCTTCCATCCTTATGCAATATGATTCGGGCCAGCTTGAGGATTTATCCTCTCTCATTAACATTCCCCCTCCTAAATTCGAGATGACGGAGCCTGCGGCCACCATCCTCTACCTATCATCATTCATGAGATCCACGGTGGAAGCTCTCTCTGAGACTTCCCCTTCTGTTTCGCTTGACCCCCCTTCAACGATCACCCTGGGCTCAACATTAGTGGATCCCTTATCTGCTTGTTCTTTCGTCACCCCTCGTGACGATGCACATGTGAACCTTTCTTCTCATGATGATGAGTCAGGTAGCTTCGCCGCATCATGTGGTCTCCCTTCCTCCAGTCACCACATCTTTTACTGTGATGATGAAATCATGGAAGCCTTTTCCACCCTTGACTTCATCTTTTCCGCCCATAAGCGGAATGCCACCATCCATGTCTATGGTGACTTTCGTGGCCTGAGCACAAGTTTCTCCCAAGGTAGCTCCCACACACCACCTACCCGTCGGTGTGCGGGTGGTAGACATCCTACCTAGATCACTCCCTCTAGCAGGGTTTGTTCGATTTATACTTTGCGCTCAGGTTTCCAACATTGTTCATCATCCTCCCATTTGTTGTCTTGTGTCACCTTTCAGATGGACCCCCCATCCACACCTTATATAGGTTATGCCGATTGTGCAAGTCGCTACAAAATCTAGCCTTGGTAGGTTGGGCCATTTTTACCCCCTTACATTTGCTTGTTCTCTTGAACGATGTATGCATTGGTACTGCCACCAATAACTAGGCCGAATATGATGCAGTGAAAGGTTTCTTAGCCGATGTCCTTTCCCATCACATCCTCCACCTTCATGTTCGTTTATATTCCCTACTTTTTGTCATGCAATTGAATGGTGTCTATCGTGTGCATAATCCTATCCTTTTTAGAAGATATTTACGAGTGAAGCTTTTGATGTGTGAATTTGAAATCATTACATTCAATCATGTACCAAGAGCACAAAATCACTATGTAGATAGCATTGCAAACAATATTATAGATTGGAACTTAGCACACACATTTAACACAAGACAATAACATAAAACCAACAAAACGATGCACGTCCATTATATGTGTCGTATAAAATGTTTTAGAGTCCATTAACTCTGATACATATGACATGCCCATAGCATGTTACAAAAACTAAATACTGGGGGCACCACTTGCCCCTACACCTAATCACTATCTAGAGGATCCCGAGCCAATGGCTCTGCTCCTGCAGTTTGTAGATCACACATCCCCTGTCCGGCCATCGCCATGCACCGCATGACCCCTCGCCACTTCGAGGGTAAACCAATACATGGATCTATGTACTAGTCATCTGAGTCTCGCCAGCCGCGCTCTGAAACACCAGTCAGAAGCCTCTCACATCAACGATGGATGTCCTCCAGGAGGGTTACTGCATCCTCCTTTTGTGGCGCTCTCGATCCACTAGGTCCTACAGCTCCTGATACTGCATGTCGTCCCATATACCCGGCCGGTTTTACCGGTGTTGTATCTACATACCAAAAGTGAAAGAATCAGTACCATATACAATATTCTGAAACTTTACAATACACATAAAATATTAGCAACTTTTCACTTACCATCGAGCCCCCATACTCGAATAGGCGACAATGGCAAGTCTGGGTCCCCACGATAACTCATTCCACTATAGGGATAGTCATCTATGTAAAGTGGCATATGATCCCAATGAGAAAAGAACTCGGGTTGGAATACTCGTCTGACCGCCCCACCTCCTCCTTTGCACAGTAGCCGCCCCCACCAGCGCATCCTGGGCTCCCTAGGGCCCCCATCCTAGATCTGTATACGAGGTCGAAGTGTCAGGATCTTCTCAAAGAAGAGTGAGCACAACACTGTGCCATATGCACAATTATGGTTCACTTGCCGCTTGCATAGCGAAAACTATCGTTTCAAAGACGAAAACATCATCTGGGCCCACCCATAGTAGGTCCCACTCAACACATTCTCAACAAGCATCATCTGCCCTCCAGTGATGTGGTGGAGTGCATGGTTGCCCAGGATCTGTAGCACTGCTACGGCCACAGCACGGGTCTCTAACCTTTCTAGATCCCCAATAGGTATCCGTGTCCCCTTGACATGGAGACCTAGTCGACAATGGTGCTCTACAAACTCCATGATGTTTCACCCTCATGGTAACACTGATTGATTATTCCATACAATCCCAAGTGGTGGGAGACTAGTCAGAAAATATATATCTTGAACCGTCAACTCAATCTGGTGTCCCTGCACTTAAAAGGCCTCATGGTCCAGATCCTAATAACTGACAATCTGGGCCAACAAGGGCTCTCTAGCTCTCATCAAAGGGTTCTCCACAAACTTCAGGACCCCAAACCTAACCAATGCACTGCGGACACCATGATCCTCTCGGATATCCGACCATAATGTGCCCAAGTCTCTTTCTCTCCAGTTGATCCACAATTCTGCCATATCTTCACAAAACCATCATATTTTTTAGTGTACAGAAAGGAAATACTGCATTAAAACATAAAAACCCACCTCTCAGCCAAAAAACAACACAGAAAACCCCCTCCCTGTCAGGTCGCACTTTTCAGGAAAAATCCTGATATAGATCGCACTTTTCTGCCCAAAACATGCTACTCAGGTCATAGATATTGCCCCAAAAAGTGCAACTCGATCGTGAAGAGGAGCAGGGGTTTGTTCTTGAGCTCTGGGCACCTGAACTGAACTTTCAATCCACGAAAATGAAAGAGTAGGGTTAGGCCTCTTACCTGCAACTGAGGGATCTCGATTCCAACGGTTGGTTCATCTGCTACGATCGCCGCAAGATTTAGGGCCTTCTCTCCTCTCTACATTCACCACAGCTCCACTTGTAAATGAGTGAATTTGGAGGGAAAATGCCTTATTAAAAGAGAAACCCCAGATCTTTCTTTCACTTGCTGCGGCCAAGCTGTAGCTCAATTTGAGAAACTGTTTGTACCGTTGGAAAGCTCTCACCGAGCTCTCAAATGAGTATCTATTAGTTTTTTGTGATTTGATACTTCACCCAGACACATTTTTTCCAAGAAGGGTCACTTCACCACTCCTCAAAATTGAATTTCTTCACTTGCAACACTTGTACTTGGGGCACCACTTTGCCTCCATACTTGTCCATGCTCATATCGAATTTCGTCATGAGTAACCACCTTGTACTCATGTTTTTATGGTCCCCATTGGACATTTTCTGTGTGGAAACATCATCGATTCGCCTTTGTTTAGAGCATCTGAGTTGAGTCGTCATCGCATACATGGAGTCTATCCTGAGTCCCTTTGTATCCCACTATAGTCCTCCATCCTTCATTGCTTGGTTCGTCTCTCGTGTCGCACATCATGGCCTTCAGTCCTACTATCCCCTGTCCCCTTTGATATTGTTTCAGTTACTTCCAGGTCATTCATGCCCTTTATGCTATAACAAGGGAAGTCATCCGTCCGCTACTCAGTACCCCCCATTTCATCATCATCCCTGGTGTCACTCTGTCATTCGCTCTACTATTTTCTCTCGTGCCTTAGTTGAGGGTCCCTTATTGCCTCACCTATGGCAGACCTCCTTCTGTCGACATCAGATCATTCATTCTAGAAGACAGGTCTAGAGGGAGGTGTACCTTGGTTCCAGCTTCCACTCTTGTTTGGTGCCTCGGATCAGGAAAAGGGACTCCTTATTTCCCTTTGACTTGATTGTTTCTCAGCTCCAACTCCTTATAGCATGATCGAGATCCGTATACTTGATGGTTCAGTGATGCAGCAGATTGTACCAATGATTCCCAGTTGTGTGTGAGATGTTTCAAACCTCATGAGGGGGTGGCCCTTCAGGTAGCCCCCCACATGCCCGGATGACCTCTTCATTACAGCCTTTGAAGCAGCTCCATAGATTTGATGATGTCGGCCTCAGCCGCTTGCAACGCCTTGTAGTTTGCATCAATAAAATTTTTAGAGCTCTTTCCTGTTTATAGGGGAACTTTGGTTGTACTTATATCTCATGGACTCAGATATTATTGTATAAGTCCTGGCTGCTATCCCAGGCATAATATGTATGTGGGATTCATTATCATGTTTTTATTTGGCTCATGTTTATGCCAACATGTACTATATAGTTCAGCCCCTTGTTTACTGGACACATTATTCTTTGTAATTTGTCTCGACGGGCATAGGTATGCCTCCCCCGCCATCTATAGCATAGGTACTCACTCATAAAAGAGACTTGTCACACCTGTAAGTCTCGCCTCCTCAGGGTCTAGTCCTTTAGCGCTTTGGTCTACCTTATATTTCTCTCTCTTTGACTTCTCCTTCGGTGTCTAGTGATTGAGTTCTTACAACGTACTTCGGTCATACGATTAGCTCCTAACGCTTGCACGCTTGGGGGGGCAATATGTTACACCAATTTTTGGTCATCTAACTTGTTACTATTAGATGGACCAAAGTACACCATGTAAGACCAATTTTACCCTAAGTAAAATTGCTTTCACTATGAAAAATAACTTAGTAATCCATAATTATTAAGTTGTTTATGGTCTAAATAGGAAACCCCATGAGGAAATATTAAATAAATCCATATTTGTTTGATTTCCTCAAGGAATAATTACTCAAACAACAGTTTAATTAATACTCCTGGTCATATTGAACCCAAAACAGGAAAATTAATGAGATAAATTATTGTTAATCTTATTATTTTCTAGGAATAATTATTTAAACCTTATTTAAATATTATTCCTTGTTAAATTTGACTAAATCATTTATAAATAATTGAATAAATCATTATTTATTTAATTATTACTCAACCACATCCTTAAAATAATAAATAAATAATTTATTTATTTATTATTTACAAATAAAGGGATTTGACCAAAGTCGAATTCTTTTTCCCTCCAACAAATATAATAAAATATTCTATAAAAGTTGGATCTAGATTTGGTTAATAATATTTTAAATATGAACCAATATCTAGACTAACTCAATATTTTGTTATAAATAGAAGGGTTTTTCCATTCATTCACTACCTTTTGTTGCCTAAAAGATCACTCTGGATCTATACTTTTGGTCTGACTTTGATCCTCCATCATTGTCATATTTTGCTACCATTTTTCTTGTGAGCTCCCTTTGAATTCCATTTTTGTCTAGGTTTTCTACACCATCAAGAGAGAGAGATATTAGATCTGAAGTGCTGAGGACTTACAAGAACCCATCCCATTGAGGGGGACTGGTAACATCTTTCTATGTTCCCTTCCTAGGTGTCATAAATACAAAAATTCTTTAAAAATATTCTTGTCTTGTCTATTGGATGCATGGAGCAACTCTTGCTTTTATTTACTGCTTAATGTCTTTTACTGCATAGATCTAGATTTTGCAACATTTATCTTGGTCAACTAACTGCAGATCTAAAGAAATTGGCAGCCGTCTTTGATGTTAGGGTTGTTTTTTATGCACAACTAAAGTGGGCTTTTTTTGTACGCTTACGATTAAAATTCATCCTAACACTAACTTTAGCAAAAACATTAGAAAAAGAGTTGGTCAATAATAACTAGCTCTTAAAATATTGACTGTAGTGGCCTTCTAGTACAAATGTCTGCCACATACCCTTGCATGTATTTTTGTTATAACTTCCTGGGAACTAGCCTCATCTAGACATCTCAACAAAACTCCTACAGGGTCTTTCAAATAAAGTTGATTCACCATAATGCAATACTTGACAACCTTCAACTTAAAAGCTCTCCTCTTTGAATTTTCCATTTCTGGAGGACAACTAAAATTTAACAAAAAATACACTATATCCTTGTACCAATTGGAATAAAATATCTAAGGATAATCAATTGGACCTTATGTATCTGTTTCTTCAGCTATCTCCATATTCAGATTCAGGGCTTTGCAATTTGATTCTGCCATTAAACAGGCTAAACCCTGTCCTTTTATCAACTTAGTAGGTCTGATTTCAATGTCAAACTCCAAAATTTTTGTTAACCATCTTCCCCTCCTACCATTTGTGTTGGGCTGTAACAATACATCCTTGACAACAATATTTGGTACAAAAGCAACAATCTTAGAATGCAGCACATAAATTCAAAAATAATTAAGATCCTTCACCAGTGCATATGCTTGTTTTTCGTCCAAGCTGTATTTCAATTTAGCATCCCTCAATGCACATCTAAAAAAAGAAATTGGCTGCTCCAAGCCTTCCTTGTTCTTTTGAAGTAAAAATGTTGCAATAGTTTCTTCAGAAGCATATGAAAAAGTCAGAAAATCCTTTTCAAAATCAGGGTTGATTAATACAGAGGCTTCAGTCAAAGTAGATTTGATCACCAAGAAAGAGTTTTTTGCTTCATCTTGCCACTTAAACTCTGCATATTTCTTCACCAAGACATTTATATGCTTAATCAATTCAACAAAATTTGGAACAAAACGCCTCAGAAAATTAGCTTACCCAAGAAGGATTGTAACTCTTTCTTCTTTCCAGGTAAACCAATTTTTTGAATGGCTTCAACTCTCCCTGGGTCAATGCAAATACCATTTTTTGTTACTACATGCCCCAACAGTCTTCCTTCTTGGACAACAAACCATGATTTATTTGGGTTTAAAGATAAACCAAATTTTCTTCACTTATTGAATACTTGTTGCAAGAGTTTTAAATGGTCATGATTAGATTTTGAAAAGACTATTTTATCATCTAAATAAATGACAACAAATCTGTCCTTTTCTCCTACAAAGGCAATATCCATTTCCCGCTGAAATGTTGCATCTGCATTCATCAAACCAAAAGGCATCTTATTGTACATGAAAGTTCCCCAGGGTGTAGTAAAAGATGTTTTCTCCCTGTCCTGCTTGTCAACTGAAATCTGATTATATCTTGAAAAGCCATCTATCATTGACATTCTCTTTGAACCTACAAATTTCTGCAAAATATGATTCGTATTGGGTAAAGGATAATTATCCTTTAGTGAACACTGATTCAAGTTGCGAAAATCAACACAAATTCTGATTTTCCATTCTTCTTTCAAATTGGGACTATATTAGCTACCCAATTGGAAAATATTCAAGGTAGAATTATGTCAGCTTCCCACATTTTTCTGATTTCTTTCTCAATAATAGGGAGCAACAGAGGATTGATGTGCCTTATCTTCTGTGCCACTGGTTTAGATTCTGATTTGAGAGGGATTTTATGCTCCATTATGCTTCTGTCATATGTTTTCAAATCACTGTAAGACCAAGCAAAAATATCTGCATACTGCTTCAGCAACTTGACATATTTAGTTCTAGTTTCTTCAAGAAGAGATTTATAGACTTTAACATATCTAGGCTTATTTTCAGTACCAATGTTGCAATCAACTGTACTTTCTCCATCCGTCTTGCAGTCAGGCTTCAAAAAGACATTGTTATTGTCAAATAACTTTTCTAAATGGAACAAGCCTTTAGGAATGAAGTTTTTTTTTCAGCTCAATAATGTCTTTTCCAGCCAAAGTATTTTTGAATGACTTTTTTGTTCTGACTTTCAGCTGTCTCTTGTTCATTGTCAATTTGAATATCTGAAAAATCCTCCATGCATTCCAAAAAGTTTTGAATTTCTTTATCATCTTCAAACACTCGCCAGTGTTTGATATTGTCAGGAATGGAAGGTATGTTTTTAATGTAAATATCATAAGTAGCTTTGACTTCAAGGGGGACCTTAAAATTACTAGCAGCAATGGCCAATGAATCTGCCATTTCATTTTCTTCTCTGGAAAAAAAATTAAAATTGAATGCTGAAAAATAATGTTCAATCAAATCCCAGACTTCATTTATGTAATTCTTCAGCTTCAAATTTTTTACTTGATAGTTATCTCTCACCTGTTGTACCACCAACTCTAAATCACCAAAAATAGTCAACTGCTCTGCTCCCAAATCTTTCATTGCCTTCATTCCCAGAATTAGTGCTTCATATTCAGCAATATTGTTAGTAGTGATAAACTGCAATTTGTATGATAAAGTCACTACCTGTTGAGTGGGAGAAAAAATAACTATACCAACCCCTGATCCTTCTCTTGATGAGGCTCCATCAAAATACAATTTCCAGATTTGTCCAACTTCTGAATTTATCTGTTTTGAGGTGAGTAGCTGCTGTTTTTTATTAATTTCAGGCTGAAAATTACTGTCATTAGTAGCAAGATGCAAAATAGATGATCCTAACTCTTTATCTTCTGCATATATATGATGATTTGATGGATTTTGATGATAACTTATGATATAAGCCATATGTGTTTCTCTATACAGCCTCCTAAATTCTCCTCCAAAAACTGGGATAGTGGCATATGTCATATCCATTTAAAGAGCACCTCCTAGTTTCTTGGACCAAGATCTGGAAAGGAGCATTCCAAATCTTGATGGTATATCAGCAACTATGATGTCCATCACCAGACTCTTCATAGGAAGCTAGGTAAGATAGATTACCAAGTCTTTGATTACCCCTAAACATTTGACCCTTTTGGAGTCAAAAGTATAAAGGTCGTGATATTGTTTAGTAATTTCCAGTCCTAATTCATCCATCACTTTCTTAGGCATCAGATTGTGAGAGGCCCCATAATCTAATAGGAAGTTATGCAACAATTTGTTCTGAATGTTGAGAGAAAGAAAAAAAGGTGGAGAATTATCATCATTTTGGTCTTGGACATGGCTGCCTAAAATTATAGTAGGATGTTCATCTTCAAGATTAACAGAGTCAGGAGAAAGGGATGCCTGAAGCAGACTTTTGAATGATTCTCTGTAAGCTGGATTTTTCAGTAACTCTAGGAGTGGGACTGGAACCTTGATCTTATTCAATTTAGATTTAAAACTGAAATTGAGTGGAGTCAAATATTTATTTTCAGCAGCTATTTTGATGATTGGATCAAGGTTAGGTGATGAAGAAACATCATTAACCTTCGCTTTTTGCTTGGCAGAAATTTTCAACATCTTGTTTTTGTTGAGGTTGTTGGACAACCCCTTTTGACCTCAAAGGTTAATTTCTCGTCTAATTTTCAGACTGCTTCTTCTCATTCTGAGCATGAATATGAGCTTCCTGATCATATGAAAATAGATTTATCCTAGATAGATCTTCATATTCATGTAAACTCAAACAAGTTGACTATGATGTCTCTCCAACAAGATTTATCTCTTCATCCTCCACTTCTTCTTCTTGCTGATTTTCTTCAACAAAATTTTTCAGTGGAGGCTGAACATTTTGATCATCAGGATTTCTCCTTGGGCGTTGTAAAATTTTTTTGGGCTGAAAAGGTCTCCTAAAAGGAGCCCGATTTTTGTTTCCTTCATTTTGGATGGGCCTAGCAGCAGGCATGTTTGATAACTCCACTTTTGTCATTTTAGAAGCAAGATCTTTAATCAAGTTAGACATCTGATCTAGCTTTTTTTCAGCTGTGAAAGTTTTAGAGGAGGAAGATGGTTTCTCCTCTTTCATTTTCTTTTTGTCTTTTGCCCAATTCCCTTCTTCAATTTTCAACTTGTTTGAGGCCATAAGATTGGACTGCACTCCAATAGCAACCTCCTGCATACCCACCAATGTTTGTGGCTTCTCAGATCTCAACCATAGTGAAAACTTGGAGTCTAAGGCATTGGAAAAGGTAATCATGGCTGTGGTTTCAGGGGGTTTAACCTCTACAATAATCTTTTGATAAACTTTATTAAACCTCTTTGTGAAATATTCCAATGATTCATCAATTTTCTTCTTTAAATCCCCAAATTCTGTGAGATAATACAAGTAATCTTTTTTGTCACCCCATTGTTTTATAAACACTTGTTCCAAGTCATATATTCCCGTTATTGAATTGGGTGGAAAATTTCTGAACCACTTCCTAGCTTCACCATCTAAGCTTTGCACAAAAAGTCTAGACCAAACATATTCATGTTCAATGTTTTGGTTATCAGCATAACTGTAGAAGGCAACTAGGTGTTCTTCATCAGATACTCCTTCTCCCTCTCCTGTGTATTTGGGAAAATATTTTAGATAATCCCCTTGAGGAATAGGATGCAAAGGTTGAGGAAGGACGATGGCACATATCTTGCAGCAATAATCTGTTGCATCCTTGTAGGAACAGGATGAGCCATGACTTGCTGAGGTACAAATGGTAAATTTGCTGATACTGAGGTTTGGATGTTGGAAATTTCAGTTTGTGGAGTTGAAAATAATGGATTTTCAAAGAGATAGACAACATAAGGTTTTATTTCAACTTCTACAAGAGAATCAGTTTCAGATGTTGATTTGTGAAGGATTGGGGAAAATTCAAGTTTTTTTTGCTGGGCTGAAAAGTCAGAAAGACTAAAAGTCAAATTTTCAGGAAGGTTATCTCCTTTTTGACGAGAAGAAGATGAGCCAACAACTGGGTTTTGAGACAGATGAAAATACTCCTGTTGTGGACTAAAACAAGACTGATATTCGAGATGATTTCGGAGAAAACTCAAAATTGTTTTTATGTCTTCCTCGGTTAAAATAGCTCTATCTAGAAAGGGTGCAATTTCCATCACTTGTTCTAATTCCCATTCCGTCAGTACAAAGGTTTATGATTTCTGGTTTTATTCACTGATACCTAAAACTTCTTCTTTCACTAGAATGATATTTGTTTTTATTTACTAAATGATGACTGAGAGAAATTTTCAGCTGAACCTAAGCTAACATCATCTACTTTTCCTTTAATGGAAGCAGTTTCAACTTGAAATATTTCAGGAGATTGCTTTGAAACTGAAATTTCTTTAGGTTGTAAAGCAGATGATGGTACCTTTTCTTTTGGAATGTATTTTGCATGCAACTTTTTAATTGAATGTGGTGCAGCTTCAACTGATTTTTGTTTCCCTCCAGTATCCTTTATTATCTTCTCTGGGTTAGAAACTGGAACCACAAGAGGTGATCTCTGACTTCTTCTTCTAGTAGGTGGTCTTGAAATCTTCGTCCTCTTTGTGGAGTCACCAAGTGAACTAATTGCAATCAGAAACAATGACTAGTTTTTATTCACCTTTAAAAACCAGTACTAAGCCTCCATGCAACAATTTCAGGAGAATACAAAATTTAGAATCTTCGTCTCCCGACAGACGCACCAAAAGATGTTAGTGCTAGAATAAACACTTGGATTTTGACAAGTGCCTGACCAGACACATCTTAACTTCAAGGGATATTTTATTATTTGGATTGGATTATTGGAAAGTGGTTGAATCTTACATTCGCTGAAAGGGTTTTCAACATATAACTCTCTTTCACACATATGAGGGTACTAGAGCTTAATGTGGTAGCAAGGGTAAATTTGTAATATGTTGGCTAGGAGAATATGCAAAAGGACAATAGGACGTGAGTTGAAAAAAATTATCTCTCATTTTCAGCCATGTAGCCCCTACACATTGCAAAAGCAGGGGATTGATGAGTTTTTCTATGAGCTACCAAGGATGGCTCACTTTGTTTGGATGATAGCTTAGAGATTGGAGCTCCACATGGGAATAAAGGTTCCCCACATTTTTTAGTTATGTCCTTACAGTTTCTTGGGGACAAGCAACACTTGGGAGGGGAGGATTGTAATATTCCTAAATTAGCCATGAGCTAATTGGAATATTCAATTTTGTTTTATTACTTTGTTTAAAGAATAAAAGAGCAAAGGAGGACAATAATACTCCTTAAATATGAATAAATAAATTCCAAATGTAAAAGAGATAAATATTGGCTGTTAAATCAAGCACCCTTATGTGTGAAAGGGGCTGGAACATTTTGACTGGGTCAACCTTGACCGAATCTACAGCACTGTCATGGAGGAGTAGCCATCAATAAGGTCCAACGCATTTTTAGATGGAGATACCTTGTGTGAAAGAAGTGATCTCATTGGAAGTGGTTTAGGGTTTGCAAGCTCTTAAATTATAAAAGGAAGGGGATGGCAACATTAGAAGGTTGTTGATGTATATGATATTTTTTTGAATATATGGGCTGTTTAGACATATATCTTTCTCTTGCTGTTTAGCTGAGATTGAATGCTGTTTAGAATTGGGTGTTCCTGATCAGGTATACCACCTCTTCCCATTGAGTAGCTCTTGGGAGAGTTTTTATTGCATTGTCCACTATCTAGCTTAGGACCAAGCTTCTTCTTTCAACTACAACATAGATCCTGTTGAGGGTTTGGTTGTTTTTTCAAGTTGCAGCGAGTGGAGACTAGATCTTTCAGATCTAGGCCATTTCAGTGCTCCTTTTCAGTGGAGGAGGTTTCCACTTCATTGGGATGACAGTATTGGAGGGCTTGAGCTTAATTTTCAGATCTTGGCATGAGGCCAACCTTATTTTTATCCCTATAGCACAATTTACTTCCAGATCTGTGCTATTTCTGTCGGTGCAGTTACAGGGTAGTTCATCACACCATTTGGAGAGCTAGATTTATAGTGTTGGGAATCTTCCCTTCACTTTGGAGATCTATTGGAGGAGGCTATTCTATTGCTCATATAATATTAGCCAAAATTTCCAGATCTATATTTTTTAGTAGATCGGCAGTCTTAGATCTCAGATCTACAACTTGCACTTGGTGTTTTGCTGAAAACCCCAAGGGGGTTCTTTAGAGGAGATTTTATAGTGCATGGATCTGATATATATCTAACTTTTTATGCACATAGAAACTCTAGATATGATGTATAATCTATAGCTGTTGCAAAGCTAATAAAATAATGCTGTAAAGGTTTTCCAGCTTTTATATATGGTTGCAACACCTCTTTTTCATGAAATTTGTCCATTGGAGACTTGTATTTCCTGTTATGCATCTTATGAGCCATCTTTTACATATATTTTGTTGCTCTAAATACATATGAAAGGTATCCATATTGGCCTCTTGCTGTATAAATGATGATCTACGTTATTTTTCCGTCATTCTGCATTGTATTGCTGCTTTTCCCATTTGGGAATATTACAAAAATGATCACCCTTTTAATTCATCTCTTAATGAAAAATCAATATTCTTTGGGTACACAACACCTCTTACTTCAAAAAATTCTCAATCCTTGAATAGAAATGCTGAATTCAGTTAAATAATATTTCCTCTGCTCCCTTATACTAATTTGTAGGAAATTACTACCTTTCTGAAAAATACTGCTTTTCTATAAAACCATAGATTTTGAAAAAGATAGTTGCCTCTCATGGAAAGAACAACTAATTCTCAACATAACTCATGATTCTAACACTTTGTCTTTGACCTTGGAAAGATAATAATGGTGAAAGAAGAAGACTCTTTTTCAAATGGAAACTTATGACTTCAACCACTGAAAGTAGTTAAAAGACCCATTTAAAAGAGACTTTACCCTATCAACCTTATAAAAGAAACAGAGTATTGGACTGAGAACTCCTTTTGAATTTTTTTAAAAAGTGACAAAGACTCATACAATTCTATCCTCCAAGGTTCTTCACCACAAGTTAGGAGACAAAAGAGGATCAAAGACACGACTTTACAATGACAACCAGACTTCGAAATTTTTCGAAAAATTGCAGTGCTAACACTCCCTATGATTATCAATGGATAGATCCATGACCTCCAAGTTGACTAACCAGGGAGGTGCGTCATCAAGGTAGTCATGTGGAACAAGCATAGGGGTGACCCATTTGGGAAAAAGAACTTAATAATATTCCATATTGGTATAGATTTTCTGACCAACGCTAGGAGGTATTGATGAGATTTCTGGAGAGGAAATATCTTCCAAAATAGGCGGCGAATGGTGCTCACTAGCTTAATAAATTTCCATTGAATAAAAGGACACCACCCACGGATCAGGATGTATATGGGGTCCACAGGTGCCAGAAGAGATCATATGCATAGGAGAAATGGTAGGAGATGAAGGAGTGTTGGGTGAAATGAGTTGAGGAAAAACCCCCATGAGTGTAGACATTTTGAAATTCCAACACCAACACTATGAAATAGAGCAGGGTGGTCTCCGACAAGTGGGAATGAATTCCCCGTAGCGGATATTTGAGTTGATGGCACACAGTAGTCAATTTGATCAATAGTGACAATCTTGCCTTCATGAGGAAAGAAAATTACATGGAACACATACGAGACAATTGCGGTCATGTCATAGAACCAACTACGACCAAGGAGCAGGTTATAGTACAAAGGAGCACTGAGAACTTCAACATCAACATACACATTTTTCTCACCTAAATAGATGGAAAAATGTGGAAGGACCCCCTTGGGCACGAAATTATGACCTTAAAATGCTTGGAGAGTGGTGTTGGAAACAACAAGTGTCTTAGAGCCAAGAGCCTTCCAAAAGGATACTGACATAACACATGTGGAAGAGTCCTCATCCACCAGAGTGTGATGGATATTCTTCTTAAAGATCTGAACGATAATTTGGAAAGCAATTTGATGGGAAATACAAGGAGCAACTTTCTCGGCATTGAAAGCGATGAGAGTAGAGTCAGATAAATCAACTTTACCGATGGTAGAAAACAATGCCTTGCACTGGTGAGGACATATTTGCAAGACCTATAAGTCAGACATGAAGCAAGGAGTCCGGGCAAGATCTTCAACAATATTGTAATGTTGAGCAGCCCTCGAAGAATGGTTGTGTGTCGTCTTACTAAGAACACTCTTAGGGGGGTGATAGATAGGTTCCAAAGGCTTATCCAAAGTAAGAGGTCCAATGGAACTAGGTGGAGCTGGTGACTCCTTGGAAGGAGAATTCGACTTAGGTACATCATAGGATTTGGATAACGTAGTTACATTTACATCTTCCTTGAACATGAATACAGATGAATTATTAGGGGGATGGGAAGAGGACCCCTCGTTTACCCCTTGTGGAGGTTGAGAAGGTTGAGAAACCATCTATTGTTGAGGTTGTGCAAGGAACGTATCAGTCAAAACAACAGGTTGTCAAGTAGATGGTGGTGAAACAAGACTATGGACTTCATCCATTCGAGGACACTCATGAGTAAGTTGATTGCCTTGAACAATTTTATAGGGGAACTTGAATTTATGACAATGCTCACTAATGCCCCATCACTGACTCTAAATATTGGTTTGAGACTCCTGAGCATTTTGATTATGTTGTTTATTTCTCTTATCATTCTTACTTTTCTTTCCACCAGATTTAGGGTTTTTCTTCGGTTGAGTGGACTTCACCATGAGAACATTGGTGGACTGCTTAGGAGGGGGTGCTTTAGCAGAGCCAAATACACTTTCTAGGGCTTGAGAGGTAACAATCAATTTCCCAAGGTGGTAAACAAGTTGGCTCTTGGAATCGAAAACAAACCCAATCACACAATCGACATGTGGGCCAAGAACAGGTTTAGGAGGGTTAGTAGAAGGTCTAGGGTCATTTGAAAACACTTCATACAACATACTTGACTATGAATAGATGAGATCCAACTGTTGGGAAACTAAAATGGCTTTCTCCTCGATAACGACTCGAAACATAGACACATCCTTGGAAATTTGAGGTCAGAGAGATTGAATGAACCATTTATGTAAAATTTCATCGGGTAACTTTGCTCTCGCTAACCTCTTGTGACGACGCCACTCATGAATGTGATAAGAAATTAATGTGGCATCATCTTGTTTAAAGTTGGAAAAAAGGCAGAGTCAATATCATACCGAGTAGGCAACTAGAAATGTGTCACGAAAGTTTGAGCTAAAGAGGAAAAGCCACCGTAGGATGCAATATCTAACTCGATGTACCACTTGGTGACATCCCCAGTTTACGTTCATTGGAACAAGCAAAGTTTACCAAAATCATCAACCAAAGAATTAGATGATCACCATAAATGGTAGGTGGTGGTGTGAGTGGATGGATTCTCCCCAGGATTCCCTTCAAACTTGGGAATATCATATGGTAACTTGACGGGCATAGGTGGCCAATAGGGATCATGACGAATGGGGTCATTAGTTAATTTAGCTAAATTTGATAAATCGAGAGAAGATAAAAACAGATTGTGAATTTGAATAAATGGTTCATAGGAAGGAGAATCCCTTGTCCAACCTTACGACACCCCCATATACAGATTATATGGATGCACTTGCTGGTGTATAAAAGGGTTCAACCCTCCAAAAGGTTGTTATGGGCTAGCATAACTAGCAGATGGATGTTGCTCCCCAAGGTAGAAACTTCTGGAGAGAAATGAACCCCCAAGAGAATGAATACTAATGGGGTTGTACCCAGGGTGAAAATAAGGACCACTCTCCATAGTAGGACTGACATAGGGAGTGTTATCACTACAATTTTTCCAAATATTTTCAAAGTTTGGTCATCATTCTCCAAGGAATCAATCTGCCTTTTCAGTTTGATTATAAGATGAAAGTGTCGTTGTCAAAGAATAGTGGTGAGAAACTTTCATTTCTACCTTCATTCATTTAATTCTCCCTCTTTCACCTGTCATTTTCCCAAAAACCCAAAGTCCAGCCTCTCATTTCCCTTTTCAAAACCCCTTTTTAACTCATAAAATTAATTTTTTATAGTTAAAAAGCAGCTTCGCACACCCATCAACTGCCATATCATATTTCCTTTTTAACTTACCATCTATTTCTTTTATCACAACTTTTACCCGCACCACAACAAAACCTTGGTTATATCTTATATAATATGGTATAACATACCGCACTTAATAAGCATTGTGGACCCCTTACCTTTCATCGCAATCAGCTCTTCGTAGTTTTAACTCCCATTCACGTTACAATTGCTATCTCCTACAAAACCCCTGAAATTAAATTTGCGGTATGGTGTGGGACCCATAATTCCCTTTGATACACCTCAAATACGTTATAAATCCTTTTTATGCTTCGGGCGTCTTTTTATCATATTACCACGACTTAACGAAATATTCACTTTCCGCTTTTCAAAATCTGTTTAAAGGGCCCCACCTACCTTTTCACATCGCATTTCCACAAATTTCATTTACAACATTCACTTCTGCTTCCTTAAAACTTCTGATTTGTGATTTCTGGGCGACTGTTTGTTAAGCCACGTCACCTCTGTCTCATCACACATTGCACTTCGCCAGTTCCAACACTTAACTCCTGCATTTCATAATAAAAATTTCGATGTGCGATCTGTGATCGGCCCCACTTCCTTGCCACATCATAACCCCATCGCAAATCACATTTTCTCCCATTTGTGTCTTAATTTTAAATGCTCCGACCCCGATTTGCGATTGCGATATATGTCTAAAAGGTTTTCTCATCCCACTTATCATTCATTTCGCTCCACATCTCTTTTTTTAATTAAACCTTTTTCAAAGGTTTTATTTGTAATATCTCGTAAAATGAACCTACTCCATTCTAACGAAAAAGTTCGGGTTTTCCGCCATTACAAAGGGTTTTTCGCCAAAGAAGGAAAGGAACAATGGAACAATGGCAGAGTTTCTCTGAAATAATTTTCTACCACTACTCTCAAGACCAACATGTTAGCATTCAAGGAACAGCCACACACCATTTTCACTACTGTTTACACTTTTTTTGGAGTTGGTTTCACCAAAACAAAAGAGGAGTCTTCCCATAGACTGCCACATCATACAAACCACTTCGAATTTTTAGTCTTGATGTTGTTTATTTTATTTATGCCATAGAAATTTGTATTAAATTTTTAGGATAAGCCTCATCTCTTGCATGAGATCGTAATGAATTTTGGGAACAGGTTTACTCCTTTTGTGGAGATGACAGTTTATTATTTTTGTATATATGTGATAAACTGCTATGTAAAATAGGTTGGTTGGTGATATTAGAATCTTGGATCATATGATCAATACTCTTTTCAATGAATAAAATTGAAGAAACTTGTGAGGAATTATTATCAATCTGGTGTGTGTATTGTTATTCTTCTCTTGTGCTTCCATATCTTATTATCTTTAGTGGAAACTTGTAATCCCTCATACTGTTATGTGTTTTTATCAGTCTCTTGACATGTTCATGTGTTTTTTCAAATTTTATTAGTCTCACACAGTGAGATTTCTTGATGAAATATACATGATGACAGTGTAAAGAGCATCACTTATAACAATTATCTTCCATGATATTTCAGTGAGAATATTGTAAGTCTAGAAATAGCTTTCTCTTGTTGAAATGTTGACAAATTGCTACTTGTGTTATTTTCTACCAAAAGTAGTGGATTTATGCCTTGCAGACCCACTGTTTCTTCTTCCATTTCACATTCTCTCCCCCTCATAGGCTAGAAACTCACTCTTTTTCTACCACATCAGAACTAATACCCTCATTAGTAGAACAATGGATTTGACTGAAATCTCTTTTTAGTGAATGGGAGTTTAAACCAACTACCAATCTCACAAACCAAATCATTAAATTGAATTAAAGTGTATGATGTGTCTGGTCATGCACTTGAAGCAGTCCAAGTGCTGATTCCAGCGCCAACATCATTTGGTGCGTCTACCAGGAGACGAAGGCCTTGAAACGAAGTATTCTCTCGAGTCTTTTGTTTTGAATTGTTGATAATGAATTCTTGATGGTGAACAAGAATTGGTGACTTGAAGAAGATAGCAAATTAGTTCACCTGGCAACTACACAAAGAGTAAGAGGGGTTTCAAGACCTCCTTCTACAAGGATGAATTAGAGATCTCCTATTGTGACTCCAGTTGCTGACCTTGAGAAGATCATTAAAGATGCAAAAGAAAAATAGAGATTAGTTGAGGCCACATCTCAGTCAGTGAAGAAGGTACACAAAAAGTACGTTCCAAAGCAAAAGGTACCTTCATCTACTTTAGCATAAAAATAAGTTTTAGTTTCAAAAGGTTCTGCTGAAAAATATCAAGTTGAAACTACTTCCCTAGGAAATAAAATAGATGTTGTTAACCTGGGCTCTGCTGAAAGTTTTTCTCACTCATCACCTAGTAAATCTGAGATAAGTACTGTTCTAGTCAAAGAGGAAAAAACTGAGTTTTTAAGTGTTGATAAGAAATAAGAAGAGTTTGTGCTAACTAAAGGGGAATTAGAACAAGTATTGGTTATTGCACCTTTTCTTGATAGGGATGTTTTGACTAAAGAAGATTTAAAGAAGATTTTAAATTTCATTCAAACTCATCCTGAATACCAGTCTCTTATCACCCCTCAACAAGAGTATTTTCCTTTTTCTCCAAATCCAGCTATTCGGTCATCTTCTTCCCATCCACTAGAAGAGAGTGTTCCTGAAGGCCTTACTTTCAACTTATCTGATTTCCTTGCTCAACAAAATAAAGATGAATTAACTCCATCCCCTCATGAGACAACTTTTGAATCTGATTCTTCCATAGAAGGAGAAGTCAAGACATCCTCTGTTCATCTTTTTGAAAATCCACTCTTTTCATTTCCAAAGCCTGAAGAGTCAGCTCAAGATTTTCAATTTTTTGTTGTCCTAAATCAGAATCAGAATTCACTAATTGTAATTCCTATTTCCCAAACAGCTACATCAACTGGTCATACATCAACTGCACATCAGCAAAATATGGCTCAACCTACCCTTACAAGGATGCAACAGATAGTGGCTGCAAGATATGCGCCACTTGTTCTCCCTCAACCCTTGCATCCACTTCCTCAAGGATATTACTTGAAATATCTTCCAAAATACACTAGGGAGGGAGAAGAAGTTTCTGTTGAGGAACATTTAGTGGCTTTATATAGGTATGCTGACAATCAGAATATTGAACATGAAGATGTCTGGTCAAGACTCTTTGTTCAGAGCTTGGATGGTGAAGCTCGTAAATGGTTTAGAAGTCTTCCTCCAAACTCAATAACAAGAATTGATGAATTGGAGGAGATAATTTTGAAGTAATGGGGTGATAGGAAAGACTATGTGTACTACCTTACAGAATTTGTAATTCTGAGTAAGAAGGCAGATGAGTCATTGGCTGATTTTACTAAGAGGTTTAATAGGATTTATCAAAAAATTCCTGAATAAATTAAACCTACTGAGATCACAACTATGATAAATTTTGCAAATGCTTTAGGTTCTGAGTTTTCTTTATGGTTGAGGGATGAGAAAGCACAAACATTGATGGATATGCAAGAGGATGCAATTGGAGTGCAGTCTAATATTATGGCATCTAATAAGTTGAAAATGGAGGAAGAGAAAGTAGCAAAAGTCAAAAATAAAATGAAAGAAGAAAAAAATTCCTCCTCTAAATCTCTTACAACAGAAGAAAAGATTAATCAAATATCCAATTTGATCAAGGCACTTGCTTCTAAGATGAAAAAATTAGAGTTTGAAAACAAACCTGTTGCTAGAGCCAATCAAAATGAGGGTAATAGAAACCAGGCTCCCTTCAGGAGGCCTTTTCAACCTCAACAAATCCTACAACGCCCAAGGAGGAATTCTGATGATCAAAATTTTCAGCCTCCTTTGAATAGTTTTGCTGAAGAAGAAAAAAAAGAAAATGAGGAAATAAACCTTGTGGGAGAAACTTCACTATCAACATGTTTGACATTGCAAGAATATGAAGACCAATCAAGGATTTTTTTGTTTTTAGATGATGTGAATGCCCAAATTTATGCACAAAATGATAAAAAACAGCAAGAAGTTCAAAACAGAAATTATCCTTTGAGGTCCAATGGTCCTATTTAGAAACCTAAACAAAAATTAGATTCAAATAAACAAGATGCTAAACAGAAGGCCAAGGTCAATGAGGTTCCTCCACCTCAAAACTCTGCACCAATTGTCAAAATCTGTAATATTCCAAATTCGGAATAGCTCATGAATCATGCAGTAAATATGCATTCCCAAAAACATATGCAATAAAAAAGCGAAATGATCACTTGGATCCCATAGATACATCCATCTAGCATCTAAATACAAGAGGAGATCAGAAAGAAATGGAACTAGGTGGGTTAAACAGACCTCCCACACTAGTGTAGCTGAAAATGACTAAAAACCCCAAAACTGCATTTTTCCGAAGTTGCTGCATAAAGTGACTGTGCAGTCTTATGAGGGTTTTAACTCAGAAAATAAGGGGACAAATAGATCTACTCATATATTAATGAATAATACTAAAGAATAGAGATCTAGTCTCCTCATACAAAATGCAAGATAACCCGGCAAGGGTTTCTTGTCAAACACTCTGCATACAAAATGTGATATTCAGAAAATTACTGAATCATCACTGCAAAAATAAAGCACATGAGTGTAGAAGGCTGAAATATGTCTCATCTGATGTATATCCCTTAAGGGCTTCCTCCCATGAAAGGCTGAACCTCTCAATCACAAGGAAACTTAGCAACGGAGCCACCAAACCATGCAATGAACACTACCTCCAAAATAATGCATTCCCTAGCAGAAAAAACGTTGAGAATGTATGGGAAATGTGTGGTCTGATGCCACAGATCTGAAATAAGCTCTGTATCTCTCCAAACAGGTCTCTCAAGTGAAGGAAATCTTCCTCCAATGAGAAACTAGCTCACTTGGAATGATGAATACAAACTCTCCCTATGACGCTCCTCAAGGAGAGAGGTGGGATTCCCGCTCGGGAACACCCAGTGCTAAACAACACTGCAACTCTGCTAAGCAGCAAAGCAACAACAAGTCTTGGCGGACAAGAATAATAATATAAGACATGATCAATAATGCTGCCATCCTCTTCCTTATATAATACATGAGTTTTCTTGCCTTTGGTCCCACTCAATTAGGTCATTTCTATCCCAAGATACATCTCCCTCCAAAATTGTGTTATTCCTCCTTGGATTCCTCCTCCACTAAAACTGCGCTGTTGACTTAGTCAAAGCAGCTTGATCTTGACCCTGTTCACACATGGAGGTGTTTTATTGAGCTAGAAAGAGTGTCTCCTTTCACACTTGGAGTGTTTTTATCCTCATTAGGAGACTTATGGGCTTTTCTACCCATTTATTCACCGGCCAGAGCTGCTACTAACTCTAATGTTCCATTTAGCTTGGAGGATAAAATGTTGGAACATTACAGTCCTCCCCTCCAAAATATTTGCTTGTCCTCAAGAAAATGTATAAGGAGAGAAAAATTTCTCCCCTCCTCATGTGGCCTCCCATCAATAGCCTCCATCAGTGCATCAAGAGAATCTGCAAATAAGCTGTCATCCAATGCTTCCTCCCAAGTGTGCAAAACCAAAGTGTCTGCATCAATCAAAGGTAGAAAGTGTGAATGGAAACATGCTTGCTGTCTCATGGCCTCCACAAAGTAGGAGTGATGACCAACATGGTGAATGAGTGCTTCCCTCACCCATGCTATCATCCAAATGAAGTGAGTCACCCTCCCACATGGTAACTCAAGAAAAATATCCCCCACCTTTGGCTCTTGAAATGTAGGTGGGCTAAATAAGTCAACATGATAGGCAAGAGGTCCTATCCCACGATGTCCTCCTCTCGACTGAAGATAAGTGCAGAGGGTATGCTGATATTGGGCTGCAACATGATTTCCCTCCAATGGCAAGAAGAATATTGAGCCACTAGGGACCCCTCCTCCAAAGTCATGAGTCATGTCAACCCAAACCATTTCATACAAGATGAATGGCACATCATCACCACATGGCATCCAAATTAGAAAATGGTTGGAGGTTATGTGCAAGTTTGGATGATACATATGGTCTCTCTGGTGGATACAACGTAGTCCTTTCAACTGATGATTCATAGCATCAAGTGGCAAGTTGTTCTTCAAAGAATTTGCAAAGCTATGCATGTTAGCTCATCCACTATGAAGTAGCAAGCTACAATATAGACCAGCTGTGTAAAATCAAAACAATACAACTCTTGCCCAAAGTCATGTAGAGATGGGTTACCAATATTACAATATTTGGCCTTAAAGTGACCATGAAACCCATAAATAATCTTGCTCTCATGGGGAGCAATGCACTATTTACATATGGTGAGAAGGTAAAAGTACTCAATAGAGTAATCAATAAGCACATAAATGTATTTCTTACCATGCATCATGTGTGAGCTGAAAGTGAGGTACATGAGTGAGCCCTCCCATGAGAATTCCCTCATATAAATCTGCAAGAGGAGAGGGTGCATACTCCCTTTGGAACACTCCATCAACAGAAACATGCTCTCAAGTGACAGCGCTGTAGGCCTTAGTAACAAGGCTCTTGTCACTCCATGACTTCTTCCTTTGACATTCCATATGCCAAAGCCATCCACCATGGAAGCCTCTCATAATCCTCCAATGTTGAAGGGTAGCCTCCTTGCACCATCAATGTGCCTTCCTCCTCTCTGGAAATATCATGGAAAGTATGGGAAAATTTCTGCCCAAACTCTCCCAAGTGCAACCATAGCAACAACAACTTTTGCTACTTCCTCATCTCTCCCTCATATAAGCAATGAAGTGAGATCATGATGGTTAACTTGTATGATGCCCCATACCAACAAGTCTTCTGCTACTCTATCATATGGGTGCCATGCCATCCAATTGGTTTCTCTCTCCATACAAAGCTTCCCTTGAGTAAAAACACATCAGCAATACATGGAAGAAAGATACAATAAAAACAAGTTGCCAAATGACAACCAGAGAGTAAATCATGGTCCCTCTCATGGAACCAACACAATGCATCCTTGGCCTACATCAAAATAAGAAATAACAAGTGCTTTGCAAGCGACTTGTTTGCTGCCACAATCATCTCATAAGATGAAAACATGAAGTTACAATATGGTGTCATTGGTGCACGCCAAGAGACATATGGCTTCCTCCACAGCTCATAAAAAAGATAGCCAAGATCAATGCTACAAGTAGCTGCAAGTACATCATCATACAATATGCAAGAAGAAACATTTCTTCTTGTTACATCATGGTGCTCAAATAAGGGAAATAAGTACAATACAAAACATGAAATGGTACCTCGTCCATTATGTACTTGAGGTCTTGAGCTGAAATGGCTCAACTGGAAATTCTCCCTCACTCCCAATGAGTAGGAAGGTGGCTGTGACATCCTCTCTATCACCATCCAGGATATGCATCTCTCCATATGTGGATATATGTCCTACTGGATTCCCTCCCAAGTGAACTCCTCCATTAAATGGAAATATGCATCGAAGTGCATAGAAGAGAAGTCCTCATGTGCTGCATGTAGCAGCTTCTCCTTGAGACTAGAAGATCTAGTCAAGAAGATCCTACCATAGAAATAGATGACCACATCATCCACCATGTATCTGTCATCTCCATCTGGGTCATCAAGAATCATGCATTCACCAATATCCTTGGAGTACTCTACCAAAAGCTGAGATTTCCAATAAGGATCAATCCTCCTAAGAGACAGCGTTGGTGATCTGGCATGTGAAGACTAGAAAATTACTGAATCATCACAGCAACACTGAAGCACATGAGTGTAGAAGGCTGAAATATGTCTGTTTTTATGTAGATCCCTTAAGGGCTTCCTCCCATGAAAGGATGAACCTCTAAATCACAAGGAAACTCAATGACGAAGCCACCAAACCATGCAATGAACACTGCCTCCAAAATAATGTATTCCCTAGAAGAAACAGCGCTGGGAATGCATGGGAAATGTGTGGTCTGATACCAAAGATCTGAAATAATATTTGGAGCTCTCCAAATAGGTCTCTCAAGTGAAGTAAATCTTCCTCCAATGAGAAACTAGCTCAGAAACCGGGATTCCAATCCCTTCCACTGCTGCACCCAGCAACACTGCACAATCTTCGGCAAAGCTGTGCTGATGATGTAGGCTGAAGCTTGGCCTGAAAACCTGATGTGTAATGATGAATACAAACTCTCCCTATGAGGCTCCTCAAGGAGAGAGGTGGGATTCCCGCTCGGGAACACCCAGTGCTAAACAACACTGCAACTCTGCTAAGCAGCAAAACAACAACAAGTCTTGGCGGACAAGAATAATAATCTAAGACATGATCAATAATGCTGCCATCCTCTTCCTTATATAAGACATGAGTTTTCTTGCCCTTGGCCCCACTCAATTAGGTCATCTCTACCCCAAGATACATCTCCATCCAAAATTGCGTTATTCCTCCTTAGATTCCTCCTCCATTAAAACTACGTTGTTGACTTAGTCAAAGCAGCTTGATCTTGACCCTGTTCACACATGGAGGTGTTTTAATGAGCTAGAAAGAGTGTCTCCTTTCACACTTGGAGTGTTTTTATCCTCCTTAGGAGACTTATGGGATTTTCTACCCATTTATTCACCGGCTAGAGCTGCTGCTAACTCTAATGTTCCATTTAGCTTGGAGGCTAAAATTTTGGAACATTACAAAATCACTATAGAAAATAAGGAATTAGTTCCAATTTATTTTAGTTTCAAATCTGAATTGAATAAAATCAAAATCCCAGTCCCACTTCTGGAATTGGTTAAAAATCCAACATATAAAGAGTCTTTTAAAATTCTGCTACAGGCGCCTCTCGCTCTCGATTCAATCAACAGCGATGATGAGCATCCCAATATTTATATAGGTTGTCATGTCCAAAACCAAAATGATGAAAACTCACCACCTTTCTACCTGTCACTCAATATACATGACAAATTGCTGCATAATTTTCTGTTAGATTCTAGAGCTTCTCATAATCTGATCCCAAAAAAGTTCATGGATGAATTAGGATTAGAGATCACCAAGCAATACCATGACCTATACACCTTTTATTCCAAAAAATCAAGTGTTTAGGAGTGATCAAGGACTTGGTTTTTTCCCTTACCCAGCTGCCTATGAAGAGCTTAGTGATGGACATTGTAGTTGCAGACATTCCTTCTAGATTTGGGATGTTACTTTCCAGATCTTGGTCTAAAAAATTGGGAGGTACCCTTCAGATGGACATGTCATATGCCACCATCCCAGTGTTTTGCGGGGAATTCAAAAGGCTGTATAGGTAAACCCAAATGGCCTACATCATTAGTGATAAACATAATCTTTCAAACCATTCCATATATGCTGAAGAAAAGGAATTGGGGTCATCAATACTACACCTTGCTGCTGATGATAACAATTTCCAGCCCGAAATAAGTGAAAAACAACACTTTCAAGGTATAAATGAGCATAATTTAGATGAGGATAGATTTGGAAATTGTACTTTGATGGAGCCTCATCAAGATAAGGATTCGGAGTTAGTGTAGTCCTCATTTCTCCCACTTAGTAGAGGGTAACTATATCATATAAACTGCAATTTTCTACCACTAACAACATTGCTGAGTATGAAGTGCTCGTGATGGGTATGAAGGTAGAGAAAGATTTGGGAGCAGAGCAACTAATTGCTTTTGGTGGTTCAAAGTTTGGGATTAAGTAGGTGAGAAACAATTACCAAGTGAAAAATTCCAAATTGAAGAATTATAGGAATGAAATCTAGGATTTGATTGAGCATTAATTTTCAGCATTTAATATAAATTTTATCACTAGAGAAGAAAATCAAATGGATGATTCACTAGCTATTATTGCTAGTAATTTTAAAGTTCCTCTATATGTCAAGGCAACATATGATGTTCAAATAAAAAACATTCCTTCAATTCCTGATAACATCAAATACTAGCAAGTATTTGAGGATGACAAGGAAATTCAGAAATTTTTGGAGTGCGTTGAAGAGTTTGCAGACATACAAATTGATGATGAATAGGACATTGTTGAAAATCAAAATAGTAGGCCTTTTAAGAAAACCATGGCTGGGAAGAACATTATAGATCTGAAAACTAACTATATTCCTAAAGGCTTAGTTCCTCTAGAAAGATTGTTTGATAATAATGATGTTTTTCTCAAGCTTGAAAGTAAAGTTGATGGAGAAAGTACAATAGAATGTAACATTGGAACAGAGGATCAACCAAAATTAGTCAAAGTGTCCAAATTCCTTTCTCTTGAAATTAGAACAAAATATATCAAGCTGTTGAAAAAATTTGCTGATATTTTTGCATGGTCTTATAGTGAGCTGAAAACTTATGATAGAAGCATAATGGAG
Organism: Pinus albicaulis; assembly: GCA_034641835.2. NCBI lineage: Eukaryota > Viridiplantae > Streptophyta > Pinopsida > Pinales > Pinaceae > Pinus > Pinus albicaulis. The sequence continues at coordinate 1,403,516,886 of CM076579.1, read as the reverse complement.
CATGTTATCACTCTAGTAATTCTAAAGTTGTGATATTTTGGTTTAAAGTCTAAGAACACTAGAGTTAACCACAAACCTACTTTTAAACTCTAGGATCTAGCCTTCCTAGGGTTGAGAGAGGGATCTCTCTGTAAGATTTAACTTTGTTTTGATTATAAGATATTAGGCTAGTTATGATTGTGCAATTTGGTTTGGTTTGGTGGGAAAAATCACTTAATGAGATGGATAGTGGGAAATCTGATTGTCCATTGGGCTAAGGAGTCAAAAGTCAAGCAGACAGCACTAGGATCAAGGTCAAAAATTCAATTTTTTTTAGGGAAAGATAGATAAGTCTTTGAAGATCTTGGAAGGTTGTTTTGGTGAAGTGCTTTGATCGGGATAAAGAGCAATGAAGGGTTATTTGATCCGGAAAAAGGAAGTAGTAGGCAGAGGTCAAATGAAAGAGGGAGAAATTAAGGGTTACCTACTATGGAAATCAACAGAAAACATAGAAATGATAAGCAATAAAGACAGGGTGCTTTTAACAAATCCTGAAATAATACTCCTGAATTATCATTCAAATTTGGAACACATATATGGATGCATGAAACAAAGAAGATAAAAAATGACAAGTAGAAACTTCACTTCAATGGCTCATCACATGAATCCTGAAATATGATGCTAGTTGATCTGATCCAGTTTTCTACTCGAAATTTGCAACACAAAAGCCTTCAAGTCCAACAAAAATGACTATAGAAATCTTCAGCAATTTATTCCACAATATTACTTCAAAGTGTGAAGTATTTATACAAAATTGTTTACAAAATATCCTACAATGCTTCTAGGAATTATCTAAGGGAAAATAAAATATCTTTACAAAAAAATAGAGACAGCTGCTTAACAAATCATAAACCTGTCCTATTTATCCAAATAAAATAGAAAACTGTTTGTGGATTAGGTGCAGCTGGCTGCCTTGGTGTCTTGCTTGTTGGCATAGATATTTCAAATCTGTTTTGAAATATTATCTCTTTATCTTATACTCTTTAACTCTAATTTATCTTTATTCTCTGATACTCTTTAACTCAGATACTCTTTAACCTCTGTAAAAAATGCCTTTACTGCTGTAATTAATTATGTTTTGACTGAAAAATCAACAAACTATTTTTTGTCTTTCTCTCTGCTCTTTGAATTTTACAGTAAGTCAGTGAGTGACTCCCAAGCTTCATCATTAGGAATTTGTATCTTTTTCAGCTTCCTGAAATTCTCATCTGCCTTAGTATATCTAGCAAACATTGGTTTTATGAAAAACAAATGTCTTATCTCATGCTGCAGAAAAAAATAAATCTTCAAAACTTCTGAGTAAGACCTTCCCTGTAGGAATACCTTGCCATCTTGTTTTTTCAACCTACTCTTTTGCATATTCTCCAATTTTCTTATTGTAATCTTCATGTGGCATGAGCTTATCATTAATGACCAAAATATTAGGCAAACTTCTTTGCCTCAAATTTTCAAATTTAACCATAAACTTGGTTATGGCTATGTTCATATTTTCACATTTCTCTTCAAGTTGTTTCATTAGATTCTTCTTTGAGAGGACTTTCCTTATTTCAAGGATTGTCTCCGTCCTATCAGTGATTTTTATTTCTTCTAACTCCTTCCTATTTTTATTGTTGATAAACTTTATCAATTCTATGGCTTGCTCAGGTTTGTTACCTAGCTCATCTTTTGTTTTTTGAATCTCTGCTTGTGCTGCCTTTAGTAAATCTCTCTGTTCATATATCACCTGGATTGAGGGCCAAACATCATTGATGGCTTCAATGATTTTGTTCCATAATTGGTTTTTCACATATGATATTGGCTCCTTCAAGGTCAAATCCTTTTGAATTTTCTTCAGTTCTTCATTTAACCTATTAGCCCTTTGATCATGAGTTTTGGCATTGATTTGGGCTAGTTTATATTTATCTTCAAGATTATCAATTACTTTTTTCAATCTGTTAATCTCACTTGTTTGTAGTGTCATTTCTTCCATGTATTTTACTAGTTTACTGGCCTCATCTGAAGGTTGAGCTACTGTAGTAGATGACTCTATGGCTGAAGTTGTGGATGATGTCACTAGCACTACAATAGCCAGTGGTTCTTTGGGTGCCAACTCTTCTGCTAGAGTTGAAGACACATCAGTAGTAACCATGGGAATTACTGAAGGGACTTCATGTGCTTTTGTAGTTTCCCTTTCATGGACAAGCTTGTCAATTTGAATTTCAATTTATTTGATCTGTCCTGTTAATTGAAAAATTAAGTTCATAATGTCATCCTTCTGAGTCTGTTCTTGTACAATTTCTTTGGCTTGAATATGTTCAGTTGATGGAAGTTTAAGCTATTTCCTCAATGCTACAATGTCTTCATTCTTTTTCTTCACTAACTATTCTGCTGCTTTAACGTTTGCAAGATCATATCCTACTTGGATAAGTAACTCTTCTAAAGACTTAATCCTAAGGTCTTTAGCATATGATGAGGCTTTGTCAATCTTCATTTGATCCCTCATGTTTATGATTGTATTCTGAAGCTTGTGAACACTCATAGCCTTGGTTGTAATGGTAGAATATAACATCTATGAAATTTTTCTATGAAATTATATTTGATCTAGTGCATGAATATTTTCTGTTGGTACTTCTAGATCAACCTTTTTGTAGTCTGCAACTGTCTTTGGAGTCTTTACTGTAGGCTGTAACACTTACATGATTAAATTTTTATTTGAGTAATGAAAGGCTGATAACAGTCTGTTTTGAACACTTGGTGTTTGCTTCACATATTGAGAGTAAATCTCATTTTTAATCTCTTCATTCTTTGTCTTAATTTGCTTGATTTTTTCTCTGATATCAAGATCCTTTTCCTCTGCTGTCTGTGAGGAAGATGCTTCTAAATTCTGTTGTTCTTCTATCATCTGTGCATTTGAATTATCAATCTGTCCTTCATTCAGATTCTCTGTAATTGGCTCATTTGTGATGACTGTAGCAGCATCTGTATTTGTTACTGGGACATCTGTGTCTTCTACCTAAATAGTCACTTTTGCTTTATCAATTGAATTTATCTTAGGCTTTTTATTGTATCTTAATTTGAACCTCGTTTCAGTTGTGGTTTCAGCAATGTATGTTCCTTCTTCTCTGACCATTTTAGTAACCTTTTCTTCTTGATTAGCAGTTTGTAAGGTGTGACTAGTATCACCCTGCTTTACTACATATATCAAAGTATTTTCTATCCACTCAGTTTGATTGACATACTTCTCAATATTTGGTTTTTTCTCATGAATGTAGGGTGTTAGTTTGCACTTAAACCTCATTTTACTCATTATTCCTTCTGGGTCATAGTTCCAGGAGAAACTCTCTTCAAATCTGTACTCTAGTAATTGTTTGGCTGCTTCTGTCTCTGCATATTTGTGATTACAAATAAATGGCCCCACCTGATTCTTTAACTTGAATTGTGTTTTCTTTTTAGCTGCTAGGAAGTTAATAGAATCAGAATTCAAGATTTTCCTGATATATTCCAAGGCAAAAACCCTCATTGGTACATATTTAGGTAGTTTGTAGGGTAAAATATTAGAGCCAAAAACTTTGATTTTTGTGTGTTTTTCATACAAATACCAATCTCCAGTTCTAGTTTGTTCAGATAACTGTAGAATTTTCCTCATTTCATCATTGATCCTTGGATGTTCAGTGTTGGTCAACATATTGATCAATGGATGGACAAAATTATCTGTAAAATCTCCAAAAGTGAATTCTGAGGATTCTTTTCTGATCAATGAAGTTCAGAAGATGACTGAAGTGGTTTTTATTCTATATCAAGCTTCCGAAGAGTTATAGGGAACTTGTCTGCTTGAAAATACAAAAACATATGAAAGAGAAAAGATGTGTATCTAAACACTCCTTCACTTGGAAATTTAATCAGCTGATCATGGATATTGTCAGCTATGTACTCAACATAATTGAAAATTACAGAGGGAGGCTGTTCTGGTGCAAAAGTAGATAGAAATCCTAGGATGGACTCATCAATATGCTCATCTGTAAAGTATCCTATGATGAATGACAACATGGAAATGTCATGCCTTGAATATTCTGTAAATTTTGAAGTAGAATATGGGGGATTGATTTGAGGAATTTCCACATGTAAAGGCATAAAGACTTCGAAAATCTAAAATCTTTTGGGAAAATCAAGGCCGATGTACAACTTTGTAAGTGTTTCTATTGACAAAGGAACTGATTTAGGATCATGTTTGAGTTGTAACATCTGGTTTATGGACTCAACAGTAACTGTAAAAAGTACTTCTTTGTTTGCATTCACTATTGCTCTTTGTTCAGGCACATAATAGTTTTGACACAACCTGATAATATCTGGGCATTGATGAGTGACTGGAACAACATATTTGGGCACGTTTGATTCCCAAATTTGGACTTCTTCAACCTGATCTAAGGATTTTTCATAGCTCCAACAGTGGAGATCTAACAAATTAAATTCAACTACTGGATCTGCTATTTTATAGTCAACATCTGCTAAAGGGATGTGCTTAATGTCTACAACAGGAGGTTGTAGAGGATTCACAATGATGGCAGTCTTGGATGACATATCTAGAGTGGATTTTGGCATTTTTAGGCTTTTTGGACTACCAAAACTCTGTTTTTTAGGCTTTCTGGTTTCTTCTGTAAGATTAAATGGTTTACAAAAGTATTCTTGACTTTGACAGAGGTTCTTGGATAAAAATGGGTACAATTTGTTCTTTATTTGGATTTATCTTTCAATTTCAATCTTGAAAATGTATTTCACACTCTTACTGGTTATGAAAATAAGAAACATGGGTTTCTCAGGCTTTTCAGTGGATTTTGGACTAAAAATTGCTTCAAATTAGGTGCTAAGGGTTGGGTTACCTGCAAAGGATTTCTGGGTTTGATTAGAATTTTATATAGTCTGTAAAAACTAGAATAAAATCAAGTTTTCCTTTAAAACTGAACGCAGTATTTAAGATAGGGTTTTATCAAAATTTTGACAGGGTTTTGACTCTTTTGGGCAATCTAAAGGCTTTCTTGGAGAAATTAGGCTTATAATGGTTTCAATTTCTTTAGTAATTTCTTTTCAAAATGAAAAAGGCTCGATTTTCTCTGAAAATACTTGTTTATTCAAATATGGGTCTTTGGAAACAATTTCTGAGTTGTTTGACGAGTCCTTGGTATCTTTTCTGGTCTTTGGAAACAATTTGAGTCTTCAGCAATCTTCAACAGCAAATTCGGCCTTTTTTCACTGGTTGTGGGCTTGAAAATAAAGCACAGGCTTAGTTCTTTGAGTTGGGAGGACGAATACATTCAGAAAATGCAGAAAAAGGGATCAATGATGCTTTTTGGAGTTTATTGAGCATTTTAGGTTTACACTGGCCTGCAATTAATGGCGGTCACATTGGGCGATGGGTAGTTTTTGGGGTTCAAAGGCGAAAAAAAGTAAGTGGTTATCACGTTGGTTTAAAGTGGTAAGCGGTTTTAGTTGGATCGAATGCGATCCAATAGAACTGGGCCACGTGGAGGAGAGAGGAAAGGGCGAAACAACCCATTTCACATGGAAAGGAAAGAGCTATCATCGCGCAACTTTATTTGCAATATGGCCAGATGATAATTGGATCTGGAGGCATGAGTGTGAATGAATGCGATTTGATGTGGAGGTGCTCGACATTCAAAGGTGGGGTCAGGGGTTTGTAGATGAGGCGGGATAAGTTTTGACTTTATAAATATGTATTTATAACGTTAAAATTTCATATTATGTGATTGGCGGAGGGGGTAAAAGTATATGATTTAAAGTAAAACATTAACTGAATGTTTCAACCAATGGCGCGGATATGATATTATATGGTAAATAAACCTTTTAACAGGTGTTTAAAGACCATAGGGGCGGGATATTATTATATTGATATATTTAAACTGTTCGAAATACTGAGAGGGGGGTGAATCAATATTTCTTTTAAATTGTAAATTATTGCCAGTTTAGATTCTTCATAATTAAAAAAATAGAGAGATATATGTAATAATTATATTAAGGATTAAGAGAACTTCAATCCCCTTTTTGATAATAACGTACAATATATGAGAGAAGGGCACCAACCCTTTTAATGAAACATGCACCAACCTGTTTGCCAAGCACCAACTTGGACTTTGATGAGGCTCTGACCTCTAGGGCTTCGACCCTATCTTCTCAAGGCACCAACCTTGTGTTTAGGAGCTCCTACTCCAAGGACACCAATCCTTATTTGCTTGGTTTAATAGAGAATGTGAATAATGCTTACTCGAATGTTCTTGACATATTCATCACTGTATTATTTCTTCAAAAGTTCTTCTCTAAATTCACTGTTCACTTGTCTTCATTACTGGGCTTCAATTAATTCATCAACACTGTTGTCTTCATTGTCCAAAAATTTTTCACTTCACTATTCATAGATTATTTAACATTTCATGTCTCCAACTCATCACTTTTCAAGCCTTCAATTCTTCATAAGTTCTTTACTGTCCAGAGATTATAAGTCACCACAGGTCTGAGCTTTATAAGCACAGTCACAGGTTCAAGCCAAGTCACAGATCCGAATTATAAAAGGTGACAGTTCTTCTAAAGTCCGAGCTTCAAAGAGACAGGTGAAAGGTAAACAATTTGAGACAATACACCATAGGTCTGTGCTATAGCCAAGCTCCAATTTTGGCCCTAATTCAAGGCATAGTTGTATGACCGCAGAAGCAGAAGGTCCGAACTGTTGATGCCACAAATCTATGACAAGTGATCTAGGCTGACTGTCTAAATTTCCTCCAAAACGAGCTACTTAACCTTCAATCTAAGCTGAGTCTTTAAATTAAGCAAATCAGATAACTATGGTAGGTTATACCTTAGTTATAATTCTTATTACCGGCCTAAGACAGCTACAGATACAAGCTGTATAGTGGTATTGAAACAGATTTCAACCCAAACCAGTATTTCAAATCTTCTCGGTGCTTTTAAGTTCACGAGTTGTGAACTTGAATTTCTGTGGTGCATATATGATGGTCGAGTACTGTGCCTGATCTCCAAAATCTCTGTGTTAAAAATGAGTACGAATGTATATATATATATATATAGCCTTCTTATGACCTTGTTTGGAGGCAGACTAGTATCCCTGAGCATAGGTCGGCTCAAAAACAGAGATATATCCTTAATCTGAAAAAATTCATTTCTCCCAAACGACATGGAGTTTTGGGCCAAGTAATAGCTCGTTAGAAAGCTAAAAATATGCTCTAAAAGGTAGTGTAGGTGTCATAGTGAAATTCTACCTTCAAGGTAGAAAAATTTATTTTTCTTTATAGCTGTTCTTGAATATTTTATGTGCAGTAAGTAAAATTCTGTCTCCAAGGTCATCTTCATTGTTAGGCTTATCTATCAAGGGTTATAACCTGGCTTTTCCTTTATCAACCTGTTGACATCAATGAAAAATTAGATTAACAATCTCCCCCTTTGTCATTGGATGGAAATATTTTCCTTTTCTCCCCCTTTGACATCAATGGAAATGAGGTTCCAAAGTACTCCCCTTGTCATGCTGCTCCCCCTAACATACTGTACCCCTGACCTGCTGCTTAATGTGATGTAAGAGAAATGACCCCCATCTTTTGGTGAAGATACTCAAATGCTTCTCGCGGAAGGGGTTTTGTAAAGATATCAGCAATTTGCTATTTTGTATTGATGTATTCCAACCTGATATTGTGTTCAACGACTTGTTCATGGAGGAAGTGGTATTTGATTGGAATATGTTTGGTTCTTGAGTGCATCACTGGATGTTTTGAAAGACTGATGGTGCTAGTATTGTCACAAAATATAGTAATTCGTTGCTTAGTTTCTATGTTGACATCCTTCAAGGCTTCCTTCATTCATAGAATTTGTGTACAACAATCAGCAGCAACTATATATTCGGATTCAGCTATAGAAAGGGAAATAGATGATTTCTTTTTGCTGAGCCAAGATACAAGACAATATCCCATAAAGAATGCATTTCCATTGGTGATTTTTTGATCATCCACGCTTCTGGCCCAATCAACATCAGAATAAGCTGTCACAATAAGATTTGAACTCTTAGGATACCAAAGATTGAAATAAGTCGTTCCTTTTAGATATCTGAGAATTCTTTTCACAGCTGCTAGATGGGATTGTTTAGAACTTGACTGAAATCTTGCCACCATTCCTATTGCTTGCATAATATCTAGTTTTGTAGCAGTTAAGTATAGGAGAACTCCAATTATTGACCTATAAAGAGTTGCATCTATTTGAGGGGTATCATCGTATTTTCTTAATTTACAATCTGTGGTCATTGGTGTGCTCATAGGTGCACAATCTTCCATCCCATATCTTTTAAGCATGTCCTTAAGATATTTTTCCTGAGATATAAACATGCCTGCAGAAGTTTGAGATATTGTAGCCCAAGAAAGTAAGATAGCTCACCGATCATTGACATCTCGAAATTTTTGGACATATTTAAAGAAAATTCATGGCTCATTTCTTCATCATTGCTAGCAAATATTAGATCATCAAAGTAAACAAGAGTGATCAGAATTTTTCCCTTGTCCATCTTCATGTAGAGATTTCTACCTGCCACTCCCTTTTTAAAACCTTATTGTTGCAGATAATGATCCAACTTTGCATACCATGCTCTAGGGGCTTGTTTTAATCCATACAAGGCCTTTTTCAGTTTGCATACAAAATCGTTTCCTTCAGTAAGATCAAATCCTTTTGGTTGCTCCATGTAAACTTATTCCTTGAGATCTCCATTTAGGAATGCTGATTTTACATCCATTTGATAAACCTTGAATCCTCTTGAGAAAGTAAATGCCAAAAAAATTCTTATGGCTTCCATTCGAGCTACTGGTGCAAAGGTTTCTTCGAAGTCAATTCCTTCAATTTGCGAGTACCCTTTGCAGACAAGTCTGGCTTTATTTCTGATGATTTGTCCATCTTCATTCATCTTGTTTTTGAATACCCATTTTGTTCCAATTATATTTTTATCTTTTGGGCGAGGTAATAGTTCCCAAGTCTCATTTTTTTCGATTTGACACATTTCTTCTTCCATGGCCTTTACCCAATAAGGATCTTTGCTTGCTTGAGAAAAATTTTCAGGTTGATTAAAAGATAATAGAGCCACATCATCTTTTCTTGGGGTGTTAATCATTCTTCTACAAGTTTGGATTCCTTCATCTATATTTCCGATGACCTGTTCTTCTGGATGATATCTTTGAACAAACTTGATCTTGGAGGGAGTTTGTGAATATTCATTTTGAGGTTTACTTTGAGGTTCTTCATTCTCCTCTTCTTTTTCAGATTCTTCTTCATCACCTTGTTCAAAGAAAGGCTCAACTTCATGATCTTCAATTCTTTTTTCTGGAAGGCCTTCATCAATATTTGCATCAATGCTTTCCACTATTCTTCGTAGATGACTGTTGTAACATATGCAAGCTTTAATCCTAGTGGAGTATCCAAGAAATATTCATTTGTCAGTTCTAGAATCAAATTTACCTGGTGAGTTATCATTTATTTTTATGAAACATTTGCTTCCAAAAATTCTGAAATATTTTACTAAAGCAGGTCTTCCTTTCCATAATTCATAAGGAGTATTTTCATTATTTGGTCTCATTTGAGTTCAATTTAAGGTATAAAATGCGGTGCCAACTGCTTCTCTCCAAAATTTTGGTTGCAAATCAGCTGCTAGTAGCATTGTCCTAGCCATTTCTTGAATGGTTCGGTTCCTTCTTTCAACTACTCCATTTTGCTGGGGTGTCCTAGCAGTAGAGAGTTCTATTTCAATTCTATGCTCTTGGCAGAATTTATCAAATTCTTTTGAAGTGAATTCTCCTCCTCTATCCATTCTAAGACATTTAATCTTAGAATCCTTCTCATTTTCAATGAGATCTTTAAGGTTCTTAAAACACTCAAATGCTTCGGATTTATATTTTATGAAATATATCCACATCATCCTAGTATAATAATCAACAAATAGAGTAAAGTACCTTTCACCTTGAAGAGCCGGAGTTCTAGTTGGCCCACACAAATATGCATGAATGATTTCCAGCGGTTTTGATGTTGAGTACTCCTTGATTTTGTGGCTAGTTCTGGTTTGCTTTCCATGTTGGCATGGGCCACACATAACTTGATTTGGTTTGCATATTTTTGGGATGTCCCTTAATGCATTATTCTTGCTGATCCTGACTAGGTTATCAAAACTAGTATGCCCAAATCGCTTGTGCCATAACCAACTTTCATCTGTTTGACTTAAGTAACATTTATCTTCTTGGATTCTACTGAGAATGTAAAAATTTTCTGGTGTTCTTACTCCTTTCGCCACAAGCTCTCATGAGGACGAGTCTCTCATTTCACAATTTTTTGTACTAAAGACAACATTATGTCCTTGGTCACAAATCTGGCTAACACTTAAGAGATTGTGTTTGAGCCCTTCTACCAGCAAGGTATTTTGAGCCTTACCTAGTCCATTGACAAGGGTAGCAGTCCTTTTTCCAGTGATTTTAGCAGATCCACTTCCAAAGGATACATTACCATTTTTCTTGTTCAATGAGATAAACTTCTTTTGGTCACCTGTAATATGTCTCGAGCATCCACTATCCATGAACCAATGATTTTCTTCACTATGAGTGCATAGAGCTAGGCCACATTTATCAGTTCTGAGACTTACGTTTTTAGCTTTTTCCCTTTTGAGAGGAAAATTTTGTTCATTAAGATCATAATCATCACATAATGGGCAAGACGGATCAAACTTAGCCAAAGGATCAAAGGAATTGTAAGTTTTGATTTGTTCTTTCTCCTTAGGACCATGCAGTTGGTTTGGTTGATTATTCAATCTTGGTGCTTCATTCTTATGAGCCTTGAAATGCTTAGCTTGATGCCAAAAGTTTTTACAATTGTAACAATGCCCAAGAAAAATTGTTTGATACCTGTTGCAGTATCCATAGCTTGAATCAACATTCTTTCTTGGAGTTGCTCTTTCTTCAAATCTTGGTTTTGAGATGCAACCTTTTTCTTGACTTTTCTTCTTTTGGATGGCAAGAGAGTACATCAGCATAACTTCTGGCATTTTTCTTTGTAATTGATGATTCTCCTTTGAAACCAATTCCAGACTTGTCATGTTTAGGTCTTTGAGTATTAAGAATGTTGTCAAGAGTTAGAGAGCTTTGCCAAATCCTTTTGACTTGCTCCAATTCCTTCCTTAGGCATACTATTTCAGCTTCACATTTTTCATAGATATCATCCTTCTCTTTTTATTTGATGTTTAAGAAGTCTTCCCTTATTTTTGCTTCCTCTCTTTCTATTTTGAGAGAAATTATCTTCCTTTGTATATTCTCATTTTCTTCGATGGCACTCATTAGCAAACTATCTATGTTTTTTTCATCTTCTATTTCTGAGTCATCAACATTTGTAAATGCCATGAAAAGTGTTTTTTTTCTTCCAACATAATTACTTTCCTCATCTGATTCATCATCGCTTTGATGCACATTTCTAGTTGATTTCCTTTTTATGAATACAGATTCATCTTCATCAGAATCATCTTGTTTAGAGAAGAAATTATTCTTATTAAACCCTTTCTTCTTGTACATTATTATTTTAGAGTCCTTTTCATCATCACTATCATGTTTATGAAAACATTTTGCAGCATAATGACCTATTCTTCCACAATTGAAACAAATAAGAGGGTACTTACCTTTTAGCTTGGATCCCCTCTTTAGTCTTCTTACAAATTGGGCTAACTCGTTTTTAGTATCAGATTCATCGCCGTTGCAATTCCATCCTTTTCCTTCTTTTGTATATTTTTAGGCTTTGAAAGCCGCTTTTTTGAAATTTGGGATCCCTTTCCTCATCTCATAGGCAATAATAATTCCATGAAGTTCATCCATCTTGAGAGTATCTAGGTCCTTCATTTCTTCTATGGCACTTACTTTGGAGTCGAATCCATCAGGAAGTGATCTCAGGATTTTTTGAACTATGGTGCTTTCTTCAATATTTTCCCCTAGTCCTTTAAGAGAGTTAACCACTTCAACTACTCTGAGGAAGAATGATGCAATATCTTCTTCATCATCCATTTTCAGACTCTTGAATTGTCTTCTATAGGTTTGAAGCTTTGCCTTCTTAACTTTGGAGTCCCCATCATATAACGAAACCAACTTATCCCATACTTCTTTGGCTGAGTCACAGTTCATAACTTTTGTAAATTCATAATCAGTGATTCCACTAGTGATGGAATTTAAAGCTTTGGCATTAGCAATGTAGGATTTTCTTTCATTTGGATTAGTTGGAAGACCAGCGGGAGCTTTGTATCCGTCCAAAAAAGAGTGCCATACTTCAGGGACAAGAGACATTAGATAGTAGGACATCCTCTTTTTCCAGAAACTAAAGTTTGTTCCATCAAAGATAGGTAGTTTCCCTGTTGCTTCCATGTTCTTCATTGTGCCTAAGAATCCTTCTTCCAGTTGTTAGGCTGATAATGAAGAAGCTGGCTCTGATACCAATTGTTGGAAATACTGAGAGGGGGGTGAATCAATATTTCTTTTCAATTGTTAATTATTGCCAGTTTAGATTCTTCACAATTAAAAAAATAGAGAGATATATGTAATAATGATATTAAGGATTAAGAGAACTTCAATCCCCTTTTTGATAATAGTGTACAATAGATGAGAGAAGGGCACCAACCCTTTTAATGAAATAGGCACCAACCTGTTTTCCAAGCACCAACTTGGACATTGATGAGGCTTCGACCTCTAGGGCTTCGACCCTATCTTCTCAAGGCACCAACCTTGTGTTTAGGAGCTCCTACTCCAAGGACACCAATCCTTATTTTCTTGGTTTAATAGAGAATGTGAATAGTGCTTACTCGAATGTTCTTGACATATTCATCACTGTATTATTTCTTCAAAAGTTATTCTCTGTGTTAGCCATCCATAATTTTGATATATTCAAAGATGGCTAAAACAGGTCTTTAGCCTTCAAGAAACAAATTTCATGCAAAATCTATGACTTATTGAAGCCTCTCTGTGATCTTTATCCTCAAGAAATCCATTCCATTAATAGCCTTCATTTAAAAGTTCCTCAAATAAGTCCTGTTGTTACAAAAAAGACTGTTCTCAGACCTTTTCTCCATCATTTCCACCTTCACAATTTCCTCCCAAAGTCCCTCCATTCCACCCATTTTCCATTCATTACTACTTATCCTAAACATTCATCTTATTCCCGTCAGAATCCCCTTTTCTCCCTCATTTACCCTCATTTTCCTTATAAAACCCTTTAAACCTATAAAAACTCCTTTTTATGGTTTAAAACATCCTTTTTACCTTACTTGAAACCTAAAAAATACTAAAAAACCCATAAAAACCCATAAAATCCTTTGTATAAGCTTTTCCGCTCCTTTCGGGCTTTTAAACCCCCTTGGCTTAAGCCCCTTTCCCTTTCTCCACCATAAGACCCGCTCCATGATGGAGCGTTAGGCCCATCGGCCCATCAGCCCGTCGGCTTTTCGGCATTTCAGCATTTCGCCGGTCCCCATGACCTTTTTTCTTTAAAGATATCCACTGCCGAAGTGCGAAAACCCGATCGCATCTGGACTGTTCCTTCTCTCCAGATCGGACGATCTGCACATCGTTCCATCGCGTTGCACTTCGCTCTTTTCCACTTCCCAACTCCTTTCACCACCGACGTTCGTCTCTGCCAATTTAAATCTCCGCCATTGATTCCAATCATCCAACGGCCCTCGCATCACTCAACCATTCACCCGCAGATCAACACACCTCGCTAAACGCCAAAATAGCAGACGTCAGGTTGCCAGTCCCACCGCCTTTCCTCCTGCACATCTGTCCACCCGTTGCGCTGATCCTCCACCGTTGGATCTACAGCCCCAGATCCAACGGTCTGCGCACTGTTTCACGCTCTAATCGCCCAAAGCCTCCAACGTGCAACTTCCGTGCGAAACACGCGGTTTTTCCCAGGACGTGTGTCAACGCCTGAAACATATCACATTCGATTTTGGAAAACTGTTTACCGCCCATCCCTTGCGTGAAAACCACTTTTGGTTTCACGAAACCACTTTTCACCATTTTGCGCGCTAATTCAATTTTTTCCCCTGTTTCTTCATGGTTCCGTCCATAGAACCCGTTCTGTGCATTTTCCTCCTCTGAAATCGCTCCGTCACCTTCTCCTCGAGCCTCTGAATGCAGTCTACAAAAATGCAAGTTTTTATTTAATATTTTGTTTGTTTTGTAAGTTTTTATGGTGGCTAAGGTGTTAACAGGTCTCCCACAACCAAGGAAACAACGGCAAAAGGCCGAGGGGGATGATCCTTAGAGCCTAATCAAATGTAGAAAAGGGAAAAAAAGGGTCGAATTTCAAAGTTTTAATCAAAGTTTCATGGGCATCGGTTACACAACAAACCCTCCAGCACGTAAAGGAACACTGCATATAGACAATCAAAGGAAGATTAGAGACAAAGGATTAAAAGCTAAATCAAAGGATAATGGTTAAAAAAGTGATTAAGGTTAAAGACAGAGAATGTGAACAAAAGTTAAAAATATAGTCATTAAAGGACAAAAAGCCCGAAAGATGATTAAAGGAGGCCTAAAGCTATATCAAAGGCCTAATCAGTGTTTAAAAGTATCAAAGATAGACAGATCTGCAAAAGACCACTTCAAAATTCCAGATCATTGAAGAAATTTACTCCTCCAAAGACCAGAAATGCCACCTACAGTTATATTTACCTCAAAAGAATACATATTAAATGCACAATTAGAGATATTTTGCCAAAGACACCTCAGAAAGTAATTGCCAGCCTACCAAAAACCTCAAAAGTCAACAAAAGTGATTGAATTAGATGGAAGTTAATGTAAAAATAAATTAGAAGAGTTAAGACATTAGTTATCTTCTCCATTAGGCCTCCCAAAGGTCGAGAAACATTTACTCTGTATTAATTGAATAGTTAGACCTTCCTTTCACTGCACCTCCTCAATTTACCTATATATATCATATGAGGAGCCTAGTATTGTTGTTGGTTGAAAACTTATTGAATGTAAATAGTTGTTGAGGCTGCTGAAGCTCTGTTAGTAATGTTGGAAATATGATGTAATGTGTTGTCCTTGATGGCAACCCACTTGATGAAGATGATGGCAACACTTGATGAAGATAATGGAAACCTACTTGATGAAGTTGTCCCTGATGGAATATGTCTTGATGAACTTGTTAAATGATGTAAATCTGATGTATATACAATGAGTACAGAAGGTAATGATGGAAGGAATGTCAGTATGTGCTAGAACATGATGAAAAGAGTATGTCTCAAGGCATACGCGGATTTGTCTAAACAAAGTAGCGTATGCACGTGGGAAATAACGTGCCAAGTCGCGTATGGGCAAAAGCGCTCTAAATATATAAAACCAGGGGTAACCACCATGGTATTGACCCATTGTATTGAGTAATGATTCGTCTATGTGACCCCGTCCAAGAATACCATCGAAAGTAATGTGGTTTTGGCTCATGGTATTTATAAAGGGTAAACCTATATAAGGAGAATAAATTCATTGTGCAAAGAAGGGCAAGAAGTCTGAGCTTGAATGAATACTTCTCTCTGAAGCATATCTGAATGGAAAGGGTTACAGTTGAATGAAAGATCTGAATGTATGATGCACCAATGAAGAAATGATGAAGAAGGGAATCTAGATCTGGAATGTATTTGTATCTGTTAGATCTGTTTATGGAATGATTAGATCTGAGATGAGGCGAACATCTGTCTGAAGTAAAGGGTAAAATCTGAGTGATGTATCTGTTCTGAAGAATTGCAATGACCTAAATGTCTGAATAACTATACGCTAGTTCGCCGCAGAGTAAGCGCGTATATACGCGGGTTTGCTGAAGAGAAAGCGCGTATGGGCAGTAAAATTAGCTCTGTAATATGTACAGAAGTATACGCGGGTTTGTATGGTCGAAGGCGCGTATATACGCAGGATCAGTGAAAGGAAAGCGCATATGAAGATTAGGGTTTGCTGAAGTATGAAGTATCAAATGTCTGATCTATTCTGCTGTGTTACTGCTATCTGTTGATGATGTATGATTGAGCTCAAATGTATGGAGTGGGTCCAGTCTGAAAATATGATGAAACGTGGCCTGCAAGTTGTGTTCTAAAGGAAGCTTTGGATCTAGTGTGAAAATTGATGAAACGTGGTCCATGGTGGTGCTGAGGGTTGTAGCCTTCAGTCAGGGGGTTGTAGCTCCCTTCCAGGTGAGGCTGGTAAACGAGAGCAGGGGGTCGTAGCTCCCTTCCAGGTGAGGCTGGTAAACAAGAGCAGGGGGTCGTAGCTCGCTTCCAGGAGAGGCTGGTAAACGAGAGTAGGGGGTCGTATCTCCCTTCCAGGAGAGGCTGGTAAATGAGAGCAGGTGGGTGCCCGCGTGCTGGTATGATTCTGAACCAGTACATGTTTGTAAGATGTTTTCTCTATAATAAAATATTGAAGGCTGAGACAATGACAGCGGTGGTTTTCTCTCGACTTGGGTTTCCACCTAAAATCCTAGTGTTCATGTGTGATGCTTATGTGTGATGATTTACTCTGTTATTACTACACATGTCTGTTGCTATATAAACATCTGATGAATGAATAAATGCAAGGATCTAAGTAATGAATTAATTGCATATTAATATCTCTGCATATACGCGAGTTTTGTGAAGGGTATCCGCGTATATACGCGAGTCTGATCAAGTAAAGTAGCGTATGGGTTTTAGAGCATGAAAAAGTAAAAATATTTGAGTATGCCCTAAATACTGATTCACCCCCCCCTCTCAGTATTTTTCCCAACAATTGGTATCAGAGCAGGTCCTTCTGCAGAAGCTTGATCGCTTGAAGGAGATCCGTCGCAATGGGAAGTCGTGAAGGAGTATTTTCTATAAGGCCACCTCTATTCAATGGAAGTAATCTGTTATTCTGGAAAATGAGGATGAGATCCTATCTTCAGTCTATGAAAGCAGATGTATGGGCCATTGTTGAAAAAGGATATCAATATCCAACTGCTACACCAACAGATCCAACTGAAAGAAAGAATTATGAATCAAATGCAAAAGCAGTCAATGCTGTAACAGGTAGCTTAACTGAATCAGAATTTGTCAAAGTCATGTAGCTGAATACAACAAAGGAAATATGGGACAAAATCATCCTAAGTTATGAAGGTGATGCAAAGGTAAAAAGTGCAAAGCTCCAAACCCTCAGAATTGAATATGAAAATTTTAAGATGCCGAGTGATGAGAGTATTGCCAATTTCTTCTTACATCTAGATGATATTGTAAATCGAATGAGAAATTTGGGTGAAACCATAACCGATACTACTCTAGTAGAAAAAGTCTTTAGATCTTTGACTTCAAAATTTGAATCTAAAGTGTCTGCTCTTGAAGAAAAGCAAGATATGCAATCTATGACTATTGTTCAATTACATGGTATTCTGACTGCTTTTGAAATGAGAAAAGGAGGTCCCTCTCAAATCAAAGAAGCTGCTTTTAAAGCGTGTGCAAAAGGAAAAGACAAGGAAGATGTCAAGGAATCAGATTATATATCAGATGAAGAAGAAGCTAATTTTGTGAAAAAACTCCAACTAGGAACTGGAAGATTCAAAGGTAAGCTTCCCTTCAAGTGTTTTACTTGTGGAAAAGTTGGTCATTATGCTGCTAAATGTCCCTATGAAGAAAAACATGGTAAATGGAAAAAATTTGAAAAAGGAAAGAGTTATTATACAAATGAAGATAATGATGAAGTGTCTAGTGAAGATGAAGAAGTTTCTGACCACGGTCTACAAATACTCATGGCATCCACTATGGAAGATGATAACTTCACAAAAGAAAGGGATCTGATTGGTAAGGGTTACTTTCATGGATGTTGCTTCTATTGTAATTCATTTGGTCATAAGGACACTGATTGCAGGATAAGTATGATGAACATATTTGATAATTTCCAACACCCTATAAGAAATCACAAGCAAAACTGGAAAAAGAAGAGGCACCGGTCAAAAACGTAGGGAATGATGACCCTACTACAGTCATCCGCTTCTAAAGCTTACTTCTCTGAATGACTGTAGAAGTGATGTGAGATACATTATAGGGATTAGTAATGTATTGTCACAGGGGGAGCAATGTATGATGATTCTCATGGTTGGTTTGGTTATTCTGGTTATGTTTATTTCTGACAGAACATCTGATGTGAAGAAGAGAGGTACAGGTGGTACAAATTCAGGGGGAGATGAAGGAATGTGAAATTTTCAGTGTTTCACTTTCCATACGCGGGTTCGGTGAACTAAAGTCGCGTATACACGCTAGTTTCAGCAGACACAGTCGCGTATGCATTGATGTTAAGATAATTGGTATGACAGCTGAAGATCAGGAGCACATTTTCAGGGGGAGCATCAGTCTGACTATTAATGATTGCATTATTAATAGTATATCAGCTTATTTCTCAGTTCTAAATGATGATGACATGATACATGGTTTCTTATGTTGAAGATTATGGATGAGCCCGGATTTCTTATTTACACATGGATGAGATGGAAGTCTTATGATTCAGAGATACAGACAAATTATGCAGAGATTGTTGCTGATGGCTTGCTGTTGAAGTTGTTCAGGTTGCACAAACTAAGGAGGAGCCTTGGTCATATAGAAAGGAGACTTGGATGCACATTTTTAGGTGGAGCATTGGTCTTGCTGAGTGTAATGCATTGTTGGCATTATGATGGTTCTGAAATATGATCTCTCTCTTGAGGTATTTCTGGAATTGGTCATGAAAAGTCATATTTGTAATTTGATGAAAAGGTCTTGTTGAAGACCTATGATGTAAAATTGTAATAATCAGTCATGTAAGGACTTGTTCAATTTGTAAACCCACTTGGTTGGGTAGTTGAGTCAAAATTTGTAAACCCACTTGGTTGGGTAGTTGAGTTGAATTATGTAAACCCTCTTGGTTGGGTATTTGAGTCTCATATGTAAATCCACTTAGTTGGATCTTTGATGTAAGTATGAGTCCTTGGTGATAGGAAAGTTCATAGAGTCATGTACTTCATTGAAAATATGTTTGAAGTTTCAACATGAACTAAGAGGGAGCATGGTAACTTCAATGCACATCAGATCTGCAGAGCTCTTATGTCTACATGAGGAGAAAGACCTTGTGTTGGTTTTGATCCACCCTTTGCCCTTGATGTCAAAGGGGGAGAGTGACATGGTGTTTGAATAAGGGGAGAGTAATGGTTATGCTTAATGTATCTATATGTTGTGGTGATCAAACACCATCGTGGTTGCCATCAAGTCCAAAGGGGGAGATTGTTGGCAATATGATGCAATGTGTTGTCCTTGTTGGCAACCCACTTGATGAAGACGATGGCAACACTTGATGAAGATAATGGCAACCTACTTGATGAAGTTTTCCCTGATGGAATATGTATTGATGAACTTGTTAAATGATGTAAATCTGATGTATATACAATGAGTACAGAAGGTAATGATGGAAGGAATGTCAGTATGTGCTAGAACATGATGAAAAGAGTATGTCTCAAGGCATACGCGGATTTGTCTAGACAAAGTAGCGTATGCACGCGGGAAATAATGTGCCAAGTCGCGTATGGGAAAAAGCGCTCTAAATATGTAAAACCAGGGGTAACCACCATGGTATTGACCCATTGTATTGAGTAATGATTCGTCTATGTGACCCCATCCAGGAATACCATCGAAAGTAATGTGGTTTTGGGTCATGGTATTGATAAAGGGTAAACCTATATAAGGAGGAGAAATTCATTGTGCAAATGTGTGCAAGAAGTCTGAGCTTGAATGAATACTTCTCTCTGAAGCATATCTGAATGGAAAGGGTTACAGTTGAATGAAAGATCTGAATGTATGATGCACCAATGAAGAAATGATGAAGAAGGGAATCTAGATTTGGAATGTATTTGTATCTGCTAGATCTGTTTATGGAATGATTAGATCTGAGATGAGGCGAACATCTGTCTGAAGTAAAGGGTAAAATATGAGTGATGTATCTGTTCTGAAGAATTGCAATGACCTAAATGTCTGAAGAACTATACGCTAGTTCGCCGCAGAGTAAGCGCGTATATACGCGGGTTTGCTGAAGAGAAAGCGCGTATGGGCAGTAAAATTAGCTCTGTAATATGTACAGAAGTATACGCGGGTTTGTATGGTCGAAGGCACGTATATACGCAGGATCAGTGAAAGGAAAGCGCGTATGAAGATTAGGGTTTGCTGAAGTATGAAGTATCAAATGTCTGATCTGTTCTGCTGTGTTACTGCTATCTGTTGATGATGTATGATTGAGCTCAAATGTATGGAGTGGGTCCAGTCTGAAAATATGATGAAACATGGCCTGCAAGTTGTGTTCTAAAGGAAGCTTTGGATCCAGTGTGAAAATTGATGAAACATGGTCCATGGTGGTGCTGAGGGTTGTAGCCTTCAGTGAGTGGGGTTGTAGCTCCCTTCCAGGTGAGGCTGGTAAACGAGATCAGGGGGTCGTAGCTCCCTTCCAGGAGAGGCTGGTAAACGAGAGCAGGGGGTCGTAGCTCCCTTCTAGGAGTGGCTGGTAAACGAGCGCAGGTGGGTGCCTGCGTGCTGGTAGGAGGCTGCGCCAGCACATATGTTGTAAGATGTTTTCTCTATAATCAAATATTGAAGGCTGATACAACGACAGTGGTGGTTTTCTCCCGACTTGGGTTTCCACCTAAAATCCTGGTGTTCATGTGTGATGCTTATGTGTGATGATTTACTTTGTTATTACTGCACATGTCTGTTGCTATATAAACATCTGATGAATGAATAAATGCAAGGATCTAAGTAATGAATTAATTGCATATTAAGATCTCTGCATATACGCGAGTTTTGTGAAGGGTATCCGCGTATATACGTGAGTCTGATCAAGTAAATTAGCGTATGGGTTTTAGAGCATGAAAAAGTAAAAATATTTGAGTATGCCCTAAATACTGATTCAACCCCCCCTCTCAGTATTTTTCTTAACAAGTAATTGAAGAAAGATAGGATGAGAAGAGAAGTTTGAAGCTGTAAAGACCTACTGGACTTGAAGATTGTAACTGATTTGAACATCAAATATACAAGCTGATTTATGGGATCCGGGTCTATGTCAATGGTGATTTTTTTCTTACTGTAATTGTTGTTTTTCTTATGTTTTCATACTGTCCACTTTCTCTGATAAAGAACAACAAATTTAGGTTAGGATTTACTGTAAAAGGTACCCTAAATCTCACTGATAAGCTTTATCTTTATGTTTTCTTCTAATTGTGTTTTGAGGATAATTCAATAGAGTATAACCAGTTAAGTGTTGGTGAGCCCATGTTTCCTGAGTACAACTTGAGATGTTTTTCTTAAATGATATTTTCACCGCATGCTAAGTAGAGTCCTAATCAAGGAAGTTTATGGTTAGCCTCAAATTCCGTTTAGTCTTCAACAACCGTTTTGAAAGTTCCCTTTGAGAG
This sequence comes from Pinus albicaulis, assembly GCA_034641835.2. Classification (NCBI taxonomy): domain Eukaryota; kingdom Viridiplantae; phylum Streptophyta; class Pinopsida; order Pinales; family Pinaceae; genus Pinus; species Pinus albicaulis. Next base: position 1,403,495,364 of record CM076579.1, on the reverse strand, counting down.
TATGCCAGCAGATAGAATCAAAGTCTTACTGATTCAGGCTATTCTTTTGTTCATCTTATATGTTTTCTCCTTTCGAAGGTAATTGAATAATCTATTAGATTGCTGGATTGCTAGTCCGAAAAGTGTGCTTTAGTAAACATTTTCCCAAAGAGGTCTATGGTTTGCTCCCGTCCTTTGGCCTCGCTTCAAACAGCGCTACTTTGGAAAGGCTTTTCTTGTTTAGTGAAGTTAATAGATTCTTAAATGGTTATTAGCTTTCTTTCTTCGCAACACTTCTTTAATGTTCCATATCACAAATCAACCTAAAGAGATCCTTTGATATAGATGACTTGCCCCATGGACCACTCTCGAAACTTGTCAGGCAATTAAATCCTTTTGTGACTCCACAGCCCAATGGATTGATATTGTCTCTTACCTATCCTATCAACTGAACCATTCTTTCAACTTACTCACACCTTTACCCTTCAAAATACTTCCTTTATTTTGATGATATCCTACCCAACCAAAACCAAAACAAGTTCCCTTGAGCTTCATAACTAGCCTAATTATATCATGAGCCTATAAGCATATCATTCTAAAATGCATATAGAGAGATCCCACTCTGAATCCAGGAGGGCTAGATCCTAGGATTCCAAAGTGGTTCTGATGTTGCCTTGTCATTTGGTATGCCAATCTGCCAAATCACAGGACCCCAACATAATGGCGACTCCACTGGGAAATTCTGAGTTAATTACATCTTATAAATCCTTAAGACCTCATAAGACCCACAAACCTCCTTAGATTGGTATTCAATTGCTGATGGTGGACAACAACTCATCTCAAAATTTTTGAAATCCTCAACCTAGCGTCTCCACAACTCCCAAAATACTAAATGACTCCACTGGTAGAAGACTCTGAACTGGTTGAATAGACACAGTGACCTATTTTCTGATTTACAAACATGATTCCAAGGATACAGCGAAGATATGCCCCAATGCGTAGAGATCATATCCCTGGGTTCCCACATAATATGCCCCAGGTGTTTTGGGATGATAACCTTCCTATTTTTCAAGGTGAAAAGTTTTATGACCCATTGTTACATCTCATCAAATTTCATATACATGTATGGAAGATAAATACTGAATGGCATGAAGAATACCTTATGAAAATGTTCATGTTAACATTATAAGGAAAGGAAAGGGATTGGTATGAATGGTTAGAACCTAAGAGCTTGTTTTCTTTAAAAGACATGCACCAAGTATTTTATGAAAAATATAAAGAAAAATCTCCATCCTTATCATGGGTTGAAATTTGTTTTGATCAATCTTAGAATATCATTCAATACCTTATAGACAATGATGAGGATTTGGTAAACATGCATCCTAAAGATCTGTTGAAAGCCATTCAAGACTTTCATACTCAACATAACTATTATAAAGACCTAGATGAATCATTTGAGGAAGAGATTAATCAAGAAATAAAATAAATTCCTCAAGATATCCCTGCAAGCACAAATAATGATTCATCATCCCTTTTAGCTAAGGCTCAAGAAGATATCCACCCTCAAATTCAGTCTTCACAAGAGAAAGAGAGTTGTTGTACTTCTGCTCCAAGAAAAAAAAAACATCTTCCCCTTTGACAGAAGAAGAAATTGATCAAATTATAAACAAACAGCCAGCCTTTGAAACTTTTTATAAAACAAACACTCTTGCCCATTCACCTAATGAAATTTGTTGTAAAAAATTAGAAAGTTCCCTTGTAGATCAGAATAAAGAAAGACCTGCTAATAATACAGTATGTTTGATTGGTGAAATTACATACATTAATGATTTTCCTAATTTTGATCTGTCTGATGATGATGTTCTACAAATAGAAGTTGATCTTGCAGGACCATCATTAGTAGATTTGTGGGAGGAAGATCAGTTCCACCAACTCTGAGAAAGCAATGAGCTAAAGCGGGCTATTTACGATACTGATGAAGAATGTTTTAAAATGCAGAAGAGGGTGAAGAATCTCTGAATATTTGCTCTGCTTCATTACAACTCATTAGTAACAGTTTTCATGTGATTGGGAATCAGCAGCCTTTTGGCTCAAAGGATGAGGAGGAAAACAATGAAGAACTTCTTGACCCAATTGAAATTAAAGAACCTGCTCCTGAAAGGGTTGAGGTAATCAAAGAGACCCCTACTCAAAAATATAATGACATCTTCACCGAGCTTAGTCCACTGAATCAAAATACCCTGGGACTCCAAGAGGACAGCACTGCCAAATATGATGAGTCCTTCAGTTCAGATCACAATGAAGGTGAGGAATATTTTATTTCTCAAAAGAATATTTTTCTTGATCCAGTGGAAGAAAAAATAACCCTGGTTGAAACTTACCTGTCAATTACTCCCAACCAGGTATTATTTCAAGACCCCTTTGCTCATTTTTTGAAGACATTTGAAGAATGGATAGATATTTTTAGGAGCAGTGTACCACCAAATGAAACAAAAAATTTTAACACTGCTGCTAAAGAACAAGTGAGATGGGAGTGGCCCTGTCTGTCCGGCATGCTCAAAGAGATGAGCAAAGACCATTCATGGAACCATCTGATCGACTGGATGTATTGGAAAAGAGAATTTGTCAGCTAAGCATGTAAATATTTCAGAATTAGATTAGGGTAGGTAGGAATGTCAATAAAGCTTAGCCTGTGAGCATTTAGTTAGTTTTTTGTTTTTTGCTTTGAAAAAAAGAAGAAAAAATACAAAAACAATAGAAAAAGAGAAAAGAGGGAAAATATAAAAGAAGAAAGGTACAACCCCATACCAAAAAAGAAAAGAAAAATTTGAAAGTGTGCAAGCATAAATGCCACTACTTGAAAGAGCACTGCTATTTAGTCATATAGCCTAATCATGACTAGATAGATTTCAATTTACTGCTGATAGGTTAGTGAAGAAGATTTTTCAAACAATGAAATCTTGGCTTATCAGTAGAATATATTAGGATAGAAAGAAATGGCTCTAATCAGATCAAAACTTGAGCCAAATATAGAGGAAAATGTTTCTAATATGCTGAAAACCTGAACCAAGAAATAAGAAGAAGACAACTCTAAAAAGACCAAAATCAGAGTTGAGGAAAGAATGAAGGATGCTTTAAATTTTCAGATCTTAAGCCTTCACAATTTTGTTTCAATTTTCTTCAAAATAAGGTCTATGTGCAGCTTGTTTTTATGCCATAGTCTTACAGTAATCAAAGAGTTTAATCCTGGTTTGTCTATGTTTCAATTTCTGTTTTAGAATATAGAGAATGCAAATCTGTGAAACAACTTAATATTAACAGATAGTAGCTTAGGTAGAGAATTTTTGAGTCCAAATGTTTAATCCGGACTCATGGAAGTTATAAGGGTAGATTTAGATTAGTTTTTCCTGTTTTCAAAAGAATAAAATGTTGATGTCAAAGGTTTGCAAGTCTATGTGCACCTTATTGAAGAAAAAGTGATAGGAAGTAGGCTGTGTAGGTAGAATGTTTGGGATAAAATCATTTTGCTGATACAAAGTTCTGATCATCCTTCTAAGCAGCATGATCAAAGAAGAAAGAGGTTGTCAAAGTGCAGGACATTGATCTATATTCCAGGGATAAATCTCTGAGGTTATTGACACCTCCAAGGAGCTGCCATCCCCAAGTGGAGCCACTGTTAGCCATCCATAATTTTGATATATTCAAAGATGGCTAAAACAAGTCTTTAGCCTTCAAGAAACAAATTTCATGCAAAGTATGTGACTTCTTGAAGCCTCTCTATGATCTTTATCCTTAAGAAATCCATTCCATTAATAACATTCAATTAAAAGTTCCTCAAAGAAGTCCCGTTGTTACAAAAAAGACTGTTCTCAGACCTTTTCTCCATCATTTCCACCTTCACAATTTCCTCCCAAAGTCCCTCCATTCCACCCATTTTCCATTCATTACTACTTATGCTAAACATTCATCTTATTCCCCTAAGAATCCCCTTTTCTCCCTAATTTACCCTCATTTTCCTTATAAAACCCTTTAAACCTATAAAAACCCTTTTTTTTTGGGTTTAAAACATCCTTTTTACCTTACCCGAAACCTAAAAAACACTAAAAAACCCATAAAATCCTTTGTATAAGCTTTTCTGCTCCTTTTGGGATTTTAAGCCCCCTTGGCTTAAGCATCTTTCCCTTTCTTTTCCATAAGACCCGCCCCATAACCGAGCGCTAGGCCCATCGGCCCATCGGCCCATTGGCTTTTCGGCATTTCGCTGGTCCCCGAGACTTTTTTTTTCTTTAAAAATATCCATTGCTGACGTGCAAAACCCCGATCGCATCTGGACTATTCCTTTTCCCCAGATCGTATGGTCTGCGCATCGTTCCATCGCATCGCACTTCACTCTTTTCCACTTCCCAAATCCTTTCACCACTGGTGTTCATCTCTACTAATTTAAATCTCCGCCATTGATTCCAATCATCCAACGGCCATCGCATCACCCGACCGTTCGCCCGCAGATCAACACATCTCACTAAACACCAAAATAGTAGATGTCAGGCTGCTGGTCCCATCGCCTTTCCTCCTGCACATCTGTCCACCCGTCTCGCTAATCCTCCACCGTTGGATCTACAACCTCAGATCCAACGGTCAGTGCATTGTTTCACTCTCCAATTGCCTAAAGCCTCCAACGTGCAACTTCTGTGCGAAACAGGAGGTTTTTCCCAAGACGTGTGTCAACAGCTAAAATATATCGTGTTTGATTTGCAAAAAACTGTTATTGCCCATCCCTTGCGCGAAAACCACTTTTGGTTTCACAAAACCACTTTTCGCCATTTCACGCCCTAATTCAATTTTTTCCCTTGTTTCTTCATGGTTTCGTCCATAGAACCCCTTCTATGCATTTTCCTCCTCTGAAATCGCTCCGTTGCCTTCTCCCCGAGCCTCTGAATGTAGTCTACCAAAACACAGGTTTTTTTTTAATATTTTGTTTGTTTTGTAGGTTTTAATGGTGGCTAAGGTGTTAAAAGGTCTCCCATAGCCAAGGAAACAGTGGCAAAAGGCCGAGGGTGACGATCCTCAGAGCCTAATCAAATGCAGAAAAGGGACAAAAAGGGTCGAATTTCAAAGTTTTAATCAATGTTTCATGGGCATCAGTTACACAACAAACCCTCCAGCACGTAAAGGAACCCTCCGTATAGACAATCAAAGGAAGATTAGAGACAAATGATTAAAAGCTAAATCAAAGGATAAAGGTTAAAAAAGTGATTAAGGATAAAGACAGAGAATGTGAACAAAAGTTAAAAATACAGTCAGTAAAGGAAAAAAATCCCGAAAGAGGATTAAAGGAGGCCTAAAGCTATATCAAAGGCCTAATCAGTGTTTAAAAGTATCAAAGACAGACAGATTAGTAAAAGACCTCTTCAAAATGCCAGATCATTGAAGAAATTTACTCCTCCGAAGACCAGAAATGCCACCTATAGTTATATTTACCTCAAAAGAATACATATTAAATACACAGTCAGAGATATTTTGCCAAAGACACCTCAGAAAGTAATTTCCAGCCTACCAAAAGCCTCAAAAGTCAACAAAAGTGACTGAAGTAGATGGAAGTTAATGTAAAAATCAATTAGCAGAGTTAAGACAGTAGATATCTTCTCCATTAGGCCTCCCAAAGGTCGAGAAGCATTTAATCTGTATTAATTGAATAGTTAGACCTTCCTTTCACTCCACCTCCTCAATTTACATATATATATCATATGAGGAGCCTAGTATTGTTGTTGGTTGAATACTTATTGAATGTAAATAGTTGTTGAGGCTGCTTAAGCTCTGTTAGTAATTGAAGAAAGATAGGCTGAGAAGAGAAGTTTGAAGTTATAAAGACCGACTGGACTTGAATATTATAACTGGTTTGAACATCAAATATACAATCTGATTTATGGAATCCTGTTCTATGTCAATGGTGATGTTTTTCTTATTGTATTTTTTTTTCTTTTCTTATGTTTTCATACTATCCACTTTCTGTGATAAAGAACAGGAAATATAGATTATGATTTACTGCAAAGTACCCTATTTCTCACTGATCAACTTTATCTCTATGTTTTCTTCTAATTGTTGCTTTGGGAATGATTTCAATAGAGTATAACCAGTCAAGGAATGTTGGTGAGCCCATGTCTTGCTGAGTAAAACCTGAGATGTTGTTCTTAAATGATCTTTTCACTGCATGCTAAGTAGAGTCCTAATCAAGGAAGTTTATGGTTAGCCCTGTCTCTTGTTTAGTCTTCAACAACCATTTTGAAAGTTTCCCTTGAGAGTATGCCAAATCAGGATAGATTCAAAGTTATTACTTGATCTTAGGCTATTCTTTTGTTCATCTTATATGTTTTCTCCTTTCTGAAGGTAATCTGTTAGATTGCTGGATTGTTGTCTAAAAAGTGTGCTTTAGTAAAAGTTTTCCCAAAGAGGTCTATGGTTTACCCTATCCTTTGGCCTGCTTCAAACAGTTACTTTGAAAGGCTTTTCTTGTTTAGTGAAGTTAATAGATTCTTGAATGGTTATTAGCTTTGCTTCTTTCACAACACTTTTAATGTTCCATATCACAAATCAACCTAAAGAGATCCTTTGATATAGATGACTTGCCCCATGGACCACTCTTGAAACTTGTTGTGCAATTAAATCCTTTTGTGAATCCATACCTCAATGGATTGATACTGTCTCTTACCTATCCTATCAGTTGAACCATTCTTTCAACTAACTCATACCTTTACCCTTCAAAAGACTTCCTTTATTTTGATGATATCCTACCCAACCAAAACCAAAACAAATCCCTTGTGCTTCATAACTAGCCTAATATCATATCAAAATAAAGCATATCATTCTAGACACATATAGAGAGATCCCTCTATGAATCCAGGAGGGCTAGATCCTAGGATTCCAAAGTGGTTATGATGTAGGCCCTTCAGTGTTTGTTCTTTCCAATCTTGCAAACTACAGGGATCCTAACACTCTGAATTCACTGTTCACTTGTCTTCATTACTGGGCTTAAATTAATTCATCAGCACTGTTGTCTTCATTGTCCAAAAACTTTTCACTTCACTGTTCATAGATTATTTAACATTTCATGTCTCCAACTCATCACTTTTCAAGCCTTCAATTCTTCATAATTTCTTTACTATCCAGAGATTATAAGTCACCACAGGTCTGAGCTTTATAAGCACAGTCACAGGTTCAAGCCAAGTCACAAATCCAAATTATAAAAGGTGACAGTTCTTCTAAAGTCCGAGCTTCAAAGAGACAGGTGAAAGGTAAACAATTTGAGACAATACACCACAGGTCTGTGCTGTAGCCGAGCTCCAATTTTGGCCTTAACTCAAGGCACAGTTGTATGACCGTAGAAGTAGAAGGTCCGAACTGTTGATCCCATAGATTTGTGACAAGCGATCTAGGCTAACTGTCTAACTGTCCTCAAAAGTGAGATACTTAACCTTCAATCCAAGCTGAGTCTTTAACTTCAACAAATCCGATAACTATGGTAGGTTATACCTTAGTTATACTTCTTATTACCGGCCTGAGACAGCTGCAGATCTGAGTTGTATGGTGGTATATAAACAGGTTTTAACCCAGACCAATATTTCAAATCTTCTCGGTGCTTTTAAGTTCATGAGTTGTGAACTTGAATTTATGTGGTGCATATATGATGACCGAGTACTGTGCTTGATCTCCAAAATCTCTGTGTTAAAAATGAGTACGAATGTATATACATATAGCCTTCTTATGACCTTTTTTGGAGGCCGACTAGTATCCCTGAGCATAGGTCGGCTCAAAAATAGAGATATATCCTTAATCTGAAAAAATTCATTTCTCCCAAACGACATGGAGTTTCAGGCCAAGTAATAGCTCATTAGAAAGCTAAAAATATGCTCTAAAATTTAGTGTAGGTGTCATAGTGAAATTCTTCCTTCAAGGTAGCAAAATTTATTTTTCTTTATAGCTGTTCTTGAATATTTTATGTGCAGTAATTAAAATTCTATCTCCAAGATCATCTTCATTGTTAGGCTTATCTATCAAGGGTTATAGTCTGGCTTTTCCTTTATCAACTTGTTGCCATCAATGACAACTTAGATTAACATAAACCTATGGGAAAAAAAGGCGGGTTTATTTTCGTCACATGGGATAATTTAACATAGGTTTAAACTTTAAATAAATGGGTTTTGGGGGTTACTTATATATAATGGATTTATTAATATATATGGAAGGGATATAATATAGGGATTTAATACTTTAGGTTAGTATTTAATATGAAATGAAGGTGTAATGTATGAAATGAATTAAAAATACATAGTTTAAAACTAAGTAAAGTGTAAGCATAGGCAATAAAGCATAGTTTATTCCATTTTTTCTTTACACATAAACTTAGAATAAAATGTATTTTATAAGTTTTTTGAGTGTTTTTGAATGAAAATGAAATTAATTAAGTAGGGTTTTTACTTTTACTAAGAAAAAAGGTGTTTTACTTAGGAAAATGGATCATAATCTTTGAAAAGGGTGAATATGCTGATGACATGGGTTTTATGTAGGGAATCCAATATTTTTAACCAATCAGTTATTGAGCCTTGGGTCCGGTTCCAACAGAAGTCAGAGAAATACTCTGAGCCTCTTTAACTGAAGATTTAGAATATTGGATCATTGTGGGGGAGGGTAAATTAGTTATTTTTTCCTGATGATGCTTTATTACATGTCTTGCACAACTGCTTTCTACCTACCCATCATTATTCTAACATTTTTTACTTCATTTTCATGGGTGCATTTAAGCTTGCAACTCTAAATCCATTTTCTTTCAAAAGCATAAATATATCTAAGTCTAACCTTATTTCATCCGAGGGCTTAGATTAAACTGTTGAGCTCATCATTTATTTTCTAACTATCTACTGATTTGTCAAGTTTATTGACATATCTTTATTCTCTATCTAAAACATGAAATTCAAAGCATGAAAAGTTAAGATTAAAATGTTTAACTGATCATGGATTATGGCATTTATTGACAATCTGCACATAATCATTATTCTTGCAGTAAAATTAAACTGTAGTGGATTTTTGACTTGCTCACTTTCAGGTCTTATTTTATCTCTTTTTTTTTCTTGGTGTCCATTCTTTTTCTAAGTCCTTTGATATTTCTTTTGGGAATTTTTACCCTCTTTTTATCATTTTTATTATTATTTTTCAAATATGGGAAAACAACTTGCAGAAAGCAAGGTATGTACATATTTACAAGACTATCAAAGTCAATTAAAAAATTATGAATCCTATTATTATAGGACCCTAATAGTGGCTCCACATGGGGATGACATTTCATGGTGAAATGTCAAGAAATTTTAGGACTAGTAGCCTTTGAATTTTGACTGTGATGTCCCTATAAGTATCTTCTGATCTTTGCAATTATTCATACTTATGATATTTTACCTCTCAAAGCTTAGGGCATTCTCTTTGGGCTTTAAATTTGTTAGGAAAACATCCAATCCAATCTAAAATCTGCAATGAATATGTACAATGGTCAAAATAGAACTAACTATTTGTTATCTCTGAGGAGTAGTAGTGCTTCAACATTCTTCCATTTACTGGTCCATCTAACACATTTGATCCATCCATTTCTTTCAGATAGAAAGCATTGTTACATCTGTAACCATAAATAAGATAAGGTCCTTTTCATAGAAAATCAAATTTTCCATGTTTACCCTTATCTTCTCTTCTTGAATCCCATTTTAACACTTTGTCTCAAATGTAGAAATAATCTTCTTTACTCTTTTTGTCAAAAATTTTCTTTATCTTATCCTAGATGACTTGAGACTTAATGTAAACCTCTTCTCTTGTTTGTTGTAAGTGAATGGTTTGATTTATCCTTCTTTGAATGTCATTTGGCTCAACTTGTAATTCTTGGATAATTTTCATTACTGGTACTCCTAAGGAAGATGGAAAAACAACATCCATTCCATATACAAGCTGGTAAGGAGATGTACCAATAGATTTTTTGGTTGTAGGTCTATTTGCCCATAAGGCATTAACTAACTTCTTGTTCCAAGTCTTTTTGTTAACTTCAAGTAACTTTTTGATGATATTTACAAGGCTCTTATTTGAAGATTCAACTAGACCATTGCCTTGTGGGCAATATTCATTAGAATGGCCTAGGGTAATGTGATATTTATGGCAAAAGTCAATCATATTTTTAGATTTGAATGTTGTCGCATTGTCAATAATTATTTTTTGAGGACATCCAAACCTTGAAAGTATGTTGCTTTCTAAGAAGGAGATAATGACAGTATCTATGGCTTGCCTAGAGGGTATGGCTTCAATCCACTTGGTAAAATAATAAGTGGCTGTCAGAATCCACTTATGTTGGGCTGATGGTGGGGGGTGAATTTATCCAATGAAGTCAAGACCCCATTGTTGAAATGGGCTTTAAGGACAGGGGTAACAGCTTTTTCTTACCCTCAAATATTTGACACTTGTGAGAGGAGGTCACATACCTTTTAACATCTGCAAATAAAGTAGGCCAGTAAAAACCAGCTCTTGGTAGTTTTTCTGCAGTAGTCTTCCAGTATAGATGTCCTCCACAGTCACCTGCATAAAATTCTTGTAATACTTTGTCAACTTCTTCTTTTAACAAACAATTTAACAAAATCCCACTATGATCTTTCCAAAAAAGTACATTGTATAATATACAAAATCTTACTGCCTTAAGCTTTAAAAATATAGCTTTTGTTCTTGATAATCTAGGAGGAGATTGTAAGTTTAGTAATACAAATATAATTTCTTCATACCATGGTGAGTCTAAAAAGGCTTCACTGATCTATGGAGTCGCCATCTCTTCCTGATCATCTACTTGGGCAATAAAATTTATGTCTAGGGCATGACAATTTGATTCAGCCATAAGTTTGGCTAAACCGACCTTTTATCAATTTAGTGGGTTTTATCTCTATGTCGTATTTTAAAATTGTGGCAATCCACTTACCTCTTCTACCATCAGGACCATCCTAAGTTAGAGTGTCCTTTACCACTGCATTTGGGACATAGGCAATGATGTGAGAATAGAGTATGTACACTCTGAAATATTTAATGGCCTTTTCCAAAGCTAAGGCCTGTTTCTCGATGATATTGTATTTCAAAGTTGCATCTCGAAGTGTTTTGCTAAAGAAAGCTATGGGCTGTTCATAACCCTAGTCATTTTTCTGCAGTAAAACTGCAACAATGGTGTGTTCCGAAGCAAATGAAAAATGATGAAATCATTTTTAAAGTCAGGACTTATAAGGACTGGAGTTTTGGTTAAGGCCTGTTTGATGGATTCAAATGATTTTTTGGCCTCAATAGTCTATTTAAGAACTGAATTTTTTTTAAGCATATTGTTTAATTCTCTAATTATTTTAGCTAAATTGGATATGAATCTTCTTAAAAAGTTAATTTTACCTAGAAAGGCTTGTAACTCTTTTATGTTTCTAGGTGGACTGATGTTAAGAATTGCTTCTATTCTTGTAGGATCTATTCTAATTCCTTCCTTAGAAATTATGTGTCCTAGTAACTTACCTTCTTCTAATACAAATAAGGTTTTCTTAGGGTTTAATGAGATGCCAAACTTTCTGCATTTAATAAAGACTTCTCTAAGATGATTCAAGTGTTCATAATCAGTCTTAGAAAATATAGTTATGTCATCTAAGTAAATCACTAAAAATTCATGAATTTCCTTTGTAAAGGCTATATCCATAGCTCTTTGAAAGGTAGTCCCTGCATTCATTAAACTAAAAGGCATTTTTACATACATAAAAGTGCCCCAAGGAGTAGTAAAAGATGTTTTGGCTTGATCCTCTGGTTGGACTAAAATTTGGTTGTATCCTAAAAATCCATCTAAAAGTGAAATCCTAGAAGAACCAACTACCCTTTGTAAAATGTGATCCATTTTTTGTAAAGGATAATTATCTTTTAGGGATACTTTGTTTAGATTCCTAAAATCAACACATAATCCAATCTCTCCTGTCTTTTTTCTGGTTGGAACTAGGTTAGAAACCCAATCAGAATATTTGATTGGTGCAATTATATGTGCATCATACATTATTTTTACTTCTTTTTTCTATTAAGGGCATCAAAACATGATTGATTCTCCTTAAATTTTGTTTAAAGGGATTTTGATCTTCTTTTATAGGAATTTTATGTTGAATTATGTTGGTGTCATAGGATTTTAGGTCCTCATAACTCCAAGCAAAAACATCTTGGAATTCCTTAAAAAGAGCAATATATTTTTATTTTTCTTGTTGAGGTAAGGCTCTAGAAAGTTTGATCATCTTGGGTTTTAACTCTGTGCCTATGTTGCATTCCTCAATGTCAGATCTAAGGGGCTCCATTTTGGGTTTTTTAGCAACATCATTTGAGTCAATTAAATCTTCTAAAGGAGTTAAACCTTTGGTAAGAAATTATCTTTGAGATTTAATATTTCAGATTCATCGTCAATTATCTCATCAATTTCTACTCTCTCTAAGTTATCTATATTTGATTGACTAAAATTAGTTGGTCTAGCAAACTTTACTTTATTTACATCTATATTATTCAAATCTATTTCCTATCTAAATACTGATCTAATGTACAATTAGTGTCTATTTTACAGTTTTGAAATTCACCTTCATTATTCATAAAATGGTAAATTTGCTGGTCTTGTGAAAAAATCTGCCAATACTTGAGGTTATCTAGAATTATTGGTCTGTGTTTTACTTCTGCAGTATATTTATGATTGGGCTGAAACGGTAAATTACAAGTACTAGCAAAAGTTGCTAAGTAGTGTGCTTGTAAATTTTGCTTTCTAGGCATTGTAGAGAAATTACATTCCAACAAATCATCAATAAAATCTAATGCACTATCTCTATATCGGCCTAGTCTAGGATTGTAAACAGAATATTCACCTTTAATTTGTTTTACAATTAACTTTGAGTCTCCCATTATTGCTATTCTTTTGCCTCCTAAGTTTTTGATTATTTGGAGCCCTAAAATGAGGGCTTCATACTCAGCCATATTGTTGGTGCATTTAAAATTCAATCTGAAAGCATGGCCTTCTGCATGGTTCTTTTCAATATTGTTTATCCAAACTCCTGCTCCTGATCCTAACTTGTTTACTGAGCCATCAAAATCTTAATGCCATAAAGATTCATGAAATATATTGTCATTGTTTTGTGTTTTGTTTTGGTCCTTTAGTTCAGTTTTGATTTCATTATCAGTTTCAAAGTCACATACGATGAAAGAATTTAGATCAGTAGGTGTAGCATAAATTGGGTAATTTATTTATCTTGCTGCACTACTTACCATATATTTCATCAATGTTCCCCTATAAATCTTCTTTGGTTGACCAAAGAATGATATAGTAGCATAAGACATGTCCAATTGTAGAGATCCCTGTAATTTTTATCCCTGAGAGCGAGATATTAACATTCCATATTTGGGTGGGATATCAACTACTACAATTTCCATTAGTATACTCTTACCAGGATATTGAACTAATGTTATGCAATGGCCTTTAAGCCTGCTAAGATGTACAACTTTTGTCAGCAATATGGAATTGTATTGACTCATTCCACGCCTTATTATCCTCAAGGCAATGGATTAGCTGAGTCATCCAATAAAATTTTGGTGAGGATTATTAAGAAAATGCTACCTGAAAATAAGAGAAATTGGAACATTCAACTAGTACATGCTCTTTGGGCAGATAGGGTAAGTGGTAAAAAATCAATTGAATGTTTGCATTTCAGCTTGTATATGGTACTAATGCTGTAATGCCTTTGCAATTATCTCTTCCTGTGATGAAGTTCTTGCAAGATGAGGTTGATGATGAAAATCCAATCCAAAGGAGAATGCTGCAGTTGATAGAGGCACACAAAATCAGAGAATCACTGATGGATAAAACACAGAAGTATCAGACTAAAGTCAAATTTGTTTTTGACAAAAGAGAAAATCAACAGTTATTTTAGGAGGATTATTTGGTGTTGCGTTGGGATGTTAGGAGAGAAGACCATGGAAAGCATGGTAAGTTTGACAATTTATGGTTTGGGCCTTTTAGAATTGCTGAAGTTTTGGAAAACAATACTTTTCTGCTCAAACATCTGAATGATGATCAGCTGACTGGAGGTCTAGTCAATGGTCATTTTCTTAAGAAGTTCTTTTTTCAGTAAGTCAGTTGAGTCATCCCATTGTAAATATTCAGTGTGATGCGTTAATAAGACTCCATGCCCAATGGATTTTGTGTCTGCATATATAGTTAGTCTCGAGTCCACTCAATCAATGGTTAGTCCTAGTCTTAATTTTCAAGAGGTCTTCCGAGTTTAAAAGTTTTTAAGGCACTGAGTCTATAGTCCTTGAAGCCTCATAGGGAGGACTTCATCCCCAATAGGATCCATTGTTAGCACTGCAATTTTTCCAAATATTTTCAACGTCTGGTAATCATTCTCCAAGGAATCAATCTGCCTTTTCAGTTTGATTATAAGATGAAAGTGTTGATGTCAAAGAGTATTGGTGAGAAAATTTCATTTCTACCTTCATTCATTTCATTCTCCCTCTTTCACCTTTCATTTTCCCAAAAAACCCAAAGTCCAGCCTCTCATTTACCTTTTGAAAACCCCCTTTTAACTCATAAAATCAATTTTTTATAGTTAAAAAGCAGCTTCGCACACCCATCAACAACCATATCATATTTTCTTTTTAACTTACCATACATTTTTTTTATCGCAATTTTTACCCGCACTAGAACAAAACCTTGGTTATATCATATATCATATGGTATAACTTACTGCACTTGATAAACATGGTGTACCCCTTACCTTTCATCGCAATTGGCTCTTCATAGTTTTAACTCCCATTCACGTTACAATTTCCGTCTCCTACAAAACCCCCGAAATGCGATTTATGGTATGGTCTGGGACCCATACTTCCCTTTGATATGCCTCGAATACGTTATAAAGCCTTTTTATGCTTCGAGCATCTTTTTATCATATTATCACGACTTAACGAAATACTCACTTTCCGCTTTTTAAAAGTCGTTTAAAGGGCCCCACCTACCTTTTCGCATCACATTTATGCAAAGTTCATTTACAACATTCACTTCCGCTTCCTTAAAAATTCAGATTTGCGATTTTCGGGTGACTGTTGTTATTCCATGTCACCTAAGTCTCATCGCACATCACATTTCGCCAGTGCCAACACTTAACTCCTACATTTCATAATAAAAATTCTGATGCGCAATCTGCGATCGACCCCACTTCCTTGCCACGTCATCATCCCATCGCAAATCGTATTTTATCCCATTTGTGTCTTAAGTTTAAACGCTCCGACCCTGATTTGCGATTGCAATATATGTCTAAAAGGTTTTCTCCTCCCTCTTATAATTCATTCCGCTCCACGTCTCCCCTATCAATTAAACCTTTTTCAAAGGGTTTCTTTGTAATATCTCATAAAATGAACCTCTGCCATTTTATCCAAAAAGTTTTAGGTTTTCCGCCATTACAAAGGGTTTTCCACCAAAGAAGGAAAGGAACAGCAGAACATCGACAGAGTTTACAGTTTTCTACCACTACTCTCAGCACCAACACGTTTCTACAAGGCACCAGGAAACATTCAAGGAACAACCACACGCCATTTTCATGATTGTTTACACTTTTTGTGGAGTTGGTTGCACTAGAACAGAAAAGATTATTCCCATAGACTGCCACATCATACAAACCACTTCGAACTGTTAGCCTTGATGCTGTTTATTTTCATTATGTCATAGCACTTTGTATTAATTTTTTAGGATAAGCCTCATCTCTTGCACGAGATCATAATAAATTTTGGGAACAGGTTTACTCCTTTTGTGGTGATGAAAATTTATTATTTTTGTATATATGTGAAAAAATGCTATGTAAAACAGGTTGGTTGGTGATTTTAGAATCTTGGCTCATATGATCAGTACTCTTTTTAGTGAATAAAATTGAAGAAACTTCTGAGGACTTATTATCGATCTGGTGTGTGTATTTTTAATCTTCTCTTGTGTTTCCATATCTTATTATCTTTAGTGGTGACTTGTAATCCCTCATACTATTATGTGTTTTTATCAGTCTCTTGACATGTTCATGTGTTTTGTCAAATTTTATTAGTCTCACACAGTGATATTTCTTGATGAAATATACATGATGATAGTGTAAATATCATCACTTATAACAATTATCTTCCATGATATTTCAATGATAATATTGTAAGTCTAGAAATAGCTTTCTCTTGTTGAAATATTGACAAATTGCTACTTGTGTTATTTTCTACCAAAAGTAGTGGATTTATACCTTGCAGACCCACTGTTTCTTCTTCCATTTCACATTATCTTCCCCCCATAGGCTACAAAATCACTCTTTTGCTACCACATCGGACCCAATACCCTCATTAGTAGAACAGTGGATTTGACTGAAATCTCTTTTTAGTGAATGGGAGTTTAAACCACCTACCAATATCATAAACCAAATCATTAAATTGCCTTAGAGTTTAGGATGTGTCTGGTTAGGCACTTGAAGCAGTCCAAGTGCTGATTCCAACGTCAACAGGGAGAATGACCTGGGTGGGACACATACTTGTAGCGGGGTTGCCCCCAGGTAAACTAGCCCCTCCAGTCAAAGTACTGGTAGGTGTGCCCCCTCCAAAAAGCAAAATATACCAAGCTTGTGACATACTAGAAGCTACATTAACCCCAGTATGACTAGGGACAACTAGTGATACCCCCCACGTATTCCCGAAAGTAACCATGCCTAACTGAGGAACATGAATTGTTGGTTGGGAAAAGGTTGGTGAATAAATTCCAGGACCTTCCGGCTAACTAGGTTGGGGTACCATAGTCGACATAGAAGATGGTGTTTAGGTAGAAACATTCGTGAAACTAGTGGGAGCCATATACGAGATTGGTGGAATGCCCTACAAAGAAGTGAGAGGTGTGGACGAAGGAGTAGGAATAACCACACTAAGAGGTGGCAACGCTAACATGGCAGCCGAGATTGCTGATGGAGACGATAATGAGGTCTCAAACTCTGCTATAGGGTAAAGGGTAGACAAAGGTACACAAGTGTAGGTCCGTGTAAAATCATATGGGTTCAGGCGCAATAAGGTAGGTGTTGGATTTATGGGGCCCTGGCCTAAGTTCAAATAGTCTGCACAGTCCAACAAAACACACTATTACCGGCCCTTTCGATAACGATCTGCCTGCGTAGATCAAAGTCTCACCCAAGGCATTTTAGGGGGATGCTAGACCTAGGTTTATGCATCCATAGGGATAGAGGACAATGGATTTAGGGTTCTTAATTCTTATCAAAATTCCGCAGGTTAGATCTATCAATATTACCAACATTGTTCAACACAACTGTTGAAATTTCTCACAGACTGCACGATCTTATTTATTCATGTATTAAAAGCTATAAAAAACCCTTATTCAGTGTGGACATTCATAACAGCAAAAAAAATAAACACATCATTATAACTCAGATTTCCTCAATAGTTCATTCATTAACATCCAAATCTATCTCATACATCCACTTTCCACCCTGTGCACACAACTGCAAGGGCCTGTGCACACAACTGCAAGAGCCTTTTCCTCTAACCCAAACCATAGACTCTAACTCAGTCTTACATCCAAATGCATTGCATATCATCAACCATCATCTGCCTATGAATTTTATCTAGAATCCTTATATAGAATTGGCTTTTACAATACCATGGTCCCAAACCATGGGCGGAGTCCAATGTTCACAAAAAGTTCCATCCCGTTACATAATGAAGGGGCTTTGACCCACCCCAAAGCCCCTAAGGCCAAAAATATACTTCGTGCTCCATGCCTTGATCTGTGGAGTCCTTACCTCGTGGGGGATCCTAGCTCCAACAGGCCCAAAACACAAAACTGTGACTCGTCCCGAGTCATAACGGTGGTGTACCATCGATCTTTGATATGATGCCGCTCAAGGAATTCTTCAATGGAGGAATTGTATCAGCGCATTTCTTTGTGAAATCCCGGACCTCTCCGAGCAATGGTTCTATGATGGAATTGGTTGCCTTCTATTCTAATCCCTCTGAGTTGTGGGAAACTCTTTAAGCTTTGTCTCCATAGTTTGGGAAAGCTAACTAGCCTTAGCTTCCCATGCATTCATCCTAGAAGTGACTAGCTTCTCTTTCTGGCTTAGCTCCTCAATCTGTTTTTGTTAAAAGTGACCCTCTTGGAGACAAGTAATCCTATGATTTGGCACCAAGGTCTTTGCAGTGACCTTGATTTTATCTAGCTGCTCTTGTTTCTTGCGCACCTCGATCACAATCTTCTATAATTATGGGTCCTCCTATAGTGAGGACCAGACATCCAGAGCTTCGCTAAATATGCTCACACACACCTATATGCAAGACTCAACCTATGCTGTGGCGGCCTTCAGCGCCACTATGCATTGCTTGCGGAATTTTGGCGGAGTAGCATGCTGTAACTACATTTGTAGCTTGACGATTTTCATTTCCATTTTGATCCGTACTTCATTGAATTTTCCCTTGGAGTCTTTGAAAGTGGTGGCCATCTTGGCCGCTTTCTCCTCAGGTGCGGCTGCAACCTAAATTTCGAGCTCCGGTAGCTCGTTGCATGCCTTAGAAATAAATTCTTCCAACTTCTGTCATTGTGCTGTCTCAGGCTCGCGCTCCTGGATAACAACCTGTTTCTTCGCAGCCATGCTCTGTCGCTCTTTTTGTACGTCCTGAATAAATAGAAGGCCACTTTTTTCTCTAATATTTAGCTCCTCGACGATGCCCTCGTGAAACTCATGCAAGGCTTGTAAAGGCATTGCCACAAGATTCAATGTTGTGTTTTTCCATCAGGCCGCCTACTTCATCTGCTCAGTTGATTCAAAATGCAGCGTGCCTATGGGAATAGACACTGTATGGGTGTCTATAGACAGTGCCAACTCCTACACAATTATACTTGGTCTAGCTGCTCCGCTTGGTGGGATCATGCTCGCTTGCACCTTCAAATGCAACCCCTTGTGGAAATCTTAAAGTAATTTCTTGTATTGCTCTTCGATGTTGCCCCAAAATTCCTCATTGACCTATCGCAATACATCCCCGATCTCATCAATGTCCCCCTCAGTGAGGACCATGTCTGTTGGACCAACGGATCTGTCGAACTTGACCTTATTTCATGTGCCACCTTTTTTTGGTTGCCTTCTCTTAGTGATAAACGAGGAGGAGAGGTCAGAGGGATCTGTGCCCAGATCACCGCCAAGAGTGTAATCCCCCCAATCTCTAGAGTCTCCACTTTAGTGTCCTTCTGCTCTGTTGGCATAGTGGGATTTTCCCCACTTGTTCTTGCTAATATCTCTGTACTCCCATGTAGCGGAGTTAACCAATCACTCAGCCATCAGTTGATGATGGCCTCTACATATTCCTCTTAGACCATGTACGAGAGATCATACTAGACCCCCACGAGGTCCTTCTTCACTTGTATGTGGGTATGATGGAACTACGCTTTGAACTCCGTACTTTTCCAATATTGTTCCATAATGCTTGGTAAAATCCGGGGATTTTTGTTGATCACTATCCTTAAGCTCATCTCTACTCCGACCCAGAAAAACTTGTTAGAATTAACCCTTAATGGTTCCATTGAATGCCATAGTGAAGCATACCGGGTTGCTTCATAGAGATCAGGGTCCACAACATTGAACTACGATCTGTCAGGTTCCCTCCATTCCATCAAGGCAATTAGAAGCAGGAGCCACGCATAGTGGAACTGTTTGCCTTCTTCTTGCATGGCCCTGCAATATTCGAGGAACTCATGACATAGATAGCCAACCCAATTGTATACCACGCCCTTGGCGTACTCTGTAGCTAAAGCAATAACGGGTGTGGAAGCCTCCTCCCCGTGGCTCTTCCTCGTGATTTTTCTCGCAAGGATGTGTGCAGCGAAGCACACAGTTCTGTAAAACATGGAGTTAATGAGATAACTGTTGGTCCCCTTGGTTAGATCATACTCCTTCTCCATCTTATCTTCCAACTGCTTGTCTTGGATTTTACCCACGAAAGCCTTCGCAGGTTCCAATCCTTGATAGGGAAGGGCCATAATTTTCCTAATCAACATCTCTGTAATGGGGATCTTCTTACCCATCCATAAACAACCGTCGTTCACCAAGGCCAACAGTTGGTGTAGACAGATAGTATTAATGGAACTTCACCCAAAGTGTGGTACGTACAACACGTTGAGTATCCTTGCTTGCTAGATACCCTTTACCCATTTTATCCCCTCTAATCACATGAGTCTGCCTGGAAATGACTGCTGGCGCAGATATTGGCTAGTTTCAAACTGTGGGTACTTTATTATGTCATTGAAATCATAGTCTTCCATTCTCAACTGGGGCACCTTAGCCAGTAAATCACCTTCAACTACCACTTCATCCGGAATTAGCGGAGTGAACACCTTGTAGTTCACTGCGTCGGGGTCCTTCACCAGATTCTTAGCCTTTGGCTTCCAGGGTGAAATGTAAGGAGGCAACTTGGAGAGAGGTTCAACCTCCTCAGCATCAAATTCCTCTAGTGATTCTTCTGCCTCCTCATCCTCATCTAATTTGAATTCCATGGATATTTCCTTTCATCATTCCTTGACTGTCCTAGCTTTCTGTTCCTTTGAGGGTTTCTTCCAAACCACACTGCTGGTTTCTTAGGCTTCACGGATGGAGCCGCACAGTGGTCTAATGTCTGGGTGACCTCGACTACATCACAGTCACTAGCGGTGTATCCTTCATGATGTACCCTAAGCCATGCTGAATAAATTCTCGCTCAATCTCTTCGAAAGTCTTCGTGAACATGTAGCAGCTTGTTCGAATCTCTCGTAGAGAACAATTCTCTATTAGCGAGCAATGTGTTCGAATTGAAGGCGGGATCCTTGATTTATAGAAATTTTTTAAATTTGAACATCATCATTGCCCTTAGATGCTCCTCATAAATGCTGATTTGGCTATATATTCCCATTAATTGCGTTTTTCCCGCTCCTTCTAATGGCCAGGTCACTGTCTAATCAATTTTAATTTCTCCAACGGTCATATTTTGGATGAAATCCATGATACTTGCCTCTTTGGTGCAGTTCTGCCTCCCTAGGCATAGTGACCTCCAACTACACTTGCAATCCATCTTCCGTGTAGTACTCTGACTTCACTGACTCCATCCTTCACTATATTTCGTCTACATCAGAGCATCTTGGCATCCGCAGATATCCCCCCCCAACACAAGCTTGTTGGTTGGGTCTGTCCGATCTATCTGAAACAATGCCCTTGGCTCCTTGGTAATGCGAGGTAATCCTACTTTCCTTTCTTGATGCGCCTCATTAATGCCTTCCCACCCATCAGCGAAGCTATATGTTAATAGGAACCCATCTATCAACTCATCCCAATCCACGGTTCCATGGCGCAGCTCTGTTTCAAAATACCATTGTTGAGGCATCGTCTCCAAAGAATGAAAGAACATGTGAACCCATTCTGGCTGAGGTTATGCTCCCCAAGTTGTAGTCCAGTGAGCTAAATGCTCGTGTAGATCCTTTTGGATATCATATTTCTCCGCAATTGTTATGTCAATCTGACCAAACCTTAATCTTATCAATTTGAAAAATTCCAACCAACCTCCTAGAATTTCTCTATACGCACCCCACCATTAGGATGGATTCGATCTTAATGCAAAGTCCCGAGCCTCATACCTTTGTTCCTCTGGCACTTTCTGCTCAAATTCCTCCAAGAAAAAGACAACATTCCCTGTTCCATCATAAAAGCGAAAGTCACACACTTTTAACTTGACACAACGTAAAGATTTTGTAACCCTGTCAAAATGCTTCATGGTTACTTCATGCAATATATTCTGATAGTGCTCCAAATCTTCATCAGAATTAGACATGCATGAACTATCACGCTCCCAACATATTCTTCCATTTGCGGTGGGACTAATCCAATATTTTTGTTGCGCAGTAAGCTGATAAATCTGATCAATCCTAACATCACCGTACTCATCCTATACAGGTTCTGTATAGCGCGCACCTTCAGAGGGATCCAGTGGCACAACAACTCGGTGCCATCCTTTTCAAATACCATATGCCTATTCTTTAGGTGTATTATAGCATCTGTGCCATAAACCCAGTCAAATCCTAACAACGGGGGGTGCAGATTACCATCATCAACGATCTCGATGACCTCAAAGTCAACCAACACACTTGCACCATAAATATCTATGCTTACTCCCTGCAAACACCCCATATGGATGATCTTCTGCTGATTTTCCATCCTCAGCTAAATAGGCAACCATTGCAACTTCGACTTTCCCATCCGCTCCTATGTCTATTTTGGAAAAAAATTAGCATCCGATCCCATATCCATAATGACTTGATCCATCTCATAGTCTCTGATCTGCATAGTCAATCGCATCTCTCGACCAGTTCGCTTCTTATTCTTGTACACTTTGTTTACTGCGCGTTGTTCCATCCGCAACTCTTCTTTACCAGCACAATTATCAATAAGCTCCTGCAATCCTACTACAACCCTTTGGTCCCTTAACATCTTCATGCATGTTTGTAAGAAAGATGCTAGGATCGACAGATTGAATCCCTTTACTTCATCATTCTCTTCAGGCTTCTTTTCTACCGGGAAAAACTATCTCTGTGCAGTCGATGTCGCAGCCTTAGGAGTCATAAACGATTTCTTTGCTGCCATGAATGTCTCTTTTTCACACTGTACATCAAACCCAACAAACTTATCTTCAACCTTCCTTACCCATGTCTCCGGTACAAACCTCTGCGCATCTGCGCAGTTTCCTCCAGTATTCATACCACTACGCATGACTATGTTAACACTTGGGTCTCCTTGGTGCGGTTCAACCTTCATCATTTGTATGTTTTGTGTTGGATACTAGTTGCACTTCTCTTGCATTTTAGCTGACAAAACAGTACAATATTTTATTTCATGACCAAATTATTGACAATACTTATAGGACAGAGCAATAACATTCTGGAAATATTGAGCAAAGTGTCCAAGCTATCCACATTTGTAACAAATAACCTGTCCTCACCCTTGACTAGCGCCTCCTCCTCAGCCATGCCCTCGGCCTTGAAAACCTCCTTGTGTAGTTGGTGAACCCATAGCTTCACGACCTTCTACTTGCATTCAATAAGTTCCCAGACTGTTATGAAGCATTAGATCGTAGCTCCTACATTGTTTTTCATTGTGCTCAACTAAACTACAGAAGTTGTAGAATAGTTCTTTGGAAATTTGACCAAATTTTGTAATAAGTGACAAAAATCGGTGGAATGTTGGCCTGCAACTTCACAGATACTACACCATACATTAGGCCCTGCACTTGGCCCTCTTCACTTTATTCATATCTTCATCTGTAACATTATGAAAACTCCATATCGCTTCTACTACAAACCAAAACTATTCATGGTCATATGTTCCCTTTATCACAAGCATATTTGGTGGTTAGGCCATGGGGGGAGGTGGAGGTGGAGGAACAGAATGAGATGGAGTGATGATGGGGGTGGAAGGTTGGTGAATTTCCTCACCACTTTGCTGAATTTCAGATCTCAATGACAGACTTTGGGGAGTAGTGGGGTTGATTTCCCCTTTCTCAGATTCAAACAATGGTCAATATTCAGTTTCAATGTACGTACCCCAACATGTTCTGAATCGCTTACCACTTCGCGTAGCACCAGGTCCTCTTTCTTCAACCATCAATCTGAGCGCAATCACACTATACCCTTCTCACACAATAGAATGTTAATCCAGAACTTTAGTGAATTCAGGTACTTACCTCGCAGGACTTTGAAAAATTTACGCTCTACTTCACTATAGGATACAACGGTCTCGATCACAAATTCGGTAATGAATCCCCCAAGGATGCTATAAATCTAGTAATAAAAAGCTCTCGTGATCTCGTTATCAACCTTTTTCAGTTTCTTAATTAGATCAGGGGTCCACACAGTAGGTCTATTATTAAAATACCCCATTTTCATAGCTAGCCTTGAGATCCACTCCTGAAACTTTCTAGAAAAAGATGCAAATAAGAGATCGTACTGATCTATATAAATACACTTCTATAACCAATGTTCAGTAGAGATACACGAACTTCTATTTTATTGCGCAACAAACTCACATTCTTTTAGATCTATCCAATCTTCAATATGTTTTTTAGACGAATGCCACATCCAGCTATCCCTCAGTCAGATTCCAGTCCCGGTAACAGAACAATTGGATTTATGGGACGCTGACCCAGGTTCAAATAGTCCGTGCAGTCTAACAAAGCCCACTATTACCGGCCCTTTTGGTAATGATATGCTTGCACAGACCAAAGTATCACCCAAGGCAATATAGGGGGATGCTAGAACTAGGTTTCTGCATCCAAAGGGATATAGGACCGTGGTTTTAGGGCTTTTCCTTCTTATCAGAACTCCACAGGTTAGATTTGTCAATATTACTAGCGTTGTTCAACACAACTATTGAACTTACTCACATATTACACGATATTAATTATTCATGTATTAAACATAGTAAAAAACTCTTATTCAACATGGACATTCATAATAGTAAACAAAAGAAACACATCATTATAAATCAGATTTCCTCAAAATTTCATTCATTAACATTCGATCTATCTCTACATCCACTTTCCACCCTGTGCACATAACTGCAGTCTTTCCTAAGGTCTCCACTCACATAGCTACAAGAGTCTTTTCCTCTAACCCAAACCACATCCTCTAACTCAGTATTACATCCAAATTGATTACATATCATCAATCATCACCTGCCTATGACTTCCATATAGACTCCTTATATAGAATTGGCTTTTACAATACCATGGTCCCAAACAATGGGAAGAGTCCAACGTTCACAAAAAGTCCCATCCTGTTACATAATTAAAGGGCTTTGACCTACCCCAAAGGCCCTAAGACCAAAAATATACTTCTTTTTGCACGCTTTGCGCCTTGATGTGTGGAGTCTTTACCTCGTGGGGGATCCCAGCTCCAATAGTAGGCCCTAATGGATTGGTCAAAGGTAGATTTGTAGGAGTGTCAGATTCATTCGCCAAAGTCTCAATAGATACCATATTACTATCAGTGGGACTAGTCACAAATTCCAATACTATGTGATGGTTTAAGTCTTAAGCATTGATAATAAATTTATGTGCAGGAGAAATGAGTCCACTTTTTTCAGGAAGTAAACCGTGAAGACAACGTCGCTGTCAATGAACAAATTCATCTAGGTGATAATAATTAAAACACAATTACGTTAGTGAAAAAACCCTAAGGAAAAAACTATGGACTCAGACCAATAAACACACACTAGAAATGTCCTATGAGATAGCACATGCAAACAAAATATAAAAAAGTTGGCAGTGGAATAGTTATACTAGCGACATACTTCCCAACCCTTTTAGCTGTGAAATCGACACAAGTTTCCTTACAAAATGTGGAACACCCCTCGAGAGGACTGAAAGAGTATGACTAATATCTATCCCAGGTACAAGGAAGACGAACCCGACCCTGCACTTGTGTATGATCCCTAGAAAGAAAGGCCACTATGGTCACCACCGACAATAACATGACCTGGGGGGATAATCGTAGGACAAATCAACATGCAAGGGTAGGACACTTAACCCCAAAAAGTAGCCAAGACCGAAACCCCCTTGAGAGTTACCTCACAAGTGGTCCCCAAGTGAAAAAAAATCGTTTGCATGCGTGCCAATTCCATTATATCGTGCCACCCGAAACTAAGAGAAATGGGTCATATCACCTCGCGTAGCCCAAGTGTGACCTCGTGCTTAACCCTCTTATGAGAATGGCTTCCCAAACTACACTATTGCAAATGGATTTTACTCCCTACCGTAAACTGCTAATTTGATTTTGTGGTCTTGGAGCAGTTAACTCACACTCCTATCTTCAAGACCCTAGCCTAAGCTAGTGTTGGTGTACTATCAGTGAAAGAAAAAGATGAATCTATTTAATTTTATTATCACGTTAATTTTAGTGGATGTTGTTTACACAATTAGGTAGCAACGTGAAACTAAGATGGTGTGAAAGAATCGTAGTTAGTCACCCTAATGCATCTATATGAAATTTTCGTTTTCAATTTGATGAATGCTAGCTACAAGAGGGTAAGATTTTTTCAAAAGCACACTAATGCCTACAATAATGCACTTGTCACTAAATCTTCCTGAATGCAAATTATCCCAAGAATTTTGAGTTAATGACCCAAAAAACAAACCAAAAATCAAACCGAGAAAGAGACCAAAGAAAGTCTCCAAAACAAGAATGAAAGCCCTCAAAAAGAAAAATATCTAGGGAAAAAAATCCCAATCAAACACACTGAAAGACAAAGTGAAAGAAAAAAGAAGGAAATTTCAATCAAGCTAGGGTTGTAGCACAATGGTTTAACTAAGGTGAATGTTTTTCAAAAGAATAAAACGAACCCTAAAGGCAAGGAGGCCTAAACAAGATCTAATGAAGGTGATACAATATGACAAAACACTTTCAAAATAAATTGATCATATGATAGTTGCATAACTGGTTACAACACCATCGTTTGTGACACAAATGACCAAAATATCAAAGAGACCGCTCAACAAGAGAGAACAAAAATGAGAAAAAGCCACAAAATCTGAAGGCAAGATGTAAATAAGGCCTAAACAACTGTTGAATAGAACCAATAAAAATTGATAATGAATTCAAGAGAAAAAACTCAAAACACAATCCAAGGCACCAAATCAAAACTCAAGAAGCAAATCGCACAACAATGAATAACGGAAGACCTTGAACAAACTGACCAAAATAGATCAGATCAGAGATATATGGTAGCTGATCATCTAAAAAAAATTGATAACCCAAATATGTTTTCAATAGATCGGCAAGAAATGACAAGCTTGATGCCTAATGAAAGAGAAAAAGTCCTCTAAAGAGGCACTTAACCAATCCAGATAAAAACTATTGAACAAGACAAATATGGACCAGATCTAGGAGATACACATGAAGCCTATATTGTATAAACACAAACACAGAAGTTGTAGACTGAAAGTAAGGGTTTTCCAAGGGCTAAAAGCCTTAGCCATAGGCACATAACTGCCTAGAAAGGGCTAGCCACAGGAAAATGCTTGCTAGCAAGTGGCTAAGGGTACTTGGCCACATGCACAAGCTTACAAAGTAGCGGCTAGGGTAAAACTCAGCTAGAAAACTTCAAATGGCCATAAAATCCTTATACAAAGTCATTTTTCAGTGATTTTTATTTTTATTTTGGATGAAATTACGAGAGGAATCCAGATCTATGATAAATTCAATCAAATTATGTACAAAAAATTCTAGAGTTTGATTTTAAATGCACGATCTACTATTGTCTCAGATAAAAAAAAACTCCATATCTAAGATCAACTCAAATATGAAGCAAATAAAATCAATGAATATCAAAATGAACCCAAAAAACTACAGAGAACTCAATGGGAGATAAATCAAGAGAGAAATCGATGAAAATAAGAGGCAAAGTAGACACAAAAGATATTGTGCTATCATTGAAAGCACCAACTTTGTTGCATTAGAAATTGCAAGGAGCTATTGCTCCATGATCTAGTGTCCGATTAGATCACTAGATAGACAAAGACAAGTCTAAGAAGACACAAGAGGTACAAATCCCATATTATCATCAAGCAACATGCAATCGAGTTTACACTACGAGGAAGAGAAATGATACCTTGCCTCCTCACAGATTGGGGACGGAACTTGAGTTTGTAGCGGAATCCTTGTGCTCCAACCAAGCGATCTGCTTCATCTGCTCACGATATCAACACCTACACACAATCACAAATGATCATGGACAATAAGATATCTTCCTTGGAATATCATTAGATAAATAACAATATAAACCAATCACAAGATCTGCTGAAACATAATTATGTAAGGGAGAGAACATAGATCTTCATTAATCATATAAAATGATACAATGCTTTATACCTTTGCCTGAAATATTCCTCTCCTCCAGCTTGTAGGATGGTCTCCTCTCCCAATACGTTAGAGCTCTCGCCCTATATTTTGGATACTCTCACCCTCCACCCTTTCCTCTTGGTGAGATTATATAGGCTCATTCCATCCTTTGGGAGAATGTATCTAGACACCTAGGGGCTTGATAAGTTAGGAGAATTCTACAATAATGGACCCATAACCAACTCATACACAAGTGGGTTAAGTTAATCTCCTTGGGAATGGGAAACTCTAGAAACCTTTTTCACAATTATGAGCTTTTTCTCAATTATCTCAATTATGAAATAATTATTATCTCATAATTATAATATTTTTGCAAAATAATTGTGAGGAATTTCTCAATTATCTAATTTCACCCTTTTATCATGGGGTAAATCTCACATAAGTAAAAGAAAATGTGAAAAGGTATGCATTTTAGCCAAACGAATGAGCTAGTAAGTTGATATTGGGTTTCTCTCACTATAATGGAGTGGAAAATAGGGTTATAACAATAATGGTTTGGGATACAATTTGATAAATACAAACCCTTGAAGAAGATGCATATAGATTGAAGAAATACAATTTAGGACCTATTTTGACGAAGATAATTTGAATTTAGAAAACACATTTAAGACACCCATTTAAGGAGATAGGATTGCAAATGGTGTAATATTTAAAACAAGGAATGGATGTTTTACTCTATGAATTGGCTTACCATTCTTTGCACTAGGTTGCACCCAAAATAAATGTTTCTTGATGGATGTTATTGAAATCTACAATTTACGAATAGGTTGGGTGGCCTATTAGCCATAATCTACCCATTTATCAATGAAATATCCAAAATATATGAGAACAAGCATTCTATATCCCATCCCTTTCATCAAATTTAGATAAGAAAATAACACGGTCTACAACATTGCTAAAATCATGGAGGAATGTGGTGGGGATTTTGTTACTTATCGTTTCAAGTGTTGTGATTAGAGACAAATGAGAAAGGCATAACAGAGGGGTGAAATAAAAAATTATGAAATAAAATAATAACATTCTTTGAATTTCATTCAAACCCGTAGATTCATAAGAATTATGTTAATTTAAATATTAAATAAATCATGTTAAAATATAATTAATTAATTATATATCAAGATTAAGGGCTAACTAATCATTAATCAAGATTAACCATTATTAATCATATAACATAATAAGTTGAAAAATACTAGCATATTCGTGTGAGGTGTGGGTATGTAGCTAGCATACACATACCCCTTACATGATATACTAATAACACTTATAGGGCTCTATCATATAAGAAATCTCATAGTGGCTAGGTTAACAACCTAATGTAGCACAATAAGATAAAGGAGTGGGCATTACATACGCCCTTTCTTCAGAAAAATCCATCCCAAAGTAGGAGGTAATGAATACAACAAACAAGGAGTAAAATTACAATCAAACATAATCAAATAATGAGAAAGGTGTGGTAATCAAAACTAAGTAAAAACATAGGAAGAAATCACCTCTCGTATAGAGTTAAAGCTAACCAATATCCTCACATACTCCCTAACCTCCTTTCACTCCCATCCTATTTTTCCTCTGCTGAAATGATCCAAATTGAAAATGGATAGATTCTCCAGATAGTGGTATTAGATTCAGGCTACGAATCCATGGGAATGAGGGTTTAAAGCATATTTTCAGTTTCAATTTTTGGTAGCAATCTTCAACAAACTCCATGAATTTTTTGGGAGGCAATTTTGAAGATCGGATCTGAAAATTTTGGTGAAAAATTTACAAAATAGAAGACCAGATCTAGATTCCTTGCAAAAAACTACCCAAATTAAAAAAAAAAAAAATCGGCCAAATTGGAGTTCGGATGAGGGAGATATCGCTGATTCTAAATCAACAATGTTGCAGAAAATGTTGTGACGACAATTCGTGGACGACGGTTCTCCTGTCAATTTTCACAGTTTTGAGTGCAAAATTTCAGAGCAATGGCTATAGATCTGAGCTCCCCTTGCAAAATCACCCAAATTCAAAAAAAAATATCGATCGAATCAGAGTCCACCCATGGTATTCATCCATCCACCCATGGAATTTACCTATGGTATTGTACATGGAACCGACCCATGGTATTCATCCACACATGTAATTTACCCATGGTATTGTAAGTGGTATCCGCCCATGGTATTGACTCATGGTATCCACCTATGGTATCTACCCATGGTATTGTAACTCAAAAAAAGGCTATAAATAACAAGTCTCACTTTGTAAAAGGATATATTTGTCCACCACAATGTAGCTTCTACAATTATTCTCTGTTTTAATAAAACAAGTTTCTTTGTGGTTTTATTTACTTTGTGTTCTATTTTTTTTCTGGCATTCTAATTTTGCAGATTTTGTCAAATCCATTTCAATTTTCTTAGATCTTGGGGGCCTCCCCCCAAGATATGGATTAGTGGTATCAGATTCAGGTTACGAATCCATGGGAATGAGGGTTTGAAGCATATTTCAGTTTCAATTTTTGGCAGCAATCTTCAGCAAACTCCATGAATTTCTTGGGCGGCGAGTTTGAAGATCAGATCTGAAAATTTTAGTGAAAAATTTACAAAATCGAAGACCATATCTGGATTCCTTGCAAAAAAACACCCAAATTAAAAAAAAAATTAGCCGAATTGGAGTTCGGATGAGGGAGATATCACTGATTCTAAATCAACAATGTTGGAGAAAATGTTCTGACGACAATTCATGGCTGGAAGCTCTCCTGTCATTTTTCGTAGTTTTCATTGCGAAATTTTAGAGAAATGGCTATAGATTTGATTTCCTCTTAAAAAATCACCCAATTTCAAAAAAAAAAATCGATTGAATCAGAGTATGGATGTGGGAATTATTGTTGATTTAAAATCAGTTATTTTTTTTTTCAGAAATTTTGTGACGGCGAGACAGTTTTAGCGCGAATCTGAGAGTCTACAATATCCAGATAGCGGTTTCAAATACACGAGAAGAAGTATAATGATCATTCCATTTCCAAAAATAGGTTATAATAAATATTCCGAGCTATATTGACCAAGTTATGCTCATTTTAAATTTGGAGCAGAATTCGGAGTGGGTTCCCTTTGGAGACGTGCCCTCTCACCCCGCTTTAGTAGGAACCTGATTCACATTCATCAGTTTCAACATAGCAGCGTTTGGCTTGGGTTATTTGGAGACGTGACCTCCCACCCCAAGCTATGTAGGCACCTGCTACTTCATCAACAATCAACATCTCGGTTATGGGTCAACCGCACAAAATCATTTTCATCGAAGTCCATTTGCTAGGCGGCACACTGTTAGTAACAAAGTTGGTCACAAGCATTACAGGGTATCTCTATCCTCGGATCTTCATTTTTCATGGTTTTGGTTCATCTACAAACCCACATTTCATCGAAGTCCATTTGCTAGGCTGCACACTGTGAATATCACAGTTGGTCACAAGCATTACAGGGTATCTCTATCCTCAGATCTTCATTCATCACGGTTAAGGGTTAGCTACACAAAACCCTTATCTTCAATGGCTCTTCATATTCAAAAAAGGCTTCTCAGGAGGGAATATTAGAATGCTAGAAAAAAAGACAGAACACAAAGCAAATAAAACCACAAAGAAACTTGTTTTATTAAAATAGAGAATAATTGTAGAAGCTACATTGTGGTGGACAGTCTGTCCTTTTACAAACTGAGACTTGTTATTTATAGCCTTTTTTGAGTTACAATACCATGTGTAGATACCATAGGTGGATACCATGGGTCAATACCACATACAATACCATGGGTTAATACCATGGATAGATACCACTTACAATACCATGGGTAAATTCCATGTGTGGATGAATATCGTGGGTGGATACATACCATGGTGGATGAATATCATGGACATATGTCACTTACACTACCATGGGCGAATAAATACAATGGGTGGATGAATACCATGGGTCGATGACATTTATAATACCATGCGTAAATTCCATGGGTGGATGGATAACATGGGTAGATGAATACCATGGGTAGATGCCATTTTCCATTCGGATCATGCAATATACTTTGGCATTGGTTATCCTGATCTAAACACTGATAGAAGAAAAATGGCAGAAGTGTTGACTATATCGACCTAACTTCCTTAGTAGGAAACTGGTTGTAACAACCCCTGGTTGATTTTCCATGTAAATAAAAATAAGACCAAGGTCATGGGACACGTATTCCAAGTTGAATTTTTGGAAAAAAATCCTAGTGGGTGTTCATTTTGGTTTATTATGACTACGGAAATTGGAAAAGGCAAAGAGGAATTAATTGGGATTTTATTTATGAAATAAAGGAAAATATGAGAAAAGGAAGATGAAATGTCACAAATTTGCATGAGAGGGAAATTGAAGGAAAAAATGAAGGAAAATGAAGAAAATAGAGGCCTCAATGATAAAAAGGCTCCCGAGGATCAGTTCATGGCTTTTGTCAGTGTGTGAAACTTTTTTTCAATTCAGTTTTGTAGCTCTCTTCTATTCTCCCATTGTCTCTTACTCTTACACATAGAACATTCTTGGAGCATGCTTGAAGCACTCTAGTATTCAATTGGATTTGTAGTAAGAAGGCAAAGGAAAGCAGGAAAATGCAAGGGAACAAATGGATCAACAACTCCAACTGGATTTCTTTATAGGTAACAGGTTGCATGTATGATTTCCTTGCTAATTTTGGCATGCATGTTATATGCATGTGGTTTCTTGATTATGTGTTGTCATTGACATGGAGCTTTTCCTGGATTGACAATGGTTTTAGCCTTGCCTTTCCATTTCCTAGATAACCATGGTGTTGTGGGTTTTTTTCCACTTGTTCTTTCTGATTGGTGCTTAGGTTCCTTATGGATGTGGGTTGAGTTACTAGTTCCTAGAGCCGTTGGATGGGACAAACGCTCTGGAAGCCATGAAAAAATTGGGCCGAGTTACTAGTCCTGGAGCCTAGGTTGGAAAAAACGCTCTGGATCCCTTGTTGGCTTGAGCTACTGGTCCTTGGATCGAGGTTGGATAAATTCTCTAGAGCCTGGGAAGGTTATGGGTTGATTATTTAGTTCTTGGAGCCACGGTTGGAAGAAACACTCTAGATCCCTAGACAACTTGGCTATTGACCGATTTGGTTGTTTTTAGTGATGTCTGATCATGAGGTGGAGTCATTGGTTGAGGGTTGAGATGGTTTGGCATCTAGAAGCCTTGGTTTGGTTTATTCCATGAGATCCCATATTCATGCTTGGAATATAGCACGAGGGTGATTGGTTGAAAGAGAGAATTAGTTCAGCCCGATCTACTTGGTTGGAATTTTCATATGTTAATAAGATGTATTTTATATTGTAATATATGGGCATATGTATTGGTTATTATGGTGATATTATGGTCGAGTTTCCATAACTTCTATGCTATTTATTTTTTGGTTATATGTTGGTTATGTGATGCATATTTTCTATGGCTCTTATTACGGTTTGATTATTTTATGAATGGTTAATGGAGATAAAAAATGTTATTAAAACTATTATGAGAGGAAATTAGACTTTCTTGGTGAATCTCAGATAAGTTTCAGAATCCTATGTTCAGATATGCATTCATGACCTCTAGATTACATGTTCACCATATGTTGGACGAAATGATTGTCATGGTTAGGCCTGATTAGGTCAATTCCTTGATCAAGTTTTGTATGAATGGATTTTTCTTAATGTTATTTATCATTCTTGAAAGTCTCATGGAGTTATGAGAAGTGGTATGGTGGCTAGCCTGAAATGGTGGCTCAAAATCTAGGACAACACCCTCTAAACTGGAAGTTTTGGGCCATAACCATACCCTTACAGGCTTATGCATGCGGTTAGAGGCCTATAACTACATGAATACCTTTTCATGCATGTGGTTGTGGGCCCAAGTCACTAAAAAAGGAAATCTAGCTCAGGGTTGGGTACTTGGAGTGGTTGTTCAACCTCTGAGTGTCATGTAAGCCCCGTAGGATGTTATTTTGTGGTTGGTACTTCCACTTGTTGGCCCTACTTCCTTAATTAGATCTAGGAGATCAGGTCATGTCATAATATCTATTCCTCTCATGTTTACCCTAGTAGGCTAGTGAAACTCGGTAAATGTGGGAGGGGTGGTTACATTGGTAATTTTAATCTCACATCTAAGGGAGTGTGTCCATCACAAACCTCCCACGACTCTAGGTTTGGAGTTTATATGGTGGGAAATTCCTCCAGCCCTCCTCAAAGAGCTAGGGTCAACATCTTAACATAGACTACACTATGGCACTATGCTTGTCATCCAAGTATTTAGTTGGGCAACCATGTGACGTGTAATCTGCACCTTAACCAATTCCCTAATCATGCATATAAATGGATACATAATATAATATAACAATATACATCATACCGTTATCATTTAATGTCTAACATAGGCTAGTTGCAAGCATGGGTCTTTAGCTATTGCATAGCCTCCTTTTAGCTTGCAGGTTAGTTCTCATCTAAGCATACAACAACATATATATATTTTTATGTGGTTCATGGACCCCATAGATTGATGACCATTATGCCCACATAATATTTTTACCGAGAAGATCCACTCGAAGGGATAACTTCTTAATGGCTCAACCACATAGCATAACCTAAAGTGTGTCGAGAGAATTGAACCTGTGTCCTCTCAATAACAAAGGTGCTTTAACGATGGAGACTCGACCAATTGATCTAACCCTTAGGGCCACAACAATAACATACATACATATAGACATGTGGTGTCAATCATCATATATCATCATATGTGGTCTCAATTAACATCAACATATTGGAAGTAAATCATACATCAAATAAATCATACACTAGCTATTTTAATCAACAAAACATATTTCATGTAGTGTTTTATTTGAAATATGTTCATCTATCCAATTTGAAAAGAAACAATATTACATAACATTCATTAATAATACACCATGAAAATAAAAATAGGGCCTCAATATAAGTAGTTTTTTAGGTCAAAATGTGGCATCACATGCTGTCAAAAAGCGTGTCTTACATGGCCTCCCATACAAATCTTGATAAAGGGGTCTCCTAATTGAGCTATGGTAAGTATTATTGTAGGAAAAATATACTAATGGTATGTACTTCAATCGTTGAGTCTAGTTATCCAAAACATACATTATAAGCATGTCTTCCATAACTTGATTTACATTTTCAGTCTTTCCATCTATTTTTGGATGATAAATAATGCTCAAATGAGTCCCCAAATTTGACTGAAAACTTGTCCAAATCCTAGATGTAAATTGAGAGTATCTATGGGAAATGATCTTCGTGGGTAACCCATGTAGCTATATAACTTCACTTATAAACACTCGTGCTACATCGGTGACATCATAAGTGTCTGTAACTAGGATGAATTGGGCACTTTTGTTCAACTTATCAACTATGAACAAGATGGCATTGTGCCTTTGTGATGTGAGTCACAAACCTACAAAAAAATCCATAGAGATGACCTCCCATTTATACATAGGGATTTCATGTGGTTGTAGGAGTCCTACTGGGTTGTTACGTTTAACATTCACTTACTAACATTCAAGAAACCTAGCAAAAAACTAGACTACATCACGCTTCATGCCTGCCCAAAAGAAAAGTTTCTTCATGTCAATTTACCATTCTTATTCACACTAATATGTGCACAATAAAGTGCTCTATGTGACTCCTCAAGGATGGTTATTTGTATACTCCCTTCCTCAAGCATGTGCGTTATTCCTTGAAATCTCAATAGCCCATCTGGCTCAAGGGTATAACCCTTTATTTTTTTTTCTTCCCACTTTGGAGTGTTAAGCAACCTTTAGATTCCAAATTTCTCCAAATATTTTTTCTATTACACGCTCCCTAAAACTAACCCTTAAGGGTACCAGGGAGAATATCCATGGTCTTTTTCTTAGTGCATCGACCATGATATTCTCGTTTCCCTTGATGTATGAAATTATAAAATCATACTTACTCATTAATTCACTCCATCATTGTTAAGCATAATTATGGATTACAGATAAAATATTATTCCCTAAATGAGGTGTAATGCATTTAGAACAATAGGTTAAAGACTTTGCAGATACTTTTCCTAACATTAAATTTACACACAGAATAGATTAAGAAACTTACTTGGAGTTGAAGCGCTTCCTATTCTCCTTTTGTAGCACTTGCTGTAGCTTCAAATCCAAGCCAGATCGCCAAAATATTTCCTGCAAGAATGAACACTAAACAAAAAAGAGATTGCAATATACAGATGACTATTCACATTAATATATTAAATCAATGAAACATGAAACATATACATCAGATAAGAATTCATAATATTAAAGACAAAAGCTTATTCAGATACATATGTGGGAAAGTAAGCAATAATCTTTATTAATGGATATAAGGGGAGGTTACAACCAACGATTGATTTGATGTCACCAACTCCAACATCATCCCAGCCTCATCACAATGAACATATCTCCAGCAGCATATCACTCAAATCAAACCCTCAATTGATATTTCAACAACATTTCTCTACTAAATTTCTTCCTTCTCAAGCACTAGGATCTATGCTCAATTTATAGATGAGCTGAAAGTAGTTTCACAATCAATGACTTTATAATAATAGGCAAGGCATGTTTCCCAGTCCAGAGGTATTTAATAGACACATGGATTTGAAGTTTTACACATATGCACTCTTCTAGAAGGCACTAGCCATGTGGAGATTCTGGAACAATGAGAATTTCGCTCTCATTTGACCAACGCACCCTTGAGTGTCGGGAAGTGCTTTGCAGAGCACCCTTAAATGGAGGTAGCTCTATATGTAAAGTAGTTAGTCCCTTGAGAGTCTGCGTTGGTGAGCTCATAGG
Organism: Pinus albicaulis; assembly: GCA_034641835.2. Classification (NCBI taxonomy): domain Eukaryota; kingdom Viridiplantae; phylum Streptophyta; class Pinopsida; order Pinales; family Pinaceae; genus Pinus; species Pinus albicaulis. The sequence continues at coordinate 1,403,458,484 of CM076579.1, read as the reverse complement.
TGATATAACATGTACTTCAAATCTTGGAAACCTTGTAATGGAAGTCATGGATGATTTTTTCTTGTTCTTTGTCTTAGGGCATGTAACAACTGAAATGATAGGGGATGATAGACCCTATTCATTGGTTCTGGGGATGATTTCCAATTTAACTAGGTCATTGGGAATGGTGCCCAAATTGACCTATAACAATCATATTTGTCTAGAATTCATATCCCTTTTAGTGAAAATATGCTTCAAGCTCTCATGATTATTATTTAGCTCAAATATTTTCTCGATGAGGTAATTCCTCCAAAGCTTCCAATCTAGCATCATTGGTACTGATTCTTAAGTCATGGGTAGCATGCAACCCTTCATGTTTCTTCAACTTCCTAGATGCATAAGTTACCTCCTCCTTGTATTAACACTGCTCCTAATCCTTGATCAAAGCATTAGTGGAAATTATGAAGTCCTTCTCCATGTCCAGTACTTGAAGGATCAAAGCACCGGTTAATAATCTCTTTAGCTCAAAAAATGCAACTTTTCATTTATCTATCTATTCATACCTAACTCACTTACACTGTAACATGTTAATGTGTTTCACAATCTTTGATAACCCTTCCACAAATCTACAATAATAACTTGCTAAATCCTCAAAGCTACACACCTCATGTGCATTTTTTTGGCACCGCCCAATCCATTATGGCCTTCACCTTTTCTAAGTTTATCAAAATCCCTTCTCCTCAAATGATATTGCCATGATAATGAATCTCATTTTGAAAGAAAGATAATTTTGATGCTTTTCCATATAAATTATTTTCCCTTAAGCAGGTCAACACAACCCTTAAGTGCTCTTCATGCTCCTTTTCATTCTTGGAATACATAAGAATATTTTCTAAACATGTTTGCATGAAGTGGTCTAGATACTTCTAGAACATGCCATTTATGAGGCTCATGAACACTACTGGTGCATTGGAAAACTGAAACGACACTAATATGAACTAAGAGTGCCTAAGGAAAGTTTGAAAAGTGTCTTTTGGAATGTCACCTTCTGTAATCCTTAACCGATGATATTATGATTACATATCAATTTTCAAGAAAAAAATTGTTCCTTTAGTTGAATGAAAGAGATCATCTATTTTGGGTATCAGGTACCTATTCTTTACCGTGGCTTAATTCAAATCCCTAGATTCTATGCACAATCTTAAGGAGCCATCTTTCTTCTTGACAAAAATCATCGATGCATCCCATGGTGAAATACTAGGTCTAACAAGTCCCAAATATATCAACTCCTTTAACTTTATCTACAACTTGTAAAGTTTTGGAGTCGTCTTAGATATTGGTTCTACACCAAGTTTTAATTTATTTGTGAAATCAATATCCCTCTCAAGAGGTAACCCTAACAACTCTTTGGGAAAAACATCCTCGAATTATTACAGAACCAAGTGTTGATCTAGGGAGGATCACTTCTTGTGAATTATGGCCTCGACCACATACAATTGACATCCCTACCCGAGGAAACATTTTTCCTTCATCATCAAAATGAATCATAGGGACATTTTCCTCTTGATACCATAGATCTTAATTTATTTACCTTCATGATCCAAACATATCACTTTGTTTTTGAAACAATCCACCAAAGCTCAATGAGCTTCTAACCAGCCCATTCTGATGATTACATTGTGCGTTCAAAGGGAAATTCCATATGCCTTCAATTTAGTTGTACATATCTCAAGGTTCAAGAAACATTGGCCAACACTAGGTCCTACCACTTGTTTTACACTAGAAGCCATCTTGGATTTTTAAAATTCATTGTGCTCATAGGCTGCCAAGCCACATTTTTCTAATGGAAATGGTGAAATGAAATTATATGTAGCACAAAAATCATTTTTTTTATTTAAATTTTACATGATTGGTCATACTTGAGGTTTCCACCATAGTGGGTTGGAATTTAGCTTGCTGGTTATCAACATTTGATTGTGGTTGCCTTCTCTTCCCACTGGTGCATTTCCTTCTCCATGGGTTTCACCAGGTTGTGAATGGGGGAATTCATGCTAGTAGTGAGGTCTCCCACATTCATAATGAGTGATGCAAGGTGGATTCTAGATAAGGTTCTTTGGAGCCCTCTAAAATACACTATTTTCCCTCGAACCTTTGCCTCTACTTGAAACTCTATGTGCCTATCTTAGAATTGCATGAGTCTTTGAACTTATTGGTGAAGCTACACTAACATCCATTGAAAGTCTCATTTCCATTTTTTAGGGTACAACCCTATTTACAAATGGTGGTGGCCTAGAAATTCCTCCCATGAGGAAGGTATGAGGGGAATTCCCCATAAATATTGACTGTTGCAGAATGATAACATTGTTTTACCCTTTTAAGTCCAAGTGATCCTATATATAGGGAATGTTTTCAACAACTTCCACAACTGATGATGGCCTCCACGTATGTACCATTATTTGATGTTAGGGTTCAATCCATAAATGAAGCAATATTCTCAACGCTGATTAGTGTCCATGCAGGAGACATACTTGACCAAATCCATGAATATGATCTCGTATTCTTCTCCTGTTTAATTTTATTGAACCAATGGATGGAAGACTCCTACTTGTTTTTCTTCATAATATGTTGACACATACTTCTTCCTGAACCTTCCCTAAAATAATTCCTAGGTAACAATATTAGGAGTGAGGTGCAATTGTAGCTCCAAGTTAACCCACCAATTTAAGGTGCCATCTCTAAGTTGAGATATAGTTATCTTAGCCTTCAAATTGGAATTATAGTCTCTCAGTGCTAAACATCTTGGCATTACTTCCAACCAAGATTATGCACATTGGTACAACCTCAAAAAAACTCTGGGAGCTTATTATTATAAAGCTCCCTAGTTATATACTTAGTTGGAGGTCCTAGATTAGAGTCCCTTTATCCCTCTGGGTCGCCCACCCCTAATGGATGGTTCTCTACTTCCACCTCGATTGCTTGGCACCCTCCTAAATTTTAATTAATTGCCTCTTGGGAGCACAATATGAGAGCCAACTTCTATGATTGTAGTGGTGGTTCTAGTGGAGGCAGTCCTTGTGATGGCCCTCCTCGGCCATGATTTCCCCGTGTCATCACTATTTTGAACTAGTCAAATATTTACATCACAAACAAGGTTCATCAATGCAACTTAGGGCATTCACAATGCTTACTAGAAGACTCACACATACATACATAAGGGTAGGTGTAATTTTATTTCTAAATATGCTTGTTAAACAAGTGTTACTGATATTGAGTAGATCCTCAAGAATCTACTAAATCCTCTCAGGTGTGAGCTCCATGTAATCTATTAAATTCTCTCTGATTACTAGTTAGGTTAACATTGCAATGCACTTACGAGCCACTCATATGTGTTTCTAGAATCAAATTTTTCCTCTTGTAAACATAATTAATTAAATTATTAGTCTTAATTTTAATTACTTAATCCTTCATTAACCTTTAATTTTAATTATTAATGTTAAGTCATTAAATTAAATGATGTTTAATAAGATAAATTAATTTAATTATTTTTAATATATATATATATATATATATATATAATCAAATAATTTAAAAAAAACCAACCATGTAGGGCAGGGCATTTCATGAGGCCCACATGCCACCATAGTACCAACATCAAACCAGAAAGACTGCTTAGGGCCATGATAAAGAGTAAGCTCTCTTGATCAACGTTCATTCTTGAGAAGCTATATCCTCATTTTGACTTGAAATTGTTCTCATGCTTGGTCATGGAATATTGGAATGGTCAAGATATTCATACATTTCAATAACATCAGTTTGCCAAGCAATTTTCTTAAGAGGCTGTAAGGTGTACACCTTCTCACTCAAATTGAAAAATATTTAGTTTTCCAGTTATAATCTATTTATTTATTTATTTTAACATATTTGGTATGTTTTTTTTTTTTCATAATAGTTCGGTTATGATATATTATCTGAAAAAGAGGAGAGGATGGGAACTTCCTTGATACAAAATCACTCCACACAACTTACATAATAGATTTAGATGCTGGGAGTGCGTTGCTACTAGAGTACTACTATTACTACTACTTCTAACAAGCCTTTCTGAAGTGGAGACTATTGCATTTGTGCTATACTGTCTTACAAACTATTCTAGCAAGATAATGCATTTTGTTTTCATAATTAACTAGATTAGCACCTAATGACCTGTAGACAAGACATAGAGAGCTAGAGAGGGAGAAAATTCATTTGTTGACTGTGTTTTCGCTGTCTCTATGGCCACTCCCTTGGTCCATAAAGTTGGATCCTCGCTCAGATCTTTTGGTGAGAACATATTGTAGGTAATTGATAGTCCCTTCCAGGTGGGTGCAACAATTTTTTACCTCCAGTAAGTCCTTGTTGCATGTGTTTCACTGTTATCGAAGGAGGGCCATTTCCTCCTTAGTGCGCACCTTTTCCTGAAGCATCTGGTTCTTCAAACTTTCAATAACCACTCTATGTGATTTGCAGAATGAACAAGGATGGTTTTTATCATCAGAGGGGTCCATGAGATTGAGGAGGGAAAGAGAGAATGTATTGCTTCCTTTTCTTTGAGGAGTAGATGGCGCTGTTTTATAATTAACAATAGTGGATCCTTGTCTGTTATGTGTATTTCTGACAACAGTTGTGAAGGACAGGATGGTGGAATTTCACAAATGGAGAAAGTTGTTGGGAGAGGGAGGAATATGCATGCAAGAGTAGAAGAGATGAAATCATAATGAAAATGTTGAAAAGTGAGACAGAATGTCAATGTCTGATTCAAAGACTGTGAATAACATATGTGTTTGAGAAAGATAATGCTGAGGAGATAGATCGCACTTGAAAGCAGAGGCGAGGAGGAACCAAGCTGCAGGGGAGGTGGCTACCTTGGATTCCAAACAAAAGATACATATGTGGATATTTGGGGGCTATGAGGCAAATTTAAGAAGAGAGGAGTGCTATAATGATGACGGATCATGGGAGGGATGCAGAGATTCTGAGTTTGAGTACTCTGAAAAAAGATGCGGAAAATATTTGGAGGATTTTGAATAAGAGTTTCGAGGATATTTTTGCAAGTGAAATAAGAGGATCGAGTCATATCATGTTTGCGGAGATGCTGTCCTATGTATGGATGGTAAGACATCATGGAAAAGTGAGATAATTTCCATCAAGGGATGGGGAGGAGTGTGATATTCCCATAAATTTTAGCCTGCCCAATGTTTCTGTGGACTCCTTCATTAGCCTGAATATCAACTTGATTATTATTTCTTGTTAAGATATGATAGTAGTCTATCTTCCTGATCTGTTTTTCATATTGTTTAGCTCTGCTCAATATTTGGTAGAGTTTTGCATTCTTTCAGAAAGTTCTACTCACCATTACATGGATGACAATAGAGGAGTCCCCAAGAATTATTGCACTATGAATTTTCCTGTCTTTTAGAATTTTCATGCCCAGGAGAAGGCCATAAGCCTCCGCTCTGTTATTTGACATTGTCCCCATCCCCCAATTAAATTAAATATGACAAGAGTTGTCTCTTTGGGATATTACTCCACCAGCTCTAGCTTTTCCCGGGTTCTTCTGGGAGGCTCCGTCGAAGAAGAGGCAAGGCTTATTGAGGGAATTAATCCACCTTTGAAATTATTCCTCATCCTTTCTGATTTTCCAGGTTGGGTCTACCTTTGTGACTTTTTCCATTTGGTGAATTTTGATCTTGTTAATTGCAAAGCTGATCCAAATTCTTTCATCATGCTGCAATTGACTCATGTCAATTCCATTTAACCCTTTTTTTAAGAGGAACTTTGTTATATAACCCCATGATTTTGAAGTTACTCTGTTCACTGTTCACTTTTTGTTTTTGAATACTTTCCCATTCCTAGCAAGCCAGATTTTCCAACATAGGAAGGAGGGGATTTTGGTCCAGAACTTTTGTATTGTAGTTTTTTTTTAAAGGTGTGGGGATAGCTAATCCTCCATTTACTTATGAATTGATTTAGAGAGAGGTTTTAATTCAAATTTACTTCAATTTGAGACACAATTTTCTCCCAACACTCTCTAGAGAATGAGCACTCTAGGAAGAGATGCTGAATGGTTTCTTCCTCTTGCAAGCAAAGTGGAAATTGAGATGGGCCATAGATTCATTTTTTTTTAAAATTATATGCTGTGAGTGATTTGATATGAAGGAGGGTCCATAGGAAAATATTGATTTTTGGGAGAGTTTCCACCTTCTAAGCATACTTCCAATACTGCCATTCTTGCTGCCTCTACTGTTCTTAAATCTTTTCATAGCCTGAATTTACTAAATAGTCTCCTCCTGTAGGAACCCATAAATAAGTTTCGTGAATATTCTTGGCTATAGGAGCAGCTCCAAATAAGAGAGAAATCATGGAGTTCCATTAGTCAATGAGATCAATAAGCAAGTTGGGTATGTACTATTATTTCCAAGTTCCATCATTCTCCCATTTAGATATGTCACCCAATTTTGTGTAGCCTTCCACTGTCATCCAACTCTTTAAGTCATGAATTTCTGGGTTGCTGCCCAAGGGAGGGTTTCCCATGATGCTATCTGTCCACAAGCTAATTTTTCCTCCATTCCATGGCCTTGTTAAGATGTTTTCCTTGATAATCGAGATTGTGTCGGAGATGAGTTTCCAGATTTGAGAGCACGGTCTTATGTGAGGGATTATTTCCAATAGGGAAATTCTTGGGGCATTGAGATATTTTGCCTCTAAGGCTTCTTTCCACCATCATCTTTCTCCAATGAGAAACCTCCAGGAAATATTGGTTCCCAGAGCTAGATTCATATTCCTAGGAGTTATAATGGATAAACCTATATTTTTGTAATGGGCTGTAACCTGGTTCCAATTGAAAAGGTTGAAATTTTTTGTTTCAGATTTGCCTCCCTGCCATAGGAAGCTTCTAATGATGATTTCGATTTGCTTGTGTATGCTTGTTGGCTCTGCTATTAAATAAAAATTATTTAGGGGCAGGGCTGAAAGTATTGATTTTATGAGAGTGATTCTCCCTGCTTGGTTTAACCATATCACCCCCCATGCTTGAATTTTATTTTTCATTTTCTCGGCATACTAGCTCCATATCTCAGTTTTTAAAGTTTTCTTGGTGATGCGTAGCCCAAGGTATTGGAAGTAGCTCCAGTTATCCTGGAAGGGAATTTCAGAATTTGTGACATTTTTTGGAGAGTTCTTGGAGGGGTATTCCAACTGTATATACAAATTTTCCCATGGCTAATCAGCCCTTCCGAGACATCCATGAAATTTTCTAGGAAAAATTTAAATCTTCGAGCAACTATGCAAGATGCACCTCCCATGAGAAGGGTTTCATCTAAAAATAATGAATGGTTCATTCTTTTGGTACCACTGCTTATGGCTAGGCCTGTCAAGGAAGATTTTATTTTGCTGTGCTCCAACTTTTTGCTTAGGGAATCATCCATTAGAATTTAGAGGAAAGGAGACAAGGGGAAGCCTTGTCGGAGTCCTCTAGAGCTTTGAAAGTACTCATAAGGTCTTCCATTAACAAGAGGGACTATCCATGGCCCAATAGTGCATGCCTTGATTGTGCCTATGAAGTCTTCAGAGAATCCAAATATATTTAGAACAACAACAAGGTATGTGAGATTGACTCTATCAAATACGTTGGCCATGTCCATTTTTAAAATAAAGCCTTGTTCATTGCAGGAGTAACTTGAATGAAGGGCCTCTTGGACAAGGATGATGTTGTCAACAATTTGATGGTTTAGAAAAAAAACCTCCCTGGTTTTCAGAGATGAGGGAGTGGAGAAGAGGTTTAAGTCTTCCAGCTAAGATTTTGGAGATGATTTTGTAGGAAGCATTACATAAGGAGATTGGGCGAAATCTATTGAGAGTGTAGGGGCGAGGTTCTTTTGGAATGAGGGCGAGAAAGGTATAATTTGTGAATCCTCCCACATTTTTCTTTTTGATGACGTATCTAATCATTTTTAATAGGTCCATATGGATGAAGGTCCCATACAACTGCCATTACTTCTTTTTGAGTGACTTCTCTAGAGAGGTCTTTGTTTTTTTCCTAATCAATTAATTTTGGAATATGCGCTAATAATTACTCCAGATTTTCTTGGCTATCCACAACTGTTAGAAGAGTTTTAAAATGCTGGAAGGCTTATTTTTTAATGTCTTCTTTCCCCTTTATTTCGATCCCTCCTTCTCTCGTGATTTTTTCTATATTATTTTTTATCATTCTTGTTTTGGCTGAATTGTGAAAGAAGGTAGTGTTTTTGTCACCAGCTTGTATCCATAGCTGCCTTGACTTCAACCTCCATGTTCCTTCCTCTTGTCTGATATTCCTATAAATTTTCAAATGGGTCTCTTTTTCCTTTGCTAAACTTTCGATTGTGTTATCCATGTTTTCCATTCCCTCTTGTATTTTTGCTAATTCTTGTTGCAACTCCTCTTTTTCTCTTTGCGGTTCCTTATAGTTGGCCTTTGCCCAATATTTCAGTCTTACTCTGGTGAATTTTATTTTTGTTTCCCATATGTAGCTAGGAGATCCATTACTTTTCTGCTTCCATATTTTTTCAACCTCTTGTTTTACCTCTTCATGGCTGCTCCATAGATGATTATATTTGGAGGGAAGAGGCCCAAAGTTTTCAGTTGTTCCAAGTTCAATGGAGACCGGTTTGTGATTTGAGGCTGCTGATGGGATGATTTTAGAGGAGAATTTTCTAAATTTGGCCACCATGCTGTCCCTAATGAGAATTCTGTCCAACCTCTCTTTGATGTTGGCCTTCCCTAGTCTCTTTTTATCCCAAGTGTATTTCCCATTTTTGGGAGGAATGTCCAAAAGGTTGCACTGCTCAATAATTCCTTCAAGGACATCTCTGTATGGATCTGGCTGAAAAATGCCTCCTCTTTTTTCTTCTGACTTAAGAATGAGATTTAGATCTCCTCCAAGGATAAGGTTCTCTTCTTGGTATTCCATTGCGGTTTCTTTTAGATTCTTCCAACAAATTTCTTTATCCCTATAGTGGTTTGGAGAATAGATGTTATATATGCTGATTTTTTTTCCATTGGCTGCATTTTCCATATTTGTATTGATCTAGTGGGCTTTCGTTGTTGAGTTATTCATTTTCCATTTTCCTTTTTTCCAAAGAGTGCAAATCCCACCAGATGCTCCATTTGCTGAAATAGATTTTCCTTCATGATTTTTAATTTTTTCTATGATATTGTCCATCTCTTGGCTGGTAATATTTGTCTCTTGGATAAGGAGGATGTCTAGTTTTTATTTTTTTATGAGGTATTTTAATCATATTTGGTATGTTAATTCATATCTTGCTTGAGTTAATACACTGGCATTTGTGCTTTAACATATGTGCGTATGGTCTCTTTAACATGATAATGATTTTTACTGCATTCTACACCTAACTGTATCTCTTGTATGTGCTTCATCTAAGACCCATAAGGTTTTCCAATCACAAGACGGTTTACCGTTACCTATGATAGCTCTAGATTATCTATCAATTCATTTTGTGTTTGGGACAACGAAAAATATTTCTCCATCTCTTTTCCATGCATTTCCCTTGTGGCCCAACTTCAAAATTTGCTAAATATTTTCTTAAATGCATTATTCCTATTATTAATTTGCATCTATTTTTTTTCTGAAGCCATATCTAATCTAATTTAATTATTTCCTAACTACATAGCTAGAGAAAAATCCGTTTCTTATCCATTTTGCGAAGGCACGTGCACATATCCTCCTTGGAATTAACCTAAAAACAAGGAAGTATAGCTTACAAGTGTTTTACCAAATTGGAAGAAAAAAATATGGATTACGAGAATGTGGAAACTAGTGGTGTTGGTTGGAGAAAAAGTCAAGGAAACTAATAACTTGAAGGTATGAGTTAACTGTCCACATCAATCTCATAGGAACATGGTTTTAAGATGGGAAATCTCTTTATACTCTCTTTTCCTACCTAGTGTTAGGTCCATATAATACTAGTTTATTCCCATTATTGCTATTGTTAGTATATCCCCCTATTGTTATTGTTGTGCCCATGTATCCCCCATGTTTTTATTTTTGTCCCCCATAGAAGCCCTCTATTGTTATTGTTGTGCCCTTAAATTATTATTGTTATGTAGGCTCTAATTATATTGTGACCCCTTAGACTCCTATATATATCAAGGAGGTCTTATCATTTGTATAATTTAAGAATGGTTCATTTATGTGATGGAAATGAGGATTCCCCCTCGAAGAGGCTAATTTTGAAGTCGTTGATCTATCTGTTTGGTGACATAGTTACATAACATTTGGTATCAGAGCTTTGGATTCTAGGGTTTCCTTGTTGCAAACATGGCATCTTGGCCTTTTCGCATAATTTTTTTTCTACGAAGTTTCAAAAGATGAAACGTTTATCACATGGAGTCAAAATCCTGATGAACTTCCTGTAAAATTTTTAGATATTGGTTCACTACATTTTCATAGATATGATCCGAATAAGTTAGGGTTTTTGCATGCTCCAGAATTCAGTCTCAAATAGGTGACCTTGGGAAAATCGTCATAACTTCCTATAAGAGAATCATATTTGAATTTTTTAACAAAGGACCAAAATTGCACGAAATTTAGTATTTCGTGTATTGTTTTCAGGGCCAAAAGTCAAAACAGTGACACGTGGCAATCTGTACAATTTTTCTCTACTAAACCAATCCATAATCAGGTCATCGTGGGAGATTGGGAATCACTTTACCTTGAAGAATAAAAATTTGGTCTGACTTGTGGCATTAGAAAGAAGACTCAGAGGAATACCACTAGGTTGAATTTCATATCATGGAGAGCTGAAATTATAGAGATACAACCGTTCCAATATTTAGCTTCAAAAAACAAGGAAAAAAGGTGAGTATGTATATTTAATTTTCATAAATTTTGTTTGAAAAATCAGTTTGAAGTGATTCATGGGGCATAGTGAAGCATAAATATCATTGTTTGATTCCAAAATGCCTCAAAACAAAAAAATGGATGCACCTAGTAAGCAACAAGAAAGCTCTTCTATGACACATGAATAATAGGAAGAAATGCAACATGATATATCAAATTTACGAAACCAAGTGCAACAAATTTGGGTTTTGAAAAAAGTAAAGAAAAATGAATTGGAAGCCATGATGAATGTTAATATAGATGGTATAAAAAGGGACATGGGAGTTTTTAACGATGGTTAAAAGTAGACATGGAAGAAATGATGAATGTCAAAGGGGTTGAAGCCTAATGTTTAGAAAAGTTGTTAGAAGAAAGGCTTCCTAGTGGTGACAAGGTAATCCATGAAAATCATGATGAGGAAGTAATGAATATGAATTATAATTTTAGAGACTCCAATGCTGGGTTTAAGAACCAACACATTCCAAATATCGATATGAGGAAGTTTGATGGCAAGGATCCGGTAACATGGATACTACAGATGGAGCGATATTTTGATTGCCATGATGTGCAACACACACAAAAGGTACACATTGCAACTTTATTTTTAGAACCAAAACAATTTTTATGGTATTGATGGCTTTATTCTCATAAACTACTTGTCACTTGATCAATTTTTATGGAGGAAATGATAACACATTATGAGGATACAAAGATCAACACCTTCTTTAGCAAGTTGATAAATCTCAAACAAAGGGTTCAATGGCAGAGCACATTGAGGAATTCCAAAAATTGAATATTAGTGTAACTAATATTCTAGAGGAGCACAAGATTGATGTATTCATAGGGAATTTGAAGGATAAAATCCAACATGAGGTTCTCCTTTGGGAACCTGATTCACTGAGAAGGCATTCAGGGCGGCAAGAAAAGTTAAAATCAAAATTATGGAAACAAGGAAGTCTACCACTCACAACTATAAAGATGGAAGTGTTGTTGCTCCTATCCTTCCACAACATACAAGTTTGATGCCATAACAATCGGCGGAAAAAAGAGCAAAAGGTTTTTTTTTTACAATTGTGATAACAAATACACTAAAGGTCATAAGTGTGCTGAGAAGAAATTATTCTACATAGTTAGTGAAGAGGAGGAAGAAAAGGAACAAGAAACATAAAAAAAGAGGATATACCCCAGGAACTAACCCCCGAGAAATAAGAAACGAATCCAACCATATCTTGCAATGCATTGGCAGGAATTACCACTCCTAAATTGCTAAAGATAGAAGGATATATCAAGAAGAAAAAGGTAATAGTGCTAATTGATTCAGGTAGTACTCATAATTTTATTCATTGTAAGATAACCAAGGAATTGAATTGCTTCCTATATCTAGCACCAGAGTGTCAAGTGATGGTTGCAAATGGAGGAAATATAAATTCCTCTAGAAAGTGCCATAATATCAAGTTAACCATGGGGGAGTATGTATTGAATAGTCCAATTCTTTCCATTCCAATGGGTAGTGCTGATGTTGTACTAGGAGTCCAATGGTTACAATATTTGGAAATGATAGCTTTTAATTTTCAGGAACTTTTCTTGAATTTTTTTTGGGAAGGAAAGGATGTTGAATTAAGGGATATCATAGGGAAACCAGAAAATATAATAAGCTCTAATAGCATGACAAAACTTCTGAAGAAATAAAAATGGGCGTAATTTTACAATTATGCTCACTAGAGGTTCAAACATCAAAATAATTTATTTCTCCAAATCTCCAAAAAGTGTTAGACAATCATTCCAAGGTATTTGAGTCTCCCAAATGCCTCCCACCTATTCGTCATCCTGATCATGCTATTCATTTGATACCAGGAAGTTTCCTCCAAACATCAGACCTTATAGATATCCCTATGCCCAAAAGAGTGAAAATGAATGTATGGTTGCAGAAATTCCAGAAGCTGGTTTAATTCAACCTAGTCAAAGTTATTTCTTTGCTCCAGTAGTATTGGTGCACAAGAAGGATGGATCATGGCGTATGTGTCAGGATTATAGGGAGCTCAAAAAACTTAGTATTAAACATAAATTTCCCATTCCTATAATTGGTGAATTGTTGGATGAATTACATGGAGAAATTTACTTCACCAACTTGAATCTTTGTTCATGATATCATAAAATTAGAATGAAGACTGAAGACATTCCTAAAACAACATTCATAACTCATGAGGGTAATTATGAATTTTTTGTCATGCCTTTTGGCCTTACTAATGCACCATCAACATTTCAAGGTTTGAGGAATTCCATTTTCAAACCCCTCCTTAGAAAATTTGTGTTAGTATGTTTTGGTGATATACTAATATACAACAAGTCTTGGAAGGATCATGTTCAACATGTTGAAAGGGTGCTCAAACTATTGGAGGAGAAACAATTATATGCAAAAACCTCCAAATCTTTCTTTGGAGTATAGGAGGTGGAATATTTGGGTCATATTGTATCTCATGAGGGTGTTAAGGTAGACCCTAAAAAATTAAAGCCATTAAGGAATGGAAAATCCCTACAACCATAAAGCATCTTCGAGGATTTCTCAGGTTGATATGGTATTATCACAAGTTTTTTAAGAATTATCGGCGTATAACAACACCTCTAACAACATTATTGAAGAAAGATGCACTTTCTTGGACTCTAGAAGCAAATAAGGCCTTTGAACATTTGAAAGAGGCATTGCGCCAAACACCAGTCTTAGCTATTCTTGACTTCATAAATACCTTTATTATGGAATGTGATACCTCAAGAAATGGAATTTGTCTTGTTTTAATGAAAGAAGGAATACCAATTTCTTTTGAAAGTTGTCCAATCAAATGAAAGTATTTACACAAAATTATTTATGAGAAGGGAATGTTGGAAATAATACATGCACTAAAGCAATGCAAACCTTACATGATGGGAAAACACTTCAAGGTAAAAACAAATCATGATAGTATTAAATAATTTTTGGAACAAATATTATCTTCAAAAGAGCAGCAAAAATGGGTCACAAAGATGTTGGGTTATGACTTTGAAATCATCTACAAGAAATGGAAGAAATTTTTTGTTGCAAATTCACTTTCAAGAAAGGATGAGGATGCGGAAGCATTTATTTGTTCCATTTCTATTATCCAACCTGATTTGATAAATAAAGAAAGGGATGAATGGAAGAATGAAGAAGAGGTGTGGACACTCATTCAAATTACAGCAAGATCCCAGTACATCTGATACATTTAGTTGGAAAAATTATTCATTATGGTACAAATATTGCTTATATATTTGTAAGAATTCCCACAGGGTCAAGAAGGAATTTTTCTGGAATGGCCTTAAATATGCTATTTAGAAGTTTGTGGCAGAATGTTTGGTTTCCCAACAAAATAAAGTTGATACAATTAAGACCCTGGGTCTGTTATAACCTTTAGCCATTCGAATTTAGCATTGGGAGGAGGTCTCAATGGATTTTATCATAGGTTTACCCAAGTCTAAAGGAAGGAGTGTCATCATGGTGGTAGTTGATATAATTACCAACTATACACATTTTTGTGCATTATCTCATTTTTTAAAGCCAATATAGTTGCTACTACATTTACGGAAACAATTCAAAAGCTACATAGAAACCCAAATATTATTGTAAGTGGCAGAGATCCCATTTTCACCGGAAATTTTTTGACGAAATTATTTTCTTGTCTTGGTACTTAATTAGCTCATAGTTAATCTTATCATCCTGAATCTGACGAGAAAAATAAGATAGTGAATAAATGTTTGTAAGGATATATTCGTTGCTTTGTATTTGATACATAAACACTTCCTTCCATACTGCAGCAAAGATGACCCCATTTATGGTACTTTATGGATATCATCCACTATTTATCACATAATCTATAAGAGAAAAATATAAGGTTCAAGAAGTGGAATATCACATCTAGCATCAACAAAAAATTCTCTAAATATTAAAGGATAACCTCACTATGGCACAAAATCAAATGAAACAACAAGTAGATCAACATCATAGTGAAAAAGTTTTGATGTAGGCGACTCAGTATTTTTATGGCTACAACCATACAAACAAATGTCCCTCAAGCATGCTAAGAAGGATAATAAATTATCACCCTAGTACTACGGTCCTTACAAGGTGTTGCAAAATATTGGTACTATGGCATACAAATTGGAGTTTCCTGCATCTTCCCGAGTACACCTAGTTTTCCATTTTTCATGCTTAAAGAAGGTTATTTGTGACAAGATCCCTATTCAAACAATGTTTCCAGAAATTGATGAAGAAGAAAAAAACATATTTGAGCCTAAATCAGTCTTGGAAACAAGAACCTGACCGCTACGAAATCGACTAATTTCAAAGTATCTCATTAAGTGGAATAAATTACTTGTTGCAGACTCCACATGAGAGGATGATAATTTTATACAAAAGCCTCCGAAACTACTCAAGTGTTGAGGAATTTTTTTTTTTGAAGGAGAGGGGCATGTTAGGTCCCTATAATACTAGTGTATTCCCCTTTTTTATTGTTAGTATATCCTCCTATTGTTATTGTTGTGCCCATGTATTCCCCATGTTGAAATCCACCCCCCCCGCCAAAAGCCCACTATTGTTATTGTTGTGCCCTTACATTATTATTGTTACATAAGATCTGATTATATTGTGACCCCTTAGACTCCTATATATACCAAGGAGGTCTTATCATTTGTATCATTCAAGAATTGTTCATTTATGTGATGTAAAGGAGGTTTCCTCCTCGAAGTGGCTAATTTTGAAGTCGTATGGTTACATAACACCTAGTTACCAAAGTATTATGCCTTTATCTTGAAGAGAACCTCATGTCCTTTTAGGAAGGCACTAATAAATTTTTGGCAAAGGATATGGTGAATCTGAGATAGGAAGGGGTGCTTTGGTCGATATTGAATTAACACTACTTTTTTCGGCTTATTTGAGGTGAAATACTTGACTCTACCAGTCAAATGATCGAAAGCCCTTTTATTACATTTCCAACACTATTTGGTGATGTTGGGAACCACTGTTAACATCCCCTCGATGCTTGTTCCTTTGATGGGTGGCAACAATTCAGATAAGGCTAAGGTAATCCAAATATTAATGTTTGTAGCATGTCTTAGTATACTATTCCCAATGAAATTTGGTAGTAGGTGATCAGATTCCCAAATAAGTAATCTACAAGGTCCATCTAATCACTCCTAGACACATAAAAGGCATGCAAAAACCACTCCTACAACAACCAAGGAGAAAAATGACAACCAGGCATAATCAAATAATGAGAAAGGCATGGTAATCAAAACTAAGTAAAAGCATAGGAATAAATCACCTCTCGTATAGGGTTCAAGTTAACCTATATCCTCCCATCCTATCTGTCCTCTGCTGCAATATACTTATATGGCATCGATTATAATTATCTAAACACTAATATAAATGAAATGGCAGAAGCATCAACTATATCGATTTAACTTCCTTAGTTGGAAACTGGTAATCATCGTCACACCTCTAGGGGAGTGTATCCCTCATAGACCTCCCATGACTCTAGGTTTGAAGATTATACAGTGGGAAATTTCTCCAACCCTCCTCAACGAGCTAAGGTCAACACCTTAACATAGACCACACTACAACACTATTCTTGTCATCAAATTATCTAGATAGGCAGTCATGTCACATGTAATCTGCACCTTACCTAATGCCATAACCATGCACATAAATTAATACAAAATATAATTGAACAAGATACCTCATACCATTACTCATTTGATGTCTAACATCGACCGATTTCTAGCATGGGCATCTAGCTATTACATAGCCTCCTTCGAGCCTATAGGTTAGTTCTCATCCAAGCATACAACAATAACATATATATATTTTTATGTCGTTCACAAGCCCAAATATTGGTTACTTTTACATCCATGAGATATTTGTACCAGGAAGATCCACTCGAAGGGATCACTAACTCGGATGAATTGGGAACTTTTTTTCAACTTATATACTATGACAAAGATGCCAATGTGCATTTGTGACGTGAGTGGAAAACCTACAACAAAATCAATAGAGATGACCTCCCATTTAGACATAGGGATTTTTTGTATTTTTTAGATTCCTACTGGGTGGTTATGGTCAACCTTCATTGGATAACATTCAAGACACCTAGCAAAAAACTGGACTACATCACGCTTCATGCCTACCCAAAATAAAATATTCTTCGTGTTAGTACACATCTTCTTCATGCCAAGATGTTCACAATAAAGTGCTCTATGTGACTCGTCAAGGATGGTTCTTTATATACTCCCTTCCTTAAGGATGTACATTATTCCTTGAAATCTTAATAACCCATCTCGCTCAAGGGAATAACCGTTAAAATTTTATTTTATTTTCTTCCCACCATGGAGTGTTGATGTAACCTTTAGATCTTAACTTTCTCCAAATAGTTTTTCTATAACACTCTCCCTCAAATTGACCCTCGAGGGTACTGTTGAGGCCTCATAATTCCTTTGCAACAACATGGGGGAAAACCACCTAGTCCAGACCTTAGAGCAAGTCCTTTTTCGTTTGGTGTGGTGGCTCCGACTAGGGATAAAGGGACTAGTTTCCCAATAAGGATGTTTTTGGGGTGTGTTTTGCTTATATAACATGCAAATGGGAATTTATTTAATCTATAATATGCATTTATCTAAAAATATCTATTCTATTATATACTTGGGGTGTTCATTCCTTTATACAATCTAAAAATATATCTTCCAACTATTAGTAATGAAGATTATTGAAAAGTTGAAAGAGATGAAAATTATGTAAAGATAATTCTTTTAACAAAGTATTTTGATTAAAAGAATTGTGAAATGTATATCGCATTTATAGGTTTGGTTATATATAAGATAAGATATCATAAACAAATATCAGTACAAAAGTGCATTTAACATTCATTTATGATAACAATTCAAATATATAATGCAGATAAAAAGATAACTATCAATCTAAAAATCAAAACTTAATATAATGTGTATAAGTACCAAATATACGAGGTCCTACTCATTCAAACTGACAGTATTTTTATGTTCCCCTTCAGTTTCAAGAAATTTAAAGAGTACTATAGTGCAAATTTAGTTAAACAACTTCAAATGTCAAAAGATAACATATTTCGTTCCATTAATCCATCAAAGCATTCACAAACTTACAGACGTGCATTCTTTGCAAATGTTTTTGACAAATTTCTGGACCCTTCTCTAAATGCATGAGAAGGGTCTAAACACTAAACTACAATATGTTTAATAATTGACTATTACATAAAAATAGAGGAAGTTTCAAACAACCATCCTCATAAGGAGAAAAATTAAACTACAATCTAGGAAATAAAATAACAACATGATTATGTGTGATGATCCTCTTTGCGCATTTAATCTCGGAGCTGAAAAATATCCACCATTGGATTTAGCTCAGCTGTCTACGTAATTCTTGATTTGATATGGCTTTTGAACACGGCATTCGAAAGTGCTGGCTACAATTTCTTTGTTGAAACAGTTAATGGCTGCAGATTTAGGCATTGATGATAAGGTTTTATCAGAAAATTCCAGTAATTTTCTTGATCAAACTTATTTATCTTTTTAATCATTTCCTCCTGCATCTCTGTACTTTTATTCCATTGTGTTTCGAATGGTTTGAGCTCTGAGAGAAATGCAACTGTGGATTCTTTAATAAGTTCAGCTTTCAAAATATTTTCATTAACAAATTCAATAATTTCATTTGTTAACCTTGATGTGTTTATCGTTGCCTTTTCTGCTTGTCTTAGCTGTACTTCCCAATACTTAAATAAAATCTCTTTGTGAAATTTATCTATCTGGGGTAGGTCGGCTTTATTTCCTAAGTCAGATCCTTGCCACTGAATGAAATCGTTAATCTTATTTTCAACTTTCTCACATTCAAGTCTCCTGTTAGCCACTTGTTGGATCAAGATTTTGCTTGTATCATAATAAGAGCTAGTAATTGAAGCTTGTTAACAAAAGGTTTCTTGCTGCTGCTTTAGCTTTACATTCATTTCCAGTGCTTCTTTTATGAAAATCTCTACTTGAGGTTGGCTTTTCAATTTTTCCATTGCTGCTTCAAGCTATGTTTCTTTCTATGTAATATGCACCTGGTGTTTCAAATTCATTCTTTCAAAATCCTTTTGAAATTGAGTCATCTTCATTTCCATCTGCTTGCTGGAGTTAAACTTTTCCTATTTTATCAGTCTCTCCAACTCTTATACTTTGTCTTCTTTTTTCTTTAACAGAAGTTGTACCTCAGTGGATTTGTCAATGGTGGAAGTAGCATATGCTCCTACGTATTATGATAAATTATTCAAATGTTCTAAAGGATAAGCCAAAGGGTATTTCCATAGAACGTCTACAGATTCGTTCATAATATTTGAAACAATTTCATCCATTCTTCTTCTCTTTCTTCTCTTAACTACAACCTTATGACTGGGAAAGTAGAAGACATCAAGTGAGGGTATCTCTTCAATCTGTAAAACGTTATGCTCTGTAGGGTATTCCAAAATGATCTCTTGATCATGAAATTCAGGTACCTATTGTAGTGGAATTGTATTTTCCACTAAATTCTTGGAATGCTCTAGCATTTGGAAACTTGTGGATTCAACAATATTAGGCTTTGGCTGTGGCATTTGTAATGCCTTGGAAAATTTTTCCCATTCATTCTTCAAATATTTTGGCTGAGGATTTTCTGTATGATCGGGTGTTGTTAGGTCCCTATATTGCTAGTATAGTCCCTTATTGTTTTTAGTGTAACCCCATTATTGTTATTATTGTACCCTTTTAACCCCCATATTGCTATTATTGTGCCCTTAAATTATTATTGTTAGGTAAGCTAGGATTACATTGTGGCCCCATGGACTCGTATATATAGAAAGGAGGTTTTGTAATTTGTATCATCCAAGAATTGTTCTGATCCAGGTGGATATTGGTGGCCACCCGCCTATTCCACTTGGGGCCCCACCATTGCCTTTTTCCGTTTTTCAGTTTCGGCACAACTTACTATTTTTAGCAGTTTTTTGGGTCCTGAACTTCTGGAGCTGTTTTGAGGCCCTAAACGACGTTTTTTGGGCATCGCGCCTCCAGCGAATATTATTATGTTTTGAAATTGATATTCATGGCGAAAGTTGTAGTCCTTGGATAGATATTTCTAATGATGTAACATGTGCATCAAACGGAGATAGTATGCCAAAGTTACATCCCTGGGAAGTTGAAACACCAATTTACCCAAACGGGGCCCATAGTTTTTGCGCTTCATCTCCTAGGGTTAGGTTTTTGGATGTTTAGAGTTCTCCATTGTTTCTCAATAATAAATAGGCCCTTGAGCCTCATTGTAACTTAGTTCAGAGGCCTGTAGCCGCCACATCTCTTCTCAGAGATAGGTACTAGCGCCCTAGCTAGTTTTATTTCCATTCTGTCTGTAAGCAAATTTCAGTTCTTTGATATTAATGAAATGTAGTGTTATTTCCGCTGCATCTCTGTATTTATGGTTATATGTTTATTCTGTTGAATTCCTGCATAAATCCGGATCAGTGATATCAGAGCGGTCTGCTTTTTATCGATCCTTCTTTGCATGTCCCCAACGAGGTCAGGGTATAAGGAGCTAGGGCTTGATCCGGTGGAACCTTTGCAAGATCAGCCTCGCAAACCTCGAAGGACACCCATGGGGGATGAAAAGAAATATGAGGGAGTAGGAGATCCTATCAAAATATTGCTTGAGGAGGCCCTCTAAAAATAAAGGAACGCGATGATGGATAACTTTTCTCAAATCCTTCAACGGCTGCCCACCGGTGGCGCATCTGCATCCAGCAGCCACTCTGGAGGCGAGACTCCTTTTAAGGTACAAGTAAATTTTGACATTCCCATATTTGAGGTTCAAATAGACGCAGATGCCGTAGATAGATGGTTGAATCTATTAGAAGGATATTTCTCTGTTCATGACTTTTCAGACCAGGAGAAGATTATTTTTGCACTCCTCAAAGCTAAACCCCATGTTAAGGACGTGGAAACCTACGACGAAACGAGGACAGACGAGAACCCCTCTCTTGTTCTCGGCGGGACCTGGCAAATTCTTCTGAGAGGCAAGTAAAGACGATACTATCTGATGAGGAAACTGAGGACAAATACATCCAATGGACCACGCTGCGGCAACAAAAGGATCAAGATGTGCATGAACTGACGAATCTGTTCCATACCCTGCACACAAAGTTGGGTATTAAATATTCAGAGAGACATTTGGTGCTCAAGTATCCGGTATGCACGGACGTCGGGGAGGAAGCTCAGGTTCTCAACATCTCCTCGCTTGGTATGACATACCAGTATGCTTCCAAGATTGAGAAGAAATCCAAACAGAAGAAGTGAAACTTTGGATCTGTGAATCAAAAGCAAAGGAAAGGTGCTCAAAAAACGTAGAACAAAGGATAGAGCAAAGGCATGGCGGCCCAAGACAACCTGTCAAAGCCACAAGAAAATAACAACACCGCAAAGCCAAAAAAGGACACAGGAAAGTGGTGTGAGTTCCATAAGAGCTCCCTTACATGCAAAGTGGATGTTGGGCTGGCTTGGTCGCTAGTGGCGGAGATGAGGAGCCAGGTTAGATGGTATGAGCTGGGTAGAGCTGAGGAATGAAAAGGGAAACAGATTATTGATGCGGAGCACAACGCCACTGTTGCCACTACGAAGATCCAGAAGGAGGAACCAGAAGATCCAGAGGAGGAGGAATGTCTCTTCCACTCCCAGATGTGGGTAAATGGCTCCCTAGTAGAGTTCATTGTCGAAAATGGGAGCCAAAAGAACCTCATTTCAGTAGACGCCGTGAAGCGATTGGGCTTGTCGACCACAACTCACCCACATCCATACACCATCGGGTGGCTTCACCAAGGACGAGATCTTCGCGTCAGCCAGCAGTGTCGCCTTCCCTATAGCATCAAGCCCAGATCGGAAGAGGTATTATGTGACGTTGCTCCTATTGATGTTTCTGATGTATTATTAGGACAACCATACTTGTGGAAGCGTCATGCTGTGTATGAGTCTCGGCCTCGCGCTGTTATTGTTACTTTGGGAAATAAGTTGTACAGGATACCAGAGGTACCACATCCTGCCACTATCTCTTTGGTTATTGCAAAAAAATGTAGTAAGCTCATTTCCCAAACCAGGAAATTCGTTTTCCTGATGATCCGCCCCTAGGGCAAGAAGAATACTGTGGCCACGACCTCCAGACAAGGCTCCTCTGCACGACAACAACAAATGGATAAGGTTGTGGAGGAGTACGGGGACATCTTCACCTCACCCACAGGGGTTCCTCTGCACTGTCAGGTCAAGCACCCGATTGATCTGACCCCAGGTGCGCTGCTACCCAATGGACCGATCTATCGACGCTCTGTTCTGGAAAATGATGAAATCAAGAGGCAGATTCAGGAGCTGTTGCAGAAAGGTCACATCAGACCAAGTTCATCGCCCTGTGGGAGCCCGATCGTGTTGGTACAGAAGAAGGATGGGATGTGGAGACTCTGTATTGACTATCGGGCGCTGAACAAGATCACTGTCTGGAATAGGTACCCAATCCCACGGATTGATGACCTTCTGGACCAACTCAAAGGTGCAAAATATTTCAGCAAGATTGACTTGAAGTCGGGGTATCACTAGGTACCGATTGAACCCTCCGATGTGTGGAAGACTGCCTTCAAAGCCAAGGAAGGCCTTTTCGAATGGCTGGTCATGCCTTTCGGGTTGACGAATGCTCCCGCCACCTTCATGAGGATGATGGATGACATCTTGCGGCCATTCACCAAATCATTTGTAGTGGTGTACTTGGATGACATTTTGATCTTCAGCCAGACTTGGGAAGAGCACCTTCACCACATCCGACAAGTCCTCCAAACACTGCGGCAACACAAGTTGTGTGCCAATTTGGAGAAGTGCCCTTTTGGCATGACCCAGGTTCAATATCTGGGATACATTATTGATGAAAGGGGGGTGCATGTGGATCCAGCCAAGATCCAAGTCATTCGGGATTGGCCAGCCCCGACTACTATAACAGAGCTTCGCAGCTTTCTGGGTCTTGCTAATTTCTACCGTAGTTTCGTGTTGGGATTCTCTCATATCACTTGGCCCTTGAGTCAAGTCACCAAAGGAGGAGCGAGAGCAAAATTATTTTGGTCGGAACCTCAACAGAAGGCGTTCAAAGAATTGAAAAATCGCCTCTATTCTGCCCCAGTGCTCACCTTACCAGACTTGCAGCAGCCATTTGAGATCGAGACAGATGCCTCTGACTATGCCATTGGGGCAGTTCTTACTCAACAGGGACATCCAGTGGCATATCACAGTGAGACATTGTCTGACACAGTTCGCAAGTATCCCACTTATGACAAAGAAATGTATTCCATTGTGCAAGCTTTTCGACAATGGAAGCATTACATTTTGGGGAAGGAAACAATCATCCACACAGACCACCGGCCCCTATAGTTCATACAGACACAAGGGAAGTTGCGGAATGATCGCCATCAGAAGTGGTCCACATATCTGCAACAGTTTCATTTGAACATCAAGTACAAGAAGGGTAGCACCAATAATGTTGCAGACTGCCTCAGCCGACCACAAATCGTGGCGCTCACCACTATGCTCAACTCTTGTGGGCATGAGACTTCTGATTGGCCGCTTCTCTATGAGAGTGACCCAGAATTCGGCCACACTTACAAGGCACTCTTGGGGGGTAAGCAAGTTCCAAATTTTCACCTCGAAGATGCACTGTTATGTCACCTAGGACACCTTTGTGTTCCTTCAAGCGAGCGTGCCAAGATGATATGGGAAGCACACTACAGTCAAGTCGCTGGGCATTTTGGGGTTGAGAAAATAGTAACAATCCTGAAGAAGTATTTCTATTGGCCGAACCTTCGAAAGGATGTCGAGAAGCACATCAGATCCTGCACTGCTTGTGCCATTTCCAAACCGACCATCAAGAAGCAAGGCCTATATACTCCACTACCTACCCTTAGTCGACCTTGGGAATCCATATCCATGGATTGCATGTCGGGCCTGCCTTCTACTAAGCAGGGAAACAACTGTGTTTTCGTGGGCGTCGACATATTCTTAAAGATGGCCATCATGGCGACCTGCAAGAAGAATATCACAACAGAAGCCACTGCTAAAATCTTCTTTGAACGAGTGCGGGTGCACTTTGGGATCCCACAGTCTATCATATCAGATCGGGATAGCGGGTTCCTCAACACATTTTGGTCTAGCCTCTGGTCGATGTTGGATACCAAGCTCACCAAGTCCACATCTTTCCATCCCCAAACAGATGGCCAGACAGAGGTCGTCAACATAATGCTTGTACACATTCTACGCATGTACAATTCAAAGCATCCATGCACATGGGACGAGAGCCTCCCATATGTACAACATAGTTATAATTGGGCTCTCCACAGTTCAATTGGCCATAGCCCCTTTCAGGTGGGCTTGGGATTCCAGCCACTATGTCCTATTGATGTAGCCATACCATTTGCAGCTGCTCAGGCCGATTCAGCTCATGTCGAGTCTGAAGTTGACAAAGCAAGTAGCTTCATCGAGTGCATTCAATACATCCGCCAGTAGGTTCATGATATATTGGATAGAGCCAATGCCAAGTAAAAGCAACGCCATGATCAACAACAGGTGCCACAAAACTTCCAGGTGGGCGACAAAGTATGGCTACATTTGCAGAAGAAGCGCCTCAGTGGACCCCACCGCAAGCTTCGCCTGCTCTGATACAGGCCGTACACCATCACCAAGGCTGTAGGGAACAATTCCTTTGAGCTCAATATTCCACCATTCCTTGGTCTGCACCCAGTCTTCAATGTGGATCGCCTTCGTCCTTACTTCCCACCTCTAATGGACCCCTCAGACATTGCAGAACAAATCACACCAACAAAGTCAAAACCCAGACTGCATGGAACATGCCACCACAGATTGTATCAGGGACGTGAAAATAAAGATCACTCGCCAACAGAACATCCAACTGTATCGGGTTGTCAAAGCTGGCCAACTCCTGCACCAAGGCAAGTGGTTCACTAGGGACCAAGTTCAGCATAAGTTTCCTCATCTCATGGATGAACTCAACGCAATGGGGACCATTGCTTCCTAAGGGGGGAGGAATGATCCAGGTGGATATTGGTGGCCATCCACCTATTCCACTTAGGGCCCCACCATTGCCTCTTTCAGTTTTTCAGTTTCGGCACAACTTACTATTTTTAGTAGTTTTTCGGGTCCTGAACTTTCGGAGCCGTTTTGAGCCCCTAAACGACAATTTTTGGGTATCGTGCCTCCAGCTACTATCATTTCATTTCAGAATAGACATTCGTGGCGAAAGTTGTAGTCCTTGGATAGATCTTTCTAATGATGTACCACGTGCGTCAAACAGAGATAGTATGCCAAAGTTACGTCCCTGGGAAGTTGAAACACCAATTTACCCAAACGGGGCCCACAGTTTTGGCGCTTCATCTCCTAGGGTTAGGTTTTTGGATGTTTAGAGTTCTCCATTGTTTCTCAATAATAAATAGGCCCTCAAGCCTCATTGTAACTTAGTTCAGAGGCCTGTAGCCACCACATCTCTTCTCAGAGATAGCTACCAGTGCCTTAGCTAGTTTTATTTCCATTCTGTCTGTAAGTAAATTTCAGTTATTTGATATTACTGAAATGAAGTGTTATTTCCATTGCATCTCTGTATTTATGGTTATATGTTTATTCTGTTGCGTTCCTGCATAAATCCGGATCATGTTCATTCATGTAATGTATTGGAGGTTTCCCCCTTGAAGTGGCTTATTTCTAAGGCATTGATATCTCTTTTCTTCTATTTTTGGAGCTGGTTTCACAACATTTGGTATCAGAGCTTTGGATTCTAGGGTTTCATTGATCTAAACAGGTCATCGTGGCATTTTTTCTATAACGTTTTTTATACAAAGGTTAAGAAGCTGAAATATTTAGGGTGTGAAGCCAAAATCTTGAGGAAAATATTCGCAAAATTTTAGAGCTTGGTTCACAATATTTTCAGAGATATGATCTGTGGAAGTTAGGGCTTTTTGCAGGCTCCTGAATTTCACTTAAAACGGTCATCGCATAATTTTCACTATAACGTTTTTTCTATGAAGGTTAAAAAGTTGAAATGTTTAGAGTGCGAAGCCAAGATCCTGAGGAACATTGTCACAAAATTCCAGAGCTTGGTTCACAATATTTTTGGAGATATGATCTGTGGAAGTTAGGTCTTTTTCAGGCTCCCTAATTTCATCTCAAAGAGGTGATCATGGGAAAATATTCATAACACACTCTTTGTGCATCAGATTGAAATTCTATAATAAGTGACTGGAAGTGAATGGACTGTAGTTTCTTGTCTATAAATTTCAGAGCCAAAGGGGCAAACAGTGACACGTGGCAAGTCGTACAAGTTCGCTCTACTGAACTAGTCCATAATTAGGTCATTGTAAGAGATTGGAAATAATTTTTCCTTGAAGAATCCAAATCAAGTTAGACCTATGACATTTGAAAGAAGCTTCAGAGGAATACTACAGGGCCAAATTTCAGATATTGAGGATATTCAAGTATAGTGATAAGTGAATTTCAATATCGAGCTCCTCAAAAGCAAGTAAAAGGTGTGTATTTTTTTTTGAATTGCATAAGTATTGTTTGAAGAATAAAGTTGAATTGATTCCAAGGGCATATTGTAGAATAGATATCAGTATTGGATTCTCAAATGGCCCCTAAAAATAATTCAACACCCATTAAGCCTTTAAAAGGCTCTACTATGACTCATGAAGACGAAGAATGGAAACATGACATATCAAAATTACAAGAGCAAGTGCAACAAATTTCACTCTCGCAAAGGGCAATAAAAAATGACATGGAAGTTTTGAAGAAAGGCGTGGAAACTAAGATGGATGGTTTGAAGAAAGGCGTGTAATATAAGATGGATAGTTTGAAGAATGGCATGGAAGCTAAGATGGATGGCATGGAAGCTGGCATGGAATCTAAGATGGATGACATGGAAGCTAAGATCGATGAAAAAATGGAAAACATGAAGAATGATCTAAAATTATACATGGAAGGTTTGACAAAGTTGATACAAGAAATGTTTCCTAATGGTGAAAATATAGTAGAGGAAACTCATGATGAGAACAAAATAAATGTTAATCGTGATTTCATAAACTCTAATGTTGGAGGGAAGAACCACCATATTCCAAAAATGGATATGAGGAAGTTTGATGGAAAGGATTTTGTAACATGGATACTACAGATGGAGCAATATTTTGATCTCAATAATGTGCAAAACACACAAAAGGTATGCATTGCAACTTTACATTTAGAACAAAATACATTTGTATGGTATCGATGGCTTTGCTCCCGTAAAAAAATTGTCGCTTGGTCAATTTTTACGGAGGAAATGATAGCACATTATGAGGATACAAAGAGCAACACCTTCTTTAGCCAATTGATAAATCTCAAACAAAAGGGCTTAGTGGGGGAGCACATTAAGGACTTCCAAAAATTGAATATAAGGGTAACTGATATTCCAGAGGAACACAGGATTGATCTCTTCATAGGTACTTTAAAGGATAACATCCAACATGAAGTTCGCGTTTTGGAACTTGATTCATTGGAGAAGGCATTCAGGTTGGCAAGAAAAGTTGAATGTAAAATTATGGCGACAAGGAAGCCTACCACTCAATTCTATAAAGAAGGAAGTGTTGCTACGCCTAGATTTCCACAACCTACAAGGTTGACACCACAATAATTGGAAGAAAAAAAGAGCAAAAGGGCTTTGCTACAGTTGTGATAGCAAATACACTAAAGGTCATAAGTGTGCTGAGAAGAAATTATTTTACATAGATTGTGAAGAGGAAGAAGAAAATGAACAAGAATATTCAAAAGAAGAGGATATACACCAGGAACCAACCCTAGAAGAGGAAGAAATGAGTCTGACCATATCGTGTAATGCATTGGCAGGAATTACCACTCCTCAAACTCTCAAGATAGAAGGACATATCAAGAAGAAAAAGGTAATAATGTTGATTGATTCGGGTAGTACCCATAATTTTATTCATTGTAAGGTAGCCAAGGAATTGAATTGTTTCCTATACCCAGCACCAAAATGTCAAGTGATGGTTGCAAATGGAGGAACTATAAATTTCTTTAGAAAATTCCATAATATCAAGCTAAACATGGGGGAATATGTATTGAATAGTCCAATGCTTTTCATTCCTATGGGAGGTGCTGATGTTGTACTAGGATAACAATGGTTACAATATTTGGGGACAATAGCTTTTAATTTTCAAGATCTTTTCTTGAAATTTATTTCAGAAGGAAAGGAAGTCGAATTACGGGGTATTGCAGGGAAGCTAGGAAAGATAATAAGCTCTAATGTCATGAAAAAGCTTCTAAAGAAAGAAAAACGAGGCGTAATTGCACAATTATGCTCACTAGAAGTTCCAACATCAAAATCATCTATTTCTGTAGATCTCCAAAAAGTCTTGGACAATCATTCCAAGTTGTGTGAAACTCCCAAAGGACTCCCACCTTTTCGTGATCATGATCATGCTATTCACTTGATTCCAGGAAGTGTTCCTCCAAACATTAGGCCTTATAGATATCCTTATGTCCAAAAGAGCGAAATTGAACGTATGATTGTAGAAATGTTAGAGGCGGGTATAATTCAACCTAGCCAAAGTTCTTTCTCTACTCCTGTAGTATTGGTACACAAGAAGGATGGATCATGGTGCATGTGTCTGGAATATAGGGAGCTCAATAAGCTCACCATTAAAAACAAATTTCCCATTCCTGTGATTGATGAATTATTGGATGAATTACATGGAGAAATTTATTTTACCAAGTTGGATCTTCGTTCAGGATATCATCAAATTAGAATGAAGACTGAAGATATTCCAAAAACAACATTTCGAACTCATGAGGGTCATTATGAATTTTTGGTCATGCCTTTTGGCATTACCAATGCACCTTCTACATTTCAAGGGTTGATGACTTCCATTTTCAAACCCTTCCTTAGAAAATTTGTGCTAGTATTTTTTGGTGACATACTAATCTACAGCAGGTCTTGGAAGGATCATGTTCAACATGTTGATAGGGTGCTCAAGCTATTGCATGAGAAACAATTATATGCAAAAACATCCAAATGTTTCTTTGGAGTACAAGAGGTGGAATATCTGGGTCATATTGTATCTCACGAGGGTGTTAAGGTAGACCCTAAAAAGTTTAAAGCCATTAAGGAATGGAAAATCCCCACAACCATAAAGAAGTTGCGAGGATTTCTTGTGTTAACAAGGTATTATCACAAGTTTGTTAAGAATTATGGGAGAATAGCAGCACCTCTAACAACATTATTTAAGAAAGATGCATTTTCATGGACTCCTGAAGCAACTAAGACCTTTGAACACCTTAAAGAGGCAATGTGCCTAACACCGATCTTAGCTATGCCAGACTTCACAAAAACCTTTATTATGGAATGTGATGCCTCAGGAAATTTAATTGGTGCTGTTTTAATGCAATAAGGAAGACCCATTGCTTTTGAAAGTCGTCCAATTAAAGGAAAGTATTTACAGAAACCTATTTATGAGAAGGAAATGTTAGCAATACTGCATGAACTAAAGAAATGGCGAACTTACCTAATGGGAAGACACTTCAAGGTAAAAAATGATCATGATAGTCTTAAACACTTTTTGGAACAATGACTATCTTCAGAAGAGCAACAAAAATGGGTCACAAAGATGTTGGGGTATGAATTTTAAATAATCTACAAAAAAGGGAAGCTAAATGTTGTTGCAGATGCACTCTCAAGAAAGAATGAAGAGGTGGAAGCATTGCTTTGTGCCATTTCTATTATCCAACCAGATTGGATAACCGAAGTAAGAGATGAATGGAAGAAGGACGTGTTGGAGTCCCGTGTTTTGATAGTTTGGCAAATCAAAAGACAAGGCAACATCAGAACCAATCTTTAGAGTCCCAGGATCTAGTCCTCCTGTTCTCAGAGAGGGATCTCTCGAATATTTGTTTGCAAAGGTTTATCTTGTGTGTTTTGAGTACTGGTTTTAGACTAGTTATTAAGTGCAGGTGTTTGTTTGTTTGTTTGGATGGAATGGATACAACAGAACATGAAAGGTCTAGGAAAGATACACAGAATGGAGAAACATCAGGTTCATTGGGCAATGGAATCAAAAAGAGGTCATAACATACTCATCAATGGATATGGGATATCAAAGGGCAAATCTAACTTGGCCACAGGATCCTTTTGTTTTTGGAATGAGATGAACATTAATGATTTGGAAAGGGAGGTTTAATTCTCAACAAAGGGAATTCGAAAGCATAATTTGAACAATAAAGAGCTCTTTGATAGACAAGGCTAACCATAAATTCTACAAATCACACCTTTAAGAAAATAATGATTTCAAAACAACTTTTAAAATGAAATCTAAGATTCGGGGAACACCCTATTTCCTCAAATATTTTATTTCAAATGACTTAGAAAACATAAAATATTCACTGATAATTGCAGTCATAGAAGAGGGAACACCTAAAAACATCTATGATCGTAATTATGACGACCTTTAAGCCAACTGTTTAAGTGAGGACAAAGGGCAAGATCAAAACAGACCTCTTTGATTCACTGTAAGCAAAGAACTTCAAAGGGAGACTTCAATAACAATTTTTAAGTGGCAGCAGACAAGCAGGGAGAACCATAAATCATGATGAAACCAACTGTTCGAACTATTAAGGAAATAAACAAGCATGAAGACTAAAGAGAGAGATTAAAGACTCTAAAATACTTCAGTAGAAGAAAACATAAAACAGTGAAGGATGAAAAGGTCTAAGGTGCTTCCAGGAGTCATTTCTTAGCCTAAAAATTTCAACCTACTATAGTAAGAAGTTATGGAACATAATGAAAATAGGGGAAAAACATTAAATAGTTCATAATACTTCACCAACAGCCAAGCTCATGGATCCAATGATAGAGCCTTCTCAGTCACAAGCATGCAACAACATCATCAGGGCTTGCATGACTTCAATTTCTTCTTCAACTTCAACATACTATGCATTTATTTCAGAGAGTTTCAGTATTACAACTGGTGATCAAACACCAACCAACAACTTCTCATCTTCTACAGAAGTATTTATAGAAGAAATGAGGAGGTGGAATGAGATAAAATATCTTCTAAGTTCAATTAATACAGTTTACTATCTCTCGGCCTTTGAGGGGCTCGATAGAGAACATTTTGATGTTTCTCCTGTATTAATTGGTTACATTAACTATTTGAGATTTCTTAGAAAGAAATTGTTGACTTTAAGGCTTTGCGTTATCCTTAACATAACTTCTGTTGACAACTTATAATAAATTTCTTTGGTGGAAATAACTGTTCGGCCGCATTGATGTAAACTCTCTTGGCCAGGCAATAACTCGGCCTCCTTTTGATTGCTTTGAGGCTGTAGGTGGCTTTGTGGTAGCTGGGGGATTCAATTTGCCCCTGATGTGGCAGCGTAGGCTGTTTGACCTAAAACACCCGTAGTATATTTGAATTCTGTGTTTTAGTCTTTAATTAAGCCTAATCTCTGTCTTCTGGTCTTCAAACTTTCTTTAAACGTGAATCAGATGCTTGATTCAGTCAAATTTATGTCTTAATCCTTCCAAACTGTGTTAATAGTCTTTAAATAATTTTCCCTTTGATTCTGCGTTGTCGGTCTGATACTCTTTAATCATATTACTCTTCACGGTGTCTTGTGGATGTGCAGATCCATGAAGGTCTCTTTATGGTATCAGCGCTTCATGATGTGCTGCCTGAGCGTGGTGTTGAAACCTTTAAATGGATCCCTTTAATAAACAAAGCCTAACATATCGTCATCCTTTGGCTTTGATTTTCCATTTAAAACATTAGAAATCCACTAGATCCTGGAAAAACATACAAAAATTATAAAATCCTGCGTTTAATAGGTTTAACTGCTTCAAAGGCTTCAGGGAGGAGCGTGACCGTCGAATGGCAATCATTCGATGGTGGAGATCTGCGTGGAAGAGGTTAAAAAAGGAGAACGGAGGGATATATAAGTCGGACCCGTCGATCTGCAGAGATCGACGGTTGGGAGCGATCCTAGTTGTATAATGAAAAATGATGGAAATACAAAGAAAACAGGTTAAAAACAACTTTAGGCGGAGAAAAATACAGAAAAGGTGAATGGGTTCTAGAAGTAATTTGGGCTGTCGGATGAATGTAGATAGATGGCCCAGATCTAATCGGGGAATCGCAATCGGTGGGGGTAAAAAAGAATAGGGTTGCCGAAAATCTCCGATGCGATTAAACGTAGACCGTTGATTCGTAGATTGAATCAATGGTGGTAAATGAATCGGAGGAAAGCATAAGCGGGGCGAAAGTGCATGAAAAACTCCGATGCGATTGGATTTGGATCGTTGATATGAGGATCAGATCAATGGCGGAGAATGTATCGGAAGATCGCAAATCGGAGATCGCACATAAAAGGTTTAAGTGCGCTTAATGAAAAATATCGATGCGATTGTGCAATCGGGAAGGGCCGATGTGATTGTGTGATCGGAAAAAAGGGCTGATGCGATTTGTGCGATCAGGAGAAGGGCCGATGCGATTGCGTGATCAGGACATCGCAATCGGTGGTGGTAAACACTTTAAACCACACCAATGAAAAGTTTCGATGTGATTGGGCGCTCGGTTGCGGGGCTTTGGTTTTATATAAACCTACGATAACCCCCGGGCTCATGTATATAGGGGCTAATCGGGTTCGGGCCTTCGGGCCTGGGCTTTTTAATCAACCCATTTGAAACTTTTCCGATGCGATAGCGTGATCGGTCTTTTCAATCTACCCATTTTTTATTTAACACGTGATTTTGGTTTTTTAAATCAAAACTTTGGATAGATGGGTTTTTGTATTTACAAAGGAAAAAATGGATCAGGAATGGATTTTCATAAGATTTTAAGTGCCAAAGGCAGGCCCACGGGTTATATGGAAAAATAATGTGATTGGGGTTTATGAGAATAGGCTAATCACATCGAAACTTTTCAAACATGGCAAAGACTTGCGCAGTTAGATTTTTCGCGATGCGATAAGCGCCGAGAAGGGTTAGCGCTTGGTTCTAATGCTAAGGCACATGGAGGGGAAGTGGTTTAGGACTTAGCCCAAAGGGGCTTAAGCTTTATGCAAAAACATGTATGTTTTATGAAAATTTTCAAGGTTTTTAATGGTTTTGGGGGTTCCGATAAGGTTAAAGAGTGAGTCTTTAACTTTGTAAAAGTGATTTTCATGAAGGGAAGAAGAGAAATCATGAAAAAAAGGAGTTTTATGGAGAAAAAGGGGAGAAAATTAAGGTTAGTTTTGAGTGAGAGAAGGGGGGAAAATGATGGTTTCTCAGTAGTCTTTTCTCATGAAATCAACAGAATTTCTGAGTATAAAAAGGGAACAGTAATGAAGATTTTGGACAGAGGCATGAGGCCTCCAAGAGTCTTCAAGAGCCAACACTTTTTAGTAATAAAATTTGTTCTTTGAAGGCTCAAAAAGTCTTAGCCACCTTTTGCTATAACAAATTTTATAGGTGGCTAGCAGGACGAAGAAGTGTGGACAGTCATTCAAAATTTGCAGCAAGATCCTAGTACATCTGATACATTTAGTTGGAAAAATGATTCCTTATGGTACAAAGATCGCTTATATATTTATAATAATTCCGAAGTAAAACAAAAGATTCTTTTGGAATTGCACACTTCTCCTTTAGGAGGACACTCAGGATTTTTAAAAACTTACCACAGGGTGAAGAAAGAATTTTTTTGGGATGGCCTTAAATCTGATATTCAAAATTTTGTGGCGGAATGTTTGGTTTGCCGGCAGAATAAATTTGGGACAATTAAGACCCTGGGTCTTCTACAACCTTTATCCATTCCAAGTCAACGTTGGGAGGAGATTTCAATGGATTTTATCACAGGTTTACCTAAGTCCGAAGGAAAGAGTGTCATCATGGTGGTAGTTGATAGACTTACCAAGTATGCACACTTTTATGCATTATCTAATCCATTTAAAGAAATTACAGTTGCTACTACATTTATGGACACAATTCAAAAGCTACATGGAAACCCAAGGGTTATTGTGAGCGACAAATATCCCATTTTTACTGGAAATTTTTGGACGAAGTTATTTTATTGTTTGGGTACTCAATTAGCTCATAGCTCATTTTATCATCCTCAATCCGATGGTCAAACTGAGATAGTAAATAAATGTTTGGAATGATATCTTCGTTGTTTTGTATCTGATAAACAAACACAATGGGTCAAGTGGTTACCTCTCTCTGAATGGTGGTATAACACTTCCTTCCATACTGCAGCAAAAATGACCCCATTTATGGCACTTTATGGATATCATCCACCATCCATCACATCATCTTTAAGGGAAAATTCGAAGGTTCATGCAGTGGAAGATCACATCGAGCATCA
The DNA here is from genome assembly GCA_034641835.2 of Pinus albicaulis. Lineage (NCBI taxonomy): Eukaryota > Viridiplantae > Streptophyta > Pinopsida > Pinales > Pinaceae > Pinus > Pinus albicaulis. Next base: position 1,403,424,089 of record CM076579.1, on the reverse strand, counting down.
GCAAGAAGTTCTCCAACTCTTAAAGGATAACCTGAATTTGGCACAAAATCGAATGAAACAACAGGCAGATCAACATCGCAGCGAGAGAAGTTTTGATGTAGGAGATTGGGTATTTTACGGCTACAACCATACAAACAAATGTCCCTCAAGCAAGCTAAGAAGGATAATAAATTATCGCCAAAGTACTATGGTCCTTACAAGGTGTTGCAAAAGATTGGTACTATGGCATACAAATTGGAGCTTCTTGCTTCTTCACGAGTGCATCCAGTTTTCGATGTTTCATGCTTAAAGAAGGTTATAGGTGAAAATCTTCCAGTTCAAACAATATTTCCAGAACTTGATGAGGAAGGAAAAATCATATTGGAACCTGAAGCGGTCATGGAAACAAGAACTCGATAACTACATAATCGATCAATTTCAGAGTATCTCATCAAGTGGAAGAACTTACCCATTGAAGATTCTACATGGGAGGATGAGAATTTTATACAGAAGCACCTAGAGCTACTGAAGCATTGAGGACAACACTTTTTTGAAGAAGAGGGGCATGTTAGGTCCCTATATTTCTAGTATAGTCCCTTATTGTTGTTAGTGTAACCCCCTTATTGTTATTATTGTACCCTTGTAACCCCCATATTGTTATTATTGTGCCCTTAAATTATTATTGTTAGGTCGGCTAGGATTACATTGTGGCCCCACTAGGATTACATTATGGCCCCATGGACTCCTATATATAGAAAGGAGGTTTTGTAATTTGTATCATCTAAGAATTATTCATTCATGTAATGTATTGGAGGTTTCCCCCTCGAAGTGGCTTATTTCTAAGGCGTTGATATCTCTTTTCTTCTATTTCTAAGGCGTTGATATCATGAACTTTAGGTACCTATTATAGCGGAATTGCAGTTTCTACTAAATTCTTGGAATGCTCTGGCGTTTGGAAACTTGTGGATTCACCAATATTAGGCTTTAGCTATGGCGTTTGTAATGCCTTGGAAAACTTTTCCCATTCATTCTTCAAATATTTTGGCTGAGGATTTTCTATCTAGTCAGGTGTATTCTGGATATGCTAAAATACTTGAGAGGATGATCCAACTCCATTAATTCCTCCTTCCATTTGCATTTCAATCCCTTTGATCGCTTTATCAATTATTTTCTATGGGCTCTCATTCTTACTCTTGGATTCATTATCAAAGTGATCCAAATTGTGAGAATTATGTTGTGATTTCCCTGACTCGTGATTAGATTTCTCTTGGGATTCATCTTTATACATGTCCTTGGTTTAATTATCTAGACTAATTCTTGGAGTTGGTATGTTGACATCTTCAATAAATAAAAAATCCAAAGGGATTCTTTCTAGTCTTCTATTTCTATATGCTTGGAAAGCCTCAAAGTCATTTTTACTGAGCTGACTGGATGCATTTTCTAGTACATCTGTGAACTTCTCCATGCCTTGAAAGAAATCACCAAACAAATCTATCTCATTCAAGAAATGTTTCAATTTAATCTCAATGATGAAATTCTTAACCACATCATTAGGGTCGAATGGCCTCTTTGGTATTATAGCCAAATTTAATGAAGTAACATTTGCAATTTCCTTGAATTCTTGACCAATATCAAAAAGTGCAAAAGTGCCACACTGCAAAGGGAAAGTAGGCCAAATGGCCTTCTTGGCATCTTTGAGTTGCTTGGAAATGGCACTTACTAGGAGTTGGTAAGCAATTTCCCTAGCCAGGAGTTTATCAAGAACATAATAGGGAAAAACATGGGGAGAAGAATAGCTCCCGAAAACTCTAATATAGGTGAAATTCTCTTCAAAAAACCATCTAGCAACTCAAAAAAGGTCTGTGCTAGCTTCTTTAGAAATCCTAGGTGATTTTTCATTAAATTTAATCTGATGGATAGGTAACATAACTCCATTGAAAATTTTATAGTAATGTAAATGAAAATCAGATTCCCAAAGGGCTCTGTGGTAAATATGGATTGGAGTGGGGTCTTGGGTTGTCCATTTCCATCCCATGATAGGAAAACTTGAGCAAAATAAAATTGCGTCCATAATGTAAGAACTCATGTTGAAGGGGGGTATTGTCCTAGAGGAAACACTTCTTTTACTTCTATAATCCATGATATTTCTGACCAAATTATCAGACAAAATGTTTTCCCAATTCATAATAGAAGAATTGATGATTGTGTCAATTAAAGGGACCCAGTCTATGGAAAACCTAGTGGTATCTTGTTTTGCAACCAATCTACATAAAATTCCAGCAACATAACAATAAGGGGAGGGTAATTGTGCTATCGGGTACATACCAAGTTTGTCCCATTTTAGCTTGCCTTGGTCATCTTTCCATCCCTTTATTACTTTCATGAGGTCTGTATGATTCTTTGTAAAGCTTTGGACAAAAGCTTTATCATAATTATTCTGCGGCATGGGCAAGTGGTACATTGTCCTTAAATCTTCTACAGTGAATGAACCAATATTCTCCAGCTTTGAATTCTTAAATGACCTATTTGCTATGTTAAGGTGGTCAATTACCCACTTTACCATATCTGTGTAGGGGAGAATCTGCGGCCTCGTTGCTATTCTGTGAAGAAACAAGCATGCAACGTCGAAGTAGGATGGGTCTGAGGAAACTGTCGCGTCTGCTGTAGCTATTTTAACTATTATTCTTGGCTCTTCTTCCTCAAAGAGTTGGTACATTTATTCCCATGAAGAACTGCCACAATCCTTGTTGCAGGTCGTATCTGAGAACAATGGAGGCATGTCTGAGTCTTCAGCAGTGGATGTTGGGAAATTTCCTTGCCTTTCTTTGTCATTCCAGTTATTCTCACTCCGTTAGGCAGTTTCCTGAATTCAAGTTAAAAGAGTAAATGCATATCTAAGATGAATGGAGAGAAGGATAGAGTTAAAAAATAAAAATAAAAAATCTGGTGCTCAATTATTCAAAACATGCTCGAAGTAGATATTAATCTTTCGAACCTTACTCCCATTAAATGTTGTTAATAACCCATAACTCTTTCTATCAAATCTCTTACACACCTTTATGTAATATGTCTAATCTATCAATTAGATCTTATAAGAGGTTTATAATATATGAATCATTTTGCGCAATTGAGTAATAAGTGTTAATATCAAAAATTGCAACTTTAAACCGTTACAATTAGTTATGTTTTTTTTTTTTTTTAAAACCGCCGATGAATCTCGCGAAATTTTAATGTGGTATTAAAAATTTACATTTGGTTACTTGTTGTGAAACACGAAATGCACAAAGGAGTGACGTTATTGTGCTTTATCAGACCTTTGGAGCTTTATAATCGCTGTTTTATTGTTTCGTCAGGTCGGACTGATCACAATCTTTACCGAATTTTCATAAGCTGATTCTTTTAAAAGGCGCGATGCGATTTATTTTTAAAGGTATTTTTAAAGCATTTGTAACGGGAATTTTATATAACTCAAAAAGGTTGAAGTGCATATCGCAATTCACAATAATTATATATGTTTTAACAAATTCAGTTTGTAAGTTATGCAATTTGCGATGAGTGCTTTTAAAATCAAAGTGAAAGGGGAAAAACCTTTATTTCCTAAAGTTTTTAGACTTAGGCTAAGATAAAATCATGCTCATAAATTTCTATTTTTTTTAAAAGGGCAGCCATTTAATTTAAATAAATGGGGGGGTATTGTATAGTACAACAATTGGCAATTCACTTGGGAGAACCAACTATCTCTGATTAGTTTTTTTGAAATTTCTAAAAACTTTTTCAAAATAAAAATAGTTGCAGGAATGAATTTCAATAAATAATATCTCACTAAGAAATAAAATATCTCTTGATTATAATTCATAATAATTCCTCTTTTAAAAATAAAAGTATGAATACCTATATCAGTCTTTACTAAGTTCAAAAAGATGAAGCAGGTGGCTTTTTCAGATTAGTTTTATAAATATATAATCTTTTATCACATGTAGAGCCTCTGATCCAATAGGCAATTTAAGCTTTTGGCATGGTTACCTTTTACCCATCAATGATTCATTGTCCCATCAAGTCACTATTACAATATTCAAAAATAAGTTCAATTTTATATACTTTATCTCTTTTGGAACTTGTTGTCTTTTATGTAGATATTTTTCTTTTGTATTTTTAATCACTTAAAAGCCATTGTCTTGGCTTGGTAACCAAATATTGACAATGCCATTCACTGGTTGTAATTAAACTGATCAATTTTCACTTGATGAGACCCCTTGTCCTTTTGATATAATCTCAAGTCATTACCCTATTTTGGTAGGCAATATTGGTAATGTCTGTTCAACTATTTCCCTATGAGCATGGTAAACAAGCTCTTGATGAGACTTATTATATTCTAAGCCTTTTAGCATAATTTTTGAATTACTTTCTAAAAATTGATAATTTTTTTGGATGGGGTGAATCATTGATCCTTTTGAGGATTCTGGATGATATTTTTTAGAGTTTAAGATTTCTTATCTGTAAAAGAGTCTTTACTATGTTAAAGATTATTTTATTGACTGATAACAGAATAACCATGCTTTATAAAGATGAGAGTTCATCAAAGAATAAATAACTTCAGTGAAATTGCAGTTTTCAGAAAAATAGAATCTATTTGATATTTGAATCTTTCGATTGTTTCCTTAACAATTCTTATTTCTATAAGCGATAAATCAAAATTATTTTTTTTGAGATGTTTACTTGAAAAGCCAAAATCAATACTATCCAACTTTTATTTTCCTAAGGAAAAGAAAAGCCATTAATATACAGGGAATAGGAGGGGTTACCTCCTACGAAAACTATTTCTTTAAAATCTGTCCATTAACAGGAAAATAATCTCTTTTTCCTGATAGATCTTGCAATAAAAATGTTTATGGACCTATTTATTCAATGATTTGAAATAGACCTAGCCACAGTCTTTGGAATTTGGTGTGTTTACCTTTTTCCTCATGTGCTTTATCCCATTTCAATACGAGATCACCAATTTGGATTTTTTTTGGAGTGACAGAAGTTGTATCAAATGAAGCTTTAAATAACTATTTATGATGTGCATAAATAACTTTAGTTTTTTCTCTTTCTTCTTCAAGCTTAAGGATTTGAAATTGTCTTACTTGAAAGGAAGAAGAAGGGGATTCATTAGTAAATTGAACTAAGGCAAGATAAGGAATAACTACATTGGTAGGAAGAAAAACTACTTTTCCATAAACAAGATTGAATGGAGAAGTGCCAATGGAGGACTTCTGAGTTATTCGATCTGCCCAAAGAGAAAATGCCAATGACTTGTGCCAATTTCGTTGGTTTTGGTCAACATTTCATTTGATGATTCTAATAAGGTTTTTATTTGTGGATTATGCTAAACCATTTCCTTGTGGATAATAATTAACAAAATATTTAAGTTTAAAGCCTCTTTTGATAGCAAATTATATCATAACAGCTCATGAGAAATAAGATGCATTATGAAACATTAAAGCAGTGGGTAAACCAAACCTAGTTATGATAAATTGATCAATGAACTCAATAATATTCTTAGAGTTGGGTACCTTTACTGGAATTTCCGCCACCCTTTTAGTAAAATAATCTGTAGTTGTGAGAATGTATTTATGCTGTTTGGAAGAGTAAGGAACGATTTCACAGATTATATCTGATCCCCATTGTTCAAATGGTTATTCGATATTAATTGGCTGTAACGGGAAAGTTGGTTTCCTTTGTCTTCCAGATGAACTTTGAAATTTTTTTCATTTCTTTGCATATTCGTGAGAATCTTTGAAAAGTGTTGGCCAATAGTAACCTACATGCAGGATTTTATGTGCTGTTGTGTTTCCTCCAAAATGTCCTCCAGCTGGTCCATCATGGAGTTCCTGCAAAACTTTCTCTGCTTGAGTTTTATCTAAGCATCTTAATAACACAAAATCAAAATTTCTTCTAAACAACACATCATTGATAATTTCATATTTCTTGGCTTTCAATCTCCAAGCACATTTTGTTTTATAACTGAGTTGTGTTGGGGCATATCCATTTTCCAAATAAAACTTGAGATCAACGTATTGAGACTGAGAATTGTTGAGGCTTACCTCTGATACTTGCACATTATTATCTAAATCCACCTCTAATGATAAATGGGATGCTTCGGTTAGCATTCTGCAAAAATCTTGACCTATAACAATTTTAGAAGGTCTAATTTCTACATCATATTCTTGTAAAGCAGTAACCCAGTTAGCCCTTTTTCTCTCCTAATTATCTTTGCATCAATAAATGTCTCACTGCAGAAAATGGAACTATTATCTTTGTGTGAGTTTTGAGGAGAAATGGCCTAAAATTATTTATAGATTTAAAGACAACAAATGCTTGTTTCTCAACAGATGAATAGTTTAGTTCTTCACCTTGCAAATTGGAACTGAAAAATGATATTGGTGCTTCAATTTGTTGGTCATTAAGCTGTGTCAGAACAACAACATAAGATGTATCTGATGAGAATGTACACAAAGTGAAGCGATTAAGAAAATTGGGGGTAGTCAGAAATGGAGCATTGATAATAGATTGTTTGATTAAATAAAATGCTTCTCTTTCATTATGTCCCCACTTAAAGGCTGAATTTTTCTTAATCATGGTTTGTAAAGGTAAAAATATTTGCGAAAAGTCAGGGACAAATATTTTTACAAAATTTATTTGTCCAAGAAATGACTGCATAGTTTTCTTATTATGAGGGAAAGGATTTCTTTTAATCTCTTCGATTATTTCAGCATCAATATAGATACCTTTATTAGACACAATGAATCCTAAAAGTTTTCCTTCACTTAGAGCAAAATATGAATTCTTTGGGTTCAATGAAATTCCATATTTTTTACATCGCTCAAAGACTTGTTTTAGGTCATTTGCATGATTGGTTCCTTGTCTAGAAAAGGCTGTAATGTCATCTAGATAAATAATCACTGATTTGTTAATGAGTCCTCTAAAAGCTGTGTCCATGGCTCTTTGAAAAGTGGCACCTACATTGATTAACACAAATGACATCTTTTTATAGGCATAAGATCCCCACTTAGTTCTGAATGTAGTCTTTAATTTGTCATCTGGATGTACCAGGATTTGGTTATATCCTGAAAATCCATCTAGAAAAGACATAAGTTTAGAACCAACTACTATTTGCAGTACTTGTTCCATGGCTGGTAATGGAAAATTTTCTTTCTCACATGCTTTATTAACATTTCTAAAATCGATACAAATCCTAATGTCACCATTTTTCTTCTTGACAGGAACCAAACTTGAAACCCATTTAGAATGTCTAACTGGAAAGATGATCTTAGCTTTTAGGAGTTTATTCAACTTTGTTTTGATTTGATTTTCAAGATTCGGGTGAATTTTCCTCAACTTTTGCTGTATTGGTTTTTCATCTGAAATCATAGGAATAGTGTGTTGAATAACAAAAGTGTCATATGTTTTAAGATAAGTGTAATACCAAGCAAAAACAATTTTTTAAGTCCTTAATAACTTGAAAAATGATAATCTTTCATCAGAAGATAGACCAAGACCTAAATTGACATTTTGTGGTTTATCATCAGTTCCGAGATTTACTAACCCAAATCTTAAGGTTGAAATTTGAGTTTTAGAATTAGTAACTCTCTTAGATCTATCTTTTAGATCATAAAGGTCTTCTGATTTGACAACTGACTTAGGAATTGGATTTTCATCCTGTTCTTCCTTTATCTGAGTATCATGTTCATTTTCATCTAGAATTTGATTATCATAAGATCCTTCAGATGTAAGGAAATATATGATATCATAAACATTATTAAAGACTCTCCGATTGGTAATATTATCAGGAACAGATGGTCTAAAAATCGATTCAATAGAAAACCTATGATGACTTAATTCTTGAGACAGAATTAATTTCAATGATACATTAGCCAATAAATCCGCGGTAGCATTTTGTATTCTGGGTACAAAAGAAATATTGAAAACTAAGAAATAAGAAGTCAACTCGTGGACTAATGATTGATAATGCTTAAGATGTATAGAATGACAATGGATAATATTTCTTACTTGTTTGACAATGATTTCTGAATCTCCTAGTAGTTTCATATATTTAATGTCAAGGTCAATTTCTTTGTACAAACCTTGGATTAATGCTTCATATTCTGCTATATTGTTTGTGCAATCGAATTCGAGTTCACAGGCTAACATGGTTTTTTCTCCTTCTGGGCTTATTAAGATACAACCAGCTCTTGCACCATCCTCTAATTTAGAGCCATCAAAATAAAGAATCCAAAATAAAGAATTAACTACTGGTTTATTTACAAAATTTTTACACTTAGAAGTGTCTCTTTGGGAAAAATTTTCAATTTGAGAGATAACTACATTATCGAAAAAGGGTGATGGTTGAGCATTAAAATTTCCAAGAAATGATTTTGTCTAGTAATTTCCAATAATATTATTATTGAATGCTACTGGCTCGTTTATTCCTTCAATATCAGTGACTGCATGCTTCATGAATTTCTCTCGGTCTATCCAGATTTGGTATGGATTTCCATTATGGGGTAGCCACATATGTGACCAATCTGTTGTGAAATATCCATGAAGCTTCTCAGACCAATCTCTGCTTAACACTAAACCATAAAATTCAAGAATATCAGCTACCAATATATCAATTATCTGGGCAACCTTAGGGTTTGGTGAAAATCTGATAGAGACATAATTTATTTCTCCTACAACCTCTACTTTTGTTCTATCTAGTTGTACTATATGAAGAGGATAACTCTGAGGAGTTATGTTCAACTTAGCACATACTGATTTTGGCATGATATTAAAAGAATCCCCTGAGTCTATTAAACAGTTGTGGATGTTCTTATTATAGATCTCATAGGTTAAAATAAATGGAGGAGTATGAGAGATGGATCGATCACCTATCATAATCAAATATGTAGCATCTATTTTAGTTGAAGGAGAAGGAGGTTTAACCATTTGATTAGCAGATTGAACTGCTACTGGAGCAGGTAAGGCTGAAGTAGGAACCACATTCAAATCTCTGAGTAATATATTCTGTTGCTATTTTGGCTTAGTAAGTTCATGAATTGAAATGTTGGCCCTGGTCTTTTTCATATCCTCAACTACATTATATTCAATGGTGTCAGGGACTACCATTGTATTTGATGTAGGTGGAACATCTGAAGTAGCCGAGTTAGTTTGTGTAGCCATAGATGTAGACATTTTACTTACTATTTTGTCTTTAGCAAGCTTTGAGTTCTTATGTTTATGATTTGGCTATGTTGCTGCAGTGGTGTTTTTTCTCCTTGTGCTTACAGGCAAAGCTTCTTGTTGTTCATCATTTGGTAGGATAAAATCCCACATTCCATTTAGTTCAAATTCTTCTTCTACTTCAGTTTCTTCCTCTTCTGTTTGCTCTTCATCTGTATCTTGATCAGACTCAATATTATATACAACGTTGGGCGGCTGAGAATTAGAAGACTGATTTTTCCTGAAGGGTCTGAAAGTCTTCTTTGAACTAGAACTTTCGGCAACTTGTTTTTTGATATTTTCCATTTCATTTGTCATAGTCTGTAAAACTTTTTGAATACCTTATACATCAAAAGGGTCTTTTGGTGGCTTCTTCTTTGAATAATCTTTGAAGGATACTTTCTTTGATTTCCTATCTTCTTGGGAATTATTCTTTTCCAGAGCGATTATGTGTTTCTCTACAGATAAAGATTCTTTCATATTTTATGCCAATGTAGGCAATTTTTCTCTATCAACGAAAATGACTACGGGAGAGATGAAATATACCGCTCAATTTGAACTTCTACACTAGGAACTGATGTAGTAAGAATTTTATTGAGTAAATTATTAAACCTTGAATTGAAATCTTTTATTTTATCCCCTGTTTTAGCCTTTAGATTTGATAGATTGTTGATGAGCGATGCAATGGTTCTGTCATCTCCAAAATTAGCTAGAAATTGTTCTTCGAACATATTCCAGCTAGTTATAGAGCGTACAGGTAATGAAAAATACCAAGATCTTGCAGATCCTGTGAGAGTATATGGAAATATTCTTGCAACACAGTCTTCTTCAATTACATCCTTTAAATTAATGGCTAACATGTAATTATGGATGTTTTCTTCAGCTGGAAGATCATCATTAGGATTAAATTTAGGTAACCATCTTTCAGAGTATTTTGGAAGAGGATGAAGATGAGTAGGCATTTGTACAACACCTGGATTGTTCCATGGTTGTAAATTTGGTGGAGGTACTTGGCCTACCATTCGACCTTGGGTGGGGGTGATTGATTGAGTTTGAGTTGAAGAAGATGTAGGCTGAGTGTTATAACTAGTTGAAGGAGTAGTAGTTTGTGTATTAGAACTAGTTAAAGTAACATTGATTGTTGGAATAGAAGTTGTGGAAGTGAGTGGAGGTAATGGAGGTGAATGGGGTGGATTAGTAGATAAGACCTTGCTGGTGATTGACTCTGATTTAATCTTCTTTTTCTTCCTTCGAGAAGTATCGATAGGAAATTCAAAAGCAGGAATTCTTGTCTTTTGAGTTTCTAATCGAGTTAATATTCTTCTAAGTTGTAAAGAAGATGAAACACTAATCTCAGATGATTGAGAAGTTTCAGGATTTTCAGCATAAATGGATACTCTCTCTAACTTTTCTATCAAAGACTGCACTTCTGGGGAATTTTGATGAAAATCTAGAGATAGTATGGGTTGAGTTTCACTAGGAGACTTAGGAGAGGGATGTTCAAATTCATATCTTAAAGATTTATATCTAGCTAGTGTTCTAGAAGTTGAAGGGGATCTAGAGGGAGAGAGACTCTTAGATTGGATTTTAGATTGATCAGATCTTTTTTCCATTCACAATTTTCCCTCCTTCTAGCGCCAAAATGTTGAGGCCTCGGAATTCCGTTGCAACAACATGAGGGAAAACCACCCAGTCCAGACCTTAGAGTAAGTCCTTTTCCGTTTGGTGTGGTGTCTCCGAATGGGGATAAAGGGACTCGTTTCCCAATAAGGATGATTTTGGGATGTGTTTTTCTTATATAAGATGAAAACGGGAAATGCTTTAATCTATCATATGCATTTATCTAAAACTATATATTCTATTATATACCTGGGGTGTTCATTCCTTTATGCGTTCTAAAAAGATATCTTCCAACTATTAGTAATGAAGATTATTTAAAAGTTGAAAGAGATGAAAATTATGTAAAGATAATTATTTTAAAAAAGTAGTTTGATTAAAGGAATTGTGAAATGTATATCACATTTATATGTTTGATTATATATAAGATAAGAGATCATAAACAAATATCAGTACAAAAGTGCATTTTACATTCATTTATGATAACTATTCAAATATATAATGTAGATAAAAAGATAACAGTCAATCTTAAAAGAAAAACTTAATATAATGTGTAGAAGTACCATATATATGAGGTCCTACTCATTCAAACTAACAGTAGCTTTCTGCTCCTCTTCACTTTCAAGCAATTTAAAGAGTACAATAGTGTAACTTCAATTAAACAACTTTAAATGTCAAAAGATAAAAGATTTCGTTCCATTAATCCATCAAAGCATTCACAAAATTACAAAAGTGCATTCTTTGCAAATGTTTTTGACAAATTCTTGACCCTTCTGTAAATGCATGAGAAGGGTTTTAATACTAAACTACAATATGTTTAAAAATAGATTATTACATAAAAATATAGGAGGTTTCAAACAACCATCCTCGTAAGGAGAAAACTTAAACTACAATCTAGGAAATAAAATATCAACATGATTATGTGTGCTGATCCTCTTTGTGCATTTGATCTTGGAGCTGACAAATATCCACCATTGGCTTTAGCTGAGCTGGCTGCATAATTCCTGATCTAATCTGGCTTTTGAAAACTGCATTCGAAAGTTTTGGCCGCGATTTCTTTGTTGAATGTGTAAATGACTATAGAGTTAGGCACTAATGATAAGGTTTGATCAGAAAATTCTAGTAATTTTCTTGATCAAATTATTTATATTTTTAATCATTTCCTCCTGCATATCTGTACTTTTCTTCCACTGTGCTTCTAATGGTTTGAGCTCTGAGAGCACTTCAGTTGTCAATTATTTAATAAGTTTATCTTTCCAAAGCTGTTCATTAACATATTCAATAATTTCATTTGTGAACCTTTATGCCTTTGCTGTTTCCTTTTCTACTTGTCTCAGCTGTAATTCCCAATCCTTAAATAAAACCTCTTTGTGAAATTTTTCTATCTGGGGTAGGTCAAATTTCTTTCCTGAGTCAAATCCTTGCCATTGAATGAACTCATTAATCTTCTTTTTAACTTTCTCACATTCAAGTCTCCTATTAGCCACTTGTTGGATCATAATTTTTCTTGTATCATAATAAGAGTTGGTAATTGAAGCTTACTGACAAAAGGTTTCTTGATGCTGCTTTAGGTTTGCATTCATTTCCAGTGCTTCTATTATGAACAACTCTACTTGAGGCTGGCTTTTCAATTTTTCCATTTCTGCTTCAAGTTGTGTTTCTTTCTCTGTAATCTGCACCTGGTGTTGCAAATTCATTCTTTCAAAATCCTTTTGAAATTGAGTCATCTTCATTTCCATCTGCTTGCAGGAGTTCAAATTTTCCTGTTCTAACAGTCTCTCCAACTCTTGTACTTTGGCTTCTTTTTGCTTCAGCAAAAGTTGTACCTCGGTGGCTTTGTCAATGGTGGCAGTAGCATATTCTCCTGCGTATTGTGATAACTTAGTCAAATGTTCCGTAGGATCAGCCAAAGGGTCTTTCCATAGAGCATCTATAGATTCATTCATAAGATTTGAAACTGTTTCATCCATTCTTATTCTCTTTCTTCTCTTAACTACAACCTTATGGATGGGACTGTAGAAGACATCAAGTGAGGGTATCTCTTCAATCTGTAAAAAAATTTCCTCTGTAGGGTATGCTGGAATGATCTCTTGATCATGAACTTTAGGTACTTGTTGTATCGGAATTTCAGTTTGCACTAAATTCTGAGAATGATATGGCATTTGGAAACTTATGGATTCATCAATATTAGGCTTTGGCTATGGTGTTTATAGCGCCTTGGAAAAATTTTCCCATTCATTCTTCAAATGTTTTGGCTGAGGATTTTCTATTTGGTCAGGTGTATTCTGGATATGCTAAACTCCTTGAGAGGATGATCCAACTCCATTAAATCCTCCTTCTGTTTGCATTTCAATCCCTTTGATCACTTTATCAATTATTTTCTTTAGGCTCTCTTTCCTACTCTCAGATTCATTATAAAAGTGATCCGAATTATGAGAATTATGTCGTGATTTCCCTGACTCGTGATTAGATTTCTCTTGGGATTCATCTTCAGACATGTACTTGGCTTCATTATCCAGACTATTGATTGGAGTTGGTCTGTTGAAATATTCAATAAATAACAAATCCAAAGGGATTCTTTCTAGTATTTTATTTATATATGCTTAGAAAGCCTCAAAGTCATTTTTACTTAGTTAACTGGATGCATTTTCCAGTACATTTGTGAATTTCTCCATGCCTTGAAAGAAATCGTCAAACATATCTATCTGATTCAAGAAAGGTTTCAATTTAAGCTCAATGGTGAAATTATTAACCACATCATTAGGGTTGAATGGCCTCTTTGGTATTACAGCCAAATTTAATGAAGTAACATTTGCAATTTCCTTGAATGCATGACCAATATCGAAAAGTGCAAAAGTGGCGCACTGCAAAGGGAAAGTTGGCCAAATGGTCTTCTTGGAATCTTTGAGTTTCTTGGAAATGCCACTTACTAGGAGTTGGTAAGCAATTTCACTAGCTAAGAGTTTATCAGGAACATTATAGGGAAAAACATGGGGAGAGTAATAACTCTTGAAAACTCTAATATAAGTGAAATTCTCTTTAGAAAACCATCTAGAAACTGGAAAAATATCTGTGCTAGCCTCCTTAGAAATCCTAGGGGATTTTTCATTAAAGATAATATGATGGATAGGTAACATGAATCCATTGCAAATTTTATCGAAATGTAAATGAAAATTGGATTCCCAAAGGGCTCCGTGGTAAATATGGATTGGAGTGGGGTTTTGGGTTGTCCATTTCCATCCAATGATATGAAAACTTGAGCAAAAGAAAATAAGCACTCATGTAGAAGGGGGGTATTGTGTTAGAGGAAGCACTTCTTTTACTTCTATAATCCATGATATTTCTAGCCAAATTATTAGACAAGATGTTCGCCCAATTCATAATGGAAGAATTGACGATTGCGTCAATTAAAGGGACCCAGTCTATGGAAAACCTAGTGGTATATTGTTATGCAAACAATATACATAACATTCCAGCATCATAACAATAAGGGGATGGTAATTGTGCTATCAGGTACATACCAATTTTGTCCTGTTTCATCTTTCCTTGGTCAACTTTCCATCCCTTTATTACTTTCATGCGGTCTGCATGCTTCTTGGTAAAGCTTTGGACAAAAGCTTTATCATAATTCTTCTACGGCATGGGCAAGTGGTAAATTGTCCTTAAATGTTCTACAGTGAATGAACCAATATTCTCTAGCTTTGAATTCTTAAATGAACTATCTGCTATGTTAAGGTGGTCAGTTACCCACATTACCATATTTGTGTAGGGGAGAATCTTCGGCCTCGTTGCTATTATGTGAAGAAACAAGCATGCAACGTCGAAGTAGGACAGGTCTGAGGAAACTGTCGCGTCTGTTGTAGCTATTTTAACTATTATTCTTGGATGTTCTTCCTCGAAGAGTTGGTACATTGCCTGCCATGAAGAACTGCCACAATCCTTGTTGCAGGTCGTATCAGAGAAAAATGGAGGCATGTCTGAGTCTTCAATGATGGATGTTGGGAAATTTCCTTGCCTTTCTTTATCATTCTAGTTATTCTCACTCCGTTATGTGGTTTCCTGAATTCAAGTGAAAAGAGTAAACTTAGATCTTAAAATGAATGGAGAGAAGGATATAGTTAACAAATTATAATAAAAAATTTGGCGCTCAATTATTCAAAACACACTCGAAGTAGATATCAATCTTTTGAACCTTACTCCCTTTAAATGTCGTTAATAACCCATAACTCTTTCTATCAAATCTCTTACACAAATTTACCTAATATGTCTAATCTATCAATTTAAACATTAGATATTATAACATGTTGTTTAGATATGAATCATTTCACACACTTGAGTAACAAGTGTTAATATAACACATCGTAACTTTAAACCGTTACCATTAGTTATGTTTTTTTTTACCGCCGATGAATCTCGCGAAATGTGATTTGTGCAAATCGTAGATTGCAATTTTCATGCGGTAATAAAACTTTACAATTGGTTACTTATTGCGAAACATGAAATGCACTAAGGATTCACATTGTTGCGCTTTATCGGACCTTTGAAGATTTATAATCGTTGTTTTATTGTTTCGTCGGGTCCGACCCATCGCAATCTTTGTCGAATTTTCATAAGCTAATTCTTTTAAAAGGCACGATGCGATTTATTTTTAAAGGATTTTTAAAGAATTTTTAATAGGAATTTTATATAACTCAAAAAGGTTGAAGCGCATATTGCAATTCACAATACTTATACATATTTTAACTTATTCGACTTGTAAGTTATGCGATTTGTGATGAGCGCTTTTAAAATAAAAGTGAAAAGGGAAAAACCTTTATTTCCTAAAGTTTTTAGACTTAGGCTAAGATAAAATAATGCTCATAAATTTCTATTTTTTTTTAAAGGGTCCCCATTTACATTATATAAATGGGGGGTGTTGTATAGTACAACAGGTACTAGGGAGAATATCTGTGGTCTTTTAATTAGTGCATCAACCACAATATTATCCTTTCCCTTGATGTATGAAATTCCAAAATCATACTCATGAATTCAATCCATTGCCTATATCTAGCATTATACCCATTTGAGTGAAGAGATGCTTTAGTCTCTCATGATTAGTCTTTAGGTCAAAGCTTCTCTTGACGAGGTAATGCCTCCAAAGTTTCAAAGCTAGCATCAATGCTACTAAATCTTAGGTCATGGGTAGCATGCAACTCTTCATATTTGTTCAAATTCCTAGATGTATAAGCTACTACTCCCCCATCTTGTATTAACACTAGTCATAATCCTTTCTACGAAGCAATAATGGAAACTACGAAGTCCTTCTCCATGTCTAGTACCTCAAGGATCTGAGCACTGGGTAGTAATATCTTTAGCTAAATGAATGCAATCTCGCATTCATCTATCCATTCATACTTAACTCCATTACATTTTAACATGGTGATGGGTTTCACAATATTTGAAAACCCTTCCACAAATCTCCAATAATAACCTGCTAAATCCACGAAGCTACACACCTCATACACTTTTTTTGGCGTCAACCAATCCATATGGCCTTCACGTTTTCTAGGTCCACCAAAGTTCGTTATTCTCAAATGATATGACAAATATAATGAATCTACTTTTGAAAGAAATATAATTTTGACAATTTTCCATAAAATTTATTTTCCCTTAAGCAGGTCAACACAATCCTTAACTTCTCTTCATGCTCCTTTTCATTCTTGGAATACACAAGAATATCGTCCATAAATACTTGCATGAAGTGGTCTAAATAATTTTGGAACACGCCATTCATGAGGCTCATGAAAACTATTGGTGCATTGGTCAAGAAAAATGACACCACTATGAACTCATAGTGCCCAAGCTGAGCATGAACGGTGATTTCTGGAATGTCACCTTCCACAATCCTTAACTAATGATATCAAGATCACATATCAATTTTCAAGAAAATAAATTTTCCTTTCATTGGATCAAAGAGATCATCTATTTTGGGTATCATGTACCTATTATTTATCGTGGCTCGATTCAAGTCCCTATAATATATGCACAATCTTAAGGAGTCATCTTCCTTCTTGACAAAAATCACTGGTGCATTCCATGGTGAAATATTGGGTCTAAAAAGTCCCAATATAACAAATCCTTTAATTGTATCTACATTGCAAAGTTATTGAGCTATTGTCCTTTAGGGTGTCTTGGATATTGGTTTTGAACCAAATTTTAATTTTATTGTGAAATCAATCTCCCTCTCAAGAGGTAACCTTAGAAAATATTTGGGAAAAAAATCCTCGAATTCTTAAAAAACTGGGTTTTGATCTAGGGAGGGTCCCTTCTTGTCAATTATGGCCTTGATCACATACAATTAACATCCATACCTAAGGTAATATTTTACCTTCATAATTGAAATGAATCCTATGTTCATTTCCCTCTTGATACCATAGATCTTAATTTATGTACCTTCATCATCTAAACATATCATTTTATTTTTGAAACAATCCACCAATGCTCAATGAACTTCTAACCAATCCATTCTGATGATTACATTGTACCTTCATAGGGAAATTTCGCATGGCTTCAACTTAGATGTACACAACTTTAGGTTAAAGAAACATTAGCGAACACTAGGTCCTACCACTTGTTTTACCCTAGAATCCATCTTGAATTTTTTAAAGTCACCGTGCTCATAGACTGCTAACCCACTTTTTTCTAATGAAAATGGTGAAATGAACTATCTGTAGCACAAAATTCAAATAAAATTTTAACTTTTACATGATTTATCATAATTTAGGTTTCCCCCATAGTGGATTGGCATTAAACTTGGTGTTTATCAACCGCTACATTGATCTAATGGTGGATGCCTTCTCTTTCCATTTGTGCTTTTCCTTCTCCATGGGTGTTACTTGGTTGTGACTGGGGGTTTTCACGCTAGTCGTGTGGTCCCCCACATCCCCAATGAGTGATGCAAGGTGGATTCTGGATAGGGTTATTTGGATCTCTATAAAATAATCTACTTTCCCTGGAATATTTTCCTCTACTTGAAACTCTATGTGCTTATCCTATACTTTCATGATTCCTCGAAGTTGCTAGTGAAGCTACAATGGTAGAAATTGAATTCCTCATTTCCACTTGTCAATGATTTATGGGATATTTTTGTAAGGCATCTGAGTCCTATTTCATTATTTTTTCTAGTAACTCTTGTTGTACTTAGACTTTATAAACTTGGATTCCTTAGGGCATGTGCATTAAAATAGGGTTTCCACAACTTACTGCACGGGTCATCTTTCCACAATATGGTCAACATATCAAGACTACTAAGAAGCCTTTATTTGAGCATTTTACGATCATAATTGTAGTTTCTATTGTGTGGGAATATTCTCATATTCTCGCTATAGGTGAATCATACAAGCATACCCCTCAAAGCACCTAAGACCATTGTTGAACAAACTGTTCTAGACTAGTTAGTAGTGCCAAGATGAAGAAGTTATTCTTCTTGTTCTAGATCCTAATTAGGTAAGAAACTACCAAAAATAAATTATCCCATATTCATGTTTTAGCAAACAATGCATATTCCTTCCATTTCTTCCTAAACAATAGAGGGTTCTTGTTAGGTCCCTATAATACTAGTGTATCCCCGTATTTTTGTTAGTGTAACCCCCTTATTGTTATTATTGTACCCCATATTTTTATTATGGCGCCCTTACACTATTATTGTTAGGTCGACTAGGATTACATTTTGACCCCATGGACTCCTATATATAGAAAGGAGGTTTTGTCATTTGTATCATCCAATAATTGTTCATTTATGTAATGTAAATGAGGTTTCCCCCTCGAAGTGGCTTATTTATAAGGCATTTATATCTCTTTTATTCTATTTTTGGAGCTGGTTTCATAACATTTGGTATCAGAGCTTTGGATTCTAGGGTTTCTCTTCTCCAAACAGGACATTGTGGCATTTTTTCTATAATTTTTTTCTATGAAGGTTCAGAAGCTGAAATTTTTTCCACACGAAACTGAAATCTTGAAGAACGTCATGTAAAAATTTCAGATCTTGGTTCACAATATTTTCAGAGATATAATCAGTGGAAGTTAAGGTTTTTGCAGGCTCCTGAATTTAATCTAAAATAGGTGATCTTGGGAAAATTTCCATAACTCTCTCTATGAGCATCATATTGGAATTATGTAAGAAGTGGCCAAAATTACATGGAATTTAGTTTCTTTTATATCAATTTCAGAGTTGAAGGAGGAAAAATTGACACGTGGCATGCCGTATAAGTTTTCTCTACTGAACCAGTCCATAATTAGGTCGTTGTGGGAGATTGGGCATAACTTTTCCTTGAAGCATCCAAATCAGGTCAGACCTGTGGCATTCGAAAGAATATTCAAAGGGCTACTACAGGACTGAATTTCAGATATTGAAGATCCGAAATCACAAAGATAATTCAGTTTCAATATCGAGCTCCTCAAAAGCAAGAAAAATGTGTGTATTGTTTTCAAATTGCATAAGTCTTGTTTGAAAAATAAGTTTGAAGTGATTCCAAGGGCATCTTGAAGGATAGATATCAGTATTGGGTTATAAAATGCCCCCTAAAAATAATTCAACACCTATTAAGCCCTGAGAATACTCTACCATGACTCATGAAGATGAAGAAGTGCAACATGATATATCAAAATTAAAAGAGCAAGTGCACCAAATTTTTCTCTTGCAAAGAGCAAAAAAAAATGAAATGGAATTTTGAAGAAAGGCGTGGAAGCGAAGATGGATGGTTTGAAAAAAGGTGTGGAAGCTAATATGGAGGGTTTGAAGAAAGATATCGAAGATAATATGGATGATTTGAAGAATGTCATGGAATACATGGAAGAAAAAATGAAAGACAACATGGAAGACATGAAGAATGATCTAAAAGAAGACATGGAAGGTTTGAACGAAGGTTTGACAAAGTTGATACAAGACATGATCCCTAATGGCCAAAAAATAGTAGAGGAAACTCATGATGAGAACAAAATAAACGTTAATCGTGATTTCATGAACTATAATGTTGGATCGAAGACCCACCATATTCCAAAGATCGATATGAGGAAGTTTGATGGCAAGGATCCTGTAACATGGATAATAGATATGGACCAATATTTTTTTCTCATTAATGTGCAAAACACACAAAAGGTATGCCTTGAAACTTTATATTTAGAACAAAATACATTTGTATGGTATTTATGGCTTTGCTTCTGTAAAAAAAATTGTCACTTGGTCAATTTTTACGAAGGAAATGAGAGCACTTTATGAGGATAAAAATAACAACACCTTCTTTAGCAAATTGATAAATCTGAAACAAAAGGGTTCAGTGGTGGAGAACATTGACGACTTTCAAAAATTGAATATAAGGGTAGCTGATATTCTAGAGGAACACATGATTGATGTCTTCATAGGGACTTTAAAGGATAACATCGAACATGAGGTTTGCCTTTGGGAACCTGATTCATTGGATAAGGCATTCAGGTTGGCAAGAAAAATTGAATGTAAAATTATGGCGACAAGGAAGCATACCACTCACATCTATAAAGATGGAAGTATTGCTACTCCTAGAATTCCACAACCTACAAGGTTGACACCACAAAAATTTGAAGAAAAAAGAGCAAAAGGGCTTTGCTACAGATGTGATATAAAATACACTAAAGGTCATAAGTGTGTTGAGAAGAAATTATTTTACATAGATTGTGAAGAGGAGGAATACAATGAACAAGAAACTTCAAAAGAAGAGGATATACACCAGGAACAAACCCTAGAGAAAGAAAAAATGAGTCTGAACATATCCTGTAGTGCATTGGCAAAAATTACCACTCCTCAAACTCTCAAGATAAAAGGACATATCAAGAAGAAAAAGGTAATAGTGTTGATTGATTCGGGTAGTACCCATAATTTTATTCATTGTAAGGTAGTCAAGGAATTGAATTGCTTCCTATACCCAACACTAGAGTGTCAAGTGATGGTTGCAAATGGAGGACCTATAAATTGATCTGGAAAATGCCATAATATCAAGCTAACCATGGGGCAATATGTATTGAATAGTCCAATGATTTCCATTCCAATGGGAGGTGCTGATGTTATACTAGGAGTATAATGGTTAAAATATTTGGGGATGGTATCTTTTTATTTTCAAGAAATTTTCTTGAAATTTATTTTGGAAGGAAAGGAAGTTTAGTTACGGGGTATCGCAGGGAAGCCGGGAAAGACAATAAGCCTAATTTCATGAAAAAGCTTCTGAAGAAATAATAACGAGGCGTAATTGCACAATTATGCTCTCTAGAAGTTCCAACATCAAAATTATCTATTTCTCCATATCTCCAAAAAGTCTTGCACAATCATTCCAAGGTGTTTGAAACTCCCAAATGATTCCCACCTATTCGTGACCATGATCATTCTATTAATTTTATTCCAGGAAGTGTTCCTCCAAAAATTAGGCCTTATAGATATCCTTATGTCCAAAAGAGCGAAATTGAACATATGATTGCAGAAATGTTAGAGGCTGGTATAATTCAACCTAGTCAAATTTCTTTCTCTGCTTCAGTAGTATTGGTGCATAAGAAGGATGGATCATGGCACATGTGTCTAAATTATAGGGAGCTCAATAAGCTCACCATTGAAGATAAAATTCCCATTCTTGTGATCTATGAACTATTGGATGAATTACATGGAGCAATTTTTTTTACCAATTTGGATCTTTGTTCAACATATCATCAAATTAGAATGAAGACTGAATATATTCTGAAAACAACATTTTGAACTCATGAGGGTCATTATGAATTTTTAGTCATGCCTTTTGGCCTTACCAATGCACCTTCTACATTTTAAGGGTTGATGAATTCCATTTTCAAACCCTTAGAAAATTTCTGTTAGTATTTTTTGATGATATACTAATCTACAATAGGTCTTAGAAGGATCATGTTCAACATGTTGACAGGGTGCTCAAACTATTGGAGGAGAAACAATTATATGCAAAAACCTCCAAATGTTTCTTTGGAGTACAAGAGGTGGAATATCTAGGTCATATTGTATCTCACGAGGGTGTTAAGGTAGACCCTAAAAAAATTAAATCCATTAAGGAATGGAAAGTCCCCACAACCATAAAGTAGTTGCGAGGTTTTCTCGGGTTAACAGGGTATTATCGCAAGTTTGTTAAGAATTATGGGAGAATATTAGCACCTCTAACAACATTATTGAAGAAAGATGCATTTTCATGGAACCCTGAAGAACCTAAGGCCTTTGAACATCTTAAAGAGGAAATGTGCCTAGCACCGGTCTTAGCTATGCTAGACTTCACAAAAACCTTTATTGTGGAACGTGATGCCTCAGGAAATGGAATTGGTGCTATTTTAATGCAAGAAGGAAGACCCATTGCTTTTTAAAGTCGTCAAATCAAAGGAAATTATTTACAGAAAGCTATTTATGAGAAGGACATGTTGGCAATAATACATGCACTCAAGAAATGGAGACCTTACCTAATGGGAAGACACTTCAAGGTAAAAACTGATCATGATAGTCTTAAACAATTTTTGGAACAAAGACTATCTTCAGAAGAGCAGCAAAAATGGGTCACAAAGATGTTGGGTTATGACTTTGAAATCATCTACAAAAAAGGGAAGCTAAATGTTGTTGCAGATGCACTCTCAAGAAAGGACAAAGAGTTGGAAGCATTGCTTTGTGCCATTTCTATTATCCAACCAGATTGGATAATCGAAGCAAGGGATGAATGGAAAAAATATGAAGAAGTGTGGAAACTCATTAAAAAGTTGTAGCAAGATCCTAGTACATCTGATACATTTAATTGGAAAAATGATTCCTTATGGTACAAAGATCGCTTATATATTTGTAATAATTCCCAACTAAAATGAAAGATTATTTTGGAATTGCACACTTCTCCCTTAGGAGGACACTCAGGAATTTTAAAAACTTACCACAGGGTGAAGAATTTTTTTTTTTGGGATGGCCTTAAATCTGATATTCAAAAGTTTGTGGCGGAATGTTTGGTTTTCCAGCAAAATAAAGTTGAGACAATTAAGACCCCAGGTCTTCTAAAATATTTATCCATTCCAAGTCAACGTTGGTAGGATATTTCAATGGATTTTATCATAGGTTTACCTAAGTTCGAAGGAAAGAGTGTCATCATGGTGGTAGTTGATAGACTTACCAAGTATGCACACTTTTGTGCATTATCTCATCCATTTAAATCAAGTATAGTTGCTACCGCATTTATGGAAACAATTCAAAAGCTACATGGAAACCAAAATATTATTTTAAGTGACAGAGATCCCATTTGTACTGGAAATTTTTGGACGGAATTATTTTCTTGTTTGGGTACTCAACTAGCTCATAGCTCATCTTATCATCCTCAATTCGATGGGAAAATTGAGATAGTGAATTTTTTTTTGGAAGGATATCTTCGTTGTTTTGTATCTAATAAACAAACACAATGGGTCAAGTGGTTACCTATGGCTGAATGATGGTATAACACTTCCTTCCATACTGCAGCAAAAATGACCCCATTTATGGCATTTTATGGATATCACCCACCGTCCATCACATCATATTTAAGAGAAAATTCTAAGGTTCAAGCAGTGGAAGATCACATCTAGCATCAACAACAAGCTATCCAACTCTTAAAGGATCTAAATTTTGTACAAAAGCGAATGAAACAACAGGAAGATCAACATCGCAGTGAGAGAAGTTTTGATGTACGATACTGGGTATTTTTACGGCTACGACCATACAAACAAATTTTCCTCAAGAAAGATAAGAAGGATAATAAATTATCACCAAAGTTCTATGGTCCTTACAAGGTGTTGCAAAATATTGGTACTATGGCATAAAAATTGGAGCTTCCTGCTTCTTCTCAAGTGCATCCAATTTTCCATGTTTCATGCTTAAAGAAGGTTAATTGCCAGAACTTGATGAGGAAGGAGAAATCATATTGGAACATGAAGCAGTCATGGAAACAAGAACTTGACAACTACGAAATCGATCAATTTCAGAGTATCTCATCAAGTGGAAGAATTTACCCACTGAATATTCTACATGGGAGGATGAGAATTTTATACAAAAGCATCCAGATCTACTCAAGGATTGAGGACAACACTTTTTTGATGGAGAGGGGCATGTTAGGTCCCTATAATACTAGTGTATCCCCTTATTGTTGTTAGTGTAGCCCCTTTATTGTTATTATTGTACCCCTGTAACCGCCATATTGTTATTATGGTGCCTTTACATTATTATTGTTAGGTCGGCTATGATTATATTGTGACCCCATGGAATCCTATATATAGAAAGGAGGTTTTTTCATTTGTATCATCCAAGAATTTTTCATTTATGTAATTTAAAGGAGGTTTCCCCCTCAAAGTGGCTTATTTCTAAGGCGTTGATCTCTCTTTTCTTCTATTTTTGGAGTTGGTTTCATAACAATTCTTTATATTGTAGTTTACAAATTCCAATTCCTTGCATAAGGGTTGATATTTCTTTGTATTGCCCCCTATAGTGCTAAAGAAGAGTAAGGGGTCCATCCCTATAAAAATTGGCTTTAATGATAGCTTGAATCAATTTAGTAATAAACCCGAGTCATTTTGTGAGCTAGTGAGGCTTAGTGAAAAAAATTTAGTCTCGACTCCTTTATATCAAGAAAATGAGGAGTAAATAACATAGGTTATTAAGAAACCTATTGTTCTAGATTGGGGCAAGAGCAATAGATAAATGCGTATACAAGTGAACAAACCTCAATAAGACACTTCAACACACACCCTATGTAGTATTGTGTTCTCGAAGGCAAATCCCAATGAAGGACTATGTTATCCTATCCTATATATAAAGGTGGAATTTTACAAGATATTGTCTGAATTACATTGGTAAATCTATAGTTTTAGAAAAAAAATGGATGTTATATTTCCTTGAAGGACATGGCAAGAAAGCATCCAATGTGCCATAGGTATAACTATTATTTTATGCCATTTCAATCATTTATTTGGATTTTTTCCAAATCTTTGAGAATAGGCCTGGGCTATGTTATAATTTAATGTCAGGTTTAGGGAAATGGGTTTTTGAGTGAGAGATCACCTAGAAATGGGAAAGCATGTTTTCATAGGCAGATTCCCCAACATGTAGAACAAATGGGCTCCCCCATCTGAGATTATAAGTTGTGATTAATGACCGAACATATGGAACAATGGCCTTGATGTTTGAAGTCAAGTTGTAATGCTACTACAAAGGATAATTTTAGCTTTCTATGGTAGTGAATGCACCATGCACCACCTATCAAACCTATTGGAGTTATTTTATTCAACATAAATTTGGAATAGTTTTTACCTAGGTAGAGATGATTACAATATAGTTTCCATTGGCAGCATATAGGTTTGATTCTGGTCATACCATTTTCTATATACTAGGTTGAACCTTTTTCTTTCTTTGGCTATTGTTACAATTGATTTAACTCATGAATCAGCTTACAATATTTTAAATTTTAACACTTTGCTATTGTGTGATGACCACCAATTTAGTCTCATACTGATAACTCCTCATTTAGAGCCCCTCCCCACCCATAACAAAATAATAAGATATATTGTGGACTTGTTTGAAGTGAAATAATTTAAATTAAACTCCAATAATAATTTGATTTATATAATATATAAATATTTCCACTAGGTTAAACATTGGAAGATAATACTTCCTTGCATTAGTCAACCTACAATATAATTAATTCTTAAGCAAGAATTACGATTGTAATCCCACAAAGGTGATGGCACTCGTGATAAATATATGCATTGGAGCTATGTATGTTAGTCTTAGGGGTTCTTTAAAATTAGAAATGAAGAGTTACTATTAGCACATGAAAAATGTCACTCTCAATATAAAGTGAATCTTTGACTTCATATCAATATCATTCCATTAAAACTTATAAACTCTTTCCTTTCACTTAGCTTCAAAAATGTAAACTCCATACTATCAAAATTCTCTCTTGAGTTAGGGATATGGATTTATTCAGTTATTGTTGCTTGTTCGATGACATTTGTGGCTTTATTCTCTCTCTCTCTTTCTCTCTCTCTCTCTCTCTCTCACACACATACACACCCACACATATGTTGTAGTCAATTTAACTCAATTTTCCCTTTGTTAATTCTCCTCTTTGCAAGTACAAAATCTACTAGTGGGTAAAGGGTGGTTAATGTTGTTTTGATGGGCTTCAAGGTCCAGATTTTGATTTGGACTCTGATGCCATGTGTGAGCCCCCCTTATTGGAGTCTCTAGTTTGCAAGATTTTAAATATATATATATATTGTGACTACTACATATTTGTCTCTATTCATACCACAACGTATTTCTTACATTTTCATATTTAACAGCATATGGAATTCTAATAATTTAAGGATAACAATTAATAAGAAGTTTGAAAAAAACAATTAACAAGAAAATACCTAATTACAATGGCTTAGTTGTAGTGCTCCTCCTGGGATCACCCAACTAAATATGCCACCCTGCCAACTATGAACAACTTATCTAACTTCCTAGCCTAGGTAACCTCCTTAGGTTCCCTAGCTCTTCGAGCCCAAGTCCAAACTGTCACCATAGTGTGTTGGAGTCTTCAATTAAACAACTTCCCAACTCCCAACTCCACACCACTATCCAAGTTCTCACTATTTTCCTCCCTTGTCTCTATTGAATTTGTATCTAAAATTGGTTTTCATAATATAAATGATAATTAATGTATTTATTATATTTATTTATATTTTGTTAAAGCATGTTCTTCATGCTTAGAATCAAAGAGTCAAAAAAAAAAAAAATATGCGTGTCATGTCCCATTTGGACATTTGTAAGAAAAATAATTTTGAATTTTATATTGAGTCATTAGTCCACATGTTGACCAAGTTGGCCCTCCTTGGACAAGTCGGCCTAGCCCTCCAAGTGGCACCTATTTGACCATCCTGGATAGCTATATAATAGAGACAATTTTGACCTACTTGGAGCATATTCATTCATCATCACAACAGGTATCTTCTGCACGTAACAAAAGAGTAAGCGACCTGGTTAAAGGAGAGAGAAAAACAAGTAAAAAACAAGGAGAATATTGTATCGTTCATCTAATATTTGATTTATACCAACTCCAACATGTGGAGGACAAAGTTCTATGAAAAGAGACCAAAATTTTCTGATTTTTTTGTAGGCTGAAATTTCGCCTTGGTTGCAGGTCCAAAATTATGAAGGTTGACCACATTTTGGAGCAGTTTGACCAATTGTTGACTTTTTACTGGAAGGTAACTTGGAGGAGGGTTTGAATTGGTATCTTGGTGGAAATTTGGTCTTGGCCTTGGATATCTCATTTTGATATGATTATATAAGAGAAGGATTGTTGGGTTTTCCCTAGTTGGTTTTTCCATGGCTAGTAGCCTAATTTTTGTGTCTCTTGTCTAATTGTGATCTTTATATTTTGAACAATTGTATAATTTATTGATGAACATTTTGGAGCAGTTTGACCAATTGTTGATTTTTTACTTGGAAGGTGACTTGGAGGAGGGTTTGACTTGGTATCTTGGTGGCAATTTGGTCTTGGTCTTGGATATCTCATTTTGATATGATTATATAAGAGAAGGATTGTTGGGTTTTCCCTTGTTGGTTTTTCCATGGCTAGTAGCCTAATTTTTGTGTCTCTTGTCTAATTGTGATCTTTATATTTTGAACAATTGTATAATTTATTGATGAAGAAGACATCATAAGTAATAAGAAGACATATAATATTCACAAGTAATTATCAAGAAGAGTAATTAAGTGACTAGACAACATTTCACTTGGTTTATCAACATGGTATTTGAGTTATGATGAAGGTAGGAGCACTATTGAAGAAGCCCTAATTAGGTCTAAGTATAAAATAAAATGTAAATGGAATTGTGTGCAAGAAGACCTAAGAGGCCAAGATCATAAAGGTTGTTGATATCAATAAATACTTTTGAAAAAGATAAACTATATTCTTATGGAATACAAAGGCTCCTCAAGCATCCATGTAGAATCAAGGTAATAAGTTTTAAGTTGTAATATCTCTATGACAAATCTGAGGTAGGCATCCAAAATTATTGACATCCAAACTATTATAGAAGCAATTTTTATCCATTTGGAACCATGTATCCATTCACTTATGAAAAGGTATACTTATAGTACACTCACATCTCTCAATTGGAGCTCATCAACACATATACATCTGATCTGAAATAAAATACAAGGCTACTCACCCTTGGAGGATGAAAATAGAAAACAAGGCTAATTGCTCGAGGAAATATGAGAGGCTAATCATAAGTAAAAGGTATGGGTTAAAAAGGTGTGAATTTTGGAGAAAGGCATGAAGTTTTAAGGTGGAAAAAAACAACGAAATTTGAAGCAATATCTCTGTGGAAACTTTGAGGCATGGAACAGTGTGAGGCTACTTGTAACACTTTAACACTGATAATAATGAAAGACATGAAGATCTATACAAATTAAT
This sequence comes from Pinus albicaulis, assembly GCA_034641835.2. Lineage (NCBI taxonomy): Eukaryota > Viridiplantae > Streptophyta > Pinopsida > Pinales > Pinaceae > Pinus > Pinus albicaulis. The sequence continues at coordinate 1,403,395,770 of CM076579.1, read as the reverse complement.
AAACAATGATTATATCTCTCTGAAGGAAGGACTATGATCCTAGTTATAAGAAATTTGAAGGTATATGAAGTCTATGGAAATACAAGCTATACCGAGCTCATCTCTATAACATTTTAAATATGGAAGCTAGTGACCTATGCATATTCAATAATCCAATATCCTTGAAGAAATGATCAATCAATGAACCAATGAAGTAGTAATATTTATGGTAGAAGAAGGACAATTTAAAAAATTTAACAAATCTTGATAACTAATGCTCAAAAGGCCGAAAGTTATTTGAGACATAAAGTTTGAGTTGTAAATGCATCTGTGTTATATCTATGGAACATGACATTAGAATTACATATTGTATCTTTATGGTAACCAAAATGAAGTTACCCAAGCCTACAATGTTACAATATTTGAAGGAAAATATGAAGTCAAGTCCAACATTCATCAAGGAGTTATGAAAAACATACAAGCCTTATTATCTCAGTCTTTGTAACATTGTAAGGATATTTTCTTGAAGCAACCCGAAGAAACTAAAGTGCACCAAATCTCTCTGTGACGAATATTTTTTTTAAAGATTAATCTCTATAAGGACTATAACCACTAAAATTCATATTCTTGTTTGAAGACCGAAGGTAAGAGGAACTTATGTTAGATGATATACATAAACTATAGAAAAGACACATAATATTTGTTGCAAAAAGATTGAATCCATGTAAAAGGACTAGAAAAATGGACATGTAAGGCTGAAAAGGTATGCATAATTTGTGTTCATTTCATGACCTATATCATCATATTGTATGGATTTATAAATCTACTAGGTTATGAATAAATCACATCTAGGGAATAACATGAAGAAGTGAGCTAACGATATTCTTTGAAATACGTTAATGCACTAAAAAAGGGCCTGCATAGATATATAAAAGGTAGTGTCTCCTTTCTTGAGGACAAAGACATAATTGATATGGTAGATGCTCCTCCTTTAGTTGCACATGAAAACTAAGTTTTGTAGGTTAGATTAAAACATCATGAACTATATCTCATGAATAGAAGGTATGTTTTCAACTAACACATTAGTATACTTGTAGAATCTGCAAATTTGAAGAATGGAAGGTATTGAAGACTTTGAAGCATCTAGGGTTTGTAAACCCTACAAAAATACTGAACTAATAAAACCCTAGGAACAAAAACCAAGAATTAATAGTTTCTGCTACAAGAAGAAGCCCTAGATCTTGAGAATGGGTGAAATGACATCATGCTGATGTAAGAAAAATGTTGGTGAAAATTACAAAAGGTCCAAGGTTAAGAGGGATCTGAATTTGTTCAAAAGATAAGTATTCTAAATATCTTTTCTTTGATTACTATTGTTGCTATTGATAATCTGTGATCACCAATCCCTCCCTACCTCCTAAGTTTAAAAATATTAATGCACCTCCTACAATAATTTAATTCATGTTATAATATTTCATGACCCATTCTTATATAGTCGAGAAATAGATATTTGGAGGGAAAGTTCTAGACCTGATCGCACCCTACAAAGAAATCAATAGCTCACAATTATTCCTCAGGCTGCAACCTATGCATATTTTAATCAAACTCTTTTCCTCAATGAGTTTAACTCTTCTCCTTATTCTCAGTGATATTATCATTTCTAACCCAACCAACGGTCCTGATGAATTATTGAGCATTTAGCCATGAGGACACAAAGTGCTCAATTTATTCCCGATACATTGCGGTTGTTTATCTAAACTTAATAGAATTTTCAGATTACTACATCGTGCCTAAATATGCGAGCGCTTTAGCACACTCCATAACCATAATGATATATCAACCATGCATCTTAGCACAATCAACAACCATTAGGCCACTTGCATGAAATTTATCCTGTCCGACGCGCCTAATGCATGGGACCCATCATCGATTCCTGAGCTGGATAATCAAGTTGTGACACATGTCCAACTATCATTAATAACACTCCCACCCTAATTAAACACTCTCCTCCACCAAATTTTCACTATTTTCTCTCTCGCATCCATATTTTTCTCCTGCATGTCGTTGCCAAACCCAAAAATTGTAGCAGGTGCCATTCTCGTCGAGGTTAGGAATTTGATTTCAACCCATTATCATCCCTGTTGGGTAAGTTCTCTTTTGCTGTTCTAGCTTTTTTTACATATATTCATCTGTTTGATTTTGAAGATAAAAAGAAATGCCTGCACTACCACATTTAAGGTTAAAATCTGACGACAAAATTTGACAAATGGATAAAATCAGGATCGCTGTCAGACGTTTAATGTATTTTTTGTTTTTTTTTTTTTAAAATCCTGAATATTGTTGAATATGAGACGTTAATTACATAGAGTCAAATATTCGATGATCAATATTAATGACATTTTACCGGCCAAATTTCAACATTAATGGCATTTTACCATTGTGCAACGTTTATTTGACAGACTAGAATCGAATATATGATGGGAGATTTATTTATATATATGTAGGTCCGAATACCTATTTACAAGTTCCACATTATTGTTATAAATCCCATGCTTTTGAAATGTTATATGCCTATTTTGAGGTTAATTTTGATTGATAATCATCACTAAAAGCTATTTTGTGAGGAAAAATGTCAGATAACATTCCTCAAGGACTGGGCCAAGGAGACATGGGATCGAAATTGGGGGCTTCGGAGGATAGAAAATTTTATTTCCCTTGTAAAAAGTGCAAGGGCTTTAAAATAAGGAGACTTTTAACAACAATGTCTAAAAAACATTGTAGAACTTATGGACATATTGAAGGTGGAGATGAATATCATCTATTAGTAAGTACTTATTCATTATCATCCATTAAACCATAAGAGAATTGTTCTTTATATTTCTTATACATGCCATAAGAGACTTGGTCTTTACTTAGTTAAAATATATAGTCAATTGAACAAGTGACAATCTTCCAAAATATTCATTTTGTGTTTTATGCATTGAGAAAAAATATCACGATGAGTTCTAGGTAGTTAATTTGCAATTAATATTTATGTTTGTTCATGAATATTTATGCTAGGTACTTTGCAATTAATATTTATGCTAGGTAGTTTTGGCATTCATCAAAAATATCTCTCTCTCTCTCTCTCCCCAAAACTAACCTCCTCTCCTCATTGGTGCGATATGTTTCTCATTTGTTCAAGTTTCTACTGCCAGGATTTCATTTTTCCCTCCCTCGTAGCACTAGGTTTTCCAATTTCCTTCATTCCTAGCACTAGATTTTTAAATTCTCCTTTTCATAACACTAGATTTTTCACCTTTTTAACTTTCTAGTGCTATATTGTTTCTCATCTACCTTGTTTTATAGTGGTAAGATTCCTCCTTGTTTCCTTTTCTGATGCTAGGAATTCCAAATGTGCCCTTTTGTAGTGCTAGGCTTCCTAATTTGTCTTTATTCTAGCATTGAGTTTGTCAATTAGACTTCTTTCTAGTAGGAGGGTTTGCAATTAGGCTATTTTCAAGTAACATTGATTTTGCAATTGTACCCTTTTCTAGTGCTAAGAGTCTAAAAAATTCCTCATTCCAACATTGACCAGTTTCACATTTGTGCCTTTTTCTAGTGCTAGGTTTTGAAATTGCCCTCCTTTTGACCTTTTTCCATATTTTCCTTCGTCCCTTTTCTCCTGAATTGGTTACAAATTAGGGAAAGTTTCCTTAGGGCATTAAAAATGAATATTCAAATGCAAACATAGAATAAAAAAAAACAAGAGAATAGACCCTGTTGTAGCTCAATCTGGCACAAATAAAATATTAAAAATCTTAAAAGAATTTTATTTTAGCACAGGATTAAAATTTCCTAAATTTGAAGCAACAAATAATTTTGTTGGACTTGCTCCTTGGATGGAATGAAAATGAACAAAGAGCAAGGTGTTGAAAGAGAAGAAAGTGACGAGGAAGATTCTAGTGAGGATGTTGATCTAGAAGGTGAAGATGAGGAAGATTCTAATCTCGATTTAGCATGGAAGGTGCCTTAATATACAAGAGTGATTCTGGACAAATAAGAAGCTGCATGTTGATCCATATTTTATTGAGTAGCATTATTACTGTACTTTAGGGTAATCAGTAATAGTTAATCAAAGCTCTGAAGTGCATGAACAATTGAAGGTCAACAATGTGGATTCTTTGCATTGTAATTATGCACATGGGGAAGATAGCCCAAACTTCCAGTGCATAATCCATTGGATACTTAATAAGTCTTATGAGCATATTGTTATTGTTCATTACATAGAAAAATATTTAGATAACACAATGTACATCATGGTGCAGAATACTTGAGTTTATTGCTGAGGAGGATGTGATTTATATGCCATATTGGATGATGGAAAATATGTTTTTAGCAGAGAGCTTGTAGGTATGAAATAAATTGACGATCCAGATCATTCACACCTAGATCCAATAGAGTCAGGAGGGCACAAAGTACACGAAATTATGCTAATAAGTGGTCCCGCAGGTGGATTCATCAAAACCGCTTAGTCCAAGATCAATGACTATTAATTATTGCGACATCACTATTCTCATTTCCAGAAACCTCTAAGAGGTGATCCCGTAGGCGGTTTGAGCTTTAAAAAAACCATTTTTGGTTATCCACACATAATTAGTTATGATCCAAATATCATTTCATGTGATTTAAAACTCCCATATATGTTTAAATTATAATGTACAAAATCATGATAAAAGGAGGGATTTTCATTTTGTATTTTTAACACATAGAGGATATAAATTAGTATTATAAATATATATATATATATATAGTTAGGAAATTGTCCATGAGTTAGTTCCATAACCAATTCCGGGACAGTTAGTCAGTTAGGTCAATGGGGGAAATAAAAATGGAAAATCAAGGCATTGTAGAGGTTCCAAGTTGGCCTAAGAGGCATAAATTTTTTACTTTGGATCTCCATGTGTTTATGAATAAACCTTTCACAGTGATTCTAGAATTTGTTGAATATGATTCGTCTTTCCATGTTGCATCATATTTTTTATGTCTTTCTTCTTTATAATTGAGTAACGAAACTGTCGGTCTTTAATTTTATATTTTTGTAAGTTAAAGTTAAAATCATCAATGATGCACTCCTCTATTCTATTTTTCACCTCCTAATTCTGCCATTTTTGTTCTAAAGTTTGAAACAAGAGATTCTGCATAGGCATTCTATTGTCAAAGACTTTACATTATCACTTCTTCATGTATTATCTTTTCCATTTGTATTCATCACTAGAAGGCCACTTAAAAGATTATTCTTACACTCGAGATTGATAAAAATTAAATCTATAGGGTTTTAAGAACATTGGGACACTAAAATATTCTCATCATGTTTATTGATAAATGTCTTGGGCAGTGATCTCCTTCAACCAGAGATTGTCTCCCAAGGTACAATAGACCCATCTAACTCTAGTTCTACGAAGCCTCGAGAGGGATCAAATCCCTTGAGGTGAAAACCTCTCCTCAAATTTTTTCTCAAAAAATGGGTTTGCACCTCAAGGGATTCGATCCCTCTTGACGCCTCGTAGAACTGGAGTTAAATAGGTCTATACTGGTTTCTATTTATTTTCAATTTTACATGTTAATATTATTAAACTCATTAAATCTATTTATTTAGATTTATTTGCTAATATATTCAATGGAATCATTCCCATTAAGGGTATTATTACTTTGATTATTATGATCGTGTAAGTTTTAAGTTGAGCCATATGCAAATCATGATTAGTTAACTAGATAAGTTGTCCTTGTCTAGCTCTTTGTTGTCTTTTTTTTCCTATATTATATTTGTAAACATTTATATCATTTAAATATTTGCGATAACTGGCTAATATTATTTTATTGATTGTAATTGTCTAGTATGGTGCTCCTAGGGCATTCCTTGATGAGGAAGAGGTCATTGTAGTACAAGCACCCGTTCAAGAACATGAAGCGAATATTGAGCCGGATCAAGCTGATGATCCTATGGAAGAAGATAATGATGTTGATAACACATTGGATGAAGATGGGACGAATAGATTGATACAGAATACATTGAATAATGTTACAAGAAGGGATGATGATGACGACCCGTATGTTGGTGGTTATGATATACCTGTACTTGAGAGGAGAACTCAACCTCATTATGAAGGCTCAGAAACATCTCTTCTCTCTGCTATATTGCTTCTGGTAAACTTAAAGGTGGTGAATGGTTTTTCAAACACGTGTGACACAACTCTTGAGGTATGTAATATATTTTGTGACATTTAGTACATCATGATAAAGAAATTATTATTTTTCATTTGTTTTCAATGTTAGTATGTCAATCACCATTTGTAACATTATTTGGATGCAATATGTATATTGTTTACATTAACCAACACTATTGATTTCTAATGTTGTAGATTGTTAGGTGAATTTCTGTTACCATCATCAAATGTTCTACCTCACACGTACCGTGATTTACATGCCATTATGAAAGATATTAAAATGGAGTATCAGGCTATTCATGCATGTCCTAATCATGATATTCTCTATTATAAAGAACATGCATCAAAAGATAAATTCCCAAAATTTGATGGGAGTAGATATCAAACCGATAAAGTAACAAAAAAGGTGCATCACAAGGTTCTTCGTTATATTCCCATAATTCCATGTCTCCGACAATTTTTCAGGTACAAAAGCATAGAACAATTTATGGATTACCATGCAATGAAAAGAAGTCAAGATGGTGTTCTTCGAATGCCTACAGATGGATCTGCATTTACGAATATAGATGAAAGATGGCCAAAATTTAAAGAAGAACCTTGTAATCTTAAGATTTCATTAGCAGCTGACAGAGTCAATCCATTTGGAGAGCTAAGATCTATTTACTTGATGTGGCCCATTTTTTTAATCAACAATAAAGTTCCTCCTTGGATTTCAATAAAGAGGGAGCACATAATGTTGACAATGATTTTTCCAGGTATTATTTTGTTTAGAATAAATATATTCATTTACATAATAAAATATCATGATTTTTCTTGTTTGTTTCATACTTATGTCTTATATTTTTGTGTTTACTCATATATGTTCAATCATTTCTAATAATTATGTCTTATTATTTTTTGTTACTCATATATTTTGGAATTATGTACTGTATATTCAATCAATTAGGTAAGTACCAGGTCGAAGATATGAATGTATATATCAAGCCTCTTATCGATGAGTTACTAGACTTATGGAAGGGCATCACTATGTATGATATCTCTAGACCAACAGATTCACAAAGGGAATTTGAATTCCATGCAATGCTTGTATGGAAAATGCACGATGCCCCAGGGCTAACACATCTCTGTGGTATATTATAACATTACCATGCACTTTAATAGTGTTTACTAGTTTGATGAAGTTCATTTCATGCATTTTTTTGTAAATATTCCATTCATTATACATACTTCAATTAATAATTGAAATAAAAATTAATCCATCTCTTGGAGGTCTTCAAACAAAAGGTAATTTTTCTTGTCCAGTTTGTGGTACTAATTTGAAATCTCATCGTTCAAGAAGCCTAAGAAAGGAGGTGTTTTATGAGTATATGCACTTCCTCTCTAAGAACCATAGGTACCAAAGAACCAAAAAACATCTTTTCAATGGGAAAGAAGAGACTGGATTAAGACCACAGAGAGTGGCACCTGGTCTATGGATGTTGCAATATAATAGAATCTCTCAAGGTATGGATTAAATCATCTATTTGTCATTATACATGAAATTTTTGGATTATTTTATATTTTTATTGCATTTTATTCATTTTACTATTTGGTAGTTATTGTTGTTATAATATCTTAAACTATGATTCACCGTGCAGGTCGACAAGAAATTAATAATGGGGCACTACCATGAGGAATGAAAAGCTATCTTGAGAAATTCAGTAGGCTCCCCTACTATTAGCACCTAGATATTGTTCATTTTTTTTTATACAATGCACATCGGGAAGACTGTAACAAAGACCTTATGGAAAATCTTAGATGGAAGGAGAGATAAAGAAAAAATTGTCAAGATTTGTAATGACATTAAGGAGGCCAATAATGCAATGCAAAGTGCGATTCATTCAAATAGTGATAGAGAAAACCAAAATCTAAGCACCCTTCCATGGTTATTGATAGAGCAACAAAGCAAGGATGTTAAAGAGGTTATTGATAAAATTAAATTTCCCACTAGATTTTCTTCAAACATAAAGAATATCCTAAAAAAGAAAGGTGAATTAGGTGGGGTAAAGAGTCATGATTGGCATACATTCACCAAGATAATTATTTTGGTGTCTATATTTTTACATTAATGATGAAACATCTTGTTAGTTTTTTTTGTTTTATACTTATTTCAAAATAAATAATCATTGATTATTTTTTTTGTTACAATATGCTCTACCTCTATCTCCCCCAGAAAACTTTAACAACAATGTCAAACAAGTTATATATGATCTTGGTAAATACATGAGGTAAGTGGAGATTGATATGCAAAGTGTAATTTTTTTAATAATTTGTTGTACATTAACTTATATTTGACTACATGTGTTTTACTTGTAATGTACTATATATCTTATTGTTGAAACTTGTGATTTTCTTGTTTCATTTTGAGATGGTTGTCATCTAAAGAAATCGATAAAGAAGATATAAATTATTGGAGGAAAAAAATTCCTCGTTTAATGTGTGAAATGAAAAAGTATCAACCTAAGAAAATTTTCAATGCACAAGAACACTACCTCATACATCAAGTTGAGGAGATTGAAAAGTGTGGACCAATACACACAAGATCAATATGGATGGTTGAGAGGCACTTGAAATATTTGAAGGCTTTGGTCAGACAAAGAGCACGTCTTGAGGGTTCTATGGTAGAGGGATATATGGTATATAAAACCATGGTTTATATTAGTCAATATAGTCTGACAATAGGAAAAATGATTAATGTATTGGATCACATTTGGGATGTCAACTCCATGAAAACATTTGGAGGGGAGCACCTATCGGGGAAAGGTACAATGAGGAAAGTGAGATGTAAGTATATAGTGGATATTTATAGTACATTTGACTTTTTGTTTTTATGTATATCGTACTTATTTATTTTTTAGTCTTGATGCACAATCCATTATTATAGTGGTATAATGTGTTAAATAATTATATATACACATGTGAACTGTTTTATTTTAATACAACCGGTTGAGAGTGGGATGCAATACATTTATACAATGAAAACAATGTTGATTGGATGAAGGTATGGATTGAAAGATGAAAAAAAGCTAATAATGGTAGGTTATCATGGTATGGTTTGTCTACATTTGTCAAAGAAGCTGAACGTAGTGGAGATACCAATCTTACACAGAGGAAAATTGATTTAGCACATGGTTTAGTACATTACAAGGCAAGCATATAATTCACCTATACTATTTTTTTTACAATTATATTGATGCATATGGCATGATTTTTTATTAATTTGAAAATTTTTCAAGTATAGATATGTTCAAATAATGGAAACATATTTTTTACATGTTTTTCATATTGCAATTGAAACACCGTAAGGCAATGTGGTGAAATGGCTGCAAATTTTGCATCAAAAGTTTGGATGAAAAGAGGACAACTTCAGATAGTGGGATAACTGTAGTATTTCAGGTAGAGAATGTTTCATCTAGAGGTGACAGACATCCAAAAGTATCTACAAATCGATAATATGGGTATCTGGATGATGTACTTCATTGTGAATTTAAATCCTTCAAATTAGTTGTGTTCGATGTCAAATGGTACAGGCTACAAAACAATGAACGTGATCCCGATAGAAATTTTATTCAACATGCTAACAGATTTACCATGGTTAATACAAGGAATGTTGAGCCAGGCTCATAGCCCTATGTTCTTCCAAGCCAATGCGAACAAGTGTTTTACTCAAAGGTTCCAGGTAAAGTAGGCTGGTCCTATGCTGTTAGATATGATCTAAGAGGAAGGTTGGTAAAGTATAATGTAGTAGAAGAAGACGATATTGAAGAAGAAGATGATGTAGAGGAGCAAGGGCTTCATGCGTCAGATGAATACGTTGAATAAGTTCAAGTATATGTTAATCCAGACAATGTTCTGGACGGACTAGATGATATTGACAATATGTCTGACGAAGAACTTGAAGAGGTCGAACCAAATGTGGGAGAGGATGTTCCGGATGATGATATAGACGATGATGATCATGATGCTGACATGGCCAATCCTTTGAACATGAATTCTGAACACGATGATACATATGATGAGTTGGATGAAGAAGAACATTGATGATATCAAAATTTTGAAATGTACAAGGTATGTATTTATATGTTTTTAGTTTGTTTGTTCTCTTTCATTTATCTTCAATATTAAAAATTTTTGTCTAAGATATTCTTATGGAAATTTATTTTAACTTGATATTCATATGGAAACTCATCGAGCTAGAGGTGAGAGGAAAAAATGCAACGGAAGAACTAGTGAATGAAAAAATTAAAATATATATAAAATATAACTATATATAAAATTAAACATAAATATAACTATATATACTAAATAACCAATATTAAAAATAAAAAATTAAAATTAAAATATAAAACAAAAAAATATTTAAAAAAAATTCAAAAAACAAAAAATACCTCTAATTCTCATGCATTATGAATTCTTCCCAACCCCACACCCTTCCCCTCAACCCATTAACTCATCATGTGCATCGGCCTGGTCACCCTGCACTCAAAATTTATCCCAACCCCACACCCTCATCCCAACCCCACACCCTTCCTCTCAACCAATTAACTCATCGTGCACATCGACATGGTCTCCCTGCACTAAACACAAATACCCCACCGAAACCCCACTCACTCAGTACTGGTGCATTGCAAACACTTACTCAGCAGAGGACTCGCCGCAGACGGTGACCGTGCTTGATCCACAGGTGATGGTGACGTTTCTTCATCCATAGGTGAGATTTCTTCATCTAGCCACTTAGCAGAGGACTCGCTGCATAAGCAGACCCCACTCTATATTCGACCAACAACCGTGGTAAGTTTCATTACTTATTCAGACTGATTGTGTGGAAACTACAACAAAAAATCCATGCTTATGTGTTACTATTCAAACAGGGGTAGAGGCCAAACTAAATACTATTCATGTAAATATTTCCTAATGGGTGTTTCCAAACTCCACAAAAACTTTCCCTAACCAGAGGATCCTCTTGTGCAATCCACAATACTTGTTCACCCCATATAAGAAGAAAAGTCCCAAGGCAAAGAAATACCCCAAGCAATTTCTTGCTCAGAGAGGACCATATATAAAACAGGTCATCAAGAAGGAAAATTCAAGCATTTCCTCAATGTACAAAATTTTACATATGATCAGGCTGAGTCTTCTTTGTATCAGTCTAAAGAAAACATGGTTAAAAAATTCTTTGATGAAATAAATTTTCCTTTAAATGAAAGTTACAAGTTGATGCAGGAAGCAAGGAGAATTTCACCCATAGGAGTCTCCTTACTTACTGTAAGAGAGAAAGATATTATAACTCTAAGAGTTGCTATAGATGATGAGACTAGGGTGTCACAAGGAAAATGAAAACTATACTTGGTAGTGATCTTATTGATGGCCCACGAGTCAGTGCACATCCTCCATTCACCATATTGTTTTGGTCTTAACACTATTGGGACATCGCATGGACTTAAAATCTCCTTAATAAGGCCCTTGTGCAAAAATTTCTGAACCTGATTTCTAACTTCCTCATTTTCCTTTGGGGTCATCCTATACGCAACCTTGTTTGGTAAGCTTGCTCTAGGCGTTAGATCTATGTGGTGACTAATACTTATTTTAGGTGGGAAACATTAGGAAAATCATCAACTACAATGTCTTGATAATACACTAACATATTTTTAATTTATAGTGGCAGATATGAAATGACAATATTAGCAGATTCACTTTTTCGCTTACAAACAATGGCATAACTCACCTCTTCTTCTGTCATCTACTGTAAGAACTCTTTTCCACCAAGAAATAGAGCTTTTGACTCACCCTTTGTAGCTCCATTCCCTTATTGTAAAGGAAAAAAATTATGTTGAATACTACCCATCTCAAAATTATAATAGTTATTGATTCCATCATGCACTACTTTCTTGTCAAATTGCCAAGGTCTTCCCAATAGCACATGACACACATCCATAGCCATGATATCACAAGTCACTTTGTCTTGATATCTACCTATTTGGAAAGCCACTTCACTTTGATCAGTAACCAGAAATTGGTGTCCTTTATGCAACCATGACACCTTGTAGGGTTTTGGATGCTTAACCTTCTTAAGGTTCATCTTTTCCACCATTTTAGTGGACACCAAATTTTCAGTGCTTCCACTATCAATAACTACTTTGCAACATTTCCCTTGGAATTTTCATGTAGTTTAAAACAAACATTTCCTTTGTGAAGACTCTGCCACTTCTCTAGTTTCAATAGCACCTTGTTCATGAGAAGAGCTTCTCCAAACTCACGTACATTATCCACTAAAGGAGCTTGTGCTTCTGCCTGCTCTCCTTATGCAACATAATTTCCTCTTTACCCTGCATTCTCATTATGAGGACACTCATAGGATCGATGACCTAGTTTGTTACATTTGTAACATCTGTAAACTGACTCTCTGCCTCTACCTCTACCTCTACCTCGCTGGTAGGGTCTTCCAACTCTAGGATCATATCCTTTCCCTGCTTGTTCTTGTTGTTTAGAACCACCAACTTCATCCTTGTAAGATGGAGCCTTCCCTCTTCCAACTATTTTCCCTCTTTGTTTAATAGATCCTTTTCCTCTACCAAAGGTTTGTTTCGTGACTATCTTCTCTTCTTCTCTTAAAGCATACCGATAGGCCCCATCCATGGTACTACGAGATAACATGCTAATTTGTTGTTCAATTTCCATCCTTAATCCATTGATGCACATAGCTGTCTTTTTAGAGTTATCTTCCATATAACCTACTCTCAAGTTAACCTTATAGAACTCTTCTATATACTCTTTCATGGTCAACAACCTTTGTCTAAGGTTCTGCATCTGTTTGTAAAGACTCAACTGATAATCCTTGGGTAAGAATTTTCCTCTTGTTATCTATGATAACAATTAGGTTAGTCTAGGTTGGTCTTAAGTTAATTAGGTTGGGTCAATTAGGTTTGAATAAGGTCTTTAAAATTTAAATTTAAAAAAAAATGCACATATGAGGGGTCTTGAAAGTCATTTTTTGTGTGAATAGCTATGGAATGACATCAACCCCCCCATTTATGTATTTATAAAAAAAATATGGCTACCCTCATATTTTTAAAATTTTTCATGTCTAAATCCTTGTATTTAATTTTTCTCACAACAATTTATTTTAGTGTTAAAACCTTTATATTGATTTAATTTTCACACACACACACACACACACACCTTTTTATATAATGTTGCGATCCTAGGATTTTTATGGTTCTCCTTGTGCTACAAAGTTTCAATCCCAATAGCCTATCCCCAATGATGTGCCATAATAAAGCCTTTTTACATAAATCGACCCCCATTGTTTCGTTATCTCAGACCCAAAACCCTAGGTTATTTCATTAAATCAACATACCAAACCATTCAAGGTCCATGTTCCCAGAGTTCTGATGAAGTTTGTCAATTATAGTGAATTTTCCCAACCAACTACCAGCAATATTGTCGTCTTAATCCCTGGGTCCCCATGCCATCCTTGTAATTTATTTTCACATACATTTTAGAGTTGTGAGGCTAGGGATTAATGATAATCCCCAATTGGCTTAAATTAAACCTTAATTAAAAAAAAAATCATGAACAACAAGGTAATTAAACAACTCGCTTACGAATCTTGCATTTGAATGTTAGTCTTTTCACAATATAAATGTTCCATACTACAAAGCATAAGCAAGATTTTATCTCATGTAATTGAAATAAGGATTCATAATATAATTATGTAGCTTCATCAATGCAAATTTACTCACTAAAATATTACATTACTTTGCTCAACTTCGCTTATTTCTCTCATTTTTCTCATAGGTCCCTGCACACAACACCTGCTTCTACAACTAATACAATGAGGCAAAAAGCAAAGAAAACACAAATGCCTAGGTAGAAAGGATGCTCAAATTATTAAAATTAAAATGAAAATGAAAATCATGAGCGAAAATATAATAAATTTAGAAATATTCAAGGAAGTTGAACAGGGAAATGACCAACTCCTAAATGCACAAGTTAGATTTTTTGAAGATTTAAGCATGGTACAAGCCCAACAAGACATAATTGATAACTCTCGGATGAGGTAATAAATAATATTTTTGAAAGGAGAAGGTGAAAGAATGTCTATTATAGTTAATCTCTTAGCATGCCACAACTAAAACATCTACATCAAGAATCCCCAAGGCATAAGATGTGAAGATAATAAGAAGTAGAACTTCCCTACAAAAAATGTAAAAGGAATTTACAACAATCAAAATATATGATCAAAGAAATTGAGTAATATTGTTCTCATTTAATTGATTCATTGCTCCAAATTATAAGAGAATTTGACATGTCTAATGTACCATTCCCAGAGTATTCCAACAAAGCAGAAATTTTCATCAATGATGTGACAGGAGCGGTATACAAAATGATATTGGAAAATTAGAAAGATCCAACTTAGAAGTAATTTTCAATTTATTTTTCAAACCACATAGCAAATGCGTCATGGTCAAAGAGACGATATCATCTAAGATAATTATAGGTTAATTAATTATGGCAGGGCATCTAAAATATTTTGTTGTTTTTAATGGGGTTTTTGGATGACCAATGCTATGAGAAAATTACAGGCATATATTTTAAACTTACAATAGTATTGAATATCAATAAATGGCTATTCTTTTACTACAAAAAAATATTTTATTTTATAATATGTGAAAGGCTGAAAATGTAAGAAACTATAATGTACTAAGTATTCAAATTGAACATTTAGTTTATCATAAGAAAGAAAGGCTGAAAAATAATGTTTACATCTTAACAATATATATTTAACCTTATGAAGATGACTGATAATTAATAGATGTAGAGGGAATTATACAAAAAAATAGTCTAATAAATCAATCTCTAAAATAAATGATAAATTTAGAGGATTTAAGATAGATAGATATTCAGTTTTCTCTTACCTATTTATCTCCATAAAAATTAAATATATGTGGAAAATCAAAATGAAATGTAAACTAGAAAGACTCACAAGGAGACAATCTATTTGAAACAAATCTAGAATCCTTTCATTAATGATCAATGATCTCAACTCATAAAATTTAATATGATTTATAAGCGCTCATCCAAGGGTTCAACCCTTTACAATTTGTTTATGGAAGTATTTATATGATTTTTCTCAAAAATATCTGATTCAAATATCTAGATCTTTGTGGAAATATCTCAAACTATTTACTAAACAAAATTACAAAAATATAGTAAATTCGAAACTTAATTGGGCTGCTGGTTCTACATTTCAAGATTTTTGCTGATGAAGCTGTGGAAATAGGAGTCCTCACTGGTTGAAGCTGTTATGGGTACTTGATTTGGTCATTCTAACAATCCACATAACTTTTCCCATTTACTTTGATCTAGCAATGAAAATTTACTTAGATTTCTGTAAATTTCATCAACGTCTATGTATTTTTCAAAATTCGGTTTAGCTAAAAATAAATGAGGAATTTCATGTCTCATTGCTAAATTCAAGCTGAGTCCTTCCATGAATGCCTTTCCTGTAATGCTTCCTGTAACCTTTGCAAACTTTGACCTGTCTTTGGAAATTTCACACAAATTTGTTTGATAATCTTCAAGTTGAACTAATTCATCTCCCATACCTTGTAATCCAGGAATACCTTTCTCATGTAACACATTAAAATTTGGATGAAATATTTGCACAATAATTTTTAAATTTTCACACTTGTTCTCCAATTGTAACACCTGATTTTTCTTAGTAGGAAATTTCCTTACTTCCATAATACTGAAAATTTTGTCTTCAATATCCAGTTCTTCTAATTCATATTTAGTCTTAGAATTCAAGATTTTCATAATAGCTACTATATCACTGGGCTTAGTATCAATTTCTATCTTTACCTCCGCAATCAAAATGTTAGATCTAGCAAGAAGTTCACCTTGTTTGAATATGATTTTAATATTTGGCCATATGTGAGATATTTCTTTATTTATCTGAATCCAAATACTTTCTTTAGCTTGAGCAATGGTTTCAACCATGTATTTTGATTCTCTAAATATTGAACTCTTTGTGCAAGCTTATGAGTTTTCTGCAATTTCGATAAATATGCACCATCTGATTTGATTTTCTGTTCCTACATTTTATCACACTTTTATGTAATATTTTCAATTTCTTTACCATTGATGGCTAGATCATTCATGGATTTAATTAATTCTACTATTTTTGTAGTAGATTGTGAAACTGTTGTTGCTGAAGAAGATGCCTTCCCTGTTGCTATACCTGCTGTTGGAATTATGGCTAATGGAGTGGCTTGTACTAGAGCAACCTCCTCTTTCTCTTTAAGGATTTTTTCAATATCCTTTTCCATCTTGGAGATTTGGTCATTCTGCTCAATGATAATTTTAAACAAATCCTCCTTTTCTTTCTCATGCTCTCCCAACTCTTTAGCTTGTGGATATTCTGTTGTTGGGAGTTTCAGTTGCATTGTCAGGGTTGCTATATATGCATTATTTGATTTAATTATTTCTTTTGCAGCTTTGATGTATTTGGAATCATATCCTAATTTTATCACTAACTCCTCTAAAGAGTTTATCTTGGTATCTTTAGCTAGAGAAGAAAGTTTCTCTAACTTCAGCTGAGCCTGAATATTTGCACTGTAGTTTGGAGCTTAACAACTGTCATGGATGAAGTAGTTAAAGTACTGGAGCTAATTTCACCTTATTGCTTGTGAAGGTCCATTTTATCTATAGGATTAATAGTTTTTGTGTCAAAAGAAAATATTGACTATTTGTAGTCATATGCTGTCCGAGGCTGAGGAACCTTAGGCTCTAGAAAAGCAATCTACATTTTTACTTATTCAGAGTCAAAGGCTGATAAAATCCTGTGTTGAGAAATTGATGTCTGTTTCTAGAATTGAGAAAGTATAGAAATTTTAAGGGCTATATTCCTTCTGTTGATTTATTGATAAGTAGAAAAAATGCTGGGCCCTTTTTGACTGCTCTGCCCCAATTCCCATGCTGTTATTTTCATGCTGACTGTCACATATAAAATTGGGCACATTTTTTCAGTATTTTCATTCTGACTGTCTTCCTCATTTGCTTGCCTTTTTTTCTTGTTATATACAATGAAATATCTGACTAGAAATTCTGATGCTGAAGGGGAACTGGTTTCCCTTGGCCTTTTCTCTCCCTTTTCTTGTGCTAATGGAGTTTGTGAAGAGGACATATTTTTTTCTTCAGCCTCTTAGAGAGTATTTTCTCGCCATTCCTCCTGGTTCATGAAATGTTTGAGCTTTGGTCTGGATGTATGAATATAAGGGGTATATTTCTAAACTATCCTCATCTTTGAAACAATTCCAAAAGGGTCATAAGACCAAGTAAAATTGTGGTAATTCATACTCCTTAGGATAGCATCTGTAGCTTGTCCTGTCGCCCTTGTATTGCATATGAAAGGGCCAACCTGTGTTTTTAATTTGAAATGGGATTTATAATTCTTGGATGCCTAAAAATGTGTATGATCCATGTTTATCATTTGTCTGATGAATTCCAAAGCAAATATCCTTATGGGCACATACTTAAGAAGTTTGTAGGGGGCTAATTCACAACCATAAATTCTGATTTCTGAGTAGCTTTGATACAGGTACGAATCACCCTTTTCGGTTTTCTCACTAAGGTGTACAATCCTCTTTATCTCTGAATCTATCCTTGGCTCTATATTTTTGTTTAATAAGCTTACTACCACGTGCAAAAAAATATCTACAAACTAACTGAAACAGAATTATGTGCTTTCCTTCCTGACTGGAGGGGTCCAGTGAATTAATAATAAAGGATTTCCCTGATCATCTATCTTCTATAGTTGAAAAGGGAATTTATTTGATTGATAATAACTAAATAGATACACAAGGACTGAGGCATATCTAAAAAGTCCTTATTTTGATAAATTGACAAAATTCTGATGGATCATCTCTGCTATAAATTCACCATAACAAAAGATAATTGGTGGCTTTTGTTCACTTGTAAAAATGGAAAGAAAAGAAAAGATATGCTCAGAAATCCACTAGTCTAAATTATAGCCTAGAATACAAGAGATAATGGAGACAATTTGTTTTGTCATTTCAGGGAAAATGGAGACTGAATATGGAGGGCTGGTTTTAGGTATTGGGACATCATTTAACAGAAAGGTTTCAAAAACCTTTTCTCTTTATGGAAAGTCCATCTTGTTGTATTTCCATAAGAAAATATGGGTAGAAGGGTTTTGCGAGGGGGTCATCCTTGATTTGGAGCATTTCAGAAATTTCATGGGAATTGATGTATAAGAGGGTTTATCCATTCTACACAACTACAAATATTTGACTAGGTATGTGATGAAGTTGACAGGAGGTAACAAATTCAAGAAAATATGGAACCTGAGGGAAAATATACTAGGTAATGTTGAATTTCAGAGGCCGAATTCGTCACTACTGTCGAGGTGTTTTTGAAGGAGCCAATTATGAACATCATGAAGATAAAATTCACAATTGATCTCAGATATCCGATAGAAATGGTCTAATAATGGTTGATGATCTAAATCAACAGTTGGAGACAGTATTGAGGTATCCTTGGAAGTATATTTGCCTTTAGGAACCATTGAAATGAAAGGGCAGTGGATGTTTGTAAATACCTATTATAAATAAATCGATAAGGAAGTATAAGTACTCTGAAGATAACTGAACTAGTGCAGATATCGCCTCTGTGATTTGCTTACATTTTCGAATAGCTGAGAAAAAGTGATGAAAATAGAACAACGAAAGGCTTTGAATTAGAGTTAAAGTGCATAGTTTAAACATGATAATAACAAACATTGATAGGCGTGGGAGGATTTAATGTGAAGACATTACGGTTAACGAGTAGATGGTAATAGGTAATTGGGAGACACATGTGTGATTGATGATGAGACGACAAAAGTAGTCAAATGTTCAAAGGGTGGTTTTGGAGCCTATCCAGAGAGGGGGGGGGGTGGGGGGGATGGTAAGTGGAATTAAAGGAGCGGGGGGTGGGGAGGGTGAGGTCTCAATGGGAATATGATATGTAGTGGATGTGGTTTTTATTTATGGCTTTACGCAGAACCCCCCACCCTCCCCAGCGGATAAAGTTCGGAAGCACTGGGGGGTGCGGGTTTGCATGCGCATCGTCGATCTGAGCACATTATATCTCATCCCTTCAAATTTGAAAGATGTTTATTAAACGTGCTAATAACATGTCACTTTATTACATAATGTATTAACCATATAAACATATGATTAATACTATAAAACATACTTTATTCTAAATTATTTTTTAAGCGGCATTTTAAGTGGCACGCTTTTTCCCTTTTTATTTTATTTGAACCAAAGCAATTTTGATTCTTTTATTGCTTTTGACTACCCCTAACATTTTTATTTTCTTTTTTTCTTTGTTTTATTTTAGCATCTAATCCTAACATTTTTTTTATTTTCATTACTTTCTTTTCACATAAAATCCTAACAATTTTTATTTTTTTTAAATTTTTTTCATCTATTCACATTCAATCCTAACATTTTTTGATTTTTGATTTTTTCATCTATTCACATTCAATCCTAACATTTTTTGATTTTTGATTTTTTTTCATCTATTTATATTCAATCCTAAAATTTTTTGATTTTTTATTTTTCTTCTAAAATGTCTAACTTATCAAAACAATAAATGTTACAACATCCATAATAGCATAACAATCACTATTCTTAAAAGACATGATATACACATGCAAAATTAGTATGCTCTTTGACCAACCATAGTATATTTCTGACATATTGAGCATACATGGGTAATGGAAATCCTTCCCGAAAGCTTCTAGTTCAACCATTCTAAAAAATAATTCATCAAATTTGTTGGAGATCAGAAAAATTATCTTTTAATTTTCTATTTTTAATTTTGTTGTAACAAAACTAGGATAGACACTTGAAGTTAAAAGGCTTATTTAAAGAATCTTCATAGATTGTATTACGGGTTCTAATTTTTTGGAAGAAGTAGACACTTTGAACCACTTCATATTTTCAAGTTGTTTTTTATCAACTGAATATGGTATTTTTCTATAAGTTTTCTTGTTATATTTTAGTGAAATCGAAATATCAATACTTTTGCTTGATATAATCGATATCTTGTATAATTGATTATTTATTGTTAACTAGTTATTTCATTTGATTATTAGAATGATTAAGTGAATGATACATATATGAATGTTGTGAATGTGGTCGATTCAATTAACGATTCATTGAATTTTACATCATTTGCATTCTAGTTTATTTATGTTGTTAGTCTGAAGATCTAAATCTTAGGATTATTTCTAATCTTTCTGAATTCATGCATGATAATAATAATAATCTTAGGATATAGAAGAGTGATAATAGTTTAAACTATATTTTCTTTTGAATTTATATAATTTCAACCTTTAGTTTACAACAATTCTTCCAAAATATCTTTCAGAACCTCATTCATTAGAATATTCTTTTAGGATTTCTCCATATTTTGAAGCAATGTATTTAGGAGGAAACTGGGGCACATAGTGAGAATCACCATCCAAGATGGATATAATAGGGGCCATTTCAAAGGAAAATCTATTTCACTATTTCACTATTTCACATTACACTATTTCACCATTTTAGGCCAAGCATGAGAGAAAAATCTTGGTTCTAAAAGAGGCTATAGTGGAGGATGAGAAAAAACTCGCCAAGAAATTATCCACATTGTTAAATAAAGAGTATGTCTCACTCCTAGATTCAGAGGATATTTTCACCACCTGACTCAGCAGCTACTGGATGCTTGGTAAGGTGTGGGATCCACACTGAAGGAAAAATAGGTACAAGAGAGGGTTCAATTGTATTTGAGTTAGAAACAAGATGAACTGTATCCTTTCATCATGTTCTATATGTTCCTCGTCTGAGAGTGAATCTTCTCTCCCTTTCATCCTTGGAGGATCAAGGCTATACAATTGAGTTCAGAGGATATCCAGTACAATTATGGCTAGAGGGAGTTGTGTATGTTGAGGAATCCATCATACTGGGGATCAGAGATGGAAAATTGTACCGATTATGGGGTCGACCTCTAGTTCAAGAGGGACATAGTTCTAGTTATGCAACATTTTTGAGGAGGCATAAGGACCACCTTACCAGACCCACTTGGTGGGAATGGACTCAGCTAGAAGAGATGGGATACTCAAATGACTTCATCAGAGCTTTAGATGGTAGCCATAACACATAATAGGTCTAGTTTCTAGATTTACAGGGAGCAGATTGCTCTAGTTCAGAGGGAGCATGATTTTTAAAAACGTATGAAAAATGATTTTGAAAAACTATGTGATTCTACTCTCATTGATAAAAAGTGATATTAGTAATATGTTCAACATGTAGCTCCAAATTTTTTTTATGCATGTTGGTTTCATTATTTTTCACTTGATAATGTCATGGTTACATCAATCCACCTCCCAAGGTGTTTATATCAAGTGTGATCAAGTTAGATGTACATATGGTAGCATATTTTTCTTAGCATGGTCACAATTTTTATGAAGGACATATTTACAAAACCTTAAAAAGCGAGGAGCCTACCAATGTTGAAATCCTCTCTTACATGAGAATATATATGAATTTTTCCCTTATATTAAATCTGGGTATATAGCTGCAAATGTTTCCATTACAAAAACATTTAAAGACAAGGATACAATGCACATAATTGATTTTAAAATTTGTAATAGAAGCCACCACATACTAATGACTCAATCATATGAAGAAGGTGGATCACCCTATATTAGAGTTTACTCAAGGTCAAGTAATACACTTACTTGGCCAAGGATTATCAAAGATTATTAAAAATTATCTAGTTCATTTTTAATTTCATGCTCTACCTGTGTTCTGGCCTAATTTTAATGTCGATATGCTTGATATTCAACATGGGGAAGCGTTGGATGTATATTTATTTTTACAATTCCATCATATACCTAATTAGAGTATGTGTCCAAGAACCATCAAGATTTAATTTTAGGCTTGCGTCCCATAGAAAGATATGCATATTCAAGGAGATTTCACTCACAACTCATTGTCCAAAAATCACAGAGAACTCACATCGATTCTTTTAGAGACATAACAAGTTACCGCAACGAGAAATTTTCTATTTCTTTAAAAAATTTCTAAATATCCCTTTACACAACAAAACACCAACACATATATACAAAATATAGCTAACTTCTCTTCCTCTTCGAATGAGGAAAAAAAAAGATAGAACTTTAGGATTTCTATCCATAAATAATCTCTAACCAACTACCACATATTTTATCAATGTGGTGACAAGGGGAAGGCATTAGCCTCAATCCAATCCAAATATGCTCCTGAGGAAGTACTTACTGAAGAATAAATTTATATGTCGATCGATCCAATCCAAACAGTGAAGAGGCTTCTCATAAAATTAAACAAGAGACTCATTTTTTTAATTACGATTGAGCCACAGACAGAAGATATAAGAGACCAAATCAGAACCGTGATGACCCAAATCCATCAACATGGGGTAAGAAACTCATTTAATTATCCCATTTCTCTATTTATGATTTTATTTTTCTCACCATTCATAAAAGAACTCTATATTTTATAGGATTTTTTGAGGGAGTTTGATCCTCATGGTGAGACTATGGGGGTCGAAGTTGGTAGCAGCACCTTTGCTCCGCTTGTGAGTGACGTACTAAACACACCAACCATTAATGAAACTCCTAAAAAGGGTGGCACACCATTATTTTCACCCACTAAAAAATGCACAGAATAATGTGCACATGATGTAGACCATGATTCTATCACATCTAGTCAAGCAAGATTTCCCAGGTCTACTTGTATTTCTAGCACATGAACACTACCAGTTACATTCTTGGTAGATGATGACCATGTTCACATGAAATTAGAGAAGCTTATTTAAAAAGTGTTTTACATATTAAGTATGATCTAATTGAAATTTACATATAGAGTGTCATGATTTTCAAGTAATGATAATATCGTTTTGCAGGAAATGATACCTTCTATATGGGCTTGAATTAGGTAGCCTTACAACTCTTTGGGCCCACCATTCACATAAGGTGGAATTAAAAATATTCAAAGTTGAAGGAAGAACTTATCAATAGGTTGGTTGGCCTGTTCAGAGATGGCACCTTCAACAAAAGTGGAGTTACCGCAAAGACAGGCCTATATTTAAAATATCTGCGAGACCAATATAGGGTTCATTTGCAAAAGAACCCTAAGTATGAGCGCCCTCCAATGATTTTAGAAAGTGAGTGGAAAGCCCTCCTAGAAGATGCAAAGGAGAAAAAACTTTGAAAAGAAGGGAAGACACCACCCAGACCATGAAGGTATGAGGCACTTTCATTAATGCAATTATGATGCTTTCTCATCAAAATTGCGACATGTAATTAAGCTTATAAATACCATAAATATAGGCTCCTAGATACATCTAAATCCATTAAGACGAGAATACAAAAACATGGCCAACATCATCTTTACCCTAGGGGTTACTCAAAACTGGCCATAAAATGTAATATCCCAAAATAAGGGATTTCTACAACAATAAGAATATCTTAAGATATTATAGAGTTGGAGAGGGATAAATATATCTCATATGATGTGATAATAACACATATTCTTCAATCAAGCAACAACAACAACTTATATTCTGATTTATGCACCAATTGATGGGGAAAAGCAGCTATTTCAGCACTAAAAACGTAATTTTCTGAGATTTGCGTAAAAATAAGGGGAAATGACGGTGGGATCCTTTATCTTAGGTAATGTGAGACTCACATACCAAATTTCAGCAAAAATAAATGACTCTAGCTATGTTAAACAGGTCTCCCACTCTTGATATGGCTTAAAAATGCCCAAACCCCATGACTTGGCTCATGCTGAATTTACTGAAGCATAGAAAGCATAAATTTCTGAAGGTTTATGATGAAATATGATGGAAAATACATACATACATTTTATTACATCAGATCATGGATTTTATTACTCGAATCATGAGAAAATTGGAAGAATGGATGAAGAAACCCTCAAGAATGAGGTGCTGCAACATTTTATTTCTCTGCAACAAGAATGTATAGCGTAATATTCAGGATATGTAGAAGATATACATTAAATATCATATCTAAGACATATCTGTGCACAAAATATTAGATCTATAACAGATCGGTACATTAGATTGTCTTTACTTTACATTCCCCTTGGGGATTTCAACAATATATGAAATACAAAGAGTAGATCTGAGTCTTACTGCAGCAGATATACAGAATGATTCAGAAAATATGAAGTAATAACAATAGTAAATATATCAGATATGAAGTATACATGGATTAGATGGCTAATCCATGGATCACCACGGTGAAGGAAGGATCCATCCACCAGAGATCACTTCTCCAAATGAATGTCGAAATACCCTGCAACTCTGCAACTGGAAATAATGCAATACAAGAGGATAAACTGTGCTGTAAGCTTGAAGCATAGGTTGTCCTGATGCCAAGATAAAGATATGAAGCTCAACAACTAATACACTCTTCCAGGAGGATAAAAGACTCACTCACTGAGAAGAGGTACTAGTATATTCTAGATCTGAACCGATCTAGTCTCCACTTGCTGCAGCTCACTGAAACAAGTAAACCCCAACAAGATTTATGCTGTCTAAGGGAGATGGAGCTTGGCCATATGCCTGATAGTGGAAAAGAAGTACAATGCCCTCCAAGGGCTACTCAATAGAAGGAGAGAGAATCCCTAAACAGGAAATCCTCACAAGTCTCTGCTAAACAACCAAGAGAACTCAAATTGTCTAAATAGACATCAAAATCAAATATCATGAACAAAATCTCTTTGAGCCTTCCCATTCCTTTTATAAGATGAGAGCTTGAGAAACCCTAAACCAACTTCAAAAATTTATCTCCTTTCACATGAAGACCCTCCATCTAGAACTGCACTAATCAACAAGGAGGTTCAATGCATCTGGACAATGTTGTGATTTGGTCCTGTTGACCCAGTCAATCTCCTCAATCCTTGTTCACATACAAGTGTATTTTATTGAGATAGCACTGATTTGCCTTTGTTCACATTGGGCATTGATTTATTTTGATGTTTTTAGGAGTTTACATGTCCTCCTTTACATTTTATTCATCAATTAATAAAATTAAAAAAAAAATGAAATATTCCTATTATCTTGGGCTAATTAGGAATATTACAGTCCTCCCCTCCAAAAACCTTGCCGTCAAGCAACTAATAAGGTGAGTGCTGCAAATTCTCCCATGTTCCAATTAGAACATGTACTGTAGAAAATGTGGGAATCTCCTCCCCAAAAGGACACATTCAAACCATGTGCCTCACTTAACATCATGACTCCGAACAAGATAAAAACAACACCAGCAAGTGGGATCATTATTGGCATCAAAATAGGGGAATTACTGATGGTTTCATAAGGTGCTGGAAGTTACCAATAGTTTCCCAAGTGGTGACAACGCAGTTTTTCAAATTGTTGCTTCAGAAAAATACATGGCAAATTGTTTCTTGATACATGGTTAATCATATGAATCAACTGAACACACATGTAATGAAAAAACATCTGCCCAAGGCCACATAAGAGATGGCTGTCTCCATCATATGGTTTGGCCCAACATTGGTCATGGAGCAAAATCAAGAGCTTGCTTGCTTTTGGAGCAATGCACTGCCAAGAGATGGTAAGAGCATGCAAATATTGTGTTGCAAAAACAAAGCTCTCACCATATGTTGGAAGTAAGAAGACACATGGATCCATGAATGGATCCTCCATAGTAGTTTTTCACACTTCCATGAAGAGAAATGAACCAAGTGTTGCTTGCAAATCCTCTCCCTCATGCTTGGAAACCCAAGACAAGAAGAGTACATCATAGTAATAGATGTCCCCATCTACTACCTCATCTTCCTTACCTCATCTTTTCCCATCAAGTGCATCAAGTGTGAAGTGATCCTGGGGATACTTCATCAATAAACCCCAGCTCCAAAGTGGCAACGCTATTGTCCTATGAAAATAGACTCCCTCCAACTCATGGCTCCAACCTTTGACATGCTGAATGTCAAAGGCATCTCCCATAATGCTGCTACACATAATAAGTCCCTCCCATGGGGAAAGTACCTCTTGAACATCTAAGTCCAAGGAGTAGCCCCTTTGCACTATGATAGTGCCATCTTCTACTCCTGCAACATCATGAAAACTGTGAGAGAAAATATGCCCTTTCTCTCCCAAGAACATCCCAAGAAAAAAATATTTTACTGCCTCCTCATACTTCCATCATCCAAATCATGTAGTGAAAACATGGTGATTGACATGAAGAATGTTATGTCAACACAGTGTGTTCATACTCCTTGCTACACCATGATGCAAGTATCCTGCCACATACCCTTGGAAAGAGGATGATGACTAAACTCTTTCAAGAGTAACCAACGCAGCCAAGCCTCCTGCTACCCAGTATCATAGATTTGCAAGTAGCTTTCCAACTCATTGCTTATCATCCACACCCATCCATCCACATGTGGGTGCCTTCCATCTTTTTCTTCCTCAACATTCTCCCAAGGAAGACTATCATTCTCCCAAATTAGATTCCTGCTCTTGCATTTCATGGGATGTTGAAATGCAATCTTCTCAAGGATTAATTTGATCCCATAAGGACCCAAATAGGTGGTAGGAAAAAATCTCCCGTCATGATGTGTATGGATCAAGAAGTGTCCAACACAAACATGAGAGATGTTATCCATCCGAAGATGTCCTCCATCATCTATCTGTCCCTCCTTGAACCCATGAAGATCCAAGTGTGAGAAGGAAAGAGCCTCCTCAGACTGTTGAAGAACTTTGCACTTCATGATGTGTTGAAGTGCACCACCAATGAAATTTCTCCATGAGATTTCCTCCTCATGCATGGCCTTCCAAAACCAAAGAGGCCTTGCATCTGTTACAGGTATAAGTTTATCTTTGAGCTGGGGAGTGCTCATTGAGAAAGTGTCATCTAGAAAGGGGAAAGGGTTTCTCACTTCAAGATGTCTACCATCTACCATTCCTTCCTCCATTGCTTCATGAATGAAGCTGCTATGTGAATGCTCCCATAAGGCATGGGTCCTATTTTCTTTATCACTACCTTTGTACAACGTAATGTAACTCTGTTGCTCTAAATCAGCAGCATGCAAAGATGTAGATCCATTCATATGATTTTCTGAAATGACAAGAGATGGAAATTCAAGCATACCTTGGTGAGATGTAGAAGCAAGAGCTCCTTCCTCAACTATGTTGCCTTCCTCCATTGCTGAACATGAAGGTTGCTCCTCAAAGGTTGTGACATTGCTGGTATATGCTTCCTCAAGTGGTGGTGAGGGCCTTTGTTCGTATGATATTTCTTTTCCAAATGATTCAATCAACCTTTGAGACAACTCAACAAGAGTAGATACCCTTGCATGGCTCAAATGGCTGAACCACCAAACCTTTGCTTCACCTTCAAGGTGCAGCGCTACAATATCTACAACCTTTCTCTCTACTACTGGATGTAGTAGGAAGAAAGCCTCTAGTTTCATCACCCAAGTCTTTGCTGCACATTTTAGCGATCCATCAAAAGTGGGCAATAGAAACCTATTGCCTCTCATCATCCCATAGCTGTAGGGTCTCTTCCCTTCCTTTAGCTGAATGAAATGTGGTAAAGCTAGAGTCTCCTTGAAGGCTCTAGATTTAGCTTTGTATTCAGAAAGGTAACCACTCAGAATATCAGATTCTAAATGCCCTTCATGCCTCTTTTCTTCCTCTCTTTGAGAATAGGAAGTGCTTGGCTCTTCCTCTTCTTGAAACTCTCTAGGAATTTCACTGCATTTCTTCTTCTTTGTCTGCTCTACCTCCTTGGAGAGGTTCTTCTTAGATCTAAAAACCGATGAGAGTAATCTCATCCTCTCCATCATTTTTTTCTCTAATACTTCTCTTTATTCTTCTGATAGCTGGATCTCATAGGCTGAGCCAGAGATCATGCTTTGATACCACTGTAATATCCCAAAATAAGGGATTTCTACAAAAATAAGAATATATTAAGATATTATAGATTTGGAGAGGTAGAAATATGGCTCATATGATGTGATAATAACACATATTCTTCAATCAAGCAATAACAAAAACTTATATTATGATTTATGCACCAATTGATGGGGAAAAGCAACTATTTCAGCCCTAAAAACGTCATTTTCTGAGATTTTCATAAAAATAAGGGGAAATGACGGTGGGATACTTTAGCTTAGGTCACATGAGACTCACATACCAAATTTCAGCAAAAAAAAATGACTCTAGCTATGTTAAATAGGTCTCCCACTCCTGATATGGTTTAAAAATGCCCAAACCCCATGACTTGACTCATGCTGAATTTAATAAAGCATAGACACCATAAATTTATGAAGGTTTATGATTAAATATGATGGAAAATACATACATACATTGTATTACATCAGATAATGGAGTTTATTACTCAGATCATGAGAAAATTGGAAGGATGGATGAAGAAACCCTAAAGAATGAGGTGCTGCAACACTTTATTTCTCTGCAACAAGAATGTACAACATAATATTCAAGATATGTATAATTTTTACATTAAATATCAGATCTAAGACATATCTGTGCACAAAATATCAGATCTATAACAGATCGGTACACTAGATTGTCTTTACTTTACATTCCCCTTGGGGATTTCAGAAATACATGAAATACATAGAGTAGATCTGAGTTTTACTACAATAGATCTGCAGAATGATTCAGAAAATATGAAGTAAGCACAACATTAAATATATCATATCTGAAGTATACATGGATTAGATGGCTAATCCATGGATCACCACGGTGAAGGAAGGATCCATCCACCAGAGATCACTTCTCCAAATGAATGCCAGAATACCCTGCAACTTTGCAAATAGAAATAATGCAATAAAAGAGGATAAAATGTGTTGTAATCTTGAAGCATAGGTTTTCCTGATGCCAATATCAAGATCTGAAGCTCAATAACTAGTACACTCTTCCAGGAGGATAAAAGACTCACTCACTGAGAAGAGGTACTAGCATATTCTAGATCTGAACCGATCTAGTCTCCACTTGCTACAGATCACTGAAACAAGTAAACCCCAACAAGATTTATGCTATCTGAGGGAGATGGAGCTTGGGCATATGCCTGATAGTGGAAGAGAAGTAAAATACCCTCCAAAAGCTACTCAATGGAAGGAGAGAGAATCCATAAACAGGGAATCCTCACAAGTCTCTACTAAACAGCCAAGAGAACTCGAATTGTCTAAACAGACATCAAAATAAAATATCATGAAAAACCTCTTTTGAGCCTTCCCCTTCCTTTTTATAAGATGAGATCTTGAGAAACCCTAAACCACCTTCAAAAGTTTAGCTCCTTTCACATGAAGACCCTCCATCTAGAACTGCGATGATCAACAAGGAGGTTCAATGCATCTTGATAGTGTTGTGATTTGGTCCTGTTGACCCAGTCAATCTCCTCAATCCTTGTTCACATACAAGTGTATTTTATTGAGATAGCCCTGATTTGCCTTGGTTCACATTGGGAATTGATTTATTTTGATGTTTTTAGGAGTTTACATGTCCTCCTTTACATTTTATTCATCAATTAATAAAATAAAATCAAAATGAAATATTCCTATTAGCTTGGGCTAATTAGGATTATTACACAAAAAATGTAAGTATATAAAAAAAAATTGCATCCAAATATTAGATCCTTAATAATTTTAACCTAATATTGCAGAAGAAAAAAAATTCATGTTGTCATGAAAAATTGAAGGGAAAAAATTCAATGAAAATACCATGGAGGAATACTTCAAGCTTTCTTACAAGCACAGATATCAAGCCGTTTTTGAACATAGGACAAGCACGGGGTCTTCACGTACTAGTTCTGATCCCCCACCTGAGGCTGAGGTAAATAAAGCAACGAAGAGATTTTATAAATTAATATTTGTATACAATCTATTGGTTTTTATTTTTGGCCATAAAGTAATGTGCTTGCTTGTAAAAAGAAGGAAGACAATGTAAATGTAGATGTCCCAAGCAATGATGGAAGACATGAACCTAGTGACAATGGATTGAGAATTGAAACTAATGTTCAACTCGATTATCGAGGTATTTCATGTGAATTATAATTTTTTTAGTATGGATTAGAATTATAAATATTTAAATCAAACGGTGTATTAATTATAAATCTTCTTGGTTCTACTCTAGAGCATGTACAGGATGAGGCCAGACAAGAGGAGGAACCTATGGCCACATCTGGAAGTATCCCGCTTCCCTCTACTACCGAAGTAGGTAACGAATACTCTACTACCTTTTTATTAATAAAACACTTGTATTAATAATTACTATAAATAAGAATTTAATATTTTATTCTTATTTCAGTTGATGCTTTGTCACCCTTACAACAACATAAATGTTTCACCAGGTTGGGAGCAAGACATATTACAATTGAAGGGGATGACGTCCTTACTTCATACATGAAAAATTGCAAGAAACCAAAGAATAATTGATTATACTTGTAATTTAATTAGAATGACCTTGTTTCATATTATGTATAGCATACAGTTTATTATAAATCATACCGAGATCAAATATTTTTAAACTCTACAAATGAATGAATGAATGAATGAACGAATGAATGAATAAATTTTTACTATATATTTCTTTATTTATGATGTATCTTAATATCTTTCTTTCAAATATTTCCTAGTATATAGATAAGGTACTGGGGAATTGAGAATGATGTGAGGGGCGGGGGAGGGGCCATGAGAGCTTCCACCTTCACATGGTTGGCCATGTTCAGTAGAGAATAAATTAATATTTGGAAAATCTTGGAGTAAAACTTTGAGATCCAACAGAGCAACAACATAGTCAATGTTGACTTCGTTGCTTCTTTGTCGAGTGGAGGGAGTTTTGCTCCAAGATTAAACTACACCAATAATTTATTCTCGAAACCAAGAGGAGCTCATTCAAGTATTCAGTCACCCAAGTTTTTTTAATTATTTTTTATTGGTGCAATTAAATTTAATAATTGGTCAAATTTAATCTGAGTTTACCTCATTGGTCTCATTAATATGTGTAAGAAAATTTGTGTCGATTTGGATGTTGAAGAGGAACAACTATCAGAAGAAAATATCTCAAAAAGGTAACATTACATTTAGCATATACACATTAGGTCCCAAATAAACAATATGTACATTGAGAAATGTAGTGCAACCAAGAACTTGTACATGTTTCAGAAAAGCATAAATAATACATGATAGAGACGTATTTCCCACATTGAATAACTAAGAGAAAGTAATGCACAATAAGGATGAACTTACAGGTTTTTAATAGGTTGAAAGTAAATTTTAGAAAGAATCAATACAATCATATGGATCTGTATGTCCATATGGAGAAATACAACAATTGTACAACTTCTGCCTTTCTTTTTTGTGTAGATCATATACCTCATTTCAAGATGTTTATGATAACCATGCAGTTGTTATTTTAGTATCTTGTAGAGGTTTCCTTGAGGTATGCAAAGCCGATGTTGAGAATAACTTATTTATGTATCTACAAAACTCTTTTATTCTTTCACTTCTTAAATTTTTCAGTTATTGTGTGATTGATGCTATGATTTGGAAGTAATTTCTACATTATATTAAATTTAGCAATTTATCTATTTAACTAGGATCATATGGATAATA
The DNA here is from genome assembly GCA_034641835.2 of Pinus albicaulis. Classification (NCBI taxonomy): domain Eukaryota; kingdom Viridiplantae; phylum Streptophyta; class Pinopsida; order Pinales; family Pinaceae; genus Pinus; species Pinus albicaulis. The sequence goes on along the minus strand of CM076579.1, from coordinate 1,403,363,819 downwards.
GTCACCTAGGGTTGAATTTTTGTAATGTACTTAACCCCAGATACCTCATGTTATCCAAGATAAATATTAGGTTTGTTTTGAGTCATAAGTTAACTAGGCAGAGTGAATTATGTTTAAATAAGGTCTTTGGAATTCAAATTTAAAAAAAAAAATGCACATATGAGGGGGTCTTGAAAGTCATTTTGCATGTGATAGGGGTCATTTCATTTTAGAATAAAGTGTGTTTATGATTATGTTGACAGGTAAAAATGGCTCGCCAATAGTGAGGGGATCTCCCTGATGTATAATCTCGATTAGACTCTACACTGTTTGTTGTAGGGATCCCATCTGGTATGTAGGCCCGATTGACATCAGATTGGTAAAATAAATTCCTTTTCTTGGACAGAGAGAAGACTCACTTATATGGGGAATGCACAGATGTTGAACGATTAAAAGTTAGTGATTGACAAATTCCCTGTGAAACATAATACCGTAAATAGAAAAGCAAAATTTAAAGCATGAAACTTAAGAAAAGCATTGTTAGCAAAACTTCACTAAGATCATACTTATGATAAGATTCACTTAAACATATGAGAAATAGTTCACGATGATTAAGTGTTTCATTTATCATATATGCACAACTCAATAAAGATTTAGACATATATCGACAACGTAGTTCATCAACATATCTTTATGTTCGAACATCATATACCATCCACGCATGCAAAAAAACTCAAAATACACGGAAATAAACGAGTATAAATGTGCACCAATAGTTAAAAGAAGTATTCATTCATTCGAGGGGATTATATTCATAGCATCACCATGTTGGGGTCCTGTGATTTGGCAGATTGGCATACCAAATGACAAGGCAACATCAGAACCACTTTGGAATCCTAGGATCTAGCCCACCTGGATTCAGAGAGGGATCTCTCTATATGTGTTTTCAAAGGATATATCTTTAAGGATTGTGATATGATATTAGGCTAGTTATGAATTACAAGGGATTTGTTTGTTTTTGGTTGGGAATCATTAAATGAGAAGGTCATGTGAAGTGAAGGAGGAAATAAGTGGAAGGATGTTTTAGCATGGGAAGATAAGTAAAAAAACAGTGCTAAACCATTGGGCTATGGAGTCATAAAAGGGTTTACTTGCACAACAACTATTCAAGGGTTTCCATAGGGCAAGTCATCTATATCAGAAGGTATTTTAAGTTGAATTTGTGGTATGGAACATTAAGAAGTGTGGTGAAAGAAGCAAACATATAATAAAACAAAGGGCAGCCTAAGATCAGGTAAGGACTTTTAACCTATCCTGCTTTCAGCATACTCTTAAGGGTAGAAAACATTTAAGATAAACATAAAAATAAGCCTAAGATCAAGTAAGGACTTTTAACCTATCTTGCTTTCAACATACTCTTAAGGGAAATCTTCAAAACAACTATTTAAGACTAAATAAGGGACAGGGCTAACCATAAACTTCCTTGATTAGGACTCTACTTAGCATGCAGTGAAAAGATCATTCAAGAACAACATCTCAAGTTCTACTCAGCCAGATATGGGCTCACCAACATTCCTTGACTGGTTATACTCTATTGATTCATTCTCAAACACACATTTAGAATAAAACATAAAGATAAAGCTTATCAGTTAGAATTAGGGTAATTTTATAAGTAAATCCTAATCTATATTTGTTGTTCTTTATCAGAGAATATGAACATAGTGGAAACATAAGGAGAATAAAAATTACAGTAAGAATAACATCACCAATGATTTAGTTCAGGATCTAGTGAATCTTCTTGTCTATTTGATGTCCAAGACCAGTTACATACTTGAGTCCAATGGCTTTCTAAAGTCTAATAATTCTCTTCACAACCTACTATATTACAAATACTCAACAACTCTTAATCAATAACAGTTCAACAATTAACAATTTTCCAACCCTTTACAATGAATCTTCAATGAGTAATTATAGGTGAGAGAGGAAGAGTGTTGAAGGAAAGATCATAAATATTAGTTAAGACAGAGGTGGGGAGGTATTCGAATGCCCATTCTACTTAATGACCATTGCATTAACTGATTGTACCATTTTAGTAGTTTTTCCTGTCTTTGAGGCATATCTGGTAGGCTGATAATAACTCCGAAGTGTGTTCTTTGAAGATAAATGTGGCCGAAGTACTCTGTTTGACTTCTGAAACAAGTAACTGTCATATTTCATTTCTGAGGCCTCCCATGATTGTGCAATAATTTCTCTGATAGTTTTAAAGAGGTTTTGTCATCAAGATGGTTGTCACGGTGTCTTTGAAAGATGAAGTAGACTTCAGGTGTCCTTAGGGGTTTTTGAGAAGGAAATAGCCTCGCTGATGTGTCTTTTGGAGGCTTTCTTTGGCTGACTTGTTTCTCTTAAACACTTTAATAACTGATTTAGGCTTTGATTTGTGCTTTAGGCTTCATTAGGCCTTCTTGGATCATCTTTGGTTTTCATCTGATTGCTATGTACAGGTGGCTGTGCTGGAGGGTTTGGTGTGTAACCAATGCCCATGACGCATTGATTTAAAAATTTGGAAATTCGACCCTTTATGTCCCTTTTTGATTTTGTTTTTGGCCATTGAGGATCGTCACCCTCGGCCCTGCAACTAGATTTTTGTTGTGGGATGACTTTATAACTTAACCGCCATGAAAACCTACAACAAACATTAAACATATGATATAAAACTTGCGTGGGGGCTTAACTGCTTCAGAGGGCTTTGGTGGAGGCAGAGTAACTTTGCAGAGAGGAGAAGGGTGAATGCAGCGGATATGAGCTTTAACTGTGGAAACCTGAAACCAGGGTTTGAATGAGGTTTCGGGCGCGAAGAATAGGATAACGGTTTTGGGAATACTGGGGATGGTATTTGCCCAGGGTCCGAGCGGTAAGTGGTATAATATCAAACGAACGTGATACGATCGAGAGGTCGACATGTGTCCCTTTAAAACTACCCATTTCGCTTTAAAAATGGAGTTTAGAGCGTTATGGAGAAACAGGTACGAAAATGCTTGTGGGCCGTTGGATCTGTGGGGGGGGGGGGGTAGATCAACGGTGGAGATTTGAAGAAAACATGATGAAAAGGCCCAGCGCGGTCGGGTGGGAAAAGCGGGATTATATGGAAAATTGAAAGAAAATATGCAAAGCGGGGGCACTTGAGGTACGGACGAGTCTGCAGGCTAGTTGCCTCCGCAGTAAATCTGGACCATCGGATGAAGATCTTGTGTGGTCAAAAGAGTCAACTGCGAGGGCACTCAAAGAGTTATTCTGTGTGTTGATAGTGCCCGTGGGTGAAAGGAAGGGGAATCAATGCGAGCCGTTAGATCTGGGAGATGGACAACGAAGATTAACTCAGAGGATCGACAATCGACTGAGAAGAGGGTCCGGGAGGCGAGAGTTAGAAAGTTGTGATGTGCCGATGGCCGATGGAGGAGAGCGCAGACCGTCCAATCTGGGGAAGAATGAATGGTCAAGATTAAATTGGGACTTTGAATATCGGTGGTGAAAGTGTCAGGGGACAAGGGGACTGGGATCGCCGAGGAGAGATGCGCCGATGCGATGGCCGTAGGACCGTTGGATCGGGACAACGATCAATGGCTAGGATGCGATTGTGGGGGATGATCATCGGCGGAGAAAGGAAGGCGGAAGGGAAAAGGGCAAAGCCTGATGCAATGCATTGATGCAGTGGCAAAGTGCGAGGACCGTTAGAATGGAGGCGAGATCGACAGTGGGGATTCAAAGTGGGAAAGCGCATCGGCGCTTCGCATATCGACAGAAAAAGAAATGCGAATGGAGAATTTGGAATCGCCGATGGCCGATAGCCGATGGGCTTAGCACTTTGGTAGCAGGGTGTGGTCACAATATGGAAAGGGGCAAAGGCTTAAGCCGAAGGTGCTTAAAACCCAAAGTCGGAAAATAGGCCGAAAAGGGGCTTTTTGAAGGTTTTTTAGGGGTTCCGATAGGGTTAAAAAGGTGATTTTAAACCAAATAAAGGGGATTTATAAGGTCTAAAAGGGATTTTTGAGGAAGTGGAGAGATTTTTAATAGGAAGATGGGAATGAGAGAGGGTTTCAAAGCAGATTTATTTAAGACAACATCAGGGCTTTGTGAAGACATCAGTGAGATGGATCCTTTGGACAAATGGATACATCAAGGCTTCAAGAAGACATAGATTTTATTGAAATTTGTTTCTTGAAGACTAATAGACCTGTTTTAGCCATCATAGTATATGAAAAATTTATAGATGGCTAACAGCGGCTCCACTTGGGGATGGCAGCTCCTTGGAGGTGTCAAGAACCTCAGAAATTTTATCTCTGGAGTGTAGATCAATGTCATGTACTTTGACAATATTATTTCCTCTTTGATCATGCTTCTTGAAAAATGATCAATCATTACATTATAACGAATCAATTTTCCCCAAACAACTACCTACACAGCCTACTTTCCTAAAAAAATTTCTTCCTAAGGTGCACTTGGACTTGCAAACCTCTTGACATCAACTTTTATTCTTTTATTGAAAGCAAGAAACTAATCTAAATCTACCCTTATAACTTCCATGAGTTCATATTAAATAGTTGAACTCATTAGCTTCTCTACCTAACTACTATCTATCTGACATATTTCATTCTCTACATTCTAAAACAGAAATTGAAAACACAGTCAAACCAGGATTAAGTTGTCTGATTTGCTGTGATGTCTATGACATCAAAAACAAACTGCACATAGACCTTTATTTTCAGAAAGTAAAAAAAAATTTGGAAGGCTTAAGATCTGATAAACAATGAGAGTCCTTCCTTCTTTCTTTCAACTTTGATTTTGATCTCTTTGAGCTGTCTTCTTCTTCTTTTCTTGGTTCAAGTTTTCAGCATGTTAGAACCAGTCTTCTTTGTATCTTTGGCTCAGGTTTTGATTTGATTAGAGCCATTATTTTCTATCCTAATCTAATCTATTGATAAGCCAAGATTAAACAGTTTGGCAAATCTTCTTCACTAACCTATCAGCAGTAAATTGAAATATATCTAGTCACGATTAGGCTATATGACTAAATAGCAGTGCTTTATTTCTTTTTTGGTATGGGGCTGTACCTTTCTTTTTTATATCTGTCGTCTTTTCTCTTTTCTATTGTTTTTGTATTTTTTCTATTTTTATTTCAAGGAAAAAACAAAAAACTAACTAAATTCTCATAGGCTAAGATCTATTGAAATTCCTACCTACCCTAATATAACTTGGAAATCTCTGCTATTTATATGATACAATAGTGCCAGTGAAACCAGTTAAGAAGTAAAAAAAAAGGTAAAAAATCTGACTGCTTGTCAGAGATAACCACAGGGTAATTTTAATGTGGGTCTTCAAAACCAAGGCCACCACCAGTGGTGACCACTCCTGATGTATCTGGCTCTTGCAAAGGATCAGTGCTTGGGAACTTGAGCCAATCAGGGCCTCCATATACTCTGTCACATGATCAATAAAAACATGATGTAAACTTTCTTCTTTTAGGCCTTCCATGACTGGTAGGCTATCTGCATCCTTGACAGCTTTGATCAATACATCTTCAGTGTGGCTCTTGAAAACATAATCATCCTTTTCCTGCACATCAAAAGGTAGTGAAATTTCTTCCTGCTTAGGGGGAGGGAGACTCTCCAAAAATGCCCTAGGGTCCCTGAATTGGTATGATTTTTCTTGTGAACTCAACATTTCAATCTCAGTTTCATACCTTTCAACCACCAAGTCTAGGAAAATTTTCTGGACCTCAGGGTTCCTATTTTGTTTCCTTGAAATGAGGAGAACAACCTTTGGAAGGTCATCAGTTTGCAACTCTGATAAAATTTTTGATATTTCATAGCGAGCCTCTGCTATGAAACTTGACTACATTTTTGTAAATTGTTTAGAGTCTTATATTAATGAAGTGATTTTGTCTTTGCTATGTTGGGATGTTGAGTGGCCACTATGTTTATTTTAGACCGAAATAAAAGAAAAGTTAGCCAGATATGACAATCTTTTCGGGAAAATTGGTATTTAACAAAGAAAAATTAATCCTCAAAGTTTCCTAATCATGGGTGTGCACGATTTTTTAATGGTAGTGTGGGTTGCCGCAGTGGAGTCTTTGTGAAAGTAGGGGTAATCAGCAGGCCTACTAATCACCAGTGGAGTCTTTTGGTATTTTAGGGGTTGTGGAGTCTCTAGGTGGATGATTTCAAATGTTTTAAGATGAGTTGATGTTCACCATCAGTAATTAACTACCAATCTAAGGCTGTTGTGGGTCTTCTGAGCTCTTAAGGATGTCAAAGATGCAATTCACTCAGAACTCCCTAGTGGAGTCACCATTATGTTGGGGTCCTGTGATTTGGCTGATTGGCATTCCAAATGACAAGGCAACATCAGAACCAATTTGGAATCCTTGGATCTAGCCCTCCTGGATTCAGAGAAGGATCTCTCTATATGTGTTTTCAAAGGATATATCTTTAAGGCTTATGATATGATATTAGGCTAGTTATGAAGTACAAGGGATTTGTTTGTTTTTGGTTGGGAATCATTAAATGAGAAGGTCATGTGAATTGAAGGAGGAAATAAGTGGAAGGATGTTTCAGCATGGGAAGATAGGTAAAAAACAGTGCTAAACCATTGGGCTATGGAGTCATAAAAGGGTTTACTTGCACAACAACTATTCAAGGGTTTCCATAGGGCAAGTCATCTATATCAGAAGATATTTTGAGTTGAGTTTGTGGTATGGAACATTAAGAAGTGTGGTGAAAGAAGCAAACTTATAATAAAACAAAGGGTAACCTAAGATCAAGTAAGGACTTTTAACCTTTCCTGCTTTCGGCATACTCTCAAGGGTAGAAAACATTTAAGATAAACATAAAAAGCAGCCTAAGATCAAGTAAGGAATTTTAACCTATCTTGCTTTCGGCATACTCTTAAGGGAAATCTTCAAAACACTTTTTTAAGACTAAACAAGGGACAGGGCTAACCATAAACTTCCTTGATTAGGACTCTACTTAGCATGCGGTGAAAAGATCATTCAAGAACAACATCTCAAGTTCTACTCGGCCAGATATGGGCTCACCAACATTCCTTGACTGGTTATACTCTATTGATTCATTCTCAAACACACATTTAGAAGAAAACATAAATATAAAGCTTATAAGTTAGAATTAGGGTACTTTTAGAAGTAAATCCTAATCTATATTTGCTGTTATTTATCAGAGAATATGAACACAGTGGAAACATAAGGAGAATAAAAATTACAGTAAGAATAACATCACCAATGATTTAGATCAGGATCCAGTGAATCTTCTTGTCTATTTGATGTCCAAGACCAGTTACATACTCGAGTCCAATGGCTTTCTACAGTCCAATAATTCTCTTCCTAGCCTACTATATTACAACTACTCAGCAACTCTTACTCAATAACAATTCAACAATTAACAATTTTCCAACCCTTTACAGTGAATCTTAAATGTGTACTTATAGGTGAGAGAGGAAGAGTGTTGAAGGAAAGATCATAAATATCAGTTAAGACAGAGGTGGGGAGGTATTCGAATGCCCATTCTGCTTAATGACCATTGCATTAACTGATTCTACCATTTTAATAGTTTTTCCTGTCTTTGAGGCATATCTGGTAGGTTGGTAATAACTTCGAAGTGTGTTCTTTGAAGATAACTGTGGCCGAAGTACTTTGTTTGACTTCTGAAACAAGTAACTGTCATATTTAATTTCTGAGGCCTCCCATGACTGTGCAATTATTTCTCTAATAGTTTTAAAGAGGTTCTGTCATCAATATGGTTGTCACGGTGTCTTTGAAAGATGAAGTAGACTTCATGTGTCCTTAGGGGTTTCTGAGAAGGAAATAGCCTCACTGATGTGTCCTTTGGAGGCTTTATTTGGTTTATTTGTCTCTCTTAAACACTTTAATCACTGATTTAGGCTTTGATTTGTGCTTTAGGATTCTTTAGGCCTTCTTGGATCATCTTTGGTCTTCATCTGATTACTGTGTACAGGTGGTTGCGCTAGAGGGTTTGCTGTGTAACCAATTCCCATGACGCATTGATTTAAAACTTTGGAAATTCGACCCTTTATGTCCCTTTTTGCTTTTTTTTTTGGCCATTGAGGATTGTCACCCTCACCCTTGCAACTGGATTTCTACTGTGGGATGACTTTATAACTTAACTGTCGTGAAAACCTGCAACAAAAATTAAACATATTATATAAAACCTGCGTGGGGGCTTAACTGCTTTAGAGTAACTTTGCAGAGAGGAGAAGGGTGAATGCAACGGAGATGAGCTTTAATTGCGGAAACCTGAAACCAGGGTTCGAATGAGGTTTCGGGCGCGAAGAACAAGATGGTGGTTTTGGGAATACCGGGGACGGTATTTGCGCGGGGTCTGGGCGGTAAGTGGTATAATATCAAACAGACGTGATATGATCGAGAGGTCAACATGTGTCCCTTTAAAACTACCCATTTCGCATTAAAAATGGATTTTAGAGCATTATGGAGAAATGGGTGTGAAAATTCCTGTGGGCCACTAGATCTTAGGGTGGGGGCGGATCAACGGTGGAGATTTGAAGAAAACATGATGAAAAGGCCCAGCGGGGTCGGGTGGGACCGACGGGATTATATGGAAAATTGGAAGAAAATACGCAAAGCGAGGGCACTTGAGGTACGGACGAGTCTACGGGCTGAGTGTCTTCGCAGAAAATTTGGACCATCGAATGAAGATCTCCTGTGGTCAAAAGAGTCAACTATGGGGGCACTCAAAGAGTTATTCTGTGTGTTGATAGTGCCTGCAGGTGAAAGTAAGGGGAATCAATGCGAGCCGTTATATCTGGGAGATGGACGGTGGAGATTAACTTAGAGGATTGGCGATCGGCTGAGAAGAGAGTCTGGGAGGCGAGAGTTAGAAAGTTGCGATGTGCCGATGGCCGATGGAGGAGAGCATAGACCATCTGATCCGGGGAAGAATGAACGGTCGAGATTAAATTGGGACTTCACATATCAGTGGTGAAAGGGTCAGGAGACAAGGGGACTCGGATCGCCGAGGAGCGATGCACTGATGCGATGGCCGTAGGACCATTGGATCGAGACAACGATCAACGGCTAGGATGCGATCGCAGGGGATGATCATCGACGGAGAAAGGAAGGCAGAAGGGAAAAAAGTGAAGCCTGATGCGATGACGAAGTGCAAGGACTGTTAGATCGGAGGCAAGATTGACGGTGGGGATTCAAAGCGGGAAAGCACATCGGCGCTTCGCATATCAGCAGAAAAAGAAATGGGAACGAAGAATTTGGAATCGCCGATGGCCGATAGCCGATGGGCTTAGCGCTTTGGTCGCAGGGCGTGGTCACAAGATGGAAGGGGGCAAAGGCTTAAGCCGAAGGCGCTTAAAACCCAAAGTTATAAAATAGACCGAAAAGGGGCTTTTTGAAGGTTTTTAAGGGGTTCCGATAGGGTTAAAAAGGTGATTTTAAACCAAATAAAGGGGATTTATAAGGTCTAAAATGGATTTTTGAGGAAGTGGAGGGATTTTTAATAGGAAGATGGGAATGAAAGAGGGTTTCAAAGCATCTTTCTTCAAGACAAAAATAGCCTGTGCTTTGTGAAGAAATCAGTGAGATGGATCCTTTGGAAAAATGGATACAACAAGGCTTCAAGAAGACACAGATTTGCTTAAAATTTGTTTCTTGAAGACTAATAGACTTGTTTTAGCCATCATAGTATATGAAAAATTTATAGATGGCTAACACACCACTAAAAAATCTTTCTTCTGATTCAACAGTGAGATCCAAAAGACTCCTTTGTATTCATTCCGGAAGCATACATTTAATGGAAAACAATTTCTCTCTCTCAAGAGTCCAAGATTCCAAAAGTCCTCTACAATATTTCTCGAGGTTGTAGATATAGGGAAAAATGACTCTTGGGCTACCCTTTGAACTTTTGTCTCCATGAATATTGGGATGAATTGCGACCAGGGTCCTCCCCAACCTAGGGTTCTTTGTGACTTGAGGCCATCTGCGACTTGTGACCTGGGGTGGGTCGCAACCTGCGACCTGTTCCTTATAGTTCTTGTGTTAGGTCCCTATATTACTAGTATAGTCCCTTATTGTTGTTAGTGTAACCCCCTTATTGTTACTATTGTACCCTTGTAACCCCCATATTGTTATTATTGTGCCCTTAAATTATTATTGTTAGGTCGGCTAGGATTACATTGTGGCCCCATGGACTCCTATATATTGAAAGGAGGTTTTGTAATTTGTATCATGCAAGAATTGTTCATTCATGTAATGTATTGGAGGTTGCCCCCTCGAAGTGGCTTATTTATAAGGCATTGATATATTTTTTCTTCTATTTTTGGAGCTGGTTTCATAACATTTGGTATCAGAGATTTCGATTCTAGGGTTTTCGTTGCTCCAAACCGGTCATCGTGGCATTTTCACTATAGAATTTTTCTACGAAGGTTCATAAGCTGAAATTTTTAGAGTGCGAAGCTGAAATCCTGAGGAACATTGCCGCAAAATTTTAGAGCTTGGTTCGTAATATTTTTGGAGATATGATCTATGGAAGTTAGGGCTTTTTGCAGGCTCTTAAATTTAACCTAAACAGTTCATTGCGGAATTTGCGTTATAAATTTTTTTCTACGAAGTTTCAGAAGCTGAAATTTTTAGAAAACGAAGCTAAAATCTTGAGGAAAATTTTCGCAAAATTTCAGAGCTTGGTTCACAATATTTTTGGACATATGATATGTGGAAGTTAGGTCTTTTTTAGGCACCCGAATTTCATCTCAAAGAGGTTATTGTGGGAAAATATTCATAACTCTCCCTTTGAGCATTGGATTGGAATGATGTAAAAAGTAGCCTAAGTACAAAGAATGTAGTTTCTTGTTTATCAATTTCAGAGCCAAAGGAGAAAACAGTGAAATATGGCAAGTCATACAAGTTCGCTCTACCTAACCAGTCCATAATTGGGTCATTGTGGGAGATTGGACATAACTTTGTCTTGAAGAATCCAAATCAGGTCAGGCCTATAAAATTTGAAAGAAGTTTCAGAGAGCTACTACAAGGGAGAATTTTAGATATTGAGGATTTGCAATTACAAAGATTATTCAATTTCAATATAGAGCTCCTCGAAAGCAAGTAAAAGGTGTGTATTTTTTTTTTCCCGAATTGCATAAGTTTTGTTTGAAGAATCAAGTTGAATTGATTCCATGGGCATATTGTAGAATATATATCAGTATTAGATTCTAAAATGGCCCCTAAAAATAATTCAACACCCATTAAGCCTTTAGAAGGCTCTACTGTGACTCATGAAGATGAAGAATGGCAGCATGACATATCAAATTGACAAGAGCAAGTGCAACAAATTTTTCTCTTGCAAAGAGCAACAAAAAATGACATGGAAGTTTTGAAGAAAGGCGTGGAAAATAAGATGGATGGTTTGAAGAAGGCGTGGAATCTAAGATGGATGGTTTGAAGAATGGCATGGAAGCTAATATAGATGGCATAGAAGCTAGCATGGAATCTAAGATGGATGACATGGAAGCTAAGGTCAATGAAAAAATGGAAAACATGAAGAATGATCTAAAATCAGACATGGAAGGTTTGACAAAGTTGATACAATAAATGTTTCCTAATGGTGAAAAGATAGTAGAGGAAACTCATGATGAGAACAAAATAAATGTTAATCGTGATTTCATAAACTCTAATGTTGGCGGGAAGAACCACCATATTCCAAAAATGGATATGAGGAAGTTTGATGGAAAGGATCCTGTAACATGGATACTACAGATGCAGCAATATTTTGATCTCCATAACGTGCAAAACACACAAAAGGTACGCATTGCAACTTTACATTTAGAACAAAATACATTTGTATGGTATCGATGGCTTTGCTCCCGTAAAAAAATTGTCACTTGGTCAATTTTTACGGAGGAAAAGATAGCACATTATGAGGATACAAAGAGAAACACCTTCTTTAGCCAATTGATAAATCTCAAACAAAAGGGTTTAGTGGGGCAGCACATTGAGGACTTCCAAAAATTGAATATAAGGGTAACTAATATTCCAAAGGAACACAAGATTGATCTCTTCATAGGTACTCTAAAGGATAACATCCAACATGAAGTTCGTGTTTTGGAACCTGATTCATTGGAGAAGGCATTCAGGTTGGCAAGAAAAGTTGAATGTAAAATTATGTCGACAAGGAAGCCTACCACTCAATTCTATAAAGAAGGAAGTGTTGCTATGCCTAGATTTCCACAACCTACAAGGTTGACACCACAACAATTGGAAGAAAAAAGAGCAAAAGGGCTTTGCTACAGTTGTGATAGAAAATACAATAAAGGTCATAAGTGTGCTGAGAAGAAATTATTTTACATAGATTGTGAAGAGGAAGAAGAAAATGAACAAGAAGAGGATATACACCAGAAACCAGCCCTAGAAGAGGAAGAAATGAATCCAACCATATCGTGTAATGCACTGGCAGGAATTACCACTCCTCAAACTCTCAAGATAGAAGGACAAATCAAGAAGAAAAAGGTAATAGTGTTGATTGATTCAGGTAGCACCCATAATTTTTTTCATTGTAAGGTAGCCAAGGAATTAAATTGTTTCCTATACCCAGCACCAGAATGTCAAGTGATGGTTGCAAATGGAGGAACTATAAATTGCTCTGGGAAATGCCATAATATCAAGCTAACCATGGGGGAATATGTATTGACTAGTCCAATGCTTTCCATTCCCATGGGAGGTGCTGATGTTGTACTAGGAGTACAATGGTTACAATCTTTGGGGACGGTAGCTTTTAATTTTCAAGAACTTTTCTTGAAATTTTTTTCAGAAGGAAAGGAAGTCGAATTACGGGGTATTGCAGGGATGCCAGGAAAGATAATAAGCTCTAATGTCATGACAAAGCTTCTAAAGAAAGAACAAAGAGGCATAATTGCACAATTATGCTCACTAGAAGTTCCAACATCAAAATCATCTATTTCTGCAGATCTCCAAAAAGTCTTGGACAATCATTCCAAGGTTTTTGAAACTCCCAAAGGACTCCCACCTATTCATGATCATGATCATGCTTTTCATTTGATTCCAGGAAGTGTTCCTCCAAACATCAGGCCTTATAGATATCCTTATGTCCAAAAGAGCGAAATTGAATGTATGATTGCAGAAATGTTAGAGGCGGGTATAATTCAACCTAGTCAAAGTTCTTTCTCTCCTCCTGTAGTATTGGTACACAAGAAGGATGGATCATGGCGAATGTGTCCGGATTATAGGGAGCTCAATAAGCTCACCATTAAAGATAAATTTCCCATTCCTGTGATTGATGAATTATTGGATTAATTACATGGAGCAATTTATTTTACCAAGTTGGATCTTCGTTCAGGATATCATCAAATTAGAATGAAGACTGAAGATATTCTGAAAACAACATTTCGAACTCATGAGGGTCATTATGAATTTTTGGTCATGCCTTTGGCCTTACCAATGCACCTTCTACATTTCAAGGGTTGATGAATTCCATTTTCAAACCCTTAGAAAATTTGTGCTAGTATTTTTTGATGATATACTAATCTACAACAGGTCTTGGAAGGCTCATGTTCAACATGTTGACATGGTGCTCAAAATATTGCAGGAAAAACAAATATATGCAAAAACATCCAAATGTTTCTTTGGAGTACAAGAGGTGGAATATCTGGGTCATATTGTATTTCACGAGGGTGTTAAGGTAGACCCTAACAAAATGAAAGCCATTAAGGAATGGAAAGTCCCCACAACCATAAAGTAGTTGTGAGGATTTCTTGGATTAACAGGGTATTATCGCAAGTTTGTTAAGAATTATGGGAGAATAGTAGCACCTCTAACAACATTATTGAAGAAAGATGCATTTTCATGGACTCCTGAAGCAACTAAGGCCTTTGAACATCTTAAAGAGGCAATGTGACTAGCACCGGTCTTAGCTACGCCAGACTTCACAAAAACCTTTATTGTGGAATGTGATGCCTCAGGAAATGGAATTGGTGCAGTTTTAATGCAGGAAGGAAGACCCATTGCTTTTGAAAGTCGTCCAATCAAAGGAAAGTATTTACAGAAACCTATTTATGAGAAGGAAATGTTAGCAATACCGCATGCACTAAAGAAATGGAGAACTTACCTAATGGGAAGACACATCAAGGTAAAAACTGATCATGATAGTCTTAAACACTTTTTGGAACAAAGACTATCTTCAGAAGAGCAACAAAAATGGGTCACAAAGATGTTGGGTTATGACTTTGAAATAATCTACAAAAAAAGGAAGCTAAATGTTGTTGCAAATGCACTCTCAAGAAAGAATGAAGAGGTGGAAGCATTTCTTTGTGCCATTTCTATTATCCAACCAGATTGGATAACCGAAGCAAGATATGAATGGAAGAAGGAAAAAGATGTATGGACACTCATTCAAAAGTTGCAGCAAGATCCTAGTACATCTGATACATTTAGTTGGAAAAATGATTCCTTATGGTACAAAGATCACTTATGTCTTTGTAAGAATTCCCAACTAAAACAAAAGATTCTTTTGGAATTGCACACTTCTCCTTTAGGAGGACACTCAGGATTTTTAAAAACTTACCACAGGGTGAAGAAAGAATTTTTTTGGGATGGCCTTAAATCTGATATTCAAAAGTTTGTGGCGGAATGTTTGGTTTTCCAGTAGAATAAAGTTGAGACAATTAAGACCGCGGGTCTTCTACAACCTTATCCATTCCAAGTCAACGTTGGGAGGAGATTTCAATGGATTTTATCACAGGTTTACCTAAGTCCAAAGGAAAGAGTGTCATCATGGTGGTAGTTGATAGACTTACCAAGTATGCACACTTTTGTGCATTATCTCATCCATTTAAAGCAAGTGCAGTTGCTACTACATTTATGGACAGAATTCAAAAGCTACATGGAAGCCCAAGGGTTATTGTGAGCGACAGAGATCCCATTTTTACTGAAAATTTTTGGACGGAGTTATTTTCTTGTTTGGGTACTCAATTAGCTCATAGCTCATCTTATCATCCTCAATCTGATGGTCAAACTGAGATAGTAAATATATGTTTGGAAGGATATCTTCGTTGTTTTGTATCTGATAAACAAACACAATGGGTCAAGTGGTTACCTCTCGCTGAATGGTGGTATAACACTTCCTTCCATACTGCAGCAAAAATGACCCCATTTATGGCACTTTATGGATATCATCCACCATCCATCACATCATCTTTAAGAGAAAATTAGAAGGTTCAAGCAATGAAAGATCACATCGAGCATCAGCAAGAAGTTCTCCAACTCTTAAAGGATAACTTGAATTTGGCACAAAATCGAATGAAATAACAGGCAGATCAACATCGCAGCGAGAGAAGTTTTGATGGTGTGATCTAGTATTTTACACCTATTACCACAAAAATTTCAAGCAAGATACAAGAAGGATAATTAAATTATCGCCAAAGTACTACAATCCCTACAAGAAGGCAAGATTGAACATGGCATACAAATTGGAGCTTCCCGCTTCTTCAACAGTGATCCAATTTTGCATGTTTCATGCTTAAAGATGGTTATAGGTGACAAACTCTCAGTTCAAACAATATTTTCAAAACTTGACAAGGAAGGAAAAATCATATTGGAACCTAAAGCCGTCATGGAAACAAGAACTCAACAACTCCAAAATCAATCAATTTCAGACTATCTCATCAAGTGGAAGAACTTACTCATTGAATATTTCACATGGGAGGATGATAATTTTATATAGAAGCATCCATAACTACTCAAGTATTGAGGAAAACACTTTTTTGAAGGAGAGGGGCATGTTAGTTCCCTATATTACGAGTAGAACCCATTGTTTATGATAGTCTCCTTATTGTTATTATCAGACTTTGTAAACTTAACACATTGGCTATTGTGCCTATGCATATACTCATGCTAGGCCTGCTGATTACATTGGTTTCACATGGACTCCTATATAGAGTGAGGGTTTATGGACTTTATCATCCATCACCATTCATGACACGAGGTTTCCAAGTGGCTTATTTCTAAGGCGTTGATATCTTTTTTCTTCTAATTTTGGAGTTGGTTTTACAACATCTTGCCAACATTTCAGTTCTAATGGAGCAGTTTGGTAATTGATAAGGCCAGAGTATCTACCTATAAATGTTCCCTTAGGCAAGTCTTTCATGCTTGGTATTCAGAAGCTATCAGAGTAAGTTGAGGCATGTCTTCCCTGAGTCTGTGTAAGCATTCTAGAGTGTCAGGGACCAACGTGCACTTCTTTGTGCTGATTTGATTGGATAATGAGGCCAGATTCATGTAAATTATAACTAGCTCCATGATGTATTGTGAAATGTTTTCTTTGCTCACTTGAAGATATTTTGAGCCAACTTCCTGTCTGATTTGTTCCATGAATGACTAGATTCCCTGTAGCACCTCTTCCCAATTTTTCAGATTTGTCAACATACCTGTGGAGGGTATGTGATGAAATTATTCCATTGAGTCGATACCACTGACGAGGTGTTCATAGATGGTCAAGAATTTGTCCACATATTTAATGGGCTTGTCATGTGATTGCAATTTCATAAGCATCTGTATTTTTTCATTTTGATTGCGGATCTAATCCCTCCTTGGTAGCGCAGCTGGGGCCTATGGGTACTTCTTGCACCAGTCTAACATGTTTTCAAGTGCTATGGAGGCCTCCTTTAACTAGGCAGATTTCTTTCTTATATCTACTTAGACTCCTACCAAGGGAGTGACTATTTGCTGTAGTCTCATCATTTCCTCATAAACCTATACCATGGTCTTGCTTAAGATATCCATTTTTCTTTGAATAACAAATTGCAATACACGAGCATGAGTGAGAGTGAGTTGAAGTGTTTGATCTCTGACTCCAAGGCTCTTTTCTCTTCTTCTACTTGGGCGGCCTTCTGTTAAGCTACATGGATCTTGTTCTGCAACTATTGAAAATGCAACAAGATGATGGAGCTTAGTGAAAAGAAGTCGCCTTCACTAAGTGGGCCCGCAGGCTATTTTTAGCGCAAAGTCTATTTTTAGACTATGTCTATTTTTAGACATATGGATCATGGTCTATGAGTTGCAGGATGCTATTTATGGATGATTGGTCAAGTTGGTAAAAATAGATGGACCTCTATTTTTAGACATTGGGCGGAATCTATTTTTAGACTGCCGGGCTAAAAATAGAACATTCAAATATTATTAACCCTTAATAATATTTAGACTATAAACATTATCTTATCCTCTTGGAGCACTTCAGTTTGATGCTTGGATGTGGCACATGCAGCTGACAGAAGGAAATACAATTTTCCTAAGGGTTATTTGAGCTATTGCATGGTTGACTTCAGTTAGAACTCATGTGGCAGAGTTTGGTGGAGTTGATGAGACAGTTGGTGGAGTTGTGTTCGGTTTAACTTAGTTGAACTAGTTGTATTTAGTCTAACTGATAAATACACTAGTGATGTGTGGTGTGAATTAATTATTAATTAATTCACTAATTATTAACTCATAAATCAACTAAAGAATACATCAGTTAACTGCAGTGCATGGACAGTTCAGTGGAGACCAGTGTTAGAGGTGGGTAAAAGGGTGAGTCTACTATCAGTTGTGACTATAGCTGTGCATGAGATTTGCACACACATTGATTGAGATTGCCAATGAGGATTGCGCAGTACAAGCCAGTGGGATTCGAACTTGGATCTCATCATTATTCATCTTGGATTGTGCAGTAGAGGCAGGCAGACAGGTGGAAGAGATTTGAACTTGTGACTTGTTCATATCTGAGCTAGTTTGTGTGTAGCATGTGAGATAGTGCTAAGAGCTGTGAGGAGCTTTGTGCTATGTATTGTTACATGTTCTCTATCATTATAATATACAGATAGTTGGGGGTTTTCAGTTGTATGCTTTCCCCATTACATACTGTGTTATCTGTGTGTGCTTGATTATGTTTTAATGTGCGCATGCGACTGCTTCTATTTCCGCATATTGATGATCAATTGTAGAAGAGGTTATGTATTATGCATGAAGCTTAAATAGTGTGTAATCAGGATAATATCGGTGAATAATTCAGCTATTATTCAAATTTCTACAGCAAATCCATAATCTTCTTGCCAATTCTGCTGACATTTTATTCCGTAGCTGCTGCGAAGGTGGTCTTCACTGAGGCTATCATTATAGGATTTGTCATGGTATCCAAAACTATTTCCTTCTCTGTTGTGACTGATAAAGGCTCGACTGGGTTCCGAGCAAGAAATTTCCTCCTTTCTTTCCTAATCTTGTGGGTGTACTGATCGTAATACAACCTTGCAAGTCAAGTATATCGTCCTCCTGCTCCCCTGAAATACCTAACTCTGAAAGGGGTAGGTGTCTGCTTGTCATAGGAGTAACTGGGTGAATTTCAAGTGGGGGAAAATCTATTCCTCCACCATGTTGTAATAGTTATGATTAGATTTCTTCCGCCCCTTTACTTGCTTCTTCCTTATGTTTTTGGGCTTCTTCTTCCATCCTCTTCCTTTCCGTTTCTTCTCTTTGTTTCTTCCTCTCCTCTTCTATATCTTGCTCCTGTTTCCTCTTACCTTTTAATTCTTCCCTTTTCTATTCCTCTTCCTTTGTTTTTGGCTATTCCTCCTTCCTTTTACGTGCTTCTTCAACCTGCTTCTTTCTTTGATCTTATTTCTGTCGCTTCTTGTTCTATTTTTCTTCTTGTTTCTTTTGGCTTTCCTCATTTTGTTGCTAGGCCAATGCATCTTGTGTTCTCTTGAGTTCTTCCTCCCTTTTCTTTTGCTTTTCTAGGGTGGTATCCCATTGTTCGAAGGTTTCTTTATCTCCTTATTCCTCCATATCATTTAGGGAAATATATCCTATGGTATTATTTGGTTTCTTGGCTTAGGAGGTAGAAGCCCCTCCTGTCTATGTTTTCCTCTTAATGGCAGAAGTTATATCTTGTAAGCTTAGGTCATCCTAAGAGTGTCCTTCTTGTTCACCTCCTGCTTCAAACTCTTCTCCAGGGCCCAACTTCCTGAGTGCGTTATACCAATTTATTACTTCATCCTCTAGTGCTATCTCGGTGTGTTGGTAGGACCAATTGAACTTGGCCCATTTGAAATGTGCAGGCACGATCCTTTCTAGGTTGTAGGATCATAAATCTAAGTTTATAAAGTGGAACCCTTTCATTTTCTCAGCCCTCGCCTTTACTTATTTGAAATACTTAATTGTATAAGCACCGATGGTGAGTGGGAGGGTAGGCCAAGATTTCTTCTTGAATTTGCTTAGTGTTTTAGAGAAATCGTCTGACATTTGGTGACAAACCTCTTGTAGCAGTAGCTTTTCGGTGTGTAGGCAGATTTGGTGCACGAATGTAATAAATCGCACCTGCCTAAGAGGAGTGATTTTTTCCTCTTAATTTTTTGGTCACAGGCATAGAATAAAGGGAGTTAGCAAGTTAGTGAACATACTAATAAATAAAACATACTAAATAGTGGAATAGCATGTGTTATAGGTCAATTTTGGCATCATTCCCAATGACCTAGTTAAACTTGACATCATCCCCAGAACCAATGAAATAGGGTCTATCATCCCCTATTATTTCAGTTGCTACATGCCCTAAGACAAGAACAAGAACAAATCACCATGACTTCCATTGCAAGGTTTCCAAGAATTCAAGTATATGTTATATCACATATGAGCTCACCAACATAGCCTCTCAAGGGACTAAGTTCTTTGCATATGCACTCACCTCCATTCAAGGGCGCTATGAAAAGCACTTCTCGACATTCAAGAGTGCGTTGGTCAAATGGGAGCGAAATTCTCATTGTTCCAGAATCTTCACATGGCCAGTGCCTTCTAGAAGAGTCCATATGTGTCAAACTTCGAATCCATGTGTCCATATAACACCTATGAGCTTGGGAACATGTATTTCCTATTATTATAAGTCATTGATTGAGAAATTACCTTTAGTTTCCCTATAAATTGAGCATAGATCCTAGTGCTAGAAGAGGAATAAATTTGGTAAAGAAATGCTCTTGGATTCTCAATTGAGTGTGTGATTAGAGTGATATGTTGCTGGTGAGATGTTTATTGTGATGAGGCTGGGATGAATGCTAGAGCTAGTGACATCAAATCAATTGCTGGTTGTAACCTCCCCCTTCTATCCATTAATAAATATTGCTGCTCATTTTCCCACATATGTATCTGTTTATGTTTGTACTTTTCATATCATGGATTCTTAGCTGATATATATGCTTCATGTTTCATTGATTTAACTCATTAAGATAAATATCCATCTGTATATTGCAATATCTTTGCTGTTTTGTGTTTATACTTGCAGGAACTAGTTTGGTGATCAAAGTTGGATTGGAAGCTACAACAAGAGCGACAGAAGGAGAATAAGAAGCGCTTGGATCACAAGTAAGTTTCTCCATCTTTCTGTGTGTCTATTTACTCTTAGAGAAAGTGTATGCAACATCTTTGATCTGTTGTTCTAAATGCATAACACTAAATTTAGGGAATGTTTATCCGTAATCTATAATTCCGCATAACAAATTGGCGACTCCACTAGGAAGTTTCCCTTCATTCCTGGTGTTTTTTCCTCTACTTATCCACCCAGTAGCATCTACTCTCAATTATTATACTTTTGAAACAAATAGTTACATTAGAAATGTGTTTAGTAGCTTGAATTTTGATCTTTGCTGCGCCCAACACACTCTTGGTCAAGACACAGTGATTTACATGGCACTGTATCCCACGCAGGGGTGATTTGCAACGCACTGTCTCCACATAGAGACTACATTTCCCCCTAATCCTACCAAATTCCCTTTGATTTTTTCATTGCTATCACATTCAACCTTTTTTTTTGGTGTGTTTTCAATTGTCTGATACCTCATAGAGACCAGTGAATTTTTCTGATCCTTCCTCCTTTGAAAAGTAAGTTTGTTCAATGCCTCTTTAGGTGTTTTTATTTATCATTGACAAATCAAATTCAAAGTATTTTATTTCTGCATTAGATCCATTTGTTTTTGTAAAGGAAATTGTCATTAAATTCTTCATTTCCTGTAGGAAAAATTGTATTCCATTCTTTATTTTTCCTAAAAGAAAAATTATTGTTAAATTCATCATTTCTCAAAGAATAAAGCATTTGTTTTTGTTGATTTGATGCATATAGTTTCCTTTTTTATTTCACATTAAGGGGACTGAAAAGAAAAACCTGCATTTTCATGTAGTGGATTGTGTGTTTTTACATAGGAAAAATTTGGAAAGCTGCATATTAGTTTGTGCTCTTTGTTGTTTGCTCTCGAAACTGATTGCTCTTTCCCTTTAGTAGCTCGGATTTTCATTGAAAAAGATAAAATTGAAAATTTTGCTTATCATTTTAGTTTGAATTTTAGGAATTTCCATCACATCATCGTAGAGAACCTTGAAAGGAAAATTGATAAACAAGATCAAATTAAAATTTACATCAATTTACCTAAAAAAGCATTGGAACCATAACGATAACATTTAGAAGGTCTAGGTTAGAGACGTGTTCTAGCGTCATAAAACATAGCAGCTGTTGTTAATTGTCTGCAATACATTCTGAATGTGATACATCACTCCATGTACATAAGTATATTGTAGCTCATCCATGTACCTTTAGGTATATCAGATGGTGGTATAGTATGAAAAGTAAAAAGGGGTGCTCTCACTGTACGGTTTCACATTAGACAACGCTGATATGGACTTGGGCCTCCACGTACCTTCGGGTATATTTGGGAGGAAAAATTTAGGTTTCTATCCATCCATAGTGAATCAAGTCGACCGCCTTGTAAATTGTGATACACTAAACAAAAAATTCGAGGAGATTGCCTGCCCGTACTTCTTGGTTCGCTAGGAGGTATTCTGCAGTTCACAGTTTCTTGGTAAACCTTTTGCCTAGCATTACACTTTTATTTTTTTTATTTTTTTTTGGTCATAAAATAAATCAGTCATTGTGGAAGAAGAAAATCCCTTTCCCCGTCGTTCGTGTAGACTTGCATTGAAACCACCTTTACCACCGGAAGTCAGTTCTGGTCGGCGAAAGCGACATCGATCTACCAAAACCAGTACCATTAGTACCTCTGGTGAAGCATCATCTTCACATATACCAGAGTCAGCATAAGTTGTTTCTAAAAATCCTGTTTTATCTATTGTTGTCGAGATGGAGTCCTCACAGCTACCCGTGGTCACGATCCATCGAATCAGTGAGACCATACCTTCTGAACCCAATGTTGTTCAACTGGAAGTTGATCCAAATCCTTTCTCTTTTTTGCCAGAAAATATGCATCCTGAAGTCGAACGACTAAAATTTGTTCCAGTATTGGTCACCCAACAATCTATTGTAGCCATTGAGTCTCCCATATCACGCATTCAACCTCCTGAAATATAATTTGGGCCTGATGACGAAATCCTTCCACCTGGTTTAATTTTGATTGAAGAAATCCCACAAGACGAAACACCTTTAACTCAAACCATTTTTGGGGAGGACCCTTACCTGTACGAGTCTCTTCCTTAATCACCCTCCTCTCTTTTGTTGATCCTGTGCCTATTCAAATTCTCAAAAAGGGTATACATTTGGTCAAGTAACCATGCCTGAATCAACATCTTCGGTCGGACCATCTGTTCCAATTGCGTCAGCACCTACTCTCGCTACCCCATCGATGTTCACAACTTCACGAGAGTCATATTTACATGGTGACCCTATGGTCCCATCAGGTTATATATCTTTATCTAGAATTTTCTTTGGTGCATCTTCAAACCCATGGACTTCACCAATGTCATCGTCTGGTATTCTAACTGGTATATCTATAGTGAGTACTAAATGGCTTGATCCTTTATATCCATCATCAAGGCAATATCAAGCTGGTCCATTAGGGTATATTCCATCCAGTACCATCTTAAATGTGTTGGGTATGTGTTATATTCTTTCCATGACTGTGGGGGGGGGGGGGGGCGGTCACAGGGGGGAAATAGCCCTCCCTATATGTTGCGCCAGGCACAGCA
Source organism: Pinus albicaulis (assembly GCA_034641835.2). Taxonomy (NCBI): domain Eukaryota; kingdom Viridiplantae; phylum Streptophyta; class Pinopsida; order Pinales; family Pinaceae; genus Pinus; species Pinus albicaulis. The sequence goes on along the minus strand of CM076579.1, from coordinate 1,403,340,790 downwards.
GGGGGCGACAACTCCCCTTGTTCGGGGTCTGGGGTAGTGCCCTTGGAAAACATTTTGGACCCTATTTTTCAGTGGGTGGACCCGCCTATGGTTTTGTGCATGGGTTTGCACATGGTTTTGGCGCATGATGGTTTTCAGCCCCTGGTAATTTATAGATCCAGTCAAGGGAACTACGGTTATGTTCTAATCCAAGGTTAATGGATTGGGGTTTATGTATTCTTCGGCATGTATATATATATGTTGTAACAATAAAAGGAATATAATGAAAATCAAGCTGTTCGTCCCAATTTGGTATCCAGGGGAAAATATCTGTGTATATCTGTTTTATGTTTTATGATCTCACTATTGTTTATTTTCTCTTTTTAAGATTCATTTATAGATAATTTATTTACAAGGTTAAATCCTAAATTTTGTATCAGAGCTGTTTCGGCTTCAAGGGGATGCCTTTGCTGCTGAGGAGTTTTTTTCTCGGGCCTGAGGTAGACCTTGTTCAGTGGGAGATTTGCGAGATCGATTCTTGTGGTGAAAGAAGATGGTGAGTGACAGGAAGATAAAGATCGAGAAATTTAATGGTCAGAGTTTTGAGTTGTGGAAGCTCAAGATGGAGGATCTGTTGGTGGATAAGGATCAGTGGATCGCAATAAATACGGGTACTAAACCAACGACAATGTCTGATGAAGACTAGAAGAAGTTGAATCGGAAGACAAAGAGCACAATACATTTGTGTGTTTTAGATTCAGTATTGTTGAATATATCTGGGGAAGCTATGACGAAGATCTTGTGGGATAAGCTAGGGACTTTGTACCAATCTAAGTCTCTGGTGAATAAATTGTTCCTGTGGAAAAAGCTGTATAACCTGAGGATGAAGGATGGAGACTCGGTGACAGAGAATTTGAACGCCTTCAATACTGTGGTAAGCCAACTATCATCTGTTGATATTAAAATCTTAGATGAAGAGGGATCTGATGATGCTCCTTTTGCAGAGGCAAAAACAACCTTAGATGAAGGTGGGGATGTGTATTTAGCTTCTTCTTCAAATTCACATGTAGATCATGAGTCATGGTTGATTGAATCGGGTGCATCCTTTCACTTCACTCCCCATAGGGAGTGGTTCTGCGAGTATGAGAAATATGGTGGCAGTGATGTCTTCTTAGGGGATGATAGGAAGGCCCAAATCGTCGGACGTGGAAAAGTTCAGCTGAAGCTGCAAGGTGGAAGGATTAGAACACTTCCTGGTGTTCTGCACATTCCTACATTGGCTAGAAATCTGATTTCTGTAAGCAAGATGGATGATGTAGGTGTAAAAAAAATGTTCGAGAAAGATACCTGTAAGATGGTTAAGGGAGCACTGATAATAATGCAGGGATTTCGGATTGGAACTATGTACAAGCTTCAGGGTAGCACTGTTATTGATGGGTGAAACAGTTTTGTGGTTCCTGAAAGTGGAGCGGAAAGCCTAGTGGTCTCTGGAGAAAATACCATGCTATGGCATCAAAGGCTTTGACATATAGGAGAGAAGGACCTTCGGATATAGCATGGAAATTAAGAGAGATCGGGAAAAGAGGAAGCTCTGGTTAAACCATAGGAAGTATGTCGAGACTATATTGCAGAGGTTCAATATGCAGGACAATAAACCGATGAATGTTCCGATTCTTGTAGGTGTAAAGCTGTCTGCTGAACAATGTCCCAAGACACAAGACAAAGAGGAGGATATTTCCCATGTTCCATATGCAAGTGCAGTGGGTAGCCTAATGTATGCAGTGGTCTGTACTAGACCAGACATTTCACATGCAATGGGAGTATTGACCAGGTTTATGTCAAACCCAGGGAAGGAGCATTGGACAACAGTGAAGTGGGTTTTCAGATATTTGCGTGGCACTAGTGATTATGGCTTGTGCTACCAGGGAAGACCAGGATTGGAAAGAGTGTTGGACATTCATGGTTTTTTTGATGCAGATTGGGCTGGAGATCTGGACCAAAGAAGATCTACAAGTGGGTATGTGTTTATCCTATTTGGAGGTGCAGTCAGTTGGATGAGTAAAAGACAGTCTGTAGTGGCTCTTTCAACTACAGAGGTAGAAAACATGGTAGCCACTCATGCAAGCAATGAATTAGTTTGGTTGCAGAGATTGTGTTCAAGTATGGGGTTGGTGCAGCAAGCTATAAGGATAGACTGTGATAGCCAAAGTGCAATTTTATTGGCTAAGAACCCTACTTATCATTCAAAGACAAAGAAAATTGATGTTAAATATCACTTTGTGAGAGATATGGTTGAGGCTAAAAGGGTATTGTTGGTAAAGGTGTACTATGTTGCAGATGCATTGATGAAGTCTGTGAGCACTCAGAACTTCTCTTGGTGTAGATAAACAATGGGTGTTGTAGAGCTGGGCTAATGACTAAGCTCTCCTATGGCCCCCCGTGGAAAGAAAACAACAAGTGGGAGAATGTTGGGTATGTGTTATATTATTTCCTCGACTAGTCACGCTTGGGGGGGGGGGGGGTGGGGTCACAGTGAGGGCGATAGCCCCCCCTGTACATTGCGCTGGGCGCAACAGGGGGTGGTAGCCCCCCCTTGTTCGGGGTCTGGGGCAGCGGCCCAAGAAATTTTTTTGGACCCTATTTTTCAGTGGGCGGACCTACCCATGGTTTTTTGCATGGATTTGCACATGGTTTTGGGGCATGATGGTTTTCGGCCCCTGGTATTTTGTAGATCCGGTCAAAGGAACTACGATTATGTTCTAATCCAGGGTTAATGGATTGGGGTTTATGTATGCTTCAGCATGTATATATATGTGTTGTAACACTAAAAGGAGTATAATTAAAATCAAGCTGGTCGTCCTGATTTGGGATCTAGGGGAAAATATCAGTGTATATCTGTTTTATGTTTTATGCTCCCGCTAGTTTTTATTTTCTATTTTTAAGATTCGTTTGCAGATAATTTCTGTATAGGGTTAAAACCTACAAACTGGACTCCCTACATTTGGAGAACAATATTTTCTATCTTATTATAATCCTCATGTTGGGGGGAAACCTATGGTCACCCACTTTGAGAGTACTCCATCGTTTTTTGGTCAACCTAATGTCGAAATGAATGCTTGTCAATGGCAGCCCACTCTGCCTATCCAACCACAACAAATTGTACAATCGTATCAACCGGTTTAACATGTTGCACCCACATCAATTCCACTTGTTAATACATATTTACCCCTATTACAAACTCAAACTGTTATACAACAATTGTTTCAAGCTGGGCCTTCAACTCAATACCCTCAAGTATTGGGCCCTCAGACTCCAACTCTTTCAGCTAGTTTACAACAACCACTTGTACCCGGAATCATTTTTTCAAAAGCTGGTTTACCATATTATAGGATGTCATAGCCACAACTAGGTTATAACTATCCTGAACTGAATCCAAGTTATCCTAATTTTGGTTATAACATTGGTGGGAAGGCCCCTTGGCAGCCACAGACGCAAATGCCACAACCTTCATTTCAACAAGTATCATACCTAGGTTTTGGTCAGCATAATCCTCAAGCGTTTTCCTATAAAAACAACCCCTATTTGGGTTACCAGCAATAAATTCCTTATGCTGGTGCTCAAAGGCCTCTTGCCCAAGAAATTCCATCATACCCTGACTATGCTCAACCCGACCTCACTCGACAATTTCCCTTTGTTGCAACTTTAGAGTTACCAGATTTAAATCAGCTCAGCAATGATCCAATCAACTACACTCCTTGGTGGCTGGTGATACCTCATAAATTACCCTCGGATATTCCTAAATTCAATGGAAACCCCGGGGAAGACATGTCGACTCATTTTATGACTTATCATTTGTGGTGTTCATCTAACTCCTTAAATGATGGCTCTGTTCGACTACGTCTTTTCTAAAGTATGCTTAATGGTCTGGCTGCAAAATGGTACATTGAGTTACCTAGAGATTCTTTTGATAATTTCATTGTCCTAGCTACTGTATTTTTGACTCACTTCTAGTTACCCATATGATATGAAACTGGAACGAAAATCTTGACTAATTTTAAACAGACTAATGCTACTCACATTTCTGATCATATTCATGAGTGGAATCGTCATCGTAGAGTGGTTAAGACATTTGTTCCTGATCAGCTCCTTGTTGAGTGGTTCATTAAGTCCCTGTTACCATCTATGACTGAGGATGTGGCTAAGGGTGGCGTCGTCACTGAAGAGCAGGTCATTTCTCGTGCCCAATATTTGGATTTGATTTATGCTCAGTATGGCATGCTCTATGAGAAAATTCCTAACACACCACGATCTAATTTTACTATTCCTCCTCCATTAAAGGGCTCTCATTCTGGAGATGGTATGATTGGCATTGCAAGCACATATCATACTACTGCATCTGATCCTGCACCTTCTTCTGAAATCAATGCCATGTCATTTTACAAAGGCAAAAGTGAAAAGAAACCCAGAAGTAAGAAAAAAGGGAAATCAAAGAAAAATTAAAATTCTACCCCACAGGATAGATCATCTGATCAATCGTCTGGAAATCAGAAACCTCATTATCCATGCATAATCTGTAATGAGGAATGATTTGTTCATGATTTTCCTCACTATGCTGAAGTCTCAAAAATGGTTGAGACCTCACATACGTCAGCTGTGTTGACAGATGCGTTTCTGAATCCGGATATAAATTTGGTAGCTTCGGATCCAACTTCTAGTTCCCAAGTGCTTATGATATTTGTCACGAAGCCATCAACAGATGTTTTGGTGTCAAAGTGTAATAAATATTACGGTAGTGAGGCCACTGATCAACTTACTACCATGACCATGAATCCGTTTACGGAATCGGTATCGCCACCTATTGTTCCTAAATTGACAATCAAGCCACCAAAGAGAGTTGTTCATAAATCGACATTTAATCCTCGAGCTAGAGTTGCTCAAAATTATAATATAGTTGAATATTTGGCTTAATCCCCTTCGGCTATGTCAGATCTTAAGGTGCTACAAAATTTTCCCTCCTAGAAACAGGCTTTATTATTGGAAATTGTTGGAATTGATCCGACTAATTCTAATCTCGTAGTCTTTAATCATATGGGCTATGTGCTGCAATTACTAGCATAATTGGCATTCTCCATCCAAGTAAATTTTCTCAATCACCTTGTTCATCGTACTATTATTGATGATGGAGCATCTACGTGCATTATGTCTCTAAACTGTTGGAAGTCACTTGGCTCATTGCGCCTTTCTCAATCTTCAACGACATTGAAGGCTTTTGATAGATGTACATATAAGCCTTGCGGTATTATCAATAACCTGCATATTGAACTAGGGGGGAAAATAATGAATGTTTAAGTTTAGGTTGTTGAAAGACCCCTTGACTATAATATTTTACTCGAAAGGCAATGGGTATATGCTATGACTGTAATTGTTTTTACATATTTTAGAATGATCTCTTTTACACATAAAGGTGCTATCACAATCATCAATCAACTATCCTTCTTTGCCTCCATTTCCCAGGTAACTGGAAGTGTTACGTTAGTTCACGTACCCCAAATCACACTTCATAACATTGGTGTAGGACTCTTAAGGGTTTACACTCTCATGGGAACCTTTGCATTACTCCTGCCTGTGACTTCGACATAAATTGAAAGTATAGAGACCTGCTACATGATTTATTCCACTCCATCTGGCTTAAGGAAGAGTACGAGTGATTATGAATCTATAATGTTGGATGAGTTTCTGTCGCCCAACCCTATTGATCTGGCATAGAAATAAATCTATCTGGCTTGGGCGGAAAATCCGAAATCATCATCGATGGTTGTTTGGGTTGATCGTTCCTTAGATTTTGGTACTCCATATGATCCTTTTTTCTCAACTTTCTTGACAAATGAGAATATTTTGGAAACCATGATGTTGGAAGGATAACCATGGGAAGATTATCATCATTTTTCCCATCTTCATTATTATGAAGAAAATAAGGTTAATGAACTATATCACCCATCGATAAAAAAATTATTTTCAAATTCTTTTACTATTAATGCAATCGATTCCGAGCAAAATTTGTCAAATATTGAATAAACCATTTCTATCGATATTTCGACCAAACCTGGCGTTGTAGAAAACATTCATATCTGTGTGTCTTTTTCTCCATTAGAACTTGAAACATATCACTCTCTCTTTTGTGAATTTCATGATGTATTTGCGTGGTCTTACGAGGAAATGCTAGGCATAGATACTAGTATCATTGAACACACTATTAATATGTACCTTGATGTCAAGTTGGTACGTCAATGCCTTTGTTCCGTTCATCTGAAGAAGGCCGTTGCCATTAAAGTAGAAGTTGAAAAAGTTTTGTGTGCTGGTTTCATTTACCCTATTCCGCTAACTGAGTGGGTTTCCAACATCGTTCCTGTCATGAAAAAACAAGGAACCATCAGAGTGTGCATCGATTATCGGGATGTCAATCTTGCTTGTCCAAAAGAAAACTATCCAACTCCCTTTATCGACTAGATTATTGATGATTGTGTTGGATGCGAAATATTTTCGTTCATGGATGGATTTTCTGGCTATAATCAAATCAACATATGCCCAGAGGATCAATATAAGACAACATTCATGTGTCCCTGGGGAACATTCGCTTACCGGAAACTCCCGTTTGGTTTAAAGAACGCTGGGGAAAATTTTCATAGAGAAATGGATTATGCTTTCAATGAAATCAAGCACATTGTTCAACCCTATCTAGACGATTTACCCTTGCATTCACGAAATTGAACTTATCACCCAATGCATTTGAGAGCTATCTTTTTATATTGCCGACACTACAAAATACGCCTCAATCCACATAAATATGTGTATTGTGTTGGTTTCGGTCGTTTTCTAGGATTCATCATCTCAAACGAAGGAATTCAAATAGACCCATTGAAGGCCTAGGCCATTCTTGATTTTCTTGCGCCATCAAATTTTCTTTAGTTACAGAAAATTCAAGGAAAGGCTAACTTCCTAAGGAGGTTCATACCCAACTATGCCAAAATGGCTAAAGTATTTACTCGACTCTTGAAAAAGGGGATTCCCTTCCATTGGGAACAAGTTGCGCAAGCTTATTTTGATTCTATCAAGGATACTCTTGTCCGGGCGTCATTAATGTATCCCCCCAATTATCAGAGTGATTATTTCTTATATATCACCATGGCTGATACGACCATTGCTATGGTATTGGTCCAAGTAAAAAATGGGGTAGAACATCCGATCTATTATTTGAGTCGTAATATCAATGATACCGAAGTAAAGTATTCATAAGTAGAAAAGCTTGCCTTGGTAGCTGTTCAAGCTGTCCAAAGATTTGGCCACTATATCTTGTTCTAGAAGACCATTGTCATTTTGGATTGCAGCCCCATGACTTATATCTTATCATGTCAATTGCTAGGGGGCAAGTATTCAAAATGGATTTTCATTTTGTATGAATTTTATTTGGAATTCATCAAATCTAAGTCAAATAAGTCTTTAGTTTTGGCTGAGCTTCTCTATGACCTTCCCTCTGATAGTAATGCTACTACGCTAGAACCATCAATTCCTGACAAGTCTCTGTTTCTTATCGGATCATCTGATCCTTGGTATGGGGATTTTATCATTTATCTCCAGACCCAGACTTTTTGGCCTGATATCTCTCACTCTAACTAGTGACGTATTCGATACCAAGCCAAGGATTATTTGACCGTTGACGATACACTTTACCGTCATGGTGTCGATACAATTTTAAGAAGGTGCCTCACTCATGAGGAGGCCAAAAAGGTTTTAAATGATTGTCATGCTAGGGCTTGTGGTGGACACTTTTCTGGATACGCTACCATGGAGAATATACTCCACGCCGGTTACTTTTTTCCAACCATATTTCGCGACTCCATCCTCACGGTCAGAAGTTGTCATGCATGCCAGATATTTGATCGTAAAATCCACAAACCACCATCGCCAATTCATCCTATTGTCTCTGTAGGACCATTTTCGAAATGGGGCATTGAATTCATGACCTGTAACCCTCGTTTGTCCGAGGGGCATGCTTATATTATTGTCATAGTAGACTAATTTACCAAATGGGATGAAGCGATGCCTACATTCAACAACACAAGACAAACAACTGCATTGTTTTTCTTTAATCATGTCATTGCACGGTTTGGGGTTTCACAGGCCATAGTTACAGATCATGGTAGGAATTTTTGTAATCACATGATGATTGAATTGACTGCCAAATTAGGACTTTCACATGAGAGTTCTACTCCTTATTATCCATAATCAAATGGGCAAGTTGAGGCTATTAACAAAATTCTTAAAGGAATGCTTCAACGAATGATAGGAGTTCATAAAAAAACTAGAATTTAATCCTGTACTCAGCCTTGTGGGCGTACCGAACCTCGATGAGAAACGCAACTAGATTTACCCCCCTTTAATTGGTGTATGGTTTGGAAGATATCTTGCCAATCCAATGTGAAATATCGTTGTTAAAAATCACGATCGACTTGTTACCTGAAACCTTAGATGAATAAGAGCGTCTTTTTAACCTCATCCATATTGATGAAATGCGTCGTGAAGCTCGATTGTCCAATGAAGTGCATAAGAGATGTATAAAGGCACAATACGAAAAACATTTCTAGCCTCACATTTTCTGAGAGGGTGACTTGGTCCTTCTTCATGATCAAGAAGTTGATGTAATAGGTACAGGGAAATTTGAGCCATTATGGCATGACCCTATATTGTCAAAAGTGTTCTTGCTAAGGGTGCCTATGAGTTGGTAGATTATTATGGAATTCCATTGGCAAAACCTCGAAATGGGTTGTATCTGAAACGTTACTATGCTTAATCACAAGCATAGTAATTTTTTGTATTATATTGTATATATATGCTGTTGATTTTCATTCACTATCTTAGTTTGTTTTTTAGAGTTTTCTTGACGTTAGTAATCCGATTTACATTTCATCGCAGATGTCTGAATATTTGGAACCATTTGCTGGATATGCTGATGGTTCTAGTCATAGTACGCATAATCTATCCTCTGCAGCATGGGCCATTTTCGCTTCGAACGACGAGTTAGTGAGTTTTCAAGGGATTTTTATAAGTAGAACGAAAAAAAATATCACTAAGTATAGCGCGTTGATTGAACTTCTGTCTGATGCCATTTTATTTGGTATTAACCACATCATCATAAGGTTAAACTCACAACTTGTGGTATTACAACTTACTAGTGTTTATACTATTAGAAATCCAACACTGCATTGTTTGTTCCTAAGAGTTCGACTTTTGGAAAGACACTTTGATTTTATTCAATATCAACACATTTCCAGAAATTTGAACACATTGACTGATTCTGTTATCACCAAATTGAACCTAATTGGTTGCTTATCAAACAACTCAGTGTAAATGTTTCAAACCAGCTTTTGACTAAATACTAGCCTCTTCAGTCTGAGAGGGATCTCTCAATGGGGGTTTATGATTTTGAATAATGATAGTACTAGATGGATAAATCTATAGAATTGTAACTTGTTTTGTATGATTGCAAGTTGAAAATTGCAGGCATGCTACCATTGGGCTTATGGAGTCAAGAATCAGTAGTCTTAGTGACAATAGGTCTTCACATGGAAGCTGAGGCAGATAGAGGTTTTAGATAAAGGAAACTCTCACACACAACATAAGAAAACACAGTCATTTCATTACTAAAGGAAGTCAGAGCATAATATTATGAATCATGAGTAATTAGGAATGAAATCTATTGCAAGTGATAAACATAAATATTATAGATCAATAAGATATCAAAAACCTCATGAGAATCTCAGGTCTGTAAAGAAGAAAGTCACTTTGTATTACTCATAAGAGTCAAAAGCAAAAAAGAAGTAATATTTTGAAAATATTCTCCAACCCCTTACTACTTCGATGCTTTTTCTTTAAATAAGATTTCTTTACAAAAAGGATGATCTTCCTGGTGGCTAGATCATTGAATTATCCTATGAAATACATAACTTCTAACAAAAAACTGACAGCCACACCTTAAAGAAACCATCTCCTAATAGGAATCTAACTCCTATTTATTACATTGTTCTTATCCTATCCGTGAAATAGTTACATGATGGTTACAAAATAAATATCACATGCTTGAGAGACACATGACCAAATTCACCTCCACTTTACATATTTAAGACATCCCTAGATTTGTGGAGCATGACCCTGTTTTTTAGGAAAGGATGACCCTTATCTTCAACGCTGTTTTGGATGATGACCTGTCTTCGTGGCACTCCCCTTGAGTCATAAATTTCTAATAATAAGCTCCATTTACACGTTGGAGGTCTTCAAGTGGTCAAAACTGCCTTTAATATGTTCAAAAACCTTCAATAATTTCTCGCTACGAAAACAAGACAATTTCATAGCGAGTTTTGGTAGTGTGGAAAAAGTGGCTTCTGCATCCATTTACTTCACTCCTTTTCTGTTCCATCATGTTAATCAAGTCATGGAAACTTAACACCATGAATCCCCCTCCTTGAATCCTGCAAAAACTAACTTTAAAAGAAAAAAAGGATGCTACAAGTTTTTTTTTAGCGTATTCCTGGATTTAAGCCTGAGGAATGCTACGAAACTGTGTAAAAGCCCATAAATTTCCCTTTTCAAAATTGTCTTCAAAAATTGATCTCCTACTGCAAAAATTTGATTTTCTGCATGTTATAAACCTTATAAGACATATTCCATCTCAATTTACTGCTCCTGTGGTGTTTCCTCCTCATTTATGATCAGTTGACTTATAGACTCTTCCACCACAGTCATTTTCAAACCTTTCTTTTCCAGCTCTTCATGAATTAGATCCAATTTCTCTTGGAGATATTTCACTTAGTCCTTCAATGTCCTATTCTTGGATTGCAAGTGTAGGTTTAAGTTTTTGATGTGCTTGACCTCTCTTCTTAGTGGCTAAGTCCAGTTTATCAATTTTTCTGTATTGTCCAAGGTCTTTGAGACACTTGTGACTTGATCTTCCCAGATCTTCCTAGTTTGTTCAAACTGAACCCTTTCAACTCTATTCTTATTTGCTTCTTTCTTAAAGACTGATATCTATTCACTTGCCTCTTTCAACTGCTCCTTAAGGGTTTCAACTTATAATTTTTTAGTGATTTTCTCTTTACCCTTATTTTTTTTTATGACCAGTTCTTCTTTTGCAGGTGAGGAGAGGTCTATGATGCTTGGTGGTGGCTGAGAAGTTTCACTGACCTTCTGAGTCTCCTTGATTATTTCCATGAACTTTATTGCATATCTTGTCATTGGATTTATAGGTTGAAACATGAAACCAACATCATCACCTACAAACTCTAACTTTTTAGATGTCTTTCCTTTCTTTAGCCTTCTTCCTCCATCTTCAACATCTTCAGCTTGAACAATGGGAGTTTCTTCAATATCAATTGCATGCAAGATGTCCTCTAAGTTACCCTTAACCAGTATTGTTTGGCTCCTAGTAACTCTCTTGCCACCATGTTTGCTAACTGTTGGCTTCTGTTTTGCAGGTGTAGCTTTGGGTGTGTCAATCTTTTGCAAAGGCTCTGTCTTCATGCTCACTGGTTCTAACTGCTTTGCCATTATTAGTGATGAAATATCTCTAGGTTTGGGAACTCTTTTAGGAGTGACATCATCTACTTCAAAACCACTCATGAATATAAAGGATGTCCAATATCTGCCTAATCTCTTCAACTCCTCTAACACCAACAACTTAATCAAACCATGGTGAAAGAGAGAATTTTCGTTTCCTTCTTTTTTAACTTGGACCTTATCTGACATTTTAGCTAGACTTATGTATAAATAAAAGGGTAAGTCAAGAGAATTATTACCCAAAAAATGCAGCAGAAGCCTAAGGTGGTAGGAGTAGACCATGTGAAACCTTCCTTCACAGGTGAAGTACTTCTGAATAATCATCAACAACTTTGAATAGTTGTCCTTCATGTAACTCCTTGGGATAAAATTTGTGAGATCAATTTCACTATGCTTTGGCTTAATGAACTCTTTGAAATCCTGCATGGTGAACTTGATGGCTTTAAATCATTGTTCCCCTCCTCTAGGGATTTCTGTTACTATTGAAATGTTGTCTGGTGTTACTGTGAGGTTTAGCATTCCCACCTTTGAAGCTTTTCCATTAAAATTTTTAGCAAAGTCCTTGGAAAATTGTAGATGACAACACTGCAGCTTTTGAAAAAATTGCAAACAAACTGTTCTTCTGAATACCTCCATGGAAGTTGGGTATTCATTTAGTAAATTCATGTCCATGGGCTCATACTTGTGGCAGTGACCACCTTTGTTGGTTTTATTCCTCGCAGCCATGGTGATTTTATATCTTCTCGGCCTCGCTTGATAAATGACACCTGCAACCTTTGAAAATGCCAGCAACCTGCTTGGCTTGATGAAGTAGCTCTCCAGAAACCCAATAACATGCAAGGATAAAGTAGAGAATGAAAAAAAGACTCAATTGGGTAATGTTTTATGGTTTCGATGACAACTCATGCCTTTATCAGGACACATGTATGCTAAAAACGGTAATGATGACCTTAGACATGACTTTGTACTTTTGAATTAACCCTAACAAAATCGAATGACATCCACCCTAACTCCTCTAATCATGAACTGAAAATTTACATCAGATTTAACAAGACAAACAAAAAAATATTTTTCATAGCGTAGCTAGTTCATTCTCTAACATTTTTGCTACGAAACTATTAGGTAGTTTCGTAGCGAAAAATGCTATTTTACAGTGTAAAACGCATGCTACGAAAAGTTGTAAAACTGGCTAAAGTGTCCTTTTCAGATTTAAATGCTTGGGAAATGGAAACTGATAGAAAATGATGACTGATGGGACATGATATTACCTGAATGGAGGTGGTATTGAACCTTAGGATAGGTTAAAAATGAAAAAATGAAATTTTCCTATACCAACTCGAGACCTTTGACAAATGAATTGTATGACCATGTTAAGTAGTGTTTCACAAAATTATAAGTGATAACATATTGTTTAGTGAATTATGTTATAAATAGAAATTTTCAACACATGTAAAGATACATTCACGTAATTGAATAGGAATGCGCAATAAACATAGGAAAACACTGAATCAAATAGATAGATAGTTAAGGTTTTTACAAAAATTTGTGCCCAAGACAAATTGGTCATCTGACCTCAAAATGTATGCAACATGTCACAAGTAAAATAGTGATGCTCATGGTAACATTCTATAGATCTAGCTATCCTATGCAGTAATCGTATCCAACAATTGGGAATGCCAATAGTGTGGTGCTGCATTCGCATGGGTAACTCTTCTATCTGGCAAACCAGAATCCCGAAGGTCAACCCCTCTATGTGCTGCCAAAGCTCAAAAAGAGTCCCAACCATGTCTAAATCCTGAAGGACTGTTCTCTGGACAACCCTCTCTGCTGGCTCACCTGCTCCATGCTCTGGTTCCTCCATTGGTTGAACTCGACCCACATCTGCATTACATTAAAACTTTAGTTTAGTCTTGGGAAAAAATACAAATACAAAAAAAATGTATAAACCTTAGAAAAATAAAAAAACATGGTCAAAACATTCTTACCGATTGCACCCCACTGAGCGCCTTCTGGTAAAGCTAAGTCTGGATCTCCTTGGAAATCGACGTCTGCGTATGCATACTCATCGATGGCGATAACCTGTCACCTGAACCAGAAAAATAATGTAGTTGAGAACATTATGGATGATTGGACTGCATTTCTAGCCATCAGTACTACCCATCTCTGCATCCTCGGATCTCTAGGGTTAGACACACCCAACGTCACATGCTGAAGCTGCATCAGTGGAACCCACTCTAAAACAAATGAAATGAATATTGAACCATAACTGAAGTGTTTCTTCCTTCCTCCCTTTTCCTTGTTCGGTTGTCCTTTTATTTGAGAAATTACAACTTCAGACCAGTTGAAAACTGTTGGCTCCATACACTCTAACACATACTCCATATAAGATCTATTCGCTACATGTAGTGTAACGGTGCCCGCAAGCCTTGAAATCATGAATAGAATGGTTCTCAAAGGAAAATCATGAACTTCACATATGTTTATTTTTCCATCCTTGCTTGGCTCTTCTCCTAGATAGAAATATTGCAAAACATAGTCTCTCACCATCTCTCCTCCAAGAGCAGACCTTGAGAGAGAAATGGGTAAGCCTCTCCTCGACAAGCCTGTTAGAAAATACACATCCTCCACTATAATAGGAACCACTTTGTTCCTAAAGTGAAATGCCTCAATTGCGAGATCCCATGCACGAACTAGGAACTCAAAAATTTCTATTTGTTGCCTGATACATGACAAGAGGAAGTACTTAAATTACCCACAATCTCTTAGGGCTATTACTGTACCCAGATCATTAATGGTAATCATATTTTTTTCTTCATTCTCTCTTTCTCTCCAAGTAATCTTCATTCTAGTCTGATGAATTCCTGAACCATAACCATAAGACTCATTAGAATCCTTTTCATGCAAAAAATTAGGGAAAATTAGGGTACCATGCAAGAATCAAGAATGTGAATTGCGCCCAATGCAGTCGTGATCAATAGACAGTGCATTGCATATGCACTTAAGCTTCATTTTAGGTGCTCCACAATGCAGTTTTCGATGCTCAAGGGTGCATTTCCCTCTTTGGAAAAATAATTTACCCTAAGGTGCCTAAATCCATAAAAAGATGCATTGAAATGAAATGAATTGACTTTTGAAAGAAAGAGAGGGTCTATGACACCAACCTGGATCAAATGGCGATGAAAACCATCCACAGAACTGATCACAATCAATGGCTGAAGTTCGGGGGTGAAAAGAGGTTCAGAGCTCCAAAATGAAAATGGTAACTTTCAAATGGTAAAAATGAATGGTAAAACTCTTTTAATTATTAATTTGATTATTTTCAAATCATATTTATTGCTGAGACTATGGTTTTATTCTATTTTTATCATGAAACAAGTATTTTTAATCCATTTGATGTTGTTCTGAATAGGTTTGCAACTGATGAGCAGATTAGTCGTGCACATTTATTTCAAGAATTATTTGACCACAAAGCATACTTTTATCCTTATTTTTCAAGCTTTGATAAAAATGAAAAATGACTTGAAGCACACTTTTATCTCTTTTTCGAGCTTTGATAACAACAAAAAATGAACCCCTGGAGTCTTCTTTTAGCTCTTTTCAGGCTCCGATAATGTCAAAAGGTTGTCGAGCACTTGTATTTTCGAGCTCATAAAAGTAAAGTGAATTGATATCTAATCAGTATAAGTTTAACCCTTTTTCGGACTGAGATATATTATTTACGAAAAAGGAATGTCTTAGTCGAACATGGCTATGAGGTTCTCTCAGATATTATTTTACACGTTTTCAGATCTGAGCGACAACTTTACGAAAAAGTACATATGGAATTTTCTTTATTTCTCTTTTTCAAACTCTCTAAATATGAAAAAGGACCAGGTTTTCACTGTCGTTAGGCTCATTAAAACATAAAATAGCGATGGGCTTGTCGATCATGGAAAGAATCGAGTTTCATTCATCACTAGACTCGTTAAATTATTAAATAGCGATACATTATTCACCCGAAGGGTTGAATTATAGATCAAGCATATGTTATCCTCCTCAAGCTCGTTAAAAAATAAAGAGGTACTGGTTGAAAAATGACTGGGGAAAATTTGGGAAAGTGAATATAACTTTTATTGTAGCAGGCCGCTCTTGAACATGACACTTCATTCCATCATCATAACTGTTTGGGTTGGGTAATTTTCTTGATGGTTCATTCATACTTATGGTTCATCATACCTTCACTTCGGTTTTGGGTCAATGTTGCCAACTCATGATCTCAGTGTCGCCGATATGTTCAAGAGAAGTCATCTAATGAATACTCATCCTTTTGCAATACTCATAAACATTCATTCTCATGACAGTCATCCTTGAACATTGCTATATAAAGTCACCTTCTGTCTCCAAAATTAGTAACTCAAGTTTTGCAATAAAGTGGTTTACTATCGACATCAAATCACCATCCAGTAATTTTACTTAGAAACATCATCTTATAGTACCATGAGGCTTGTTACAACATCGACAAGATCCTCGCTTCCGGACTTTTGACCAAAATATTTTGTTTGGCGTTCAACATCAAATCATCTATTCACGCCTTATGAAATGTACTGCATTACCTTGAGGGCCATTAACATCAATGGTGGTTCTCTCACATTTGTTAACAACTCACATCATTGGCTGGTAATCTAACGATGTCTTACCATGTTCGACTACAAATCATATATTTTCATGGCTAGGCTTGTACCCGAATGATTGAGTGAACGAGATAAGAAGACCTCAGATCTAGTTTTAGCCATCCGGGTTGCGATTTTAGGATTTTTGTAAACATCATTTTTATGGTGACCTTACATACAGATCATCATCCGAACATGGGCCTATATCTATAGGCATGTCTGTATTGGGGAAAATTCCAATGTAGACTAATTTCTTCACTATGTACATGTTATTAGATAGTTTATATGCTGAGCATGGGAATGCCTTCCCTAAAAAATTCTTGATCAAGAAGATATATCATGATGTAATGTATTGTAAGATTGATGTAGGTCGCCACTCCGCTTCAGTTCCAACCCATCACAGTGTAAATCATCTCATTCAAAAAATATTGTTATTATTCTGACTTCATGCTTTAGGGGGAAACTGTTATAGGTCAATTTGGGCATCACTCCCAATGACATGGTTAAACTGGAAATCATCCCTAGAACCAATGAAATAGGTTCTATCATCCCCTATCATTTCAGTTGCTACATGCCCTAAGACAAGAACAAGAACAAATCATCCATGAATTCCATTGTAAGGTTTCAAAGATTTGAAGTATATGTTATATCACTTATGAGATCACCAACACAACCTCTCAAGCGACTAACTGCTTTGCATATGTAGTTACCTCCATTCAAGGGTGCTCTGCAAAGCACTTCCCGATATTCAAGAGTGCGTTGGTTAAATGGGAGTGAAATTATCATTGTTCCAGAATCTCCACATGGCCAGTTCCTTCTATAAGAGTCCATATGTGTCAAACTTCGAATCCATGTGTCCATCTAACACCTTTGAGCTTGGGAACATGTCTTGCCTATTATTAGAAAGTCACTGATTGAGAAAATACCTTCAGTTTCCCTATAAATTGAGCACAGATCCTAGTGCTAGAAGAGGAAGAAATTTGGTAAAGAAATGTTGTTGGATTCCCAATTGAGTGTGTGATTAGAGTGATATGCTGCTGGTGAGATTTTTATTGTGATGAGGCTGGAATGAATGCTGGAGCTGGTGACATAAAATTGATCATTGGTTGTAACCTCCCCCTTCTATCCATTAATAAATATTGCTGTGGATTTTCCCACATATGTATCTGTTTATGTTTCTACTTTTCATATCATGGATCCTTAGTTGATACATATGTTTCATGTTTCATCGATTTAATTGATTAAGATAAATAGCCATCTATATATTGCAATCTCTTTTATGTATGGTGATTATACTTGCAAGAACTAGTCTAGTGATCAAATTTGGATTGGAAACTACAACAAGAGCAACAAAAGGAGAATAGGAAGCACTTGGATCATAAGTAAGTTTTTCCTTCTTTATGTGTGTCTATTTACTCTTAGAGAAAGTGTCTGCAAAGTCTTTGATCTATTGTTCTAAATGCATAGCACCACATTTAGGGAATGTGTTTTATATGTAGTCCATAATTCCACATAACAACATGCATATTTGGAAACAAAAAAAAACTAAAATAAACACATAATGCAAAAGCTCTAAATAGATTCAAACAACTTCAATAATCCAAACGGTGGCGATTACGTCCCCTCTTATTGAGTGCTGGTAGGAATAAAGGATGAAACATTTACCCACTTTCCAAGGGGCCCTTAGAACTAGGGAGTTCTAAGACCCGATACAAGTATGTATTTACTTCTGAGCTACCTTGGTGCAAAGTCACTCTCTCTACTCCGAAGGATTGGAGTTGTTGGGTGGCCAACAACTAAATACCCTATATCTCTACTCTAGATCACACATTGCTGGATTGCTTGGTGCAATTCTGGCCAGCATAAAAATGTGTTCTCCCTTTGTTCATCTCTTGGTGGCCTTTTATAGGAGAATTCAAAATCTCCTTCCATCCCTTGATACATTGATGTATAGTGACCCAAGAGAGGAGTATGATTCCATTGTGTGTCACATAATTCCATTGTGTGCTCCCTTGAGGTCCTAAGGAGCTTGGGAAACTGTCCTTAGGTGGCCTCAAGTGTGGGATAAATTTCTTGGAGTGTGCCTTATGGTCCTAGAAAGTGACTTCCGCCACTCTCAGGTCCACGTGGCTTTTTTAGGAAAAGCTGCACAAAGGCGTGCTTATCGAAGAAAAGTATGCGCAAAGGCACATTTTTCTTGTTTCTTTAGTGCGCAATTTGATTTTTCTCTTAGACCTTAGAGATTTTTAAAATTATTCATATTATCTAATGTGCCTAAGCCCTATAAATCCTTCTGCCTGATATTTAATAATGTCATCTTTTCTTGTCCGATTTTTCAGTGATAACAGTTTCCCCCTAATGTGTGAGCTCTAGGAAGAATTGTATAGCTGAAATCCATTATAGTTTATTTTCTGTGTACTGTGCTGAGAGAGAGAGAGAAACCTACGTGTAGCACGGAGTTGGAGACACCTTGTACTGGGTTGAAGAGCGACCATGTCCTATGGGACCCCTGCAAGCAATGGTATGCTACAATAAATACAACTTTTATATGAGGCGGGGATGTACCATGCTCATGATGCTTTGGCTAGCTAAACAAATCTATTTGACATATACCGATTCTGTCTCTGTCACTACTATGGTAGCGATCTGCTGGTTGATGACGACGATTTTTGACACCCACAGGGGAATTTTTTCTTTGAAAATAGGTGGAATGTGGTACCCATATGCGTAAAATTAGTATGGCATATAAATTCGCATCGTATGCATGGGTGTATGACTGGGACCTTCCCATGTAAGCATTACTGAAAGAGATTCTTATAAAGGTACGGGTCTTCGACGAATTTGATTAAAGTGAAATGGTTGTAAGGTACGATACCATCTTGATATGTAAGCTTGTGTTGTAGTTGAATGTCAGGAGGATCGATGACTTCTATGGGCGATGATGTCTCCCACAGTGCCACCCAAGGATGTCTAATTGTGGAGAGGTGTGATCCAAGGTACCGCTTCCTTTTTGGAAAATAGGTGTTGATGTTGACAAAAAGGAAGCCTCAATTGAACAAGAGAGTCGCTGATACAAGGGATCATGATCCTGGATGTGATAAGTTTAACATAGGCATGGTGGCGAGGGGTGACTAAAAACTAATGATGGGGATTCAATGGCCCAAGGTTGGAGTATAAAAATCAGCTTGGCGACAGTCATAACTATTTCTGATGGGAAAATCCTTGGAGTCGATAGGATGTCCATGGTGGGTATATATTGGTTATGAATGTCATGGAGGCTTATGTTTGAGGGTGTGATACTCTGACCAAGGGTGACCAGGGACTGCTACAATGGGAGAAAAAATGGATGGGTGAATTGGGGGCATAGTGCACCGTTTGTAGTCTTTTTACACTTACCAAAAGAATGAAATAATAGGGTTTCGTTTGTACAAAACACAAAGATGGGTGCCCCAAAAAATGAAAGTGTTCACTCAATGATGATGTGAGGAAAGTGTTTTTCTGAGGGTGGGGGCCCCATTGGTTGGTCTCATGTGTGGGGTTGATGAAGCGGATGGAAAATGTCACAGATGGTTTATGCTGATGGAGGTATGGTACGCCAAATGCGAGGCGCGGTAGTGCGCTTGTGATATTCTTGCAAAAAATGGTAGGCCATGTTAGTGTCAGTCTTTGAAACCTTCCTCCAGTGATCAAACATGCTCTTACAAAGTTATTTTAAGGTGTCAAGGTCAAATTTTTTCATTTCAGTGAGTCTTCAAGCAAAATTTGGTCACTAGGTATTAGGTCTAGGGTTTGTTTTTACTCCTATCAAAGTTGTCCAAATATCGGTCCATGTCACCATTCAGCTGAGTGTACCATAATTCAAAGGGTTGTCACCATCATGCCAGATTCCAAAGGGTCATTTTACACCTTGTTCATGCTTCAGTTGTGCCTAGGTAAGGTTCATTTCCCTCTCCTAGGGTTTTGAAGGTAATTTCTCTTGGATGGTCAAATCATCAGCAAAACTTGTATCCTAATGTTCATACACCTTCCCCTATCCTTAATGTACCTTATTAAACACTTCCCATCACTTATATCCCTCAAATTCCTCATTTTCGCACAAACCCTAGTTTCTTGCTACAACTTGACAATTTTCTAGGCTAGGCCTGTGTTTTTCCATTTTGGACCTCTTCCCCTCACTAAATCTCTAAAATTACAATTTTCCCTGCTTCCTGACATCCCTCCCTACTTCAAAAAATTTTCTCAAGAATTTAGAAGCCCCTTATCCCCTTCATTTCACTTCATTTCGACAAATCCCTTGTTCCACACATTGGGATAGGTTTTACTCCAATGATGTTTATGAGAAATAAAAGATGAATTTGGGAAAACTGAGAGAGGTTTTTGTCCAAAATAGGCCAAGGAAGAAAAAAAATCCTTCAATTTTTACACAGGTGTCATGGTTTTAGAGAAATTTCAAAAATACAGCTGCCTCAGGAGAATTGATGCACCTCTGAAGTGACCTTGGGAAAATCAAGCTTTATCCTAGCTTGGTTGGCATAATGACTTGCTTGATAAGTCAAATGAAAACTAGACACAAAGAGATTTCCAATGAGATATCATGAGCTCAATTTGGAGTTGAGGAAGACCTTAAAAAATTAACTGCAACAGCACTCTGCCTTGAGGCAGTCTCATTTTGCACATTTTGACCAGTCTTGGGAGATTTGACTTTTGACAAGGAAAATGAACTCCAAATTGAAAAATTCAAGTTGGGTTGGAAAGTAGACTCAATAAGCTTTCCAAAAAGTTATATCATGCCCAATTTTGACACCGAAAAGGCCTCCAAAAGTCTCCTTCAAAAAGGTGCTATGCATTGAGATGAATTTTGGAAATTTTGCCTTAAAAAACAGAGTTTTTAGCCCAATGCACCGCGCCACCTGGCGCTCGCTTTTGATGGGGGATTCCTTTTGATGAAAAATCGACATATTTGGATTTTTCATGAAAAAATATGCATTCTCACAAATGGCCAATAAATTTTGACAGGTTTTGGGATTCCAAAAAGGTCAAAAACACCCCAAAAATGACCTTTCTGCCCCCTTTTGGACACACAGGAAGCAGTGTTGGGAGAACTCAATTTTGGAGGGGAAAATGGAGGCCAAATTAAAAAATTCCACTTGTGCTGGAAATTAGAAAGGTATAAATTTAGAACAAGCCCACTTGGTGAAAATTTAGACACCGGGAAGGCCTCCAAAATCAGCTTCAAAAAGGCGCTACGCACAGGGAAATCAGCGCGGCGCATTGGAGGAATTTTGCTCATTTTGGCTAAAAAACTCTGTTTTTCGCCTAGTTTCTTTATAGTTTGAATTTTATGCTTCTAATTTTCAAAATCATGATGTAATTCAATGTGACATGATGGATTTTGATGTAATTATGCTAAATTTTCACTCAGAGGTAGATTCATCCATGAAAATGTGGTTTGCAACTGAATGAATCAGTTCCCTAGTTTTTAGAGGCAAGCTGTTCCACTGCCTAATTTTTAGTTCTCAGTTTAGAATTTTTTGGAAAAACTCCTAAACTCATGAGCTCAACCCCTAGAGGCTAGGATGAGTTTTTTTTTTCCTATATCTTATGTTTTCTCAGTCATTAGCATGGTTGGAATTTTGGGAATTCTTTGAGCATTATTGTACATTCATCTATGCAGTTTGGCAAAGGAATAAACCAGGGTTCGCAACACTTTATGGGATTCTTGTGGCATCTTGATTTGGTATTGTGTTTCATTCTGTAATTTCAAGTTTTACATGTGATTTATGTATGCCATTATCTCTCTTTTCTTCATCTTAACTAAATCAAACAAAGATGAAGGTAGAATCCATTGAAATTGCAGTGCTCTACCTAGGGTTTGTTTAATTATTTATGTTTTCAGCTGTTTGAAGAGGATCCATGAGACTTTCATGCCCTCTCCAACTCCTCACCAGTCTAAAATCTCTCCAGCTCACTCAATTTGAAGTACCAAACCATTTGCCTACCTCGCCCCATAGAGATCTCTGCAAAATTGAGCCTCATTCCCCAGGCCCAAATCTGCCTTTCACATTTGAGCCAAAAAAACATCATCAAATTCAATCAAACACCTCTGTACACATACCTAGCCTAAAATCAGTCGTCACATCAGTCATCTCAAGCTTTCATTGAGCATATTTTCTGAGATTGACAAGGAGAGAGCCCTCTCTCGACCTGGTAGGGCTAGCTACCAGGTTAAGCGTGGTATGATGTTATCCTAGATCCTACCTTTCTCACCCTGAGGTAGATTTAGGCCCTAACATAGTGGCGACCATACTGGGGAGATGAAAAGTTTGTTGTCTAATTTATAAAATACAGACGGAGCCTGAAGTTATCCAGGTAGCCTTCAAACTGCTCTTGTTCTGCACGTGCATAGTAGATGAACGCTGCTTCAGTCAATATCTGGTTTAGTTTATGAACTGAACATCTGGTTTCCTTAGTAAAATGTAGTCAAGTTCAGATCTGATTGTTGATGGTGGAAAACGATTAGACACCGCAAGGCTGAAATCATTCACCTGGTGACTCTAAATCAGTTTCGAGATCAGATCTAAGGACTCCACTGGAGGATGAACCTGACCAACAGAAACATGAAAGGACAATATGGAAAGATCAGGTATTCAAGTTGGAATTTCATCCAAGAAATTTTGTTCTTTGTCATAAATTATTTCTTCTCTTTTTACGAGAATGTCAAGAAGGCTTTGCAAAGTATATTGTATTTGAGAAAAGATCCTCGGCCTGCATTTGATTCCTTCCCTTTGAAGATTGTGAATACCAAAGATTTGCATGCTTTTGAGCTTGATCAAGACCTTTCTTCCGAATCTTGTGATGACCATCTTCAAACTGATGAACCTCAAGAGACCAAGACTGATTCTGCATCATTTGTACATACCCATATACCTTGTAAAATTACATATCGATACAAGCCTCTCATTTTACCTCCTATATCCCATGCTTTCCCTAAAAATCATGAACTATATCTACCAAGATTTGATGGTGAATGCGACAACATCACTGCTGAGAGACATGTTCTGAATTTTGAGTCTTTTCTTGACCTTTTTGAAGTTGATGAAGAGGATTTCAGTATTAGGATTTTTGCTCTTTCTTTGCAAGGCAAAGTCAAGAGTTGGTTCAAAACCCTGCCTGATGCGAGCATCTCAGATTTCCAGCAGTTCGTCAAAGTTTTCCTCGATAGGTGGGTGGTCAGACAGAACCGTTTTTTGATTATAGAAGAGTATAACCAGCTGAAAAGACTTCCAGGGGAGACAGTACAACAATTTTCTGCCAGATTTAACCAAGTTTATTATTCGATGCCAGTTAATATAAGACCTCCTCTTAGATCCGCTCTCTTGCACTACTCGGGTTCCTTTGATTCGGAAATGGAGTTTCAGCTGAGAGAAAGGAATCTTGCAACACTTGAAGAGATGCAGAACAGTGCAGGAGATGTAGAGGCTCATTTGCTAATCCGAAGGGAAAATTTGAAGGAAGAAGAGATTGAAAACATATATCCAGAGGAATTGACATCTCTAGAGGTAAAGCTTGACATTTTGGTAAGTGTAGTGGAAGAGA
Organism: Pinus albicaulis; assembly: GCA_034641835.2. NCBI lineage: Eukaryota > Viridiplantae > Streptophyta > Pinopsida > Pinales > Pinaceae > Pinus > Pinus albicaulis. The sequence continues at coordinate 1,403,316,959 of CM076579.1, read as the reverse complement.
TGATGCAGAGGATCATCAAAAGGAATGAGTATAATTTTCAAGTCCATGGCTCGCTGATTGAAGAAGAACAAGTTGCTGATCCAAAACATTTTGTTTCTTATCCCAGTTGTCATAGATTTGATAATGATTGTTTTATAGATCATCTTGGAGAAGAGAGAGCTGTTGATATGACATGTATGCTTGATGATGTATTTTATACTGATGATTTTCCTCAGTTTGATCAATATGATGATGATTATGTTCTCCAAACAGAAGCTAATATTGCAGACAAATCAACAGCTAGTTTCTAGGAGGAAGAAGTTCACTTTCAGTAGCTCGAATACAATTTTCAACCATCACATATCAGCTATGGAAATGACAAGGAAAGTGCAACAAATTTTGAAGTAAGTGAAGGATATTTGCCTTTTTGTTTTGCTTCATTTCAGTTCATCAGAGACAAAATTCATGCAATCCGAAATCAACTGTCGACAAGTCTTGATTTGGACCATCTTGAGGGCAATAAAAACCTTGTTCAAGACTTCTCATATCTAGATTTGCAGCCCTCGAATGCCATTGATTTTCAAGTTGCAAATGAAGACATGGAAGTTGGAACATATGATCAAATCATACAAGATGATTCCGTACCATTTTGTTTTGAATCATTTCAGTGTTTGAAGGGTAAATTGCATAGTATATCTTCAAATGAGCAGCCTGTAGGAAATCATGTAATCTCTTCGGAACCAATAGAAAATGGGTTGCAAAAGTCTTTTCAAGTTTTTCACGATCCAATAGTTGATGTGTTGGATGATGTATGTAGTCAAAGTCCTTCTCCATTGACTATATGTGAGCTTGAAACGTGTACTGATACAAACTTGATCCGACAGCTGGTATCTTTGTCATTTTCAGTAGGAGTCTCGTCACAAAGCTCAAAACAAAGTTTACATTCATGGTATGAGGAGAAGAGAAGTAATCCATTGGATGAGCTAAGTCCCAGTGTGCATGAACTTCAAGATCCTTATGCAGTGTTTTTGGAGGCGGATAGAGAATCCATATCATTCAACAGATCTGTTTCCAAGTTTTCATGGGAGTTTTCTTTCAGTAGTTCTCTCTTGTTGTTCATAAGCGAGCACTTGCAGAGACTTCAAACAGCAGCCGAAATAATTACTTGGTTTCATTGGTTGTTTCATTTCACTTGATCAGGTGATGAATGGAACAACTCGAGTAGGTTTTGATGAATAAGCTCCATTTTGAGCATATTTTCCAGTTTTTCGGTTGTGTTTAAGTATCGAGTCAGGTTTTAGTTGAGTGAGAGTCAATTTGTGTCATCAAGTCGTCATTTTTCAGTCATGCATTTCAGCTTGAGTTTTTGACTCCATTTCCCAATAGACAAAGGCACTGTATGCTCTCCCAAAGATCTGCCGTTCTTGGCACCTCCAACAAGCTACCATCCCCATTGGAGCCAATGTTAGTGTCAGTCTTTGCAGCCTTCCTCCAGTGATCAAACATGCTCTTACAAAGTTATTTTAAGATGTCAAGGTAAAATTTTGTCATTTCAGTGAGTCTTCAAGCAAAATTTGGTCACTAGGTATTAGGTGTAGGGTTTGCTTTTACTCCTGTCAAAGTTGTCGAAATGTCATTCCATGTCACTATTCAGCTGAGTGCACCATCATTCAGAGGGTTTTCATCATCATGCCAGATTCCAAAGGGTCATTTTACACCTTGTTCATGCTTCAGTTGTGCCTAGGTAAGGTTCACTTCCCTCTCCTAGGGTTTTGAAGGTAATTTCTCTTGGATGGTCAAATCATCAGCAAAAATTGTATCCTGATGTTCATACACCTTCCCCTATCCTTAATGTACCTTATTAAACACTTCCCATCACTGATATCCCTCAAATTCCCCATTTTCGCACAAACCCTAGTTTCTTGCTACAACTTGACAATTTTCTAGGCTAGGCCTGTGTTTTTCCCTTTTGGACCTCTTCCCTTCACTCAATCTCTGAAATTCCACTTTCCCCTACTTCCTAACATCCCTCCCTACTTCCAAAATTTTTCTCAAGAATTTAGAAGCCTTTTATCCCCTTCATTTCACTTCATTTCGACAAATACCTTGTCCCACACATCGGGATAGGTTTTACTCCAATGATGTTTTTGAGCAATAAAAGATGAATTTGGAAAACTGAGAGAGGTTTTTGTCCAAAATAGGCCAAGTAAGAAAAAAATCCTTCAATTTTTACACAGGTGTCATGGTTTTAGAGAAATGTCAAAAATACAGTTGCCTCAGGAGAATTGATGCACCTCTGAAGTGACCTTGGGAAAATCACGCTTTCTCCTAGCTTGGTTGGCCTAATGACTTGCTTTATAAGTCAAATGTGAACTAGACACAAAGAGATTTCCAATGAGATATCATGAACTCAATTTGGAGTTGAGGAAGACCTTAAAAAGTTGACTGCATCAACACTCTACCTTGAGGCAGCCTCATTTTTCACATTTTGACCAGTCTTGGGAGATTTGACTTTTGACAAGGCAAATGAACTCCAAATTGAAAAATTCAAGCTGGGTTGGAAATTAGAATAAATAATATTTCCAAAGAGCTATTAGACACCCAATTTTGACACCTTTAAGGCCTCCAAAAGTCTCCTGCAAAAAGGCGCTACGCATTGAGATGAATTTTGGAAATTTTGCCTTAAAAAACAGAGTTTTCAGCCCAATGCGCCGCGCCACCTGGCGCTCGCTTTTGATGGGAGACTCATTTTGATGAAAAATAAACATATTTTGATTTTTCATGAAAAAATATGCATGCTCACAAATGTCCAAGAAATTTTGACAGGTTTTGGGCTTCCAAAAAGGTCAAAAACACCCCAAAAATGACCTTTCTGCCCCTTTTTGGACACACAGGAAGAAGTGTTGGGAGAACTCAATTTTGAAGGGGAAAATGGAGGCCAAATTAAAACATTCTACTTGTGCTAGAAATTATACAGGTATAAATTTCCAACAAGCCCACTTGGTGAAAATTTGGACACCGGGAAGGCCTCCAAAATCAGCTTCAAAAAGGTGCTATGCATAGGGAAATCAGCGCGACGCATTGGAGGAATTTTGCTCATTTTGGCTAAAAAAATCTATTTTTTGCCTAGTTTCTTCACAGTTTGATTTTTCTCCTTCTAATTTGTTAGGGTCCCATGATTTGGCTTATTGGCAAGCCAAATAACAGTGTAACATCAAACCAAGCTTTGGAGCCCAAGGACCTAGCCTTCCTGGACTCAGAGAGAGCTCTCTCTATATGTGTAAGGGATATCTGTGTGTTTGCTTATTGTGTTCTGATTTTAGGCTAGTTATGAAGTATGTTTTTGGTTTTGGTTTTTTTAAGTTGTGAGGGATGAAACTGATCAAGGATATAAGATAGGTAAAAATATATCATATCAACTGGGCTATGGGGTCAAAAAGGTCAAGAAAGCTATCAGACGGTGATACAAGGCTGTTGAAGGGCCGATTTGATTCAAGGTAGAAAGGATATTTGGGCAAAATGGAGTAAATGTACATCAAGTTTGTGAACAACGAAGAGTTTCAAGCATAACTAGTTCAATAGATAACATAAACATGGTAGGGCAAACCATTAATCATGCAAAATGTAACTATAAGCTAATCAATACATAGAAATAAACATTCAAGCCATGCATAGAAGTATATGACCCTCTAACTTTGGGAAATGGCTATCAGACTTTGGGGAAAACACTTAAGGAAGAAAAACAACTTAACTTACTATGCCGGAACGCCTAAACACAGTACTTCAAGTTATTGGGCACTTTGAACAACAAGATTTGCATAGTTTTAGGCAAAGGGCTAGATCGAAACTAGGCCTCCTTGGTTCAACAAAATGATAATCTAATCAGTCAAAGAGAAATTTCATGGATGGAACTATAGCTAGCCATAGGTAAGCAGGGCGTGCCGTAAGTCATACTTAGCATGTATAAAACCATGAATGAAACAAGCAACAATATCCTAAGTATAAAAGAGCAGTCAAGAATTCTTTAATGTTACTTAGGAAGAAGAAAACAAAGAAGCTATGAAGAAACAGGAAATTTGAGGTGCCTCCATGGGCATATCTCAAATTTGTTCTCTACTGATCTATAGCAAGCAAGAAACATGTATTCATGAATGAAAACTAGAAGAAAACAACAAAGCAAGAGACACTATACCATTCTACCAAGTCATGGAATCCAACAACAATCCTTCTTCATTCATCCAAGAGCATCCAAGAGGCAATCCAAAAGCATAAGACAAGTATTTATTCCAAAGCTTATATGACCATATATTGCTTCTCTTCTCAAGTTCAGCCTTGTTTTACAATGAAAGCCTTTGGAATATATAGGCTCAAGTGAGGAAAACCTCATGGTTCAACTTGCATTCCTATTGGCCTAATCAAAATATCTAAATTTGTCCTTGAGGCTTTGCAAAGCCCAAGGCACAAAATATCCCATAAAATATCTAAAAAATGCTAAAAAAGGGAATTAAATTGACTTTACACAAATTCTCATGTGCAAAAATAGCTAAACGCACATGAGGAAATATCAGTTTTTTAAGGTTCAAAAATTACAAAAATATTCAAAATTTACATCAGCAAAAGGTCCCCTGACTTGCCGGCAACATTTGGCAGCCTTCCCGATGTCGAAACGAGGATCATAATAGCTCGTTGGAAATATATGAGTGTCTAATTTCTAGAGAAACTAAAATTTTCCCAATCTGATGCCTGGAAGTCCTCCAAAACGGGACCTGTGTGTAAAAAACCAAAAATTACAGTTTGTTGATAAACCGGGCAGAGTGTGCAAAAAGCGAGCATTTTTCGCCACTTTGGGGGAGAAAATGATATCCAAATATCCTGAACATCGCTGAGTGTTTGCTCCTAAAATTATGGCGTCCAATGATACCATTCTCCTCCTTTGACTATTCCCCGAAATGAAATGGCGAATTTCATGAGTTTTGACCAAAAACTCAAAAATGTCAAAAAACCAAAATATGTCAAAATTTGCCCAAAATCGGTGAGTATGACTCTCAAGGGTTCTTAGCAATATGTTCTGAAGCAGTGGCCAAAGTATCAAGTCCTGACGTGTCTTTCTTCACTTTCCGTGCCGGGCGCTTCCCTTTAGCTTCCTTGAGCTTTTCCTGGTTTTCTTCTTTGTTGTTTGGTATTCTAGCTTTGGTGAAGAAGTCATGGCCCCTTGCCTAGGAGAGGCAGCTAGCACATGCTTTGGAGGATGCCTTTCATGATCCATGTTTTGTATTTGCTGGCCTTTATCATTGCTTGGTTGAGGGCTGCCTTGTTTGTCTTTCATCACTGCCTTACTTTCCATTACTTTTCTCTTCGTTATCACTGCTATGTTTAACCTCTTTTCCTTGTCCTTCATCATCACTAAAGTCATCTCTCTTAGTACTGTGTTTGAGTCAAGAGGCTTTTAATAAGACATTTCTGTGGTTTCTTGAAAAGAAGTCCCCTTTGTTTTAGCACAAAAACCTTCCCTTCAAACACTGCTTTTATGAAATCACTATCATTTTAAAAGACTGAACAAAACACTCTTTAAACTGATAAAAAAACTCTTCCCAATCATCATCTTTCCTTTATGAGATCACTGCTTGTTTTGGCTTTGATTGGACATGGTGTTATTTGAGATCATGTTTTCAAAGACTCCTTCATACCTCTTAAATACCCTCTACACACATTCAACCAGCCATTACCCTTCTATCACTGCTTGGGAGGCATCTTGACTTGGATGCGCTTCTGAAAAACTAAACTGCCTCAAAATTTATTGAAATGTGTTTTTAAACAAAACTCTGCCTTCCCTGTCAACTTACTGTTTGATCAAGATAAAATTGGTTTTGAATGCTGTGTAAAATGTCTCCTTTGATATAAGATCCCTGCTATTCAAAACACTGTCCTCTTTTTGTATGCCAAACAACAAGCAGTTTCAAGAAAAACCATACTGTCAACATAATCAAATGATATTATGAGTTTATGGTAAAATCATCCAGCTTTTAGTACTTTGGAGGACATAGGATAGCCTTGTTTTTTGGGTAAAGGCAGAACGACAATCTTCTTAGTTCAAAACACTACTCTCTTCTTTGTATGCTTTTCAACAAGTATATTCAACACCATTACACAATCCAACAAAATGCATCTACACAGTCAAAGGTTACTGTGTTATAGGATGAGGCGACAGAGCCCTGCATCATTCAATCAACCATCAACTCCTCCTCAACCAAATACTGCCCTCTTTATACCTCTACTGCTTCTCCTACCTCAGATTTTGATAATACCTCCAAGTGGTGATCTACAGCTTCACACACTTAAATTTGGTTTTATGGAGTTAAAAAGGAGACAACACTGCCTTTGTATTTTTAACATATGGAGGAGAGTTTTTAAGGTCAAGAAATGCTCATATAATGACCACTGCTATTTTGAACATAGGACCATAGTTGCACCTTTCAAAACCCTATGTATCTTCTTGCAATATTGTTTGAGGGCAGTTTGTGAGGTTTTGAATCATTAATAGGAAAAAATCATTTGGTTAAGCTTACTATCGGGCAAACATAGTTATTGTAAACTCAAATTTTAAATCAAGCACCTTATCCCTCTTTCAAAACAGTCACTTAACATATCTCGTTTCAAACCAGACTTCCTCTGCACCAAACACCATCTAGCAATCTTGAATTTAAGGGGGAGCAAGACACAATACCTCAAAACATGATGCCAATCTTTGATTGAGAGTTGGAGACACTTTGAATGAGTTTTTGAAGGTTTTTTGGTGAGTTTTTTACTGATGCTACAGGCGCACTGCACATCAATACATCCTTTTGGAAACTTTCTCCCTGAATGCGTCGCACATCTTTTAAAATGCGTCACGCAACTTTGAAGCCCATTTTGAAGGCCTTACCGGTGTCAGAATTGGGTGTGAGATGGCTTGTTGGAAAGCTGTGGAAGTATAATTTCCATAAAAACTTGAATTTGTTCATTTGGAGTCCATTTGGTTGTTCAAAAATGCATTCTCCCAACACTGGTTAAAACTGGTGAATCCTAGTGTAGAAATGCATAGTGTTGTTTGTAAGCCACTTTTGGATGCCTTCCCGATGTCGGAATTGGGCCCGAGATGGCTTGTTGGAAAGATATGGAAGTATGATTTCCAAATATGCTTGATTTTTTTCATTTGGTGTCCATTTGAATGTTCAAAAACTGACTGTGCCATCACTGGTCAAAAATGGTGAATGCTGGTGAAGAAAAACATAGCGTTGATTTCAGGCTACTTTTGGATGCCTTCCTGTTGTTATAATTTGGTCTGAGATGGCTCGTCGGAAAGATATGGAAGTCTACTTTCTAGAAAAATTTTAATTTTTTCATTTGGAGTCCATTTGGTTGTTCAAAATCTGACTGTCCCATCACTGGTCAAAATAATGAATCCTAGTGCAGAAATTCTCCCGTGACATCTGTATTTTTCACATTTATCACAAACCATGATACCTGTGTAGAAACTGAAAAAGGTTTTTCTTCTTGAACCTATGAGGGAAAAAAAATCTCTCACTTTTGTAAATTTCATCTCTGTTTGGTCAGAAAATCATTTTGAAACAAACTACCTGGGCGCTCCTTAACCTCTGTCCTTTGCATTGTTCATTTGCTGTCACTTTTTGATCAGTTGGAAAAAGTATTTATGAATAGAAAGAGAAAAAACTCTGAACATCATCATCACCTATTTTTTTTTGTAATTTGAAAAGAGGACACCTGTAGAGGATATTTTGTGTTGCAGGGGTTTGCCTTTGACATTTTGAAGGAGGCCACTTTCTTCCTTTTGCAACCTAAACTACATTTTTGCTCTGGATGCTATGAGTATAGTCTTTTCTATAGTGTAAATTGAATTAGATGGCAGGTGCTGCTTGACTTTAGATGAAAAAATGCAGTTGCATTGATCTTAGGTTTAATCATCCTCTGTCTAAGAATGGCGCTTTTCTAAAACCTTTCCTCTGCTCAACAAATACCAACAGGGTATCTTTGGTCCTTTGTTATAGGAGCAGCCTTTCTTTGGAAAACCAAATGTACTTTGCCTTACTGTGATGAGCTATTTGAAGGAATTATCTTATGAGCAGGGAGATCAGTGTCCTTTGAAACATAATCATTATCATGTCCTTTTCCTATGCAATGACCCATCTCATAAACCACTCTTCAATTTGGTTTTGTTTTGAGCTGCAGATTGTCTTTTGAAAGAGACCTTGTTAAGAAACAAGTTTTGACCCATTGGATTGCAGTGGTACCCCTGCTTTCATTCTTGGTCTCTTACCTTGTTTCTCTATTTCAGCTATTCCTTACTGTTCTTACCACTCATATTTGATCAATCAAACCTTGAAAACAGTCAATGCCCTGGCCTTCTGCTTATGAATGAAGGAGGCGCTTTCAATCCGATGTCCTAATCTGTTGAAGAATGTTTGATGAGCGTGCTTGACAAGGGTTTCTCTTGTACATGATAGCAGGCAAACAAAATTTGAAAAACCCTGCCTTCAATCATCACTTTAATTCAGAAAACCCTAGTCACTATCTCACTATTTATTACAAACAAATATGTCTTACAGTCAGTTGCAACTCTTGAAGTCAAACTTTGGCCATCGCCCTCTGCTTATAGATGAAGGAGGTGCTCTCAAAACCCTCTGCTTATATATGAAGGAGGTTCTTAGCCATTTCATATCGTCAGCCCCTTGACAGTGTTGTTTTTCCTTTAACTGTCCTTTCAGGACTTGAATGTGGTCGCATGAGCTTGATGAAAAACTCTTTGCTCTGTAGCTGCATCTCAAGCTCAAGATCACTTTGACAAGCAGCTGTCTTCTCATGTGGAGCTCAAAATTGTCTTCTGAGATGCTGGTATGTTTCTGTCCTTGAAAGATCCATCAAACACTGTAAAACACCTAAAATCAGCTTGAGATTATGGTCTATTTATTGCTGAGACTTAAGGGTGTATTAGTGGCGCAACCTAGGGCTATAATCAACTTTATTAGCAGAGTGGGAGGTCTGTTATGATTGGTTTGTAGCAGATGGAGGTTTTTGGCTCTTGGGTAGTTTGCCAAGGGAGAAACACCTTAAAGTGCCACTTCCTAACTTAGGGGCGACTGTTTGAAGAGATTTGGATTGTCCTTTTAGAGCTGATGGGCAGACTAGTATGGTTGAGGAAAGGTAGGATTTGATAATGAGGTTTCATCTCGTCATGGGCGTACTGAAGGTAGGAGGGAAAAAAAATTTTATGGGCGTTTTTCCAGCTGGAAATTTTGACAAATTTTTAGATCGGCTGTTGGAAAACTTGGCGGTTACAATTAGTCATCACCAACAAATGAAAAATACTGATGACTAACAATGGCTCCATTTGGGGAGGGCAGCTCCTTTTCAGGAGGTGTCTAGAATTTCAGATCTTTGGCTTATGAAGACTAGTGCCTTACCCATTGGCGTAATTTTCACTCTTGCCTGATGCTACTTCTGAAAAGAGACAACATGATCAGCATCAATGATATTTCTACCTATCCCACTATCTTTCCTAACATTTTTTCTTCTTTTTTGGCACATTTGAAGTAGCAGCCTTTTGACAATGTATATTTTTATTTTTTGCAAAATGAACCTATCTAACTCTACACTTATATCTGCCGGGAGTTCAGATTAAACTGATGAACTCCTTCATTACTCTACCTAAACTAGATCAACTGTCAAGATTAAGCTATTTGACAGGAATTTATTCTCTAATCTAAAACATGAAATTGAAAAGATGACGAAATCAGGGTTAGACAGTCTGATTTGTCATGTATTTGCGGCATGAAAGACAAGCTGCACACAAATATTATTTTGCATAAAATGGAAACTAGGAAAGATAGGGCTAAGATGCACAATTTGTTTTTCATCCCCACTTCCCTCTTTGGTTCTGTTTTAGGCATGTGGAACCAGTATCTTTCATAATCTACTCTCTTTGATAAGTCAATCTTACACAATATTGACCATATTTTTCACTCACTAACTTATCAGTAAATAAATTTAAACATTTTCAGTTATGATTAGGCTAGATAGCTGAACAAGACATTTGAGTACTAGTAGCGGCATTTAGACTTGCATGCTTTTCGAAGGACTATTTTTTGGAATATGGGACCTTTTTTCTATTTTTCAATGGCCCTCTTTTCTATCTTTTATTGTTTTTGACTTTTCTGTTTATATATTTTTCAAACAGTGGTATATACAATGAATGAAAGTGTTTCAAACTCAAAAATCTTGGAAATGGAAAAATTTAAGCATTTTATCCTCGTAAGGATCTCCTATCACTCTCGGCCCACTCAAATCCTGAAAAGAGAAATTTGGAAAGTTTTCTCTTTCTAACATGGCATAAGGATTCATGCAAGAATCCTTGAACAAACCAGTACCTTCCCGTTGTACCTCTTTGTATCTCTGATTCCCATCCTTTCTTTGCTGTACATCTTCCTCAAGTAATTCATATACTCTTGGTCATTTTCGAAATAAATAATGACATCATCAAGGTATGCAAAAATGAAGAAATTCAGGACTGGAAACATGGCTTTTATGAGCATATTTTTGATATCAGGTGGTTTTGCAATTCTGAGTCTGAAACTAGAACTACCTCCAGCATACTAAAAAAAGTCTTTAAGCTATCTACTTTGCAAGGGAATCTTTTGACTATAACCTGAAACATCATCTTGCAAAAACATATGATTAAAAGCACTTTTCATTGGTATATAATGATCTTGGGTAGAAAGGACAAAATTTCTGTTATAGGGAAGTGCATTAGTTTTTCTAAAATCGAAATAGACCCTATGACCAGTTATTTTATCTCTGATTATTACTGACTGGTTCAGATTGTTATATTTTCTCTTGTCGAAGTTGTTTTTTGAAGGAATGTTACTGGCACAGTGTTTTCCCCTGTTTTCCCTGTATGAAATGGTATTCTGCATGAGATTGCTAATTCTAGCATTTCTAAGTTTTTGGTGAAAAGACAGAATATGAGCCAATTCAAGTAACTTAGGTATGTTTGGACTGCAGCTATTATCTCTGCTCATAAGAAGTTTATCAGGCATTTTTTCTGGATTTTGAGCTGTTATGGCTACGGTCAGAGTTTCATTTGCAGTGGAAGAGTTATGTGATGGTAAGTCTTTGAGGTATGGTAGAAACATTAAACTTCCCTGCTCCTGAGTTCCAAACAGGTTTTTGATATGTAAGTCTTCTAATGCATTTACCCTAAAAAAGTTTCCGAAGGTCACTGCTGATGTTTGACTGAGGTTTGAGCAATTCGGTTGATAGTACACGAGGGTTTGTGCTTCTTGCTCAATTCCTATTTTATAAGGAACATACTTACTTTCCTCAAGACATAGTTGTTTATGATCATGGTAGTTTTGAGTATCTAGTTCATCATAGAGAACTAGGGGCAGCTGATGTGGTGGGTCTAAGTTTGCCTCAGTTTCTTGAGATTGTTCTTCAATTTCCTCATAAGTATAGAGAATAAAAGAGTTTAGGTCGGAATGCACGGAGTACATTGGAATGTTATCTGGTCTCTCTTGGCTACTGATCATGTATTTCATGTGTGATTCTCGATAGAGTATTCTTTTTTGGTCAAACATAGGAATGGTGGCGAAAGACATACCCAGTTGAATATTCCCTTGGAGCTTGGCTCCCCAAGATCTGGATAGAAGCATTCCGTACTTGGGGGGAATGTATGCCACTACTATGTCCATGATTAGATGTTTCGCAGGTATTTGGGCTAGACTGAAACAAAGGTCTTTGATCAAACCTAGGCACTTGAATCTACTCGAATCAAATGAATACAAGTATTTGTATGGTCTTGTGATCTCCAGGCCTAGTCTCTCCATTACAACCTTTGGCATAAGATTATGCAAGGCGCCAGAATCTAGCATGGCATTGTGAAAAATTTGGTCGTGGATATTTAAACTGATGTAAAAGGGAAGAGTGGTTCCCTCTTGGAATTTCCCTTCTACTTTTGGACCAAACAACACTTCAGGGGTGTCGTCAGCTAGATTAAGGGAGTTGGCATCACTTCCCATATTCAAGACTTTCAACACTTGGGACTTGTAAGAGTTTTGGGTGATCAGATCGGTAAGAGGCATGATGATCTTTATCTTGGCGATCTCGCCCTCAAAACTAAAAGGTAGCTGTAGGTTAGATATGTTTGTTTCAGCTTTTTCAACCATGACCTTCTCTATGTTTTGAGTTTACTGGGTTTTTTTCGGGATTTTGTTTACCACAGCCACCTCGGGAATTTTTGTGGAAGTACTAGGAGTATCTGAATCAGTATCTGAATCAGGGTTAGTTTGGGTATGAAGTTAGGATCCATTTGTGCTATCCAGAAGAAGAAGGGTGAATTTCCCCAATAAAGTCTAGGCCCCATTGCAGAAGGGACCTTCAACCGTGATGGGTTGTAGGGGAAGGGGGAGGAGTTTTCTTTTGCCTTCAAAGATCTGACATTTGTGGCAAGTGGTTATAATTTTATGGACATCATTGAATAGTGTAGGCCAATAATAGCCAGCCCTGAGTATTTTATTTGCAGTGGATTTCCAACTCAGGTGGCCTCCACACTCCCCAGCATGAAACTCCTGTTTGAAATTTTCAGATTCAGTTTCAGATAGACACTTCAGCAATAGGCCGTTTGGGTTTTTCCAGTATAGATTCTCATTCAGAATGCAGTAGTTTCTAGCTTTGAGTTTTATGAATCTGGCCTTGTTTTTGGACAATTCTGAAGGGGCATTGAGGTGAGTGAGCACGTAAAGGATATCAGTATACCAAGGAGAGTTTTGAAATTGCTCCTCAACAGTTGGATGGGGCAATCCTTCCTGCTCATCTAGGGCATTTATCATATTAATGTCAAGGGCCTGCAAGTTTGACTCTGCCATTAACTGGGCTAGGCCTTGACCTTTAATCAGCGTGGTGGGTTTTATTTCAAGGTCGTATTCTAAGATCGTAGAAATCCATTTGCCCCTTTTCCCATCAGGGTCCTGGGACAATATATCTTTGACCACTATATTCGGTACATAAGCAATGGTGTGAGAATGAAGAATGTACACCCTAAAGTGTTTTAAGGCCTTAATCAGGGCGTAGGCCTGCTTCTCCATGATGTTGTACTTTAAGGGTGCATCTCTTAAGGCTTTACTGAAGAAAGCTATAGGCTGTTCATTACCTTCTGAATTTCTCTGCAGCAAAACTGCAGCTATTGTGTGTTGGGAAGCAAATGAAAAGATCATAAAATCTTTTGAGAAGTCAGGGCTGATAAGGACAAGGGCCTGAGTGAGTGCAAGTTTTACTGACTCAAAATATTTCTTGGCTTCAACAGTCCACTTAATTCCTACTCCCTTCTTTAGCATTTCATTAATTTTTCTAAGGTGCTCAGCAAGGTTGGGAATGAACCTCCTAAGGAAGTTAATCTTCCCAATGAAAGACTGTAACTCCTTGATGTTTCTTGGGTGTGTGATTTGGAGTATTCCCTCAACTCTCTGTGGGTCTATCCTGATACCTTTCTCAGAAATAATATGGCCTAGAAGCTTACCTTCTTGCAGCCCAAACACAGTTTTCTTAGGATTTAAGGACAGGCCATACCTTCTACATTTCTCAAAAACATTCCTCAGGTGTTTCAAGTGTTCTTCCTCAGTTTTGGAAAAGACAGTCAAGTCATCCAAGTAGATAAATATGAAGTTTCCTATCTCCTCTGAGAAAGCTATGTCCATCGCTCTCTGGAAGGTGGCGCCAGCATTCGTCAGTCCAAAGGGCATTTTCACATACATGAAGGTGCCCCATGGAGTGGTAAATGATGTTTTGAGCTGATCTTCTGGGAGTACTAGTATTTGGTTATAGCCTGAAAAACCATCAAGCAGGGAGATTATTTTAGAGCCCACTACCTTTTGTAAAATGTGTTCCATTCTAGGCAAGGGGTAGTTATCTTTCAGGGAGGCTCTGTTGAGGTTTCTAAAGTCTATGCATAATCTGATCTCCCCTGTTTTCTTCCTTACAGCCACTAGATTTGACACCCAATCAGAAAACCTCACAGGAACAATTATGCCTGCATCATACATCTTCTTAATCTCTTTCTCGACTGCGGGCAATTGTTTTGGATTGATCCTACGAAGTTTCTGTCTAAAAGGCTTCTGATTTTCCTTCAAGGGTATCTTGTGTTGAATGATGTTGGTGTCATAAGCCTTCATGTCTTCATAGCTCCATGCAAACACATCAAAGAATTCTTTAAACAACTCAATGTATTTCTGCTTCATGTTTGCAGGTATAGACTTAGCCAGTTTAATCATTTTGGGACTGTCTTTGGTGCCTATGTTGCATTCTTCCACATCTGCATCTGCATGCTCTATTGTGGGTCTCTTTGCTACGTCATCAAAGTAAAAAAGGTCCTCTAAGGGTGCCAGGCCCCTGGGTATATTCTTATCTTTGGCCTGTAGCACCTCTACCTCTTCGGTATCTGTGTTTTCACAATTTTCGATTGGGTTTCCAGTTTGCTCAGAAAAAGAATTTATTTCTATGTTACAGGGTGTTTCTTGTTCATTTGGGGGATCCTCACTTGGGCAGCTGTCATCAGAAATCGAGTCTAAATCAGAAAATTCAAACTCATTCCTGCCCACCATGAAATCTTCGATCTGTTTGTCTCCTTCAAAGACCTGCCAATATTTTTCATTGTCTGGCACTACAAGCCTAAATTTGGTCTGAATGATGATTTGTTGGTCAGCTAGGGTCTTAGGATATGAGCTTGCTAAGCAAGCTAATCCATTTGCAATTGTATTTTGACCCCTAGGAACAAACACTAATTCATATTCAACAAATGTCTTCAGCAAATCTAGAGTGTCATTCCTATATGCCCTAAGCCTGGGGTGTTTTGTTGAATACTCACCATTCACCTGTTTGATAACTAACTCAAAGTCTCCTCTCATAGCTATCCTATGGGCTCCTAATTTCTTCAACAGATTTAGGCCAAGGATGAGAGCCTCATATTCTGCAATGTTATTTGTGCATTTGAAGTGCAGATTCACAGCGTGGCTCTCTGCCTGATCATTTTCTGTGTTTCGTAGCCACACCCCTGCTCCAGCATTGTTTCTGGTACAGGACCCATCGAAATTCATTTCCCATAGGGGTTCCCCATTATGTTGCACTAGAGGGTCTGTACTAGGTTGCGGGATATCTTGTTCTTCACGTGATATGTTAGTTTGAGGGATGTGACTGATGGGATGACTGCATTGTGTTCTTGGCTCATTCTGAGTTAGGCCCCCGCCGCATATTCTATAGGTTTCACTACTGTTCTCTTCTTCAATTTCTTCCAGGGTAGCCATTATGTTCAGGTCTGTGCTACCGGCCTCTACGTGTGTACCCATGTTTCCAGATTCTGACTCCCCCAAGGATTAGTCGTTATAAAGGATAAAAGAATCTAGGTCAGTGTGCACAGAGTACAATGGTGAATTCTCAGGCTTCTCAGGGCTACTGACTAAGAATTTCATCTGAGACTCTCTATACAGTCTTCTAGGTTGGCCAAATATAGGGATAGTGGCATATGAGCCATCCATCTGCATTGTTCCTTGCAGTTTGGCTCCCCATGATCTAAACAATAACATGCCATACTTAGGTGGCACATCTGCCACCACTACATTCATGACCATACATTTGACAGGAATCTGGGTCAAACTCACACATAAGTCTTTGATTAGGCCTAGGCATTTTACTCTACTTGAGTCAAATGAGTATAAGTCTTTGTAGGGTCTGGTAATTTCTAGGCCTAGCCTTTCCATTACTACCTTAGGCATTAGATTGTGGGATGCACCAGAGTCATGCATGGCATTATGAAGGATCTTGTCATGAATGTTGAGATTGACATAGAAAGGTGGAACTACCCCTTCCTGAAACTTCCCCTCAATTTTTGGACCAAAGAGTAGGGCTGGTTGGTCATCATTCAGGTTTACAGAATCATTTATTTCTCTCAAATTCAATGCCTTCAAAATTTGGCCTTTATATACATCCTGAGTGACCAGCTCAGATAATGGTACAGAGATTTTGATTTTTGCAAGTTCACTCTCTAAATTGAAAGTGGACTGGACCTTTGTAACACTCAATTATGTTTTATTTGCTATTGCTTTAGTAGCTGAATCAGTTTGTGATTTCTCACTATGTATAGGATTTGGAACGATTGTTTCAGGAGTACTAACTGAAGTGCTAGTACTGCTGGTTGGTTGGATTTGTTTTTCAGAGTCTCGGTTGTCCTTTTCTTTGTGTTTACCAGAACTTTCAGCTGCTGTTTTGTTATCTGCAGCAGATGCTTTAGAGGATTTATCAGGTCTTTTCTTGGTGGTTAACTCAGGAGTTTTGGCTTTGGGAGTATCTTGGATTTTCTTACTCCTAAGTTCATATTGTTCCCTGACCTGTAACATGGAATTTTCAAATCCTAATCTGTAATCCTCAGTTTCCAACCATTCCTCATCCCAATAAGAGGGTGAGGGTTGGTCTTCCCCTGAATCACAGTTAAGGAACGATTCTTCTGTTTCAAACATGTTAATTGCATCCCCTCCAGACTCTTCTATAATTCCCTCATCTTCATGTAAAAAGTTTTGAAATGGGGGAATAAATTGTTGATCTGATTCTTTTTGTCTGTTGGGAGCATTGTTATTCCTTCTAAAGTTTTGGTTCTGATTTTGGTTCTGGTTTCTGTTCTGATTGCTTACTGTGACAACCATTTTTTCCATCATCTGTTGTAGCCTCTCCACGTTTTTAGACAATTTGTCATAGTTTGGATCGGATGTGGAAGCTACATTCTCATCCCTATAGGTTACCCTCATCTCAGTCCTCAGTCTTTCTCTTTTCTCAATCAAATTGGCTTCTATGTTTACAACCTCTTTCTGCATCTCTTCCAATGTGGTGTACTCTTTGTCCCTAAGCTCATAGGCCATGTCAGCATCAAACCCATCTGGGTATTTTGCTAAGGCCATACCTTGTGGAGGTTTCATATGTGGAGGGAGAGCATTGTAAATGCTGTTAAATCTAGTGGTATAATCATGGACACTCTCTCCTACAATTCTTTTAAGGGTCAGGTATTCCGATAGGAGTTGGCGAGGGTTTTCCCTAGTTTCCCATTTGTTTATGAAGGTCTGGTATAATGTAGGAAGATCTGGGATACTACCAGGAGGTAAGCCCTTAAACCATTTCTTTACATCACCTCCTAGGCTTTGGGCAAAGATTCTCATTTTTATTGATTCATCGTCGATCTCCATGTAATCAAAGAAATCCTCCATTTTATCTACATGTTGCTGAGATGTTATGGACTCTTTAGCAGTGAAGTGTGGGATTTTTGACTGATAATCATTGGGTAAGGGCAACATAGGCTGAGGTAAAACTAGAGGTGCATACCAAGCTGCCATGGTGATATTATGATGAGATAAAGGGTTGATTTGAGCAGCTGGTATTTGGATGACAGGGATATTAGGACCAGCAGAAGTCTGTTGAGCAGATCTAGGGTGAGAAAGCCCCAAGTTTTGAAGAAAGTGCAAATCAGGTGGTGTAGATGGAGGGGTTTCTCTGTTCCTAGTGTTTTGACCACTGTTAGATGGTGTGCTATGAGGCTCAAGGTCTGGCTGGTCTGGATGACTGAATGACCCAGCTCTAGGTAAGCTGTTTGATAGGTCTAGGTCAGGGAGAAAATGTGATAGAGCTGTTAGGTCTTCTGGTGCAGAATTAGCTCTATAAATGTGACGGGAAATAGTTGGTCTTTTAGGTGTAGGAGCTTCCCTGAGGATACTCTCTGGATTGTCAACTATCTCAGGTGGGCCAGGGTTGGGATAAGCTCTTGTGTGGATGGTTCTGAAAGCCAGAATGTTATACTTCTACCCAAGCAGCTCAACCCTTCTTGTTACTTCTTTTGTGGTTGATGTTGTTTCGAAGGTTGGTCTCCTAGTGGAGTCTATTGTGAAACCAAGACAATCAGCAGGCCTACTGATCACCAGTGGAGTCTTTTCGTTTAGGAGCAATGGAGTCGCCAGGAGGAGGGTTTCAAGGTATGTCTAAGGGGTTACACTGTCCACCATAGTGCTCAGGCACTATCACCTTTCAGGAATCTCCTCATGACAGTAAACTCCAACCAGAGATTGACTGGGTGGGCATTTACCAGATATGTCACCTCCTAAAGAGGATGAGATCCGGAGGCTACCTGGCCCTTTCCAGGCTCTGTCTAAGAGTATGGGGGTTATTCAATAATGGAGGTCGATTCAAGAAAGGAGTGACTAACTATCAACCTAACTAGAGTTCAAAGTTTCTGAGCCTCTAATAATGTTTAAGGTGAAATGCACTCAGTTCCCCAGCGGAGTCGCCATTATGTTGGGGTTCCCATTTTTTGGCCAGGTTGACAGAGACCAAAAGATGAGACAACATAGAAACACTTTCAGACCTTAGGATCTAGCCCTCTTAGGTCCAGAGAGGGATTTCTCTATGATAGTCAAAGGTTTATGTATTTGAAGCTCGGATGTTGTGATTTTAGGCTAGTTATATGCACAGGGTTTGCTTGTTGGTTTATGTTTGGTTGCTGGGAATCAGGAATGAAAGGTTTAATATAAAACAAGGGTGAGCAAAGAGGAAACTAGAAAAAGATAGATAACTTAGGGAACATCAAAGCCATTGGGAAATGGAGTCAAGAAAGGATTTACTTGTGTTCATTGTGCAAGCTTTCAGTTGGGCTAGTCATCTAGAGCATTTGGATCTTAAAGAGGGTTGATGGAATGGAACATCAAGGAATGAAATTGAGTGAAGGGGAAACAACCAATTCTGTCTATAGATTAGGTCAGAGGTCATTTCACTCCAGACCTGATTGGACAAAACCGGAGGCAAGACAAGGGATCTTGGAAAGGCTTAATGAGATGAAAAGATCCTAGTGAGGCAGAGACAGGATTATAGACCTCCCAGTGTTCTCAACTCATCTAACTAAATACTAAAAAGAATATCTAAACATGGATCTCATTAATTCATACATTAGAGAACAGGAAATGGCATCCACTACACTGGTTAAATCAATTGAAATCAACATTTAGATACACATATAAGCAGAAACATAAAGGCTGGGAGAGCAGCAACATAAGGTACCTGTCAAGGGTAAGTCTTATGCCAAAATTCTGATGCGAGCCTGAAGAAACATAATGAAATGAAAGCAAGTCAATCACAAATACAGAGAAAGGGAAACATCACCAGTTTCTTTAGATCAGGATCCAAAGAAACATGCTTGTCATATTAAAAACAACACCAATCAAGTACATCATAGCCCACAGCTTGAACATTCAGTTTGAATACATCAAATCTCAATCCATCTTACACTATTACACAAAGAACTTGTCTCAAGAGGAGAAATGCTTGCATTTCACTGATATCTCATCAACAACCTTACAATACTTCTCTCTGAGCTTTATAGCAAAGAAGAGCTCAGGTGGCAGGTGAAACACTAAATGCAGTATTAAAAATTTTGAGAGGGAAGGAGGCCGAAGCCCATCCTGCTTGAATGCCGAACATTTAATCTCTGTCATTCCTTGGATGATAGGGTGATCTTCATTTAGATTTCCAATTACTCTGATATGACCCTATATTCATTCTGGCTGCGGTACTGTGCTGTACTTGCGGGGTATAAACAAATGGTTAACACTGCTGAACAGTCTGCTTTCATAAAGTCTGACTGTTTTTGAACTGTAGTTAGGACGGAAATTCTTCTAAGGACATTCTGCATAATAAGAGCTGTATGGGTGCCTTGTGCTTGATGGAGAAAAGCACTCTGCTGATGAATAAACCCAGATGGTACCTGTTACTGTGCTCAGGATCTTTTGATCGATCCTCGGGGTCTTCATACTGCTGCTTTGCCTTCTAAACCTCTGATTAAAGGCTCAAGATCGCCATTAGCTCGCCTTAATCTTCCTTTCTCTCTGTACTGAAACCCTCTGTCGCTCCATTTTGCTTCTGAAAGGGTAGCTCAAGTTTTAATGGCGTTGAAAGGTTTTCGGTGTTCGAAATCTGCCTTTTCCTTAATGCGAATCCTGCTAGCCGCTTTCTTTGACTATCCCACGGCAGTACCAGCTCTCGGATTTAAGATCGTTTGCACAGCTTGCCATGTAGAACCATGGCAGTATTTTACCCTTAGAAACCCTGCAAAACAACAAACTGTGAAGAAAACCATGGACAGGAATGATGAAGGCGGCGAGGGTGAATAACATGGTTCTGCTGACGGTGAAATGGAGGGGAGAATTTGCAGTGGAAATGATAAAAATTGCTCTGGTGGGGAAATGGTGAGACACAGAGCTGAAACACATAATAACGAATGGAAACCTTAAAAAACATGACAAAACCAATGATATGGTGACGGAAACGGGGAATGTACGGGGCGTGCATGTGGAGGTGACGTGGTGAGGCGGGAGACCGTGGAATATTCAACGGTGGGCAGACGAATCAGGACCGTCGATCGTGGCGGAGATCAACGACGGGTGGCGACAGAAGGTGGGCCAACGGGTACGATGAGCGGGGTTTAAACAATGCGCAACTTTGACAGATGATGACCGTCAGACGGATGATCGGAGATCTAACAACTGACAACGATTCCACTGGACGCTCTGTACTGAAGGTTAACGCACGGGAGAAAAGTGGTTTTAGAATTGTACAAGGGACAGGTGGTGTGCGTTGTATGGAATCGCTGGGTTTTGGATGAATACTGCCCACTGCGCATAAGTGGTGTGGAATAAACTGGCGATTTTTGAGCGAACCCGTTGGCGGGGACCACATGGAAAGGAAAGCTCCGTGCTGTTGATCTATCGGGCGATGGACGGTTCAGATGAGATCACTGGTAATGAATGGGTTCAACGATATTTGTTGCGGGGGTGGCGATCGCCGTTCGTTTGGTGAGATCAATGGCTAGGACTGTGCCCAATGAGACTTTGTGGTAAACGCCTTTTGGACTTCGCGGATGGTTCCGGCACGGGATCACATGAAAGAAAGGGTGTGGGGCTAACGCAGAAGGGGGCTAAAGCCTGATATAGTGAAATTCATCATTTTGTTTCAATTTTAATGCATTTTCAGGCCCGAAGGAGGTAACGATAGGTGGGTGAAGTGTGGAAATTCGAAGGAACAAAGGGTGATGGTGGGGTTTAGATAGGATTCAGGGGGGGATTTAAGGGGGTAATGGAGGGATTTAAGGGAAACTTTAACACAGGGAAAACAGAGGTTGTGATAGGGAATTTTGCAAGGATATAGGGGTAAAGGAGGAAGTAATAGGTCCCTTTGAGCAATGCATCAGCAAAGAGGATTTGTATTGGGCATAGCTCATAGAGACTTCAAGGAGGATGAGTTTTCAGGGGAGAGGCATTCCTTGAAGGCTCCATAACAATCTAGCCCCCCAACTTGCTTGTCAAGAATTTCATAGGGGGGCTAACGGTGGCTCCACATGGGGATGGCTTCTTCTTGAAGGAGTCAAGAAACTAGAGATGATCTTTGGAGTAGGCCAGATGCCTGCCCCCTAGCACATCCCCTTTTTTCTTC
Organism: Pinus albicaulis; assembly: GCA_034641835.2. Classification (NCBI taxonomy): domain Eukaryota; kingdom Viridiplantae; phylum Streptophyta; class Pinopsida; order Pinales; family Pinaceae; genus Pinus; species Pinus albicaulis. The sequence continues at coordinate 1,403,295,422 of CM076579.1, read as the reverse complement.
AATATTAGCTGCCACAATATGATAGAAACATCAACAGAAATATTTCCCAATCAATCTACCTACCCAAACTACAATTCTGACAATTTTCCCTTGGGCGCATTTGAGCTAGCAGACCCTTTACATTTTATTTTCAAAACAGAAAAGAAACCTATTCTAAATCTACCCTTATTCCTCCACGAGGCCAGATTAGACAGTTGGCCTCATATGATTCTCTACCTGATCTATTACTTGTTGGGATCAAACTGTCCAACAAGTTTCTTCTCCTACATTCTAAAACAGGAAATTGAAAACAACCAAGCTAGGATTAGACTGTCTGACTTGCTGGATTGAAAACTTATAGACAACTGCAAACAAAACTGTGAAGGCAAGAAATCTGCAGCTTTGAAGTATCCTTCTCTATGTGTGACTCAGATTTTGAGCATATTAGAGTCGCCCTTCCTCTGATTTCAGCTCTGGTTTTGGGCATATTAGAGCTGATTCTCTTTTTCACTACTGGTTCAGGTTTTGAGCGTATTAGGACCAGCTATTCTGCTCTTCTTGGTTCAATTTTTTACCATGTTTGAGCCATTCCTTTTGCATTTCAGAGGTTCATGTTTTGAGCATGTATGAACCTATCCTCTTTCTATTTTTTGGAGACATTTTCTCTATTTTCTTGAAAGTAAAACTGCAATGGTATGTAAAATGGAAATGGAACTAGAAATGAAAAATTAGCAGAAATAGTGTTTGAGCATCCTGCCATTGACAGGACCCCCAAACAGCTCTGTACCATCAAGTTCTTGTAAGAAAAATGCATTAGGACCCACAGTGGCCTGGATGACAAATGGACCTTGCCACAAGCTGTCAAATTTGCCATGTTTGCCTTTGTCATCTCTTCTTGAATCACATCTCAGAACCTTGTCACCAATCCTGAAATCTGAAGCTTTGGTTCTTTTGTCGAACTACCTCTTCACATTTTGCTGAACTTTCAATGCTCTGTTGTAGACCTGATCCCTTGTCTGCTGAAGATGTATTGTTTCATTTATTCTCCTTATCATACTGTCTTCTTCTAATTGGATTTCCTGGACAAGCTTGATCACTGGAACTCCAAGACTAGTAGGAAAAACTGCTTCAGTCCCATAAACCAGCTGGAAGGGTGACATGCCAATAGATTTCTTTGTAGTGAGCCTGTCTGCCCACAAGGCATGTATCAAATTTTTATGCAATGACCTTTTGTTCTCTTCCGGCAACTTCTTAATGATTGTAACCAGGCTTTTTTTAGATGATTCAGCCAAGCCATTACCTTGAGGGTAATAGGAAGTTGAATATCCAAGTGCTATTCCACTCCTGTGACAGAAATCAACCATTCTTTTGGATACAAAAGCAGCAACATTGTCAGTGATTATTTTCCTCGGACATCCAAACCGAGATAGGATGAAGTCTTCTAGGAACCTAATAATGACAGAATCAGTGGCATTCCTAGTGGGTATGGCTTCTATCCATTTAGTGAAGTAATCTGTGGTAGTTAGGATCCATTTGTGCTGTCCAGAAGAAGAAGGGTGAATTTCCCCAATAAAGTCTAGGCCCCATTGCAGAAAGGGACCTTCAACCGTGACGGGTTGTAGGGTAAGGGGGAGGAGTTTTCTTTTGCCTTCAAAGATCTGAAATTTTTGGCAAGTGGTTATAATTTTATGGACATCGTTGAATAGTTTAGGCCAATAATAGCCAGCCCTGAGTATTTTATTTGCACTGGCTTTCCAACTCAGGTGGCCTCCACACTCCCCGGCATGAAACTCCTGTTTGACATTTTCAGCTTCAGTTTCAGACAGACACTTCAGCAATAGGCCATTTGGGTTTTTCCAGTATAGATTCTCATTCAGAATGCAGTAGTTTCTAGCTTTGAGTTTTATGAATCTGGCCTTGGTTTTGGACAATTTCGGAGGGGCATTGAGGTGAGTGAGAACGTAAAGGATATCAGTATACCAAGGAGAGTTTTGAAACTGCTCCTCAACAGTTGGATGGGGAAATCCTTCCTGCTCATCTAGGGCATTTATCATATTAATGTCAAGGGCATGCAAGTTTGACTCTGCCATTAACTGGGCCAGGCCTTGACCTTTAATCAGCTTGGTGGGTTTTATTTCAAGGTCGTATTCTAAGATTGTAGCAATCCATTTGCCCCTTTTCCCGTGAGGGTCTTGGGACAAGAAATCTTTGACCACTATATTTGGTACATAAGCAATGGTGTGAGAATGAAGAATGTACACCCTAAAGTATTTTAAGGCCTTAATCAGGGCGTAGGCCTGCTTCTCCATGACGTTGTACTTTAAGGGTGCATCTCTTAAGGCTTTACTGAAGAAAGCTATAGGCTGTTCATTACCTTCTAAATTTCTCTGCAGAAAAACTGCAGCTATTGTGTGTTGGGAAGCAAATGAAAAGATCATAAAATCTTTTGAGAAGTCAGGGCTGATAAGGACAGGGGCCTGAGTAAGTGCAAGTTTTACTAACTCAAAAGATTTCTTGGCTTCAACAGTCCACTTAATTCCTGCACCCTTCTTTAGCATTTCAGTCATTTTTCTATGGTGCTCAGCAAGGTTGGGAATGAACCTCCTAAGGAAGTTAATCTTCCCTTGATGTTTCTTGGGTGTGTGATTTGGAGTATTCACTCAACTCTCTGTGGGTCTATCCTGATACCTTTCTCAGAAATAATATGGACTAGAAGCTTACCTTCTTGCAGCCCAAACACAGTTTTCTTAGGATTTAAGGACAGGCCATACCTTCTACATTTCTCAAAAACTTTCCTCAGGTGTTTAAAGTGTTCTTCTTCAGTTTTGGAAAAGACAGTCAAGTCATCCAAGTAGATAACTATGAAATGTCTTATCTCCTCTGAGAAAGCTATGTCCATCGCTCTCTGAAAGGTGGCGCCAGCATTCATTAGTCCAAAGGGCATTTTCACATACATGAAGGTGCCCCATGGAGTGGTAAATGTTGTTTTGAGCTGATCTTCTGGGAGTACTAGTATTTGGTTATAGCCTGAAAAACCATCAAGCAGGGAGATTATTTTAGAGCCCACTACCTTTTGTAAAATGTGTTCCATTCTAGGCAAGGGGTAGTTGTCCTTCAGGGAGGCTCTGTTGAGGTTTCTAAAGTCTATGCATAATCTGATCTCCCCTATTTTCTTCCTTACAACCACTAGATTTGACACCCAATCAGAAAACCTCACATGAACAATTATGCCTGCATCATACATCTTCTTAATCTCTTTCTCGACTGCGGGCAATTGTTTCGGATTGATCCTACACAGTTTCTATCTGAAAGGCTTCTGATTTTCCTTCAAGGGTATCTTGTGTTGAATGATGTTGGTGTCATAAGCCTTCAGGTCTTCATAGCTCCATGCAAACACATCAAAGAATTATTTAAACAGCTCAATGTATTTCTGCTTCATGTTTGCAGGTATAGACTTAGCCAATTTAATCATTTTGGGACTTTCTTTAGTGCCTATGTTGCATTCTTCCACATCTGCATCTGCATGCTCTATTGTGGGTCTCTTTGCTACGTCATCAAAGTCAAAAAGGTCCTCTAAGGGTGCCAGGCCCCTGGGTATATTCTTTTCTTTGGCCTGCAGCACCTCTACCTCTTCGTTATCTGCGTTTTCACAATTTTCGATTGGGTTTCCAGTTTTCTCAGAAAAAGAATTTATTTCTATGTTACAGGGTGTTTCTTGTTCATCTGGGGGATCCTCACTTGGGCATCTATCATCAGAAATCGAGTCTAAATTAGAAAATTCAAACTCATTCCTACCCACCAGGAAATCTTCGATCTGTTTGTCTCCTTCAAAGACCTACCAATATTTTTCATTGTCTGGCACTACAGGCCTGAATTTGGTCTGAATGATGATTTTTTGGTTAGCTGGGGTCTTAGGATATGAGCTTGCTAAGAAAGCTAATCCATTTGCAATTGTATTTTGACCCCTAGGAACAAACACTAATTCATATTCAACAAATGTCTTCAGCAAATCTAGAGTGTCATTCCTGTATGCCCTAAGACTGGGGTGTTTTGCTGAATACTCACCATTCACCTATTTGATAACTAACTCAGAGTCTCCTCTCACAGCTATCCTATGGGCTCCTAATTTCTTCAACATATTTAGGCCAAGGATGAGAGCCTCATATTCTGCAATGTTATTTGTGCATTTGAAGTGCAGATTCACATCGTGGCTCTCTGCCTGATCGTTTTCTGTGTTTCGTAGCCACACCCCTGCTCCAGCATTGTTTCTGGTACAGGACCCATCGAAATTCATTTCCCATAGGGGTTCCCCATTATGTTGCGCTAGAGGGTCTGTACTAGGTTGCGGGATATCTTGTCTTCACGTGATATGTTAGTTTGAGGGATGTGACTAATGGGTTGACTGTATTGCGTTCTTGGCTCATTCTGAGTTACGCCCCCACCGCATATTCTACAGGGTTCACTACTGTTCTCTTCTTCAATTTCTTCCAGGGTAGCCATTATGTTTAGGTCTATGCTACTGGCCTCTACGTTTGTACCCATGTTTCCAGATTCTGACTCCCCTAAGGATTGGTCGTTATAAAGGATAAAAGAATCTAGGTCAGTGTGCACAGAGTACAATGGTGAATTCTCAGGCTTCTCGGGGCTACTGATTAAGAATTTCATCTGAGACTCTCTATACAGTCTTCTAGGTTGGCCAAATATAGGGATAGTGGCATATGAGCCATCCACCTGCATTGTTCCTTGCAGTTTGGCTCCCCATGATCTAGACAATAACATGCCATACTTAGGTGGCACATCTGCCACCACTACATCCGTGACCATACATTTGGCAGGAATCTGGGTCAAACTCACACATAAGTATTTGATTAGGCCTAGGAATTTTACTCTACTTGATTCAAATGAGTATAAGTCTTTGTAGGGTCTGGTAATTTCTAGGCCTAGCCTTTCCATTACTACCTTAGGCATTAGATTGTGGGATGCACCAGAGTCATGCATGGCATTATGAAGGATCTTGTCATGAATGTTGAGACTGACATAGAAAGGTGGAACTACCCCTTCCTGAAACTCCCCCTCAATTTTTGGACCAAAGAGTAGGGCTGGTTGGTCATTATTCAGGTTTACAGAATCATTTATTTCTCCCAGATTCAATGCCTTCAAAATTTGGCCTTTATATACATCCTGAGTGACCAGCTCAGATAATGGTACAGAGATTTTGATTTTTGCAAGTTCACTCTCTAAATTGAAAGTGGACTGGACCTTTGTAATACTCAATTATGTTTTATTTGCTATTGCTTTAGTAGGTGAATCAGTTTGTGATTTCTCACTATGTATAGGATTTGGAACGATTGTTTCAGGAGTACTAACTGAAGTGCTAGTACTGCCGGTTGGTTGGATTTGTTTTTCAAAGTCTCGGTTGTCCTTTTCTTTGTGTTTACCAGAAATTTCAGCTGCTGTTTTGTTATCTGCAGTAGATGCTTTAGAGGATTTATCAGGTCTTTTCTTGGTGGTTAACTCAGGAGTTTTGGCTTTGGGAGTAGCTTGGATTTTCTTGCTCCTAAGTTCATATTGTTCCCTGACCTGTAACATGGCATTTTCAAATCCTAATCTGTAATCCTCAGTTTCCAACCATTCCTCATCCCAATAAGAGGGTGAGGGTTGGTCTTCCCCTGAATCACAGTTAAGGACCGAGTCTTCTGTTTCAAACATGTTAATTGCATCCCCTCTAGACTCTTCTATAATTCCCTCATCTTCATCTAAAAAGTTTTGAAATGGGGGAATAACTTGTTGATCTGATTCTTTTTGTCTGTTGGGAGCATTATTATTCCTTCTAAAGTTTTGGTTCTGGTTCTGGTTCTGGTTTCTGTTCTGATTGCTTACTGTGACAACCATTTTTTCCATCATCTGTTGTAGTCTCTCCACGTTTTTAGACAATTTTTCATAGTTTGGATCGGATGTGGAAGCTACATGGTCATCTCCTATAGGTTACCCTCCTCTCAGTCCTCAGTCTTACTCTTTTCTCAATCAAATTGATTTCTATGTTTACACCCCCTTTCTGCATCTCTTCCAGTGTGGTGTAATCTTTGTCCCTAAGCTCATAGGCCATGTCAGCATCAAACCCATCTAGGTATTTTGCTAAGGCCATACCTTGTGGAGGTTTCGTATGTGGAGGGAGAGCATTGTAAATGCTGTTAAATCTAGTGGTATAATCATGGACACTCTCTCCTACATTTCTTTTAAGGGTCAGGTATTCCGCTAGGAGTTGGCGAGGGTTTGCCCTAGTTTCCCATTTTTTTATGAAGGTCTGGTATAATACAGGAAGATCTGGGATACTGCCAGGAGGTAAGCCCTTAAACCATTTCTTTACATCACCTCCTAGGCTTTGGGAAAAGATTCTCATTTTGATTGATTCATCGTCGATCTCCATGTAATCAAAGGAATCCTCCATTTTATCTACATGTTGTTGAGTTGTTATGGACTCTTTAGCAGTGAAGTGTGGGATTTTTGACTGATAATCATTGGGTAAGGGCAACATAGGCTGAGGTAAAACCAGAGGTGCATACCAAGCTACCATGGTGATATTCTGATGAGGTAAAGGGTTGATTTGAGCAGTTGTTATTTGGATGACATGGATATTAGGACCAACAAAAGTCTGTTGAGCAAAACTAGGGTGAGAGAGCCCCAAGTTTTAAAGGAAGTGCAAATCAGGTGGTGTAGATGGAGGGGTTTCTCTGTTCCTAGTGTTTTGACCACTGTTAGATGGTGTGCTATGAGGCTCAAGGTCTGGCTGGTATGGATGACTTAATGACCCAGCTCTAGGTAAGTTGTTTGATAGGTCTAGGTCAGGGAGAAAATGTGATAGAGCTGTTAGGTCTTCTGGTGCAGAATTAGCTCTATAAATATGACTGGAAATAGTTGGTCTTTTAGGTGTAGGAGCTTCCCTGAGGATACTCTCCGGATTTTCAACTATCTCAGGTGGGTCAGGGTTGGGATAAGCTCTTGTGTGGATGGTTGTTGAGTCTCAAATCTGCATTTTTCCTATACACCGTTTTAGACCTTTTTCATTCACCTGAACCTTCCAAGTTGTCAATATCATTGTATATTAATTGTAAAAGAGCATCTAAAATGGTTTCTAACTATATTTTGTGTCTGCTGTTTGATTTATATTTTTGCTCATTTAGCTGCGGAATCTTGCCACTTTCCGCAGCTGCTGCAACTTTCCGCAGCCATTTTGTGAAAGTCTATGTTACAGGTGTCTTCAGGTAAAAAAAGCCACATGGGAAAGTCAGAAATGATGTGGACATGGATCGTGTCCTATTGGCTTGAGAAAATTCACTTAAGGAGGCTGTGGTCAAAGGTGGCCAAGTGGAAGTCAACCATAGAGTCCCATGGTGACATGACTCTGTTTCTCATCACGTGAAGATTTGTATGACCGTTTCTAATTTACAGGAGACACATCAACACTTGCACATGGCTCCATAAGCCGAATCCAACATCCACTCTTCATAGATTTACTTTTCACTGCGGCCATGATGCTAGATCTTTGGACGTGATGGTTTACGTGTCTCTATCAACACAAACTTTAGGGAATTAATTATATTACCTTTGTTATAAATAACGCGTTTGCATACGCATATTAGATTAGCCTCCAGATAGCTCTGTAATGTAATTACATTGCCACTATGCCGTAATATCATCTCTCTGTTATGACTGCATTTTAATATATAAGAAGACTCTGTTTCCAAGCGTAATTCGTATTTGAAGGCTGTTGCCCGAGGCTGGTGCAGAGGGCCCCTGCACACGCTGAGGTTTTGTGCATTATTGTATAGTTTCTTGTTTTATTTCTTTAAGCTCATTATGCCATAAGTCATTCATGTGTTTATACATTACATCTTTCATGGTATTTATGCTTCATCTCTGTTTATAATATTTCATGCTTTACATCTTACTTCTGTCCATAATCTTTCATGTTTTATGTTAACTGATCAGTGTTCTTGTTTCAGATTACAAATAGGAAGCCCGGGCATTTGCATATCTTTTGACTAATGACATGGAATCAATATTTTTCTGCTGCTAATTTATTTTTCTTAGTTTTTGTTTAATTCCAGTACTGCTTTGTTTATTTCAGTCTTGCACATTTGTTTCAGTAGTAAGATTTAGATATATTAAATTGCTCATGTCATTTTCAGTTACCTCCGAAAGCCACAGCTGGACTGATGGTGAGGGATTGAAGTATGAGTGTAGTTTGATATTAGTTTACTTTCTGCAAGTTAGATATATTAAATTGCTCATGTCATTTTCAGTTACCTCCGAAAGCCACAGCTGGACTGATGGTGAGGGATTGAAGTATGAGTGTGTAGTTTGATATTAGTTTACTTTCCGCAAGTTAGATATATTAAATTGCTCATGTCATTTTCAGTTACCTCCGAAAACCATAGCTGGACTAATGGTGAGGGATTGAAGTATGAGTGTGTAGTTTGATATTAGTTTCTTTTTCTGCAAATTAGATATCGGATTGCTCAAGTTGTTTATGGTTACCTCCGAAAGCCATAGCTGGACTAATGGTGAGGGATCAGAATATAAGTTGATGTAATTTGATTTAGATTTACTTTGTTGCAATTCTTGGATTTCTTTAAGCATAGTTTTTTTTGTGTTTAGACAGCAGCAAGGATAGTTTGGTTTTCATGCTCAATAGTTCACTGTTTGATTTATTAGGCTAGCAGCACATTTTCATTTCCTTTCAAGTTTTGTCATTGTATGTTTTTAAATTCCTTTTGAAGTTTGAAGTTGGTAAATCATTATAAAGGATATCATTGCCTTGAACAATCATAACCATACTTGTTTTTATTTTAGAATTTCCATCACACATTAGAAAACCAAAAATGACAAAAAGATAAGAAATAGGTTATCTTGCACATATAGTGCGCCACACTTCATCAGCTTACGAATCCCGGATTGATAAATTAATGTAGCAATTTAGGACACACTAAATTGACCAAACATTTTGGCGCCGTTGCTGGGGAAGTGTAACTAGGTAGCCAATTTCTTAAAAAAAAAAAACAAAATAATAAAAGAAGGGAAAACTTGATAACTTCTTGAAGTATGCTATCCTCTTGCACCTAGTGTGATCTGGAGGATCAGAAAAGAGAGTTATTGGTTCAGTAATTTCTTAAGTATGCTCTCTTCTTGCACCTAGTGTGACCTGGAAGATCAGAAAGAGAATTATTAGCCCAACTTTAAAAAATAAAATAAAAAATGACATGCATAGAGCAAGAGATTCTAGGGGAAGGTTTATAGCTAAAGCCAAGAGTTCGATTTTCACAACTCCATCTTCTTCAAGGCATAGACAAGATTCACCACCATCTATCCCTAGCCTTAAGATTTTTGGAATTCAAGGAGCAGCTGAATTAGAGGATTCTCCTATACCACCTACTAAATCTCATTTAGAAAAGGAAGAGACTCCCTCTCATCCTCCCTTGATAGAAGAACCAGAGCACTTTAAGGACTCTAAAGAAACTATCATGGCAGAGGAAATAATAGATGGATTTGGAGGTAGAGGTAGAGGAGGAGGAGGAAACAATGGAGACAACAATGGTGAAGGTAATAATGGAAGAAATAGGGAAGGAGACAAATTGTTTGGATTCCCTATAGTTGATGAGGAAACTCATACAACAATGAAAAAAATCTCACCATCTGTCCTCCCCAACTTTTATGGATTGCGAAGTGAGGATCCTGAAACATTTCTGTTTGAGTTTGAAGTTGTGTGCCGAACCTATGACTATATGGAAGACTCTCAAAAACTCAAACTGTTTCCTTCAACTTTGAAGGGATCTGCTTTGAAATGGTTCATGGGATTAGCCACTCAATCTATTAGGACTTGGAATGATATGAAACAAATTTTTTTGGATAGATACTTGGACTATTGTATGCCCACCAATCACAAGGATGAGGTATTCAAAATGATGCAAAAAGAAGATGAAAACTTGGAAGATCTACTTGAAAGATTTCAATACAACTTAAAAAGAGCAAAGATGAGAAACTTAGATGATGAAACCTTGAAAGCCCTCATATTAAAAGCCATTATAGATGAATGGATAGATATTTTAAACATGATGGGGAAAGGAGACATTTCTCAACTTCCACTTCGTGACATAACAGAACTATGTGTCCATCTCTCAAGAGGAAAATCTAAACAGGAAAAGGGCCTAGGGATCCTTCTCTTATCAGGGCTAACAAATCTGCAACTGGATCAGTAAGTAGGGCAGAGATTGGCAATATGCTTGATGAATTCAAAATTGATATCTTAGGGAGCCTTAGTGAACAATTAGACACCCTTAAGATCTAAAACAAGCAGAAAGCAGAAACAGATGCTCTAGCCATCTTTTGTCCGAAATGTAGGAAGAAACATGCTTTAAGGGAATGTCCCTTGGATGCAAAAGTTGTAGAAACATGTATGATTTGCTTAGAGAATCATGAGATCAAGGATTGTCCTTCAATTCCTGGACTCAAAGCTGTTTTTCAAGAAGACCCAAATTCAGTATAATCTCTCTGTTTTGTTGCAAGAAGACCTTGGCAGGGACAACAAACTAAAGGGTTTAACAACCCTATGAATCTTCAAAACCCACCAAATTGGAATCCTTGGCAAAAACCTTGGCTCCAACATCAAAATCCATATCAACCATGGGTACAAGGGATGCAAAATCCTTATGGGAGATTTGCTCAATTTTATCAATATCCTCCATCTTTTCAAAATCAACAAGCTCCACAACTTCCAAACCCAAACCCACAACTTTCATTGCCATTTCCACAACAACAACCTTCTCAAAAAAATCCAAATCCTCAACTCATGCTCCCATACCAACAAAAGACAAATCAACTTCCAACTCAGCCATTGCCAAATCCTAACAATAAGAATCCTCAGAATACTTACATGGTAGAAGGACAACAATTTCCTACCTATATGATTGTTCCTCTCAACGATGTACAACTCAGATCTGGTAGAGTTTTAGAAAACCTTCTATAGATATTCAAGAGCAAGATACCTCTGAGGAAGACTCTCTTGAAGCCAATAAGGGTTCTGAGGAAGCATCTCTTCAAAACTCAAATATTCAAAAAGAAAAAGAAAAGTTAACACCCACAACTCCTATAGTTGAGCAACCTGCATCTTCATCTACACCTCCTTTTCTTGAAAGACTACAAATTGACAAGGGGGTGGAAAAACAAATCTTGTTGCCTAACTATGACTTTCTAGATGAATTGAAGAATGTTTGTATCAAGATTCCCTTGCTACAAGCCATTCGAGAGATTCCTATTCTAGCAAAAAATATAAAGGAGTTGAGTTTCAAAAGACTAGGAAGAAAACTAAAAGACACAAGAAGAATCCACCTGGTAGGAAAGATTGCAGATATTATGATGGGAAAAATTAGCATGCAGAAATATGTAGATCCAGGAAGTCCAATTGTCAAGACACATATAAATGGGATAGAAATTCCAAAAACATTGATTGACTTAGGGGCTGCTATCAACATTATGAGTAGACAGACTATGGACCAGCTAAAACTTCCTAACCTTCTTTTTACACCTACTTTACTGCAACTTGCAGATCGATCAATTATTAAACCAGATGGTGTATTAGAAGATATTTTAGTCTCCTTAGATTCTTGGGAATATCTAGTAGATTTTATGATTTTGACTCCCAAGAGTAATCTAGGAGGGCACCCACTTATCTTAGGAAGACCTTGGCTAGCCATAGCTGATGTTTTTATTAGTTGTAGATCTGGGGATATGTACATTTCTAATGGTAATTCGACAAAGAAATTCAATTTGTATCCTCCAGCAAAAGCAATCACAGAAGTAGGAGACAACGAATGGGTCGATGATGAGGACACTATACAACCTGTCTTTACCATTTCTGAAATTAGTGAGGATAGTCAAATTCCGAACACATTAGAAAATTTTGAGACATCTTCAGAATATGACCCCACACAATTTCAGTTGGAATCTGACATAGAATATTTATCATCAAGACAAATGTCTCTTTACTCTATGGAAGAGTTTTGTAGTTCTACTATTGAGATTTTTCCAGGAAAAACATTGAATATCAACAAACATTTGGAAAAGTCACAACAAGAAGAACTAATCAAAATCTTGCAAAAACATTCTACTGCATTTGCATGGGAGTATACTGAAATGAAAGGTATTGATCCTAAGACTTGCATCCATCATATCTATATTGAGGAAAACAGTAGACCAATCAGACAACCTCAAAGAAGGATGAATCCAAATCTTAGGGAGATAGTGAAAGAAGAGCTCCAAAAACTATTCAATGTAAACTTCATTTATCCAATTTCAGATAGCCGATGGGTTTCTCCTTTGGTTATAGTACCTAAAAAGAATGGTAAATGGAGGGCATGCATTGATTACAGGGAATTGAACAAAGAAACTTTGAAGGATCACTTTCCTTTGCCTTTTATCGATCAGGTATTAGACACATTAGCAGGTAAAAAGTACTTTTCATTTTTGGATGGTTTTAGTGGCTATAATCAAATTCAGGTAGCACCTGAAGATCAAGATAAGACCACATTTACTTTTCCATGGGGAACTTTTGCCTACTGAGTGCTTCCTTTTGGGTTATGTAATGCACTCGCAACATTCCAAAGAGCAGTACTAGGAATTTTTTCTGATCTAATCCATGATTGTGTAGAGGTTTATATGGATGATTTTACAGTTTATGGTAATTCATTTGAAGAGGCATTAGAAAATTTGGAAAAGTCCTTATAAGATGTAAAGAAACAAACCTTTCATTAAGCCATGAAAAATGCTTTATGATGTTTACTGAAGGTATTGTTTTGGGGCATCATATTTCAGGAGATGGGATTAAGGTTGATAGATCAAAATTTGAAGTCATCTCCAAGTTCCCTATTCCAAATTGTCAAAGAGATGTTAGAAGTTTTCTAGGATTTACTGGTTACTATAGAAGATTTATAGAAAACTTCACTAAAATAGCATCTCCACTCTTCAAATTGCTTACAAAAGACCGTGAATTTAAATGGGATCCTGATTGTCAATCAGCCTTTGAAACTTTGAAAACAAGAATATCTGAAGCACCTATCTTGAGAGGACCAAATTGGAAACTCCTTTTCCATATTTCTACGGATGCTTCAGATACAGCTCTAGGAGCTGTGTTGGGTCAAAAAGATTTAGTTCCTTATGCCATTTATTATACCAGTAAAAATTTGACTCCCACAGAGTTGAACTATACTGTGACTGAAAAAGAGTTTTTAGCTGTTGTTCATGCAATTAATAAGTTTAGACATTACATAACAGGCTATGAAACTTTTATTCATATTGACCATTTTGCAATTAGATATTTGATGAATAAACCTGTTACTAATGGCAGAGTGACAAGATGGCTCTTACTTTTGCAAGAATTCAATATTACTGTGTTGGATAGACCAGGAAAACAAAATACAGTAGCTGATTTCTTGTCTAGGATTCAGAATACTAAAGAAGATTCTCCTGTAGAGGATAAGTTTCCCGATGAATACTTGTTTGCAGTAACTATTAAGACTCCTTGGTATGCAGATATTGCTAACTATTTGGTTACAGGGAAACTGCCTTCACATTTATTTCCAAGTGAAAAATGAAAAATTATTTAGGAGAGTTCAAAATATTCATGGATTTCTAACGAATTGTTTAAAACAGGGCCAGATCTTGTGATCAGAAGATGTGTCAGGGAAGATGAAATGCCTGATATCCTTAAGGCATGTCATGATGAACCATGCGGCGAACACTTTGCAGACAAAAGGACAGCCTATAAAATCCTCTCTTTAGGATATTATTGGCCTTCCCTCTTCAAAGATGCAAAACAATATGTCAAAAGGTGTGACAGCTGCCAAAGAGTAGGGAAACCTACCCTTTAAAATGAAATGCCATTGCAAACACAGGTACTCATTGAACCCTTTGAAAAATGGGCTTTAGATTTCATTGGACCTATTAATCCACCATCTAAGCAAAAGAAGTATATATTGGTTTGTACCGATTATGTTACTAAATGGGTAGAAGCCAAAGCATTAGTATCTGCTACTGAAAATTCAGTTGTTCATTTTCTTTATGAGGATATTTTTACTCGCTTTGGTGTTCCAAGAGAAATTGTGATAGATCAGGGAAGTCAATTCACATCCAAATTGGTGGAGAAGCTGATGGAAGAATACAAAATCAAGCATAGAAGATCTACTCCTTACCATCCACAAGAAAATGGTCAAGTAGAGTCTACCAACAAAGTTCTCGAAAGTATCATCACCAAAACTGTTCATCTACATAGAAGAGATTGGGAATAAAGGCTTTCTGAAGCCTTGTGGGCCTACAGAACTACATGGAGAAATACAACAGGACATTCTCCCTATGAACTTGTTTATGGGAAGGAAGTCCTACTCCCCATTGAGTTCCAAGTCAAGACCTTCAAGATAGCAGTTCAGTTGGGGATGGACTGATCAAAAGCCCAAAAGCATAGAATGGAGCAGTTGAATGAGCTAGATGAGATCAGACAAGAAGCAATTTTAAGAACCGATCTAGTTCAATATCAAAGAGCTAAATGGCATGACAAGTACATCAAAGAGAAGAAGTTTCAAGAAGGAGATTGGGCATTGTTATTTGATTCCAAGTTTAAAGATTTTCCAGGAAAATTTCAGACTCATTGGCTTGGCCATATGAGATTGACAAGATCTTTAGCAATGGAGCGGTAAGAATCAAGACCATTGATGAGTTTCAAACTCCTCTTATTGTGAATGGCCACAGATTGAAAGTTTATCATAAGCCACTCTCAAAAGAGGAATTTGTCAAAATATTTCAAGAAAATTCTGCAATCAGGCTGGTACAGAAGAATTCTTCTTCTCCACCAGCCTAGCTTTTGTTCTTTTCAGTTAAAAAAAAATAAAAATTGTATAAGCCTGAAAACCAATCACTGATTGGCAGTATTATACAGAAAATGTAGGGTGAAAATCAGGGACACCTAACACTCTATATTTTCCAAAAAAAAATCTCTCTCTTTCATTTCACAAGTTTTGTGACCACCCACTCCACTCCATTCTACTTCATTCCACTTCATTCCATTTCACCAATAAAATTCTCTTTCATTCCATTTCCATTTAGTCAATTGTCATCCGTTCATTTCCATTCACCCAAATAATAGCTGTGTCAGTTTCCGCAGCTGACATCTGTTTCCGCAGCTGACACCAATTTCCGCAGCCAGAAGCAGATTCCGCAGCTACCACTCTGTTTTTCAAAAGAATGTATAGCCAGATGTTATTTCCATAATCATGAAATAAAATGCAGGTATGAGGACCAGTTATGAAGACATGGAGCATTCAAGATATCAATGAGGAGCAACTAATTGAAGACCAAGGAAAAATGGCAAGAATTCCAAGGTATGAGTAAAAATTTATTTCAAATGGCATTTAAAACACATTTTTATATAGTTATAGACCATAAGCTCCATTATGTGCAATGATTATATTGACAAACTCCGTAACCACTCCATGATCTCTGTACAATCCTCCCACAACCCTTGCATTCATTCTCAAATGGTCCCATAATTAAACCTCCGATCTTCACTCGAACTCCGATATTCCACCTGTGATAATGAGACGTAGTTGATTTGACTACGGCTTCTTTCAGCCGCATAAAATCCGTAGCCGTTGTATAAACGTGCTCACATTTATTCTGTAGCCACCAAATTTTAAAACACTGCCGGATGTGTTATACTCTTCCTATTGTTCTATTAATCTTACATCCGCATTTCCGTCGTGCTCACGTAACCCTTCTCTTTTCCGCTTCACTCCATTTCATTCTCTGTTACGCTACAGTCTGTATACCCACTCTCTGATATCTACCTACAGTCATCGTGCTCATTTCCGTTCATTCAGCCGTCCTACTTCCATTGAACCCTCCTCACACAGGAAAGTTTTTAAAGAGCAGAAAGAAAGATGGGTAAATTGTTGAGAGCAGAACCAGAGGGACCTAAATTCATGGAAGGATACCCGCAAGTCAGGGATATATTGAAGAAGGCAAAGTGGCTGCGGTTTATCCAAAAGTTTAGAGGCTACCATAAAGAAGTGACAAAAGCGTTTGCAAGGTCTTTCAATGGCCTGGAGGTAGAGATTGGAGACCTTAAGTTTACGGTGAATGAGGCATCTATAGCATCTGCCACAGAACTTCTTCAAGAGGGTGAACGTTGGTTTAAGAATAAAAGCATTAGTGATGAAGCCTGGAGAGTGATTCTACATAACCCAGGTATGGACATAACTATTTTTAAAAGAGGAATTCCTGTTCATGCTTTGAAAGAGGAATGGGCTACTTTGTTGCTAGTTGTTCAAAAATTCATCACCTGTGAAGGCCGTTTTGGGTCCATGTATATGTACCATACCAGATTGCTGATGAATTTTCTAGATAATCAAACTCTCAATCTCCCATATTTTCTATTAAATAGTTTGAAGAAGATGTCTGTGACTGTTCAGAAACATTTAGGGGATGTAGAACCACATCTATGTCACCATGGTCTTGTAAAAATTTTGATTGAAAAAGAGTAAAAGGAGAAGAAGGACACATGGGAACAATTTTTGATTAGAAATTTCTTTGAGGAACCTCAAGAAATTCCTGAAGGTAGCACATCAAGAAGGAGTAGGAGAAAAAGAACAAATGATGAAACTCAAAATACTCCTACTACTACAATTGAAAGCACTAGTAGGGAAGAGAGACTGTCAAAAAGGAAGAAGAGAGAAACCAAGGGTAAAAAGCCAATAACATCAAAAGAGAGAAAAATTATTGAGGCTATGCATCAAACCCCTTCTTCCGAAGAAGATCATCAAGTGTTATCTGAGAGATTGGTTCATCTTCAAGAACAATTATCTATAGCCAAGAAGAAAGAGAAAGGAAAACAAAAGAAAAAAGACAGTGGTCCACAGCATGTGAGAAGAAGTTCCAGGCTTAAGGGGAAGTTGAGGAAAACGAAAATGAAGGGACCTCATTTTATTGATTTGGGAGAAAAAACATCTGAACAATCCCCATCTGACCACAGTCCATCTCACTCTCAGACAGTCAGTGAACCTGGTTCATTTCATTCTCAGTCAGACATTGAACATAGTCCATCCCATTCTCAGCCAGATTTTGAAGACAACTCTCCTCCACGGCATTTTGGGGACAGCCCAATAAAAATGACACCTAATATAGACCCAAAGCAGCAAGAAGTATATGATTATATAGAATCTTTAGAAAAAGCAGCTACAGGTCCCAGTACTTCGTCCATTCAGCCTCACATATCAAAAGATGATCTAGTCCAATCACTGAAACAAGAAGTCTTTGAGCTAGAGCTTTTAAATAGACACATTAAAAATGAAAATGAGACATTGAAGGAACAAAGAAAATTGGACAAAATCATTCATGATAATACCATGCTACATCTGGGAATATGGCAGAAGAAGAACAAGAAATTGAAAAAGAAATGCCAGAAGTTAAGCAGAGCATTGGTTAATATCAAATTTAGATGCTTAATGAAGAAGCCCAGGATGTTAGCAGCACCAAGGAAGAAGAGGAGAGGATTGGATGTACTGGCTGAAGTGTCAAGGCATATGAACTGAAAAAGGATTATCAAAATTTTGGTTGCATGAGGACATGCAACACCTTCACAGTGGGGGTATGTTGAGTCTCAAATCTGCATTTTTCCTATACACCGTTTTAGACCTTTTTCATTCACCCGAACCTTCCAAGTTGTCAATATCATTGTATATTAATTGTAAAAGAGAATCTAAAATGGTTTTTAACTATATTTTGTGTCTGCTGTTTGATTTAGATTTTTGCTCATTTAGTTGCGGAATCTTGCCACTTTCCGCAGCTGCTGCAACTTTCCGAAGCCATTTTGTGAAAGTCTATGTTACAGGTGTCTTCAGGAAAAACGAGCCACATGGGCAAGTCAGAAATGATGTGGACATGGATCGTGTCCTATTGGCTCGAGAAAATTCACTTAAGGAGGCTGTGGTCAAAGGTGGCCAAGTGGAAGTCAACCGTAGAGTCCCACGGTGACAGGACTCTATTTCTCATCACGTGAAGATTTGTATGACCGTTTCTAATTTACGGGAGACACATCAACACCTGTACACGGCTCCATAAGCCGAATCCAACATCCACTCTTCATAGATTTACTCCTCACTGCGGCCATGATGCTGGATCTCCGGACGTGATGGTTTACGTGTCTCTATCAGCACAAAGTTTAGGGAATTAGTTATATTACCTTTGTTATAAATAACGCGTTTGCATACGCATATTAGATTAGCCTCCAAGCCTCCAGATAGCTCTGTAATGTAATTACGTTGCCACTGTGCCGTAATATCATCTCTCTGTTATGACTGCATTTTAATATATAAGAAGACTCTGTTTCCAAGCGTAATTCATATTTGAAGGCTGTTGCCCGAGGCTGGTGCAGAGGGCCCCTGCACACGCTGAGGTTTTGTGCATTATTGTATAGTTTCTTGTTTATTTCTTTAAGTTCATTGTACCATAATTCATTCACGTGTTTATACATTGCATCTTTCATGGTATTTATGCTTCATTTCTGTTTATAATCTTTCATGCTTTACATCTTACTTCTGTCCATAATCTTTCATGTTTTATGTTGTTATTAACTGATCAATGTTCTTGTTTCAGATTACAAATAGGCAGCCCGGGCATTTGCATATCTTTTGACTAATGACATGGAATCAATATTGTTCTGCTGCTAATTTATTTTTCTTAGTTTTGTTTAATTTCAGTACTGCTTTGTTTATTTCAGTCTTGCACATTTGTTTCTATAGTTAGATTTAGATATATTAAATTGCTCATGTCATTTTCAGTTACCTCCGAAAGCCACAGCTGGACTGATGGTGAGGGATTGAAGTATGAGTGTGTAGTTTGATATTAGTTTACTTTCTGTAAGTTAGATATATTAAATTGCTCATGTCATTTTCAGTTACCTCCGAAAGCCACAGCTGGACTGATGGTGAGGGATTGAAGTATGAGTGTGTAGTTTGATATTAGTTTACTTTCTGCAAGTTAGATATATTAAATTTATCATGTCATTTTCAGTTACCTCCGAAAGCCACAGCTGGACTGATGGTGAGGGATTGAAGTATGAGTGTGTAGTTTGATATTAGTTTCTTTTTCTGCAAATTAGATATCATATTGCTCAAGTTTTTTATGGTTACCTCCGAAAGCCATAGCTAGACTAATGGTGAGGGATCAGAATATAAGTTGATGTAATTTGATTTAGATTTACTTTGTTGCAATTCTTGGATTTCTTTAAGCATAGTTTCTTTTGTGTTTAGACAGTAGCAAGGATAGTTTGGTTTTCATGCTCAATAGTTCACTGTTTGATTTATTAGGCTAGCAGCACATTTTCATTTCCTTTCAAGTTTTGTCATTGTATGTTTCAAATTCCTTTTTAAAGTTTGAAGTTGGTAAATCATTATAAAGGATATCATTGCCTTGAACAATCATAACCATACTTGTTTTTATTTTAGAATTTCCATCACACATTAGAAAACCAAAAAAGACAAAAAGATAAGAAATAGGTTATCTTGCACATATAGTGCGCCACACTTCATCAACTTACAAATCCCGGATTGATAAATTAATGTAGCAATTTAGGACACACTAAATTGACAGAACATTTCTAAAAGCCAGAATGTTATACTTCTACCCAAGCAGCTCAACCCTTCTTGTTACTTCTTTTGTGGTTGATGTTGTTTCGAAGGTTGGTCTCCTAGTGGAGTCTATTGTGAAACCAAGACAATCAGCAGGCCTACTAATCACCAGTGGAGTCTTTTCGTTTAGGAGCAATGGAGTCACCAGGTGGAGGGTTTCAAGGTATGTCTAAGGGGTTACACTATCCACCACAGTGCTCAGGCACTATCACCTTTCAGGAATCTCCTCCTTGATGGCTCAACCGGTGTTGGGGCATTTACCATATATGTCACACTCTGAGAGGATGCGTCAGGGCTTCTGGCCACTCGGGCTCTGTCTAAGAGTATGGGGGTTATTCAATAATGGAGGTCGATTCAAGAAAGGAGTGACTAACTGTCAACCTAACCAGAGTTCTAAGTTTCTGAGCCTCTAAGAATGTTTAAGGTGAAATGCACTCAGTTCCCCAGCAGAGTCGCCATTATGTTGGGGTTCTCATGTTTTGGCTAGGTTGACAAGACGAAAAGATGAGACAACATAGAACCACTTTCAGACCTTAGGATCTAGCCCTCCTAGGTCCAGAGAGGGATCTCTCTATGATAGTCAAAGATTTATGTCTTTGGAGCTTGGATGTTGTGATTTTAGGCTAGTTATATGCACGGGGTTTGTTTGTTTGTTGGTTTGTGTTTGGCTGTTGGGAATCAGGAATGAAAGGTCCAATATAAAACAAGGGTGAGCAAAGAGGGAAATAGACAAAGATAGATAACTCAGGGAACATCAAAGCCATTGGGCAATGGAGTCAAGAAAGGATTTACCTGTGTTCAATGTGCAAGCTTTCAGTTGGGCTAGTCATCTAGAGCATTTGGATCTTAAAGAGGGTTTATGGAATGGAACATCAAGGACTGAAATTGAGTGAAGGGGAAACAACCAATTCTGTCTATAGATTAGGTCAGAGGTCATTTAACTCCATACTTGCTTGGACAAAACCGGAGGCAAGACAAAGGATCTTGGAAAGGCTTAATGAGATGAAAAGATCCTAGTGAGGCAGGGATAGAGTTCCAGACCTCCCAGTGTTCTCAACTCATCTAACTAAATCCTAACAAGAACATCTAAACATGGATCTCATTAATTCATACATCAGAGAGCAGGAAATGGCATCCACTACACTGGTTAAATCAATTGAAATCAACATTCAGATACACATATAAGCAGAAAACATTAAGGGCTGGGAAAGCAGCAGCATAAGGTACCTGTCAAGGGTAAGTCTTATGCCAAAATTCTGATGCGAGCCTGAAGAAACATAATGAAATGAAAGCAAGTCAATCAAAAATACAGAGAAAGGGAAACATCACCAGCTACTTTAGATCGGGATCCAAAGAAGCATGCTTGTCATCTTAAGAACAACACCAATCAAGTACATCATAGCCCACAGCTTGAACATTTAGTCTGAATACATCAAATCTCAATCCTTCTTACACTATTACACAGAGAACTTGTCTCAAGAGGAGAAATGCTTGCGTTTCACTGATATCTCATCAACAACCTTACAATACTTCTCTTTGAGCTTTATAGCAAAGAAGAGCTCAGGTGGCAGGTGAAACACTAAATGCAGTATTAAAACTTCTGAGAGGGAAGGAGGTCGAAGCCCATCCTGCTTGAATGTCGAACATTTAATCTCTGTCATTCCTTGGATGATAGGGTGATATTCATTTAGATTTCCAATTACTCTGATATGACCCTGTATTCATTCTGGCTGCGGTATTGTGCTGTACTTGCGGGGAATAAACAAATGGTTAACACTGCTGAATAGTTTGCTTTCATAAAGTCTGACTGTTTTTGAACTGTAGTTAGGGCGGAAATTATTCTAAGGACATTTTGCATAATAAGAGCTGTATGGGTGCCCTATGCTTGATGGAGAAAAGCATTCTGCTGATGAATAAACCCAGATGGTACCTGTGATTGTGCTCAGGATCTTTTGATCGATCCTCGGGGTCTTCAAACTGCTGCTTTGCCTTCTAAACCTATGATTAAAGGCTCAAGATCGCCATTAGCTCGCCTTAATCTTTGTTCCACTCTGTACTGAAACCCTCTGCTGCTCCATTTTGCTTCTGATAGGGTAGCTTAGGTTTTAATGGCATTGAAAGGTTTCCAGTGTTCGAAATCTGCCTTTTCCTTAATGCGAATCCTGCCAGCCGCTTTCTTTGACTATCCCACGGAAGTACCAGCTCTCGGATTTAAGATCGTCTGCACAGCTTGCCATGTAGAACCATGGTGGTCTTTTACCCTTAGAAACCCTGCAAAACAACAAACTGTGAAGAAAACCATAGACAGGAATGATGAAGGCGGCGAGGGTGACGAACATGGTTCTGCTGACGGTGAAATGGAGGGGAGAATTTGCAGTGGAAATGATAAAAATTTCTCTGGTGGGGAAATGGTGAGACACAGAGCAGAAACACATAATAACGAATGGAAACCTTAAAAAACATGACAAAACCAATGATATGGTGACAGAAATGGGGAATGTATGGGGCGTGCACGTGGAGGTGACGTGGAAAGGCGGGAGACCGTGGAATATTCAACGGTGGGTAGACGAATCAGGTCCGTCGATCGTGGTGGAGATCAACGACGGGTGGCGACAGAAGGTGGGCCAACGGGTACGATGAGCAAGGTTTAAACATCGCGCAACTTTGACAGATAATGACCGTCGGATGGACGATCGGAGGTCTAACGGCTGACAACGATTCCGCTGGACACCCTGTACCGAATGTTAACGCGCGGGAGAAAAGTGGTTTTAGAATTGTAAAAGGGATAGGTGGCGCGCGTTGTATGGAATCGCTGGGTTTTGGATGAATACTGCCCACTGCGCATAAGTGGTGTAGAATATACTGGTGGTTTTCGAGCGAACGCATTGGCGGGGACCACATGGAAAGGAAAGCTCCGTGCCGTTGATATGTCGGGCGATGGACGGTTCAGATGAGATCACTAGTAATGAATGGGTTCAACGATATTTGCTGCAGGGGTGGCGATCACCATTCATTTGGTGAGATCAACGGCTAGGACTGCGCCCAACGAGACTTTGTGGTAAACGCCTTTTGGACTTCGCGGACGGTTCCGGCATGGGATCACATGAAAGAAAGGGTGCGGGGCTAACGCAGAAGGGGGCTAAAGCCTGATATAGTGAAATTCATCATTTTGTTTCAATTTTAATGCATTTTCAGGCCTGAAGGAGGTAACGATAGGTGGGTGAAGTGTGGAAATTCGAAGGAAAAAAGGGTGATGGTGGGGTTTAGATAGGATTCATAGGGGGATTTAAGTGGGTAATGGAGGGATTTAAGGGAAAATTTAACACAGGGAAAACAGAGGTTGTGATAGGGAATTTTGCAAGGATATAGGGGTAAAGGAGGGAGTAATAGGTCCCTTTGAGCAATGGATCAGCAGAGAGGATTTGTGTTGGGCATAGCTCATAGAGACTTCAAGGAGGATGATTTTTCAGGGGAGAGGCATTCCTTGAAGGCTCCATAACAATCTAGCCCCCCAGCTTTCTTGTCAAGAATTTCATAGGGGGGCTAACAATGGCTCCACATGGGGATGGCTTCTTCTTGAAGGAGTCAAGAAACCAGAGATGATCTTTGGAGTAGGCCAGATGCCTGCCCCCTAACACATCTCCTTTTTTCTTCAATATTAGCTGCCACAATATGATAGAAACATCAGCAGAAATATTTCCCAATCAATCTACCTACCCAAACTACAATTCTGACAATTTTCCCTTGGGTGCATTTGAGCTATCAGACCCTTTACATTTTATTTTCAAAACAGAAAAGAAACCTATTCTAAATCTACCCTTATTTCTCCACGAGGCCAGATCAGACAGTTGGCCTCATATGATTCTCTACCTGATCTATTACTTGTTGGGATTAAACTGTCCAACAAGTTTCTTCTCCTACATTCTAAAATAGGAAATTGAAAACATCCAAGCCAGGATTAGACTGTCTGACTTGCTGGATTGAAAACTTGTAGACAACTGCAAACAAAACTGTGAAGGCAAGAAATCTGTAGCTTTGAAGTATCCTTCTCTATGTGTGATTCAGATTTTGAGCATATTAGAGTCGCCCTTCCTCTGATTTCAGCTCTGGTTTTGGGCATATTAGAGTTGATTCTCTTTTTCATTGCTGGTTTAGGTTTTGAGCGTATTAGGACCAGCTATTCTGCTCTTCTTGGTTCAGTTTTTGACCATGTTTGAGCCATTCCTTTTGCATTTCGGAGGTTCATGTTTTGAGCATGTCTGAACCTCTCCTCTTTCTATTTTTTGGAGACATTTTCTCTATTTTCTTGAAAGTAAAACTGCAATGGTATGTACAATGGAAATGGAACTGGAAATGAAAAATTAGCAGAAATAGTGTTTGAGCATCCTGCCATTGACAGGACCCCCAAACAGATCTGTACCATCGAGTTCTTATAAGAAAAATGCATTAGGACCCACAGTGGCCTGGATGACAAATAGACCTTGCCACAAGCTGTCAAATTTGCCATGTTTGCCTTTGTCCTCTATTCTTGAATCGCATCTTAGAACCTTGTCACCAATCCTGAAATCTGAAGCTTTGGTTCTTTTGTCGAACTACCTCTTCACGTTTTGCTGAAATTTCAATGCTCTGTTGTAGACCTGATCCCTTGTCTGCTGAAGATGTATTGTTTCATTTATTCTCCTTATCATGTTGTCTTCTTCTGATTGGATTTCCTGGACAAGCTTGATCACTGGAACTCCAAGACTAGTAGGAAAAACTGCTTCAGTCCCATAAACTAGCTGGAAGGGTGACATGCCAATAGATTTCTTTGTAGTGAGCCTATCTGCCCACAAGGCATGTATCAAATTTTTATGCCATGACCTTTTGTTCTCTTCCAACAACTTCTTAATGATTGTAACCAGGCTTTTGTTAGATGATTCAGCCAAGCCATTACCTTGAGGGTAATAGGCAGTTGAATGTCCAAGTGCTATTCCGCACCTGTGACAGAAATAAACCATTCTTTTGGATCCGAAAGCAACATCATTGTTAGTGATTATTTTCCTCAGACAGCCAAATTGAGATAGGATGAAGTCTTCTAGGAACCTAATAATGACAGAATCGGTGGAATTCCTAGTGGGTATGGCTTCTATCCATTTAGTGAAGTAATCTGTGGCAGTTAGGATCCATTTGTGCTGTCTAGAAGAAGAAGGGTGAATTTCCCCAATAAAGTCTAGGTCCCATTGCAAAAAGGGACCTTCAACCGTGATGGGTTGTAGGGGAAGGGGGAGGAGTTTTCTTTTGCCTTCAAAGATCTGACATTTGTGGCAAGTGGTTATCATTTTATGGACATCCTTGAATATTGTAGGCCAATAATAGCCAACCCCGAGTATTTTATTTTCAGTGGCTTTCCAACTCAGGTGGCCTCCACACTCCCTAGCATGAAACTTATGTTTGAAATTTTCAGCTTCAGTTTCAGACAGACACTTCATCAATAGGCTGTTTGGGTTTTTCTAGTATAGATTCTCATTCATAATGCAGTAGTTTCTAGCTTTGAGTTTTATGAATCTGGCCTTGGTTTTGGACAATTCTGGAGGGGCATTGAGGTGAGTGAGCACATAAAGGATATCAGTATACCAAGGAGAGTTTTGAAACTGCTCCTCAATAGTTGGATGGGGCAATCCTTCCTGCTCATCTAGGGAGTTTATCATATTAATGTCAAGGGCCTGCAAGTTTGACTCTGCCATTAACTGGGCTAGGCCTTGACCTTTAATCAGCTTGGTGGGTTTTATTTCAAGGTCTTATTCTAAGATCGTAGCAATCCATTTTCCCCTTTTCCCATCAGGGTCCTGGGACAAGATATCTTTGACCACTATATTCGGTACATAAGCAATGGTGTGAGAATGAAGAATGTACACCCTAAAGTGTTTTAAGGCCTTAATCAGGGCGTAGGCCTGCTTCTCCATGATGTAATACTTTAAGGGTGCATCTCTTAAGGCTTTATTGAAGAAAGCTATAGGCTGTTCATTACCTTCTAAATTTCTCTGCAGCAAAACTGCAGCTATTGTGTGTTGGGAAGCAAATGAAAAGATCATAAAATCTTTTGAGAAGTCAGGGCTGATAAGGACAGGGGCCTGAGTGAGTGCAAGTTTTACTGACTCAAAATATTTCTTGGCTTCAACATTCCACTTAATTCCTGCACCCTTCTTTAGTATTTCAATCATTTTTCTAAGGTGCTCAGCAAGGTTGGGAATGAACCTCCTAAGGAAGTTAATCTTCCCAATGAAAGACTGTAACTCCTTGATGTTTCTTGGGTGTGTGATTTGGAGTATTCCCTCAACTCTCTGTGGGTCTATCCTGATTCCTTTCTCAGAAATAATATGGCCTAGAAGCTTACCTTGTTGCAGCCCAAACATAGTTTTCTTAGGATTTAAGGATAGGCCATACCTTCTACATTTCTCAAAAACTTTCCTCAGGTGTTTCAAGTGTTCGTCTTTAGTTTTGGAAAAGACAGTCAAGTCATCCAAGTAGATAACTATGAAGTGTCCTATCTCCTCTGAGAAAGCTATGTCCATTGCTCTCTGGAAGGTGGTGCCAACATTCATCAGTCCAAAGGGAATTTTCACATACATGAAGGTGCCCCATGGAGTGGTAAATGCTGTGTTGAGCTGATCTTCTGGGAGTACCAGTATTTGGTTATAGCCTGAAAAACCATCAAGCAGGGAGATTATTTTAGAGCCCACTACCTTTTGTAAAATGTGTTCCATTCTAGGCAAGGGGTAGTTATCCTTCAGGGAGGCTCTGTTGAGGTTTCTAAAGTTAATCTGATCTCCCCTTTTTTCTTCCTTACAGCCACTAGATTTGACACCCAATCATAAAACCTCACAGGAACAATTATGCCTGCATCATACATCTTCTTAATCTCTTTCTCGATTGCGGGCAATTGTTTCGGATTGATCCTACAGAGTTTCTGTCTGAAAGGCTTCTTATTTTCCTTCAAGGGTATCTTGTGTTGAATGATGTTGGTGTCATAAGCCTTCAGGTCTTCATAGCTCCATGCAAACACATCAAAGAATTATTTAAACAGCTCAATGTATTTCTGCTTCATGTTTGCAGGTATAGACTTAGCCAATTTAATCATTTTGGGACTGTCTTTAGTGCCTATGTTGCATTCTTCCACATCTGCATATACATGCTCTATTGTGGGTCTCTTTGCTACGTCATCAAAGTCAAAAAGTTCCTCTAAGGGTGCCAGGCCCCTGGGTGTATTCTTATCTTTGGCCTGCAGCACCTCTACCTCTTCGGTATCTACATTTTCACAATTTTCGATTGGGTTTCCAGTTTTCTCAGAAAAAGAATTTATTTCTATGTTACAGGGTGTTTCTTGTTCATCTGGGGGATCCTCACTTGGGCAACTGTCATCAGAAATCGAGTCTAAATCAGAAAATTCAAACTCATTCCTGCCCACCAGGAAATCTTCGATATGTTTGTCTCCTTAAAAGACCTGCCAATATTTTTCATTGTCTAGCACTGCAGGCCTGAATTTTGTCTAAATGATGATTTGTTGGTCAGCTGGGGTCTTAGGATATGAGCTTGCTAAGAAAGATAATCCATTTGCAATTGTATTTTGACCCCTAAGAACAAACACTAATTCATATTCAACAAATGTCTTCAGCAAATCTAGAGTGTCATTCCTGTATGCCCTAAGCCTGGGGTGTTTTGCTGAATACTCACCATTCACCTGTTTGATAACTAACTCAGAGTCTCCTCTCACAGCTATCCTATGGGCTCCTAATTTCTTCAACAGATTTAGGCCAAGGATGAGAGCCTCATATTCTGCAATGTTATTTGTGCATTTGAAGTGCATATTCACAGCGTGGCTCTCTGCCTGATCGTTTTCTGTGTTTCGTAGCCACACCCCTGCTCCAGCATTGTTTATGGTACAGGACCCATCAAAATTCATTTCCCATAGGGTTTCGCCATTATGTTGTGCTAGAGGGTCTGTACTAGGTTGCGGGATATCTTGTTCTTCACGTGATATGTTAGTTTGAAGGATGTGACTAATGGGCTGACTGCATTGCATTCTTGACTCATTCTGAGTTAGGCCCCCACCACATATGCTACAGATTTCACTACTGTTCTCTTCTTCAATTTCTTCCAGGGTAGCCATTATGTTCAGGTCTGTGCTACCGGCCTCTACGTTTGTACCCATGTTTCCAGATTCTGACTCCCCCAAGGAATGGTCGTTATAAAGGATAAAAGAATCTAGGTTAGTGTGCACAGAGTACAATGGTGAATTCTCAGGCTTCTCGAGGCTACTGACTAAGAATTTCATCTAAGACTCTCTATACAGTCTTCTAGGTTGGCCAAATATAGGGATAGTGGCATATGAGCCATCCATCTGCATTGTTCCTTGCAGTTTGGCTCCCCATGATCTAGACAATAACATGCCATAATTAGGTGGCACATATGCCACCACTACATCCATGACCATACATTTGGCAAGAATCTGGGTCAAACTCACACATATGTCTTTGATTAGGCCTAGGTATTTTACTCTACTTGAGTCAAATGAGTATAAGTCTTTGTAGGGTCTGGTAATTTCTAGGCCTAGCCTTTCCAATACTACCTTAGGCATTAGATTGTGGGATGCACTAGAGTCATGCATGGCATTATGAAGGATCTTGTCATGAATGTTGAGACTGACATAGAAAGGTGGAACTACCCCTTCCTGAAACTTTCCCTCAATTTTTGGACCAAAGAGTAGGGCTGGTTGATCATCATTCAGGTTCACAGAATCATTTATTTCTCCCAGATTCAATGCTTTCAAAATTTGGCCTTTATATACATCCTGAGTGGCCAGCTCAGATAATGGTACAGAGATTTTGATTTTTGCAAGTTCACTCTCTAGATTGAAAGTGGACTGGACCTTTGTAATGCTCAATTCCGTTTTATTTTCTACTGCTTTAGTAGCTGAATCGGTTTGTGATTTCTCACTATGTACAGGGTTGGGAATCGTTTTATCAGGAGCACTGGCTGCAGTGCTAGTGCTGCTAGCTGGTAGGCTTGGTTTTTCGGTGTCTTGGTTGTCTTTTTCTTTGTGTTTACCAGAACTTTCAGCTGTTGTTTTGTTATCAGAAGCAAATGCCTTAGAGGATTTATCAAGTCTTTTCTTGATGGTTACCTCAGGAGTTTTGGCTTTGGGAGTATCTTGGATTTTCTTGCTCCTAAGTTCATATTGCTCCCTGACCTGTAACATGGCATTTTCAAATCCTAATCTGTAATCTTCAGTTTCTAACCATTCCTCCTCCCAGTATGATGGTGAGGGTTGATCTTCCCCTGAATCACAGTTAAGGACTGAGTCTTCCGTTTCAAACATGTTAATTGCATCCCCTCCAGACTGTTCTATAATTCCCTCATATTCATCTAAAAAGTTTTGAAATGGGGGAATGACTTGCTGATCTGACTCCTTTTGTCTGTTGGGAGCATTGTTGTTCCTTCTAAAGTTTTGGTTTTGATTCTGATTTCAGTTCTGATTGCTAACTGTGACAACCATCTTCTTCATCATTTGTTGTAGTTCTTCCAATTTTTTAGACAATTTGTCATAGTTTGGATCGGATGTGGAAGCCACATTGTCATCCCTATAGGTTACCCTCCTCTCAGACCTCAGTCTTGCTCTTTTCTCAATCAAATTAGCTTCTATGTTTACAGCCCCTTTCTGCATCTCTTCCAGTGTGGTGTATTCTTTGTCCCTAAGCTCATAGGCCATGTCAGCATCAAACCCATCTGGGTATTTTTCTAGGGCCATACCTTGTGGAGGTTTCATGTGTGGAGGGAGAGTATTGTAAATGTTGTTAAATCTTGTTGTGTAATCATGGACACTCTCTCCTACATTTCTTTTAAGGGTCAGGTATTCTGCTAGGAGTTGATGAGTGTTTGCCCTAGTCTCCCATTTGTTTATGAAGGTCTGATATAATGCAGGAAGATCTGGGATACTGCCAGGAGGTAAGCCCTTAAACCATTTCTTTACATCACCACCTAGGCTTTGGGCAAAAATTCTCATTTTGATTGATTCATCATCAATCTCCCTGTAATCAAAGGAATCGTCCATTTTATCTACATGTTGCTGAGCTGTTATGAACTCTTTTGCAGTGAAGTGTGGGATTTTTGACTGATAATCATTTGGTAAGGGTAACATAGGCTGAGGTAAAACCAAAGGCGCATACCAAGTTGCCATGATAATATTCTAATGAGGTAAAGGGTTAGCCTAAGCAGCTAGTATTTGGATGACAGGGATATTTGGACCAGCAGAAGTCTGTTGAGCAGATCTAGGGTGAGAGAGCCCCAAGTTTTGAAGGAAGTGAAAATCAGGTGGTGTAGATGGAGGGGTTTCTCTGTTCCTAGTGTTTTGACCACTGTCAGATGGTGTGCTATGGGGTTCAAGGTATTGCTGGTCTAGGTGATTGAATGACCTGGTTCTTGATAAACTGTTAGGTAGGTCTAGGTCAGGGAGAAAAGGTGTTAGAAATGTTAGGTTTTCTGGTGCAGAATTAGCTCTAAGAATGCGTCTGCAAATAGTTGACCTATTAGGTGTAGGAGCTCCTTTGAGGATACTTTCCGGATTGTCAACTATTTTAGGTGGGTTAGGGTTGGGATAAGCTCTCGTGTGAATGGGTTTAAAAGCTAGAATGTTATACTTCTAGCTAAGCAGCTTAACCCTTCTTGCTACTTCTTTTGTGGTTAATGTTGTCTCAAAGGCTGGTCTCCCAGTGGAGTCTGTTTGTGAAACCGAGATAATCAGCAGGCCTACTGATCACCAGTGGAGTCTCTTCGTTTAAGAACAATGGTGTCACTGGGTGGAGGGTTTTTAGGTATGTCTAAGGGTCACACTGTCCACCACAGTGCTCAGGCACTATCACTTCTTAGGAATCTCCTCATGACAGTAAACTCTAACCAGAGATTGACTGGGAGGGCATTTACCAGATATGTCACCTCTGAAAAGAGGATGAGATCTGGAGGCTACCTGGCCCTTTCCAGGCTCTGTCTAAGAGTATGGTGGTTATTCAATAATAGAGGTCGATTCACAAAATGAGTGACTTACTGTCAACCTAACCAGAGTTCTAAGTTTCTGAGTCTTGGAAGTGTGTAAGGTGAAATGTACTCAGATTTTCCCCAGTATGGTCGCCATTATGTTGGGGTTCCCATGTTTTGGCCAGGTTGATAGAGACCAAAAGGTGAGACAACATACAACCACTTTCAGACCTTAGGATCTAGCCCTCCTAGGTCCAGAGAGGGATCTCTCTATGATAGTCAAAGGCTTATGTCTTTGAAGCTCGGATGTTGTGATTTTAGGCTAGTTATATGCACAGGGTTTGTTTGTTTGTTGGTTTATGTTTGGTTGCTGAGAATCAGGAATGAAAGGTCCAATATAAAACAAGGGTGAGCAAAGAGGAAACTAGACAAAGATAGATAACTTAGGGAACATCAAAGCCATTGGGTAATGGAGTCAAGAAAGGATTTACTTGTGTTCAATGTGCAAGATTTCAGTTGGGCTAGTCATCTAGAGCATTTGGATCTTAAAGATGGTTGATGGAATGGAACATTAAGGACTGAAAGTGGGTGAAGGGGAACTAGCCAAATCTGTCTATAGATCAGGTCAGAGGTCATTTAACTCCAGACCTGCTTGGATAAAACCGGAGGCAAGACAAGGGATCTTAGGAAGGCTTAATGAGATGGAAAGATCCTAGTGAGGCAGAGACAGGATTCTAGACCTCCCAGTGTTCTCAACTCATCTAACTAAATCCTAACAAGAACATCTAAACATAGATTCCATTAATCCATACATCAGAGAGCAGGCAATGACATCCACTACACTGGTTAAATCAATTGAAATCAATATTCAGATACACATATAAGCAGAAAACATAAAGGCAGGGAGAGCAGCAGCATAAGGTACCTATCAAGGGTAAGTCTTATGCCAAACTTCTGATGCGAGCCTGAAGAAACATAATGAAATGAAAGCAAGTCAATCACAAATACAGAGAAAGGGAAACATCACTAGCTGCTTTAGATTAGGATCCAAAGAAACATGCTTGTCATATTAAAAACAACACCAATCAAGTGCATCATAGCCCACAACTTGAACATTTAGTCTGAATACATCAAATCTCAATCCATCTTACACTATTACACAGAGAACTTGTCTCAAGAGGAGAAATGCTTGCGTTTCACTGATATCTCATCAACAACCTTACAATACTTCTCTCTGAGCTTTATAGCAAAGAAGAGCTCAGGTGGCAGGTGAAACACTAAATGCAGTATTAAAACTTCTGAGAGGGAAGGAGGCCGAAGCCCATCCTGCTTGAATGCCGAACATTTAATCTCTGTCATTCCTTGGATGATAGGGTGATCTTCGTTTAGATTTCCAATTACTCTGATATGACCCTGTATTCATTCTGGCTACAGTATTGTGTTGTACTTGCGGGGAATAAACAAATGGTTAACACTGCTGAACAGTCTGCTTTCATAAAGTCTGACTGTTTTTGAACTGTAGTTAGGGCGGAAATTTTTCTAAGGACATTCTGCATAATAAGAGTTGTATGGGTGCCCTATGCTTGATGGAGAAAAGCATTCTGCTGATGAATAAACCCAGATGGTACCTGTTACTGTGCTCAGGTTCTTTTGATCGATCCTCGGGGTCTTCAAACTGCTGCTTTTCCTTATAAACCTCTGATTAAAGGCTCAAGATCGCCATTAGCTCGCCTTAATCTTCCTTTCGCTCTGTTCTAGAACCCTCTGCCACTCCATTTTTCTTCTGACAGGGTAGCTCGGGTTTTAATGGCGTTGAAAGGTTTCCGGTGTTCGAAATCTGCCTTTTCCTTAATGCGAATCCTGCCAGCTGCTTTCTTTGACTATCCCATGGCAGTACCAACTCTCAGATTTAATATCATCTGCACAGCTTGCCATGCAGAACCATGGCGGTCTTTTACCCTTAGAAACCCTACAAAACAACAAACTGTGAAGAAAACCATGGACAGGAATGATGAAGGCGGCGAGGGTGACGAACATCGTTCTGCTGACGGTGAAATGGAGGGGAGAATTTGCAGTGGAAATGATAAAAATTGCTCTGGTGGGGAAATGGTGAGACATAGAGCAGAAACACATAATAACGAATGGAAACCTTAAAAAACACGAAAAAACCAATGATATGGTGATGGAAACGGGGAATGTACGGGGTGTGCATGTGGAGGTGACGTGCTGAGGCGGGAGACCGTGGAATATTCAACGGTGGGTAGACGAACCAGGACCGTTGATGGTGGTAGAGATCAACGATGGGTGGTGACAGAAGGTGGGACAACAGGTACGATGAGCGGGGTTTAAACAGTGCGCAACTTTGACAGATGATGACCGTCTGACGAACGATCGGAGATCTAATGGCTGACAACAATTCTGCTGGATGCCCTGTACCGAAGGTTAATGCGTGGGAGAAAGTGGTTTCAGAATTGTACAAGGGACAGGTGGCGCGCTTTGTATGGAATCGCTGGGTTTTGGATGAATACTGCCCACTGCGCATAAGCGGTGCGGAATATACTGGCGGTTTTCGAGCGAACGCGCTGGCGGGGACCACATGGAAAGGAAAGCTCCACGCCATTGATCT
Source organism: Pinus albicaulis (assembly GCA_034641835.2). Taxonomy (NCBI): domain Eukaryota; kingdom Viridiplantae; phylum Streptophyta; class Pinopsida; order Pinales; family Pinaceae; genus Pinus; species Pinus albicaulis. The sequence continues at coordinate 1,403,262,080 of CM076579.1, read as the reverse complement.
GTCGGGCGATGGACGGTTCAGATGAGATCACTGGTAATGAATGGGTTAAACGATATTTGCTGCGGGAGTGGCGATCGCCGTTTGTTTGGTGAGATCAACGACTAGGACTGCGCCTAACGAGACTTTGTGGTAAACGCCTTTTGGACTTTGCGGATGGTTCCGGCACGGGATCACATGAAAGAAAGGGTGTGGGGCTAACACAGAAGGGGGCTAAAGCCTGATATAGTGAAATTCATCATTTTGTTTCAATTTTAATACATTTTTAGGCTCGAAGGAGGTAACGATAGGTGGGTGAAGTGTGGAAATTCGAAGGAAAAAAGGGTGATGATGGGGTTTAGATAGGATTCAGGGGGGGATTTAAGGGGGTAATGGAGGGATTTAAGGGAAACTTTAACACAGGGAAAACAGAGGTTGTGATAGGGAATTTTGCAAAGATATAGGGGTAAAGGAGGGAGTAATAGGTCCCTTTGAGCAATGGATTAGCAGAGAGGATTTGTGTTGGGCATAGCTCATAGAGACTTCAAGGAGGATGAGTTTTCAGGGGAGAGGCATTCCTTGAAGGCTCCATAACAATCTAGCCCCCCAGCTTGCTTGTCAAGAATTTCATAGGGGGGCTAACAGGAGGGCGTTATACACACTGTTGAACCTAGTGCAGTATGCCTGGACACTTTCCCCATTTTCCCATTTTAGGTTGTTATATTCTAACAGGATTTGAATAGGGTTCTTTCAGACTTCCCACCTGTTTCTGAAGACTTGATATAGTTTTGGGATGTTGTGGATGCTGTTTGGAGGCAAGCTTTTGAACCATGTTTTGGGTTCTCCACCCAGGCTTTGGGCGAATATTCTCATTCTGATGGTTTCGTCTTGTACTTCCATGTATTCAAAAGCATCGCTAATCCTACTTACATGCTGTTGAGCTGTGGTAGTTTCTTCTCCTGTAAAGTGTGGGATTTTGTCTTGATAGCGATCTGGTAGGGGAGCCAAAGGTAGTGGCAACACGAAAGGTGCGTACCAGGCTGCCATGACGGGAGCTAATGGATGATGTACAAGATGAGGGCTTGTGGGATGGGCTGAGGTGGTTTGGATAGGTGTGGCGGATGTACTTGGACTAGTGAGCTGGTTTTGAGCAGATTTCAGATGGTAAGAGCCAAAGTGATGGAGAAGCTGAAAGTCGGGAGGTGTGGTAGGTGAGGCTTCTCTACTAGGACTCTGTGGCAGATCTAGGGGTTCAAGATCGTCAAAGTTTATCTTACTATGTGACTTGCTTCTGAAAAGAGTTTTTCTGATTCTAAGTCAAAAGAGGAATCTAGCAAGGTAGTAATATGTTCCAGTACTGATTTTTTTTACGGATGGACCTATTGGTAGCTAGATTGTCAGTTTCAGAAAATTGCCACAGAATCTTCTCTAGGTCATCTACTATGATAGGGGGATTTGGGTCCGGGTGAGATCTGGTGTAGATTCTTCGTGAAGCCAGATTTCAAGTCTAGAGTTTAGAGAGGGTGGTATTTGTGAAAGTTTCAGATGGATGGCCTCTCTAAGGTTATACTAAAGTGAAGGATGGTCAAAACCAAAAGGATGAACTAGTGGAGTCGCCAGGTGGAACTTGGCTGTTTTTGAAAAGATTTAGCTATGGTCCACCACTAGTAACTAAGGTAAAGCCAATCTAGAAATATTTTTGGGTTTTTCTGAGTTCTTATGTGCAGCCTATGGTTTGTCTAAAGTATTCTAAACTTGTTTCGACACTTTGCTAGGGTGGTGATAACAAAAAGAGTTTACTCTAAATGATCTTATGGACTGCTTTCTTGCTTAAGTATCTAAAGGACTAAAGAGTCTATAAGAGTTTGCTAGACTGTCATGTACTCAGTGTCCCACCATCTCCCGCTATGTTAGTGAGTGATGGGATAGGTTGATCGGATAGTAACCTAAGTTTAGGTAAAATAGTAGAGCCCTAAAATTGCAGTGAGTCGCCAGGTGGATTTTTAGTTGTTTTGAGGTATATGTGTATGGTCCATCGCCAATACTGTCAAAAACCAATCTAAGGGAGTGTTTGTGGTTTTTTCTGAGTTTTATGTGCAGCCTAGTATGTAAGAGTGTTATAAACCTGATTCATCACTTTGCTAAGATGGTGAAACAGAGAGTTTACTCTAAATGATTCTAAAGGCTGATGGTTTGAGTTTAATGTTGAAGGACTAAAGAGTCTATAAGATTTTTCTAGATTTTCATGTACTCAATAAGTCCCACTGTGATCGCCATTATGTTAGTGAGCGGTGGGATAAGTGAATCAGATAGTATTCTTAAGGTCTCTTAAGGTTTAGGGAAACTAAGTTGTTTATCACTTAGAGTCCCACCGTGATCGCCATTATGTTAGTGAGCAGTGGGATAAGTCAATCAGATAGTATTCTTAAGGTCTCTTAAGGTCTAGGGAAACTAAGTTGTTTATCACTCAGAGTCCCACCATGATCACCATTATGTTAGTGAGCGGTGGGATAAGTCAATCAGATAGTATTCTTAAAGGTCTCTTAAGGTCTAGGGAATCTAAGTTTGTTTAATACTTCGAGTCCCACCGTGATCGCCATTATGTTAGGGTCCCGTGATTTGGCTGATTGGCTAGCCAAATGACAGTGTAATATCAAACCAAGCTTTGGAGCCCAAGGACCTAGCCTTCCTGGACTCAGAGAGGGATATCTCTATATGTGTAAGGGATATCTGTGTGTTTGCTTATTGTGTTCTAATTTTAGGCTAGTTATGAAGTATGTTTTTGGTTTTGGTTTTTTTAAGTTGTGAGGGATGAAACTGATCAAAGATATAAGATAGGTAAAAAGATGTCAGATCAACTAGGCTATGGGGTCGAAAAGGTCAAGAAAGCTATCAGACGGTGATACAAGGCTGTTTAAGGGTCGATTTGATTCAAGGTAGAAAGGATCTTTGGGCAAAATGGAGTAAATGGACATCAAGTTTGTGAATAACGAAGATTTTCAAGAATAAATAGTTCAATAGATAACATAAACATGGTAGGGAAAACCATTAATCATGAAAAATGTAAATATAAGCTAATCAATACATAGAAATAAACATTCAAGCCATGCATAGAAGTATATGACCCTCTAACTTTGGGAAATGGCTACCAGACTTTGGGGAAAACACTTAAGGAAGAAAAACAACTTAACTTACTATGCCGAAACGCCTAAACATAGTACTTCAAGTTATTGGGCACTTTGAACAACAAGATTTGCATAGTTTTAGGCAAAGGGCTAGATCGAAACTAGGCCTCCTTGGTTCAACAAAATGATCATCTAATTAGTCAAAGAGAAATTTCATGGATGGAACTATAGCTAGCCATAGGTAAGCAGGGCGTGCCGTAAATCATACTTAGCATGTATAAAACCATGAATGAAACAAGAAACAATATCCTAAGTATTAAAGAGCAGTCAAGAATTCTTTAATGTTACTTAGGAAGAAGAAAACAAAGAAGCTATGAAGAAACAGGAAATTTGAGGTGCCTCCATGGGCATATCTCAAATTTGTTCTCTAATGATCTATAGCAAGCAAGAAAAATTTATTCATGAATGAAAAATAGAAGACAAAACAAAGAAAGAGACACTATACCATTCTACCAAGTCATGGAATCCAACAACAATCCTCTATTCATCATCCAAGAACATCCAAGAGGCAATCCAAAAGCATGAGACAAGTATTTCTTCCAAAGCTTATATGACCATATATTGCTTCTTCATCAAGTTCAGCCTTGTTTTACAATGAAATCCTTTGGAATATATAGGCCAAAGTGAGGAAAACCTCATGGTTCAACTTGCCATCCTATTGGCCTAATCAAAATATATAAACTTGTCCTTGAGGCTTTGCAAAGCCCAAGGCACAAAATATCTCATAAAATATATAGAAAATGCTAAAAAAGGGAATTAAATTGACTTTTCACAACTTCTCATGTGCAAAAATAGCTAAACGCACATGAGGAAATATCTGTTTTTAAAGGTTCAAAAATTACAAAAATATTCAAAATTTACATCAGCAAAAGGTCCCCTGACTTGCCGGCAACATTTGGCAGACTTCCCGATGTCGAAATGAGGCTCATGATAGCTCGTTGGAAATATATGAGTGTCTACTTTCTGGAACAACTAAAATTTTACCAATCTGATGCCTAGAAGTCCTCCAAAACTGAACCTGTGTGTAAAAAACCAAAAATTATAGTTTGCTGATAGACCGGGTAGAGTGTGCAAAAAGCGAGCATTTTTCGCCACTTCGGGGGAGAAAATGATCTCCAAATGTCCTGAAAATTGCTGAGAGTATGCTCCTGAAATTATGGCATATAATGATACCATTCTCCTCCTTTGACGATCCCCCAAACTGAAATGGTAAATTTCATGAGTTTTGACCAAAAACTCAAAAATGCCAAAAAACCAAAACATGTCAAAATTTGCCCAAAATCGGTGAGTATGACCCTCAAGGGTTCTTAGCAATATGTTCTGAAGTAGTGGCCAAAGTATCAAGTCTTGACGTGTCTTTCTTCACTTTCCATGACGGGCGCTTCCCTTTAGCTTCCTTGAGCTTTTCTTGGTTTTCTTCTTTGTTGTTTGGTATTCTAGCTTTGGTGAAGAAGTCATGGCCCCTTGCCTAGGAGAGGCAGCTAGCACATGCTTTGGAGGATGCCTTTCATGATCCATGTTTTGTATTTGCTGGCCCTTATCATTGCTTGCTTGAGGGCTGCCTTGTTTGTCTTTCATCACTGCCTTACTACCCATCACTTTGCTCTTCGTTATCACTGCTATGTTTAGCCTCTTTTCCTTGTCCTTCATCATCACTAAAGTCATCTCTTTTAGTACTGTGTTTGAGTCAAGAGGCTTTTAATAAGACATTTCTGTGGTTTCTTGAAAAGAATTCCCCTTTGTTTTAGCACAAAAACCTTCCCTTCAAACACTGCTTTTATGAAATCACTGTCATTTTAAAAGACTGAACAAAACACTCTTTAAACTGATAAAAACACTCTTCCTAATCATCATCTTTCATTTATGAGATCACTGCTTCTTTTGGCTTTGATTGGACATGGTGTCCTTTGAGATCATGTTTTCAAAGACTCCTTCATACCTGTTAAATACCCTCTACACATATTCTGTTATGATAAGTCTTTTGAAAAAACAAGTGTGCTTTCCCTTTAACTGTCTCCTAGCCCTTTATAAACATTCAACCAGCCATTACCATTCTATCACTGCTTGGGAGGCATCTTGACTTGGATGCGCTTCTAAAAAACTAAACTGCCTCAAAAGTTATTGAAATGTGTTTTTAAACAAAACTCTGCCTTCCCTGTCAACTTACTGTTTGATCAAGATAAAATTGGTTTTGAATGCTGTGTAAAATGTCTCCTTTGATATAAGATCCCTGCTATTCAAAGCACTGTCCTCTTTTTGTATGCCAAACAACAAGCATTTTCAAGAAAAAGCATACTGTCAACATAATCAAATGATATTCTGAGTTTATGGCAAAATCATCCAGCTTTTAGTACTTTGGAGGACATAGGATAGCCTTGTTTTTTGGGTAAAGGCAGAACAACAATATTCTTAGTTCAAAACACTACTCTCTTCTTTGTATGCTTTTCAACAAGTATATTCAACACCACTACACAATCCAACAAAATGCATCTACACAGTCAAAGGTTACTGTGTTATAGGATGAGGCGATAGAGCCCTGCAACATTCAATCAACCATCAACTCCTCCTCAACCAAATACTGCCCTCTTTATACCTCTACTATTTCTCCTACCTCAGATTTTGATAATACCTCCAAGTGGCGATCTACAGCTTCACACACTTAAAGTTGGTTTTATGGAGTAAAAAAGGAGACAACACTACCTTTGTCTTTTTAACATACAAAGGAGAGTTTTGAAGGTCAAGAAATGCTCATATAATGACCACTGCTGTTTTGAACATAGGACCATAGTTGCACCTTTCAAAACCCTATGTTTCTTCTTCCAATATTGTTTGAGGGAATTTTGTGAGGTTTTGAATCATTAATAGGAAAACATCATTTGGTTAAGCTTACTGTTGGGCAAACATAGTTATTGTAAAATCAAATTTTAAATCAAGCACCTTATCCCTCTTTCAAAACAGTCACTTAACATATCTCGTTTCTAATCAGACTTCCTCTGCCCCAAACACCATCTAGCAATCTTGAATTTAAGGGGGAGAAAGACACAGTACCTCAAAACATGATGCCAATATTTGATTGAGAGTTGGAGACACTTTGAATGAGTTTTTGAAGGTTTGTTGGTGAGTTTTTTACTGATGCTACAGGCGCGCCGTGCACTGCTACAGGCACGCCGCGCATCAATACATCCTTTTGGAAACTTTCTCCCTGAATGCACCGTGCATATTTTCAAATGCGTTGTGAAACTTTGAAGCCCATTTTGAAGGCCTTCCCAGTGTCAGAATTGGGCGCGAGATGGCTCGTTCAGAAATTCAAAAATTCATTCTCCCAACACTGGTCAAAACTGGTGAATCCTGGTGCAGATATGCATAGTGCTGTTTGTAAGCCACTTTTGGATGCCTTCCCAGTGTCAGAATTGGGCCCGAGATGGTTCGTTGGAAAGATATGGAAGTATAATTTCCAAATATTCTTTATTTGTTTCATTTGGTGTCCATTTGGGTGTTCAAAAACTGAATGTCCCATCATTGGTCAAAAATGGTGAATGCTGGTGCAGAAAAACATAGCGTTGATTTAAGGCTACTTTTGGATGCCTTCCTGTTGTCGGAATTTGGTTTGAGATGGATCGTCGGAAAGATATGGAAGTATAATTTCCAGAAAAATTTTAATTTTTTCATTTGGAGTCCATTTGGTTGTTCAAAATCTGACTGTCCCATCACTGGTCAAAATAATGAATCCTGGTGCAGAAATTCTCCTGTGACATCTGTATTTTTCACATTTCTCACAAACCATGATACCTGTGTAGAAACTAAAGGAGGTTTTTCTTCTTGAACCTATGAGGGACAAAAACCTCTCTCACGTTTGTAAATTTCATCTCTGTTTGGTCAGAAAATCATTTTGAAACAAACTGCCCTGGCGCTCCTTAACCTTTGTCCTTTGCATTGTTCATTTGCTGTCACTTTTTGATTAGTTGGAAAAAGTATTTATGAATAGAAAGAGAAAAACCTCTAAAAATCATCATCACCTATTTGTTTTTGTCATTTGAAAAGAGGACACCCGTAGAGGATATTTTGTGTTGCAGGGGTTTTCTTTTGACATTTTGAAGGAGGCCACTTTCTTCCTTTTGCAACCTAAACTACATTTTTGCTCTGGATGCTATGAGTATAGTCTTGTCTATAGTGTAAATTGAATTAGATGACAGGTGCTGCTTGACTGTAGATGAAAAAATGCAGTTGCATTGATCTTAGGTTTAATCATCCTATGTCTAAGAAGGGCGCTTTTCTAAAACCTTTCCTCTGCTCAACAAATACCAGCAAGATATCTTTGGTCCTTTGTTATAGGAGCAGACTTTCTTTGGAAAACCAAATGTACTTTGCCTTACTGTGATGAGCTATTTGAATGCATTATCTTATGAGCAGGGAGATTAGTGTCCTTTGAAACATAATCTTTATCATGTCCTTTTCCTGTGCAATGACCCATCTCATCAACCACTCTTCAATTTGGTTTTGTTTTGAGCTGCAGATTGTCTTTTGAAAGAGACCTTGTTAAGAAAAAAGTTTTGACCCATTGGATTGCAGTGGTACCCCTGCTTTTATTCTTGGTATCTTACCTTGTTTCTCTGTTTCAGCTATTCCTTACTGTTCTTACCACTCATCTTTGATCATTCAAACCTTGAAAACAGTCAATGCCCTGGCCTTCTGCTTATGAATGAAGGAGGCGCTTTCAATCCTCTGTCTTAATCTACTGAAGAATGTTTTATGAGCATGCTTGACAAGTGTTTCTCTTGTACATGATAGCAGTCAAACAAAATTTGAAAAACCCTGCCTTCAATCATCACTTTACTTCAGAAAACCCTAGTCACTATCTCACTGTTTATTACAAACAAATATGTCTTACAGTCAGTTGCAACTCTTGAAGTCAAACTTTGGCCATCGCCCTCTGCTTATAGATGAAGGAGGCGATCTCAAAACCCTCTTCTTATAGATGAAGGATGTTATTAGCCATTTCATATCGTCAGCCCCTTGACAGTGTTGTTTTTCCTTTAACTGTCCTTTCAGGCCTTGAATGTGGTCGCATGAGCTTGATGAAAAACTCTTTGCTCTGTAGCTGCATCTCAGGCTCAAGATCACTTTGAGAAGCAACTGTCTTCTCATGTGGAGCTCAAAATTGTCTTCTGAGATGCTGGTATGTTTTTTTCCTTGAAAGATCCATCAAACACTGTAAAGCACCTAAAATCAACTTGATATTATGGTCTATTTATTGCTGAGACTTAAGGGTGTATTAGTGACACGACCTAGGGCTATAATCAACTTTATTAGCAGAGTGGGAGGTCTGTTATGACTGGTTTGTAGAAGATGGAGGTTTTTGGCTCTTGGGTAGTTTGCCAAGGGAGAAACGCCTTAAAGCGCCACTTCCTAACTTAGGAGAGACTGTTTGAAGAGATTTGGATTGTCCTTTTAGAGCTGATGGGCAGACTAGTATGGCTGAGGCAAGGTAGGATTTGATAATGAGGTTTCATCTCATCATGGGCGTACTGAAGGTAGGAGGGAAAATTTTTTTTATGGGTGTTTTCCCAGCTGGAAATTTTGACAAATTTTTAGATCGGCTGTTGGAAAACTTGGCGGTTACAATTAGTCATCACCAACAAATGAAAAATACTGATGACTAACATAATTGTCAAACTCATTATGTAATTCAATGTGACATGATGTATTTTGATGTAATTATGCTAAATTTTCACTCATAGAGGTAGATTCATCCATGAAAAGGTAGTTTGCAACTGAATGAATCAGTTCCCTAGTTTTTAGAGGCAAGCTGTTCCACTGCCTACTTTTTAGTTCTCAGTTTAGAATTTTTTGGAACATCTCCTAAACTCATGAGCTCGACCCCTAGAGGCTAGGATGAGTTGTTGTTTGCCTATATCTTATGTTTTCTCAGTCATTAGCATGGTTGGAATTTTGGGAATGCTTTGAAAATTATTGTACATTCATCTCTGCAGTTTGGCAAAGGAATAGACCAGGGTTTGCAGCACTTTATGGGATTCTTGTGGCATCTTTATTTGGTATTTTGTTTCCTTCTGGAATTGCAAGTTTTACATGTGATTTATGTATGCCATTATCTCTCTTTGCTTCATCTTAACTAAATCAAACAAAGATAAAGTTAGAATCCATTGAAATTGCAGTGCTCTACCTGGGGTTTGTTTAGTTATTTATGTCTTCAGCAGTTTGAAGAGGATCCCTGAGACTTTCATGCCCTCTCCAACTTTTCACCAGTCTAAAATATCTCCATCTCACTCAATTTTAAGTACCAAACCATTTGCCTACCTCGCCCCATAGAGATCTCTGCAAAACTGAGCCTCATTCCCCAGGCCCAAATTTGCCTTTCACATTTGAGCCAACAAAACATCATCAAATTCAATAAAACACCTCTGTACACATACCTAGCCTAAAATCAGTCATCACATTAGTCATCTCAAGATTTCATTGGCCATATTTTCTGAGATTAACAAGGAGAGAGCCCTCTCCCGACCTGGTAGGGCTAGCTACCAGGTTAAGCATGGTATGATGTTATCCTAGATCCTACCTTTCTCACCCTGAGGTAGATTTAGGCCCTAACAGGTTGGGAAAGGGGTTTTATTTCAATATGGTAAAACTTGACTTGATGCATGGTGGGTGAATGGGAATGAGGTGCTTCTCGGACTAAAGTGGTACAACCATGGTGTCATGATTTTGTGATATATGATCTACTTTGGGTGACGGGTGCCATGGAGGGGAGGCTCTACCAACCAATGAGGATGTCTATCATGTGCCAGGTGAGGTGATGATAAACATGGTCGGGTGTATGGAAACTATGGTTAATTTCTTATGGAGAAATGATGTTAGAATATGTAGAGTTTTTTCTGGGACTCTATCATGCTGAGGGTAGAATGATACCTGCTCTAGAACTTTTAGTGGATGGAGCGATGGGTGGTTTAAAAAATACCTGTAAAAAAATACCCCAAGTGAAAGCATCTCCTTTATTCAAATATTATTGAAAGACATGTGCTTAAAAAAGAAGATGAGAGAGGGCATACCTGTCGGCACTGAAAAATTATTTTTTCGGAGGTGCGAATGTGTGGTGCCGCCCTTGGGCATTATGGAGTGCTGCTTACAATGTTGCTTTCAGTCTTGTAATTGGGCCTTCTGAGATCTCGTTAGGGTCCTCCAAAGTTTCTGAAAAGAGTGACATATAGGCGAATATGGCTCAATTCCTTTCATTTGTGTCCGTTGAGCATTTGAGGTTTTTGAGAGGTCATAGGCTTCTGCAGAGCTGTTCTTGTTGTTGCGGTCAACTTGAGTACCAGGGATTAGTGATATTTTAGCTAGGTAGGCCCATGACGTCCTGTATTTTAATTTTTTCATTGTGTCAGTGCCAGGGTCCATACAGAATGGGTTTGTATGGATCCTTGGCCAACTTTTGTCTTAACCGCGCGACCGATCAAGGTACGAGTGCACAAATTTCATGCAAAACTAAGGTTTTGCGTGCACTTATCGCACATGTACTAGCTTTGGACGAGCCCTTGTCACATATGTGAGAAAAAAATATGTGCTCTCCTTGCGCCTGTCTGAGGAACAAGTGTGCAGAAGGTGGAAGCTAATTTTTTCAAAATTTTGGGAAATTTTGTTTGTTTTCTGGTGTTTTCAGTGTGACTGATGTGTGGCTGTTTGATGACAGGATGTTGTGGAGGGAGAGGGATTGGCCTAATCTTCGGGCCGCTTTAGCTACTGATGGTCATGTACACCAACAGTTGGTGTGCTGGGGTGTTCTTAAATTTATGGAGAATAACCTCTTACGATCACATGATTGTCTTCTGCGTTACCTGATCCAATGCTAGAACAAGCGACACAAGGTGATGGTGCTGTGGGGGTGCGACTTTGTTATCTGTCCCGAGACAAATATCTTTTTTGTGACCGGGTTTATGCCTATGGGTGAGGTGCTTCCTTATCCACTTCCCCCTAGGAGAGTTGATCTTGAGCAGTTTTCAGCAGGCCATTGTGGTGGGGTACCCCTTATGGAGGGGTGCATAGAAATTGCTACTGTGACTGACCTGGTCGAACGATATGCTCTGGCTACTATTGTACGAATGGCAGGGTAGTCTGTACCCCATCGGGCATCGGGGCCACAAATAGGTGTTTTGTGTCAGCTAAGGGCTAAACACTTCTTCAATTTTACCCATTTTTGTTATCACGGGATGCTGGCTCAACTTTCCAAGGTTCGAGATGGATCAAAGATGTTTACATATGCTAGCATTATATGTAGAATTATGTATGAGCGAGTGGTGCTGCTGAGACCTATGGTGGCTATGCCTACTGGGGGGCCTCAGGAGCCTCACATGAGTAGGTGGGCCCCTGTGATGCCTTGCGGAGGGGGAGGTAGGGTGGGCCGTTATTGGAACACCACCATGGAGGCTTGGTTTGAGGCCAATCCTTAGATTTTTCTCCCATTCCCTTATGTAGAGATGGACTTCTGGGGAGACCCAGACATGGGTCTTCCTGCTGGATATTATTGGGGGCCAAAATCTATGTTTTTATGTTTTATTATACATTTACTTGAGTATTTACGTTTTGTATGTGTATCATGATGACACTGAAATATATATATATATATTTACTCTTGCAAATGTTGGCGAGGTCAGACGTCCCATGGCTCAGTTGGTGGGACATCATATGCTTCAGCAACCTCGAGGTGTTCCTCATGGGGGACAGGGAGGAGCTCCAGTGTAGCCTCTGGGTGGAGAACCTAGTGGGGGGGTTGGTCCCTTGGGGGAGGGTAGAAGCTCGGCTACTTTTGAGACTGCTGCAGAGTGGGCTCGTGCCAAGGCGGTAGAGGTTCGCATTGCTGAGTTGACAGACCAGGTGGCTGCTCTATAGGTCAGATCTCGGGTGGTAGAGGATGTCTGGGGTCAAGTGGACCACTTGACCCAGGGGATTCCTACTCGAGGCTTTGTGGATGACCTCGATGATGCATGGTTGGAGACACTAATGGCCTAGGAGAGGGGCTATCGACCGATTTTACGTCGGGTGGCGATCTCCATTTTTACGATGATTCTAGTGTTGGTACCAAGAGTGGATGTGGGTCCAAGTGCCCCACTAGGGGGAGCACCACCCTAAATTTTTATTGTACACAGGGAAATCACCCATTATGAGGATGCTTCCACTATTTTTGTCCACTTGTACATTTTTATCTTTTGGACTGATTTACGAGTCAGCGACATTGTTTTTTGTACTCAGACACATACATATTTTTTGGTATATATGAGAGATATATTTTTTATGGCTCTACATGGTGTGCCCCCTGTTTTGTTTATGGATTATGCTATGCTGATGGACATCTATGTTTTCTATATTTTTTGTCTTTTATGTATGATGGTTTATCCGAGATCAATTTCAGTTTAGAATGTTATTAGTTATGCGATCAACTGTTTAGTTTTAATTTCTTGGGACACGTGTGAATGTAATGTGGTCAAACTGTCGGCTTAATATTTTTGCACGAAATTATTTTCTAAACAGATGTGAAACCTGTATCTCAAAATCTTGGTTTAACTATGATATTAATAACTAGGAATCGAGGTAGATATGCATATGGCGTATGCCTTGATTGAGGGCGTCGCACATAAGTCCGATGACAACGTCATATTTTTCATGATTTTTTGTTGCTGAACTGATGCATACACCATTAGTGAAAATTGGCGATCGGTTAGGATAGTAGATGACCCAAGCGACTGCTGCTAAAATTTGAGACCATCGTGATGTTCCATTGGAAATTCCTAAGTCATGGTCGGGTTGGTAATCCAATGTGACACTAGAGCATATTTTGTGACAAGTCTTTTGGTAAAAAAATTAAAGTTTTTGGGTCTGTGTATGTTGACTCTAGGGGTGAGCCTTCTCGGCCCTTATGGGTAAAATTTCTTGAGGTAAAGGAAATTGACAGGGTTGCTGAGACATGTTCCGTCTGACTCAGTCAATATGTATGCCCCCTTGAGGAGGCAATGTTTTATGATGTAGGGTCCTTTCCACAAAGTTTTGAACTTTCCTGGCCCTAGGGATTCTTTTGCGACATCGTAGCGGAGGTCTAGCTCTCCCTCAGTGAATGAACGAGGGTTGATGTGGTGGTCGAACGATGATTTTACCCATTTCTTGTGGGCCTCATTGTGTTGTAGAGATTGTCGTCAACTTTCGTCGACGAACTCTAGTTGTACTAACGCTGTTCTAGAGGTTGGGTATCATCGAGGATTTTTATGGTGGCATGTAAATTCAAGATCTCGTGTTCTATAGGAATCACAACTTTGAATTTTTATACCAAGTGGAAGGGGGTGAAACTGGTGGATGTTTTCATGACCGTGCGGTATGCCCATAGGGCAGAGAAAAATATATGGTGCCAGTTGGTTTTATGGTTATTCACAATGCGCTGTAACATAGTTTTGAGATATTTATTCACAACTTATACATGTCCGTTGGATTGGGGGTAGTATGGTGATGCGAATTCATGGGTGAATCCGAGGTGGTGAGATAGCTCTTGGAAAATTTCATTCTCGAACTGTTTCCCATGGTTAGAGACTAACTCCTTGGGAACGCTGAACCAGGAAATGACATGGGACTAACTCCTTGGGAACGCCAAACCAGGAAATGACATGGTTAAACAGAAATCGTGCGGTGGTTTCTGTGGTGTTTTCATATGTGGGCTTAGCTTCTGCCCACTTGGTGAAATAACCGATAGCCACGATGATGTATTTGTGATTGCTCGATAAGGCTGGGTTGAAAGTCATGAAGTTGACCCCCCATCTAAAAAAGGGACTAACGAAGATGACGGGGTGCAGGGGAGCGAGAGGGGCTCTTTCCTTATGAGTGAAGCGATGAAATTGCTCGCACCTCTTGACTGCTATGATATAGTCGTGAAACAAAGTGGGCTAGAAATATCCTGCTCGTATGATTTTTTTTCCGGTGGCCATCCTGGAGAGGTGGCCGCCGCAAGCTCCATCATGGCAGTAATTAAGGGCTTGTTCTACTTGGTCATGAGTAAGGCATCAACGTAAAATGGTGTCGATACCATGTCGGTATAAAACATCTCCCATTAGGAGGTATCAGGGGGCCTGATTGTGAATCTTCCGACGCTCGTCTCAAGTGAGGTGAGGTATGAAATTTTGGGTTCGTAAGAAGAGGAGAATATATCCATACCAAGGGTCATCGGTTCATACGAAGAGGAGATGTTCATTTGGTAGTGAATCGTTTACTGGTGATCCTTTGGTATGACTTGGGAGGTCCGTAATGAACTCTGCTAATATTAGCGCCTTCTTACTCTTGGGAGAGTGAAACTGTAAGTCATATTCTTGGAGAATGACTATCCAACAGGTGTATTTGTGGTTCATTAGGCAACGTGTGAGAAGATATTTAATGGGGTTAATATCTACAATGACCGTAGTGGTCTTTAAGATGATGTAGTGGTGAAGATTTTTGACTGCATGAATTAATACTAAGGAAATGTTTTCTTCGGGTTCATATCTTAATGCTGGGCCTGATAATGTTTTGCTGACATAGTAGATTACATGCTCCTTCCCATCTGGGCCTTCCTGGATCAACAATTCAGCCAAAGCAGTCTCATATGCTGATAGATATAGGATGTAATATTTGACATAGTCTGGCGGACTGATGAGCAGTGATGAAGACAATGTGTCCTTCAATGCATTAAACGCTTGTTGGGCATTGTCATCCCATTTGAATGGGATGTACTGGTGAAGGAGGCATAGGAACCCTTGAGCACAAGTGGCATAATCTGGGATGAAACGTCTCAGAAAATTGGCCTTCCCCTGCAGGCTTTGTGGTTGCCTGAGGGTTTGAGGTGGAGGTACCTCTTTGATGGCTTGGTCCTTGAGGGGGTCCACTCAAATTCCTTGCTGAGACAAGATAAAACCTAGAAGTCTTCCTGTTGTGACGCAAAAGACACACTTGAGGGGGTTCAAGTGTAGGTTGTATTATTGGCATCATTGGAATACTAGTCTTAGATCCTCGAGATGGTCTGAGAGCTTCTTGGATCGAATGGTTAGGTCATCCAAGTAGGTGAAGATAAGGTGCACCAAGTCATTAAAGATGTAATTCATGGCTCTCTAGAAGATGGCTCCTATGTTTTTCAGACCAAATGGAATTACCTTGTATGTGAATGTGCCCCAGGGGGTAGTGAATGCGGTTTTGTATCGACTAGTGTGACAGATTTGAATTTGATTGTACCCAGAGAATCCATCCATGAAGGAGAGGGCCTCATGAACCGCACAAGCATCGATGAATTGGTCGAAGAATGGGGTAGGGTAATTGTCCTTGGGACATGCTTTGTTCAAATCGTGAAAATTGGTGAAAACACATATGGTGCCCTATTTTTTCATGACGGGAACAGGGTTGGAAACCCAAGATGTGTAAGCAATGGGGTAGATAAACCCGGATTTGTGAAGCTTGTCGATTTCTTGTTTTATTACTTCTGCCTTTGATGGGTGCAGTTGACACTGTTTTTTTCGTATTCGAGGTACGTCAGGCCAGGTGTCAATATGGTGCTCTATGATAGTGGGGCTAAGCCCAGGCATTTTTGAGTATTCCCATGCAAATATATCTCTATACTCTTTTAGCAGTTAGGTATAAGAGTTTATTTTTTCTGGAGAACATGCTGCCCCCAGCGAGATTTCTTCGACCTTTCCAGGATTTTAGGATATATTCGCCTTGACAGTAGGTGAGATGTTTGACATGTTTCCTTCCTTGAATGCATAGGGCACTGGGATAGGGTTCTTGAACCAATAAAATTTCCCTGAGGGGAGGAAATATTTTGATTCAATCACATAAATCTCTTGTTATTTTGTCTTGTTAGGACTGAACACTTTTCGTGGGAGAAAAATCGAGGGGTGATGCATTGCCTCCCATGGATGTTCGGGTTCTATCATGGCCTCTGTTGGCCACCTATAAAATTTCATATCAAAAGGTGGCCAAAACATTTTTTGGAGCCTTCAAGGAACAAATTTTATTGCTAAAAAGTGTTATCTCTTGAAGACTCTTGAAGACATCATCTCCTCTGTCCAAAATCTTCATTGCTGTTCCCATTTCAAAGCTCAGAAATTCTGCTGATTTCAAAGACAAAATACTGCTGCAAACACCATTTTACCCGACTTCCACTTCAAAAATAACCTCCATTTTTACCCCTTTTATTCCCATAAACTTCCTCTATTTTTCCTTTGTTTCATTTCCCCCTTCATGAATCTCCTTTGCAGAGTTTAAAACTCCTTTTTGAACTCTGCCGAAAACCTCAAATCCTTTTGAAAACCATTGAAAATCCATAAAAAATGCCTTTTTGTATTACAGACTTAAGCCCCCTTGGGCTAATTCCTAAACCACTTCCCCATTATATGCGCTGGTGCTAGAACCTGGTGCTAAGCCTTTAAAAGCGCTTATCGCATCGCAAAATTTGAGTGTATGAGTCTGTTTCACCATGCCAAAATTCCGATTGCGATTAGCCCTGTGTATTATATCGATCGATCATATTGTTATTTCATATAACCCGAGTGCCCACAATCGGGCGCTAAAACATTGTGAAAATTCATTCCCGATGCATATTTTTCTTTGTAAAGTTTAAAAACCCTTTTTTCCAAAGTTTTGGTCTAATCGCGCCCATAATGCGTTTTTTATGTATAAAAATGGGTAGATTGAAAGATCTAGATCGAAATTTTCCAATGCGATTGGTTCCCATATGTATAAAACTCTGCCCTCTACTTTATTCATATAACTCATGCCCGGGACCAAAGGTTAAAGGTCCCAAAGTGCTTATTCGCATCGCAAAATTTTAATGGGTCGATTGAAAAGCCAAAGGCCCGACCTTCCGATGCGATTCGCCCTTTATTATAAAAGCCTCGGGCCTATGGCTCTTCATATAAACCCACGGCCCCGCAGTCAGGTGCCATACATTTCATATATATAAACCAGCCCCAAAGCATTTGTATTTCATTAAAATTTTGGTTTTTTCTATATTATAAAGGGTTTCCGCCGGAATGAGTTTTAAAATGATATCGACTGTTGATCTTGAGCCAATCAAACGGCCCACACTACATCGCATCACAATTTTTGTTGACTGCATTTGTTTCTCCCCTCCGATTGGCGATTCCCCGATCAGTCGTCAGCCGTTGATCTCCTCCTCCCTTTCCTTTGATCCAATGGCCCTCATTCGCTTCGATCGTTCGCCTTGCCTCTGCTTCAGAACCCTCCGATTCATTTCCCACCATCGATCTGATTTGGAGATTGACAGTCAACGCTTAATCACATCGATGCAGTGTAAATTCTTCCCCCCGCCGATTGAATGCCTCCGATTGCATCTGGACCGTCCACATATTCTGATCCAACGGCCTAGAATGAAACCGCCCCTCCCGCTTCCGCCTGCGCATCTTTTTCAATTCACGCTCGCTCTCCACCGTTAGATCTGAGGCCCTAGATTTGACGGTCCATACTCCAAGTCGCGCAACTTCAAGCATGAACGATAATCCAGAAAAATTACACGATATAAGCTGTTTTGGAAATCCATGTGTCAGGCGGGGATGCATATCGCATTCCAAAAGGCAAAACTGCCTACCTGCTTTTCTCCGCGTGAAAACAGCTGTTTCGTTCCCTGAAATCACTTTGCCTCTTTTCCTCTGTGCATTGTCACGTGCGCCCTCCACCATTGATCTCTGCAGATCAATGGTTCGGATTTAAACCTTCATTACATATCACCCTCCACCCCTGCTAAGGGATATTAACATGTGATCTCCACCATTGATCTCGTGGGCCGATCTCATCCGACGATCCACGATCATCCCGAACCCCAAACTCTGTTTTCACCATATTTTCTTCTGAAACAAAGGTTTTTAACATTATTTCATCAAATTTTCGCCATTTCTTATAAAGTGACTCCCTCTCTTTATGTTTTCCCGATTAATCCTGACCGTCAAATCTTTACAGATCGATGGTTACGATTTAAAACTCCCTCTGCTCTCCTTCTAACCTCCGCAAATAGATCTCCACTATTGGATGATGCCATCCAATGGCCACACTCTCTCCCCACACCCTCTGAAGCAATTTATCCCACAAATGCAGGATTTCATAATATTTTGTGTATTTTACAGGTTTCGAAGGATTTTCCCATTATAAAAAAGGGAAATGAAAGCCGAGGGTGACGATCCTCTGGATTTTCATTCATAAAAGGAAGATCATTCCACAGGGTTCGAATCCATGTCTCGTCAATGCTTCATGGGCATTAATGCCTTGTGAGCCCTGTGCAACACTGCACATCAACAAGACACAGTGAGTGAAATCAAAATCAAAGAGTATCAGTGTCAAAGACAAAATACACCAGAATAGAAGATTGAAGACAGACTTGTGGGGATTACGGCTAAGATTGATTATCAAAAGCCTAATCCTCCAACTTAAAACACAGTTAAAATAAAATCGTAAGTGTTTTATCAGATAGAAAGGCCTCCTCTGCCACATATGAGGCAAATTGATTCCTCCTAGCTACCACAAAACCACCTGTGCCTCAAAGCATTCAAACACAGGCCGAAGTTATTGATCAAAATCAGATATTTTCCTCAGCGCAGCCAAACAGTTAATTCTACTAAAAGGAACTTAATGCACAAAATATCAGCAGAGTTATTACAACATGACACAGAGCCTCAAAAGTCAACAAAAGCTCCCACCAAGCTTAATCTTTAATGTAAATCAATTAATACAGATAAACATCTGTAAACTTCTTCATCGAGCCCCTCAAAGGTTGAGAAGTCATTAGTTTGTATTAATTGACCTGGGAGATCTTTTATCAGATCTCACCTCCTCATTCTTCTATAAATACTTCTGTAGAAGATGAGAAATTGTTGGTTGCAGAACTTTGAAATATACTTAAGCTTGAAACTCCTACTTGTAAATAGTGTCCACTGGCTCTTGAAGCTCTGCTTGTGATAGATAAGTTAGTCTAGGAAGTGTAGATGATTGCTAAACTAAAGCATTGGACTTAAAGCTGTAACTAGTTTGAAGCATCAATACAAGTTGATTTATGGGATCCTGGTCTATGTCAACGGTGATGTTATTTCTTATTGTAAATTGTTATTTCATTTCTATTTTCACTTTTTTCATCCTCTCACATAAATAACATCATGCATAGAGTTAGGATTTACTGTATATTAGTACCCTTCTCTGACTGATAAGCTTTATCTTAATGTTTTCTTCCAATTTGTGTTATTTGGGAATGATTTAATTCAGTTAAAGCGTGTGGGAATGCTGGCGTTCCCTCGTCCTACTGTCTTAGCTAATTTTTATTCTTAAATGTTATTTTCAGTATATGTTAAGTAGAGATGAAATAAGGAAGATATGGTGTGCCCTGGTCTTAGTTTTATCCAAAAAGACTGTCTAAAAGTTTCCCTTGGAATGTGCTAAAAGCTGGCTAGTTTCAAAGTACTTATCAGATCTTAGACCATTATTTTTTATCTTTGTGTTTGTCTTGAAAGTTACCAAGTAAAGTAGAGCTAAGAGAGGATTTGTGGTGAGCCCGGCCTATTAGTTTCTTCTCCAATAGTTTCCTTCAAGTTTCACTTTGTTTTAAAATGTTTTCTATTGAAAGTGTATCAAAGGCTGGCTAGTTTCAAAGTACTTACCAGATCCTAGTTTACTTTCATGTCTTTCTTAAGTGTATGTCAAAAGCTGGCTAGTTGCAAAGTACTTACCAGATCTTGGGCTGCTCTTTGTTCTTCATTTGTTTAAATTCCCGCTCTTGTTGTATCATTTCATTCCATAAATCAAACTTTAAAGAGATTCTTAGACATAGATGACTTGCCCCATGGACCACTCTCGCCCCTTGTTGTTTCAATTAAACCCTATTATGACTCCATAGCCCAATGGACTAAAACCAACAATTATCTATCTTTTTGGCCAAAGATTACTTTGATTGCTTGCAACTTCTCACCTTTGAAACTCTTTCCATTTAGGACTTTCCCTCAAACAATAATCATGCTCAACCATCCAAAAACAAAAAAACCCTCGGCCTTCATAACTAGCCTAATATCATTACCCGAACTTCAAAGAAAAATCCAATATTTGCACTTATTGGAAAGATCCCTCTCCGGATTCAGGAGGGCTAGATTCTAGAATCCAAAAGTGGTTGAAAAGATGTTCTCCCTGCGATCGGACTTTTTCCAATCTTGCTGATTACAGGGAGCTAACATTTCTGGTCACCGCTGGGGGTCGAACCCAGAATCTCTGGTTCCCCTTAAAATTTCATACAAACATCGTGAGTTAAAAGAAGCCTTTTCAAGCACTACAAAACACATGGTAATCAGGATGAAACTTGTTTGAATCAGTGAAAAACTAGGTAGACCCTAGGATTCTCATAAGAGTTTATCTAACATTGAAAGATTAGCTGGCTTAGCCATAAGAGTAGAATATATTTGTCTCATAACCGTAGCTAAGTTTTGAAATAGATTAAGGACACTCTTAACAACCGATAAGACTAAAAAATAAATCAGAAAACCTAAAAATATTTCAGATTGGTATTCAATAAACATGGTGGTGGACCATAAATCATTTTACCTCCTTAGGAGCTAAAAAATTCCACTTGGCGACTCCACAATCCTTGACAGACCTTAAGACTCCATTGGGAAGAACCTTTGTCATTATAACATTGTTTAAAGCTCAGTTAGAGGACTGTAGGATTGAAAATTGTGTAAAATAGATTAGTTGACCTCTTAAAGACTGTCATATCTGATTGAACTTTTCTTGTTTAGTTGGGTCTAAAAACACAACATAGTGGCTCCTAGAAAGATTCATACTAGAGCCTACCCTGACCCAAACCCACCTGAGATAGTTGATAACCTGGAAAGTATTCTTAGGAAGTCTCCTAAGATTGAATTTTCAACTGTTTTCAGATCACCCTTGAGAGCTAATTCAGTTCCTGAAAATCTTGCAGCTCTACAAAAATCACAAGTAGATCTAAGAAATCCATTTAGAACCAGGTCTCTCAATGATTTAGATCAGCAAGATTCAGAGTCTTCACTTTCATCTCCTAAAACAAGTGAACATCATGGTAGTAGAGAAACAACACCTCTTGATTCACATTTTCTTTACAATTTAGGTGTCTCTCATCCAAGATCAGCTCAACAATCTAAGGCAGCACTCAGGCAAAAGAGGCAGTGCTGTAGCAAAGGAAGGCAAAAGAGGCACAGCGAAAGCAATAGAGGCAGCAAGAAGAAATTCAAAATGTAACAGTCATAGAAGCATAGTGAAGAACAGTTATCGGAAGATAGAGACAGAGGCAGAGTGACAGAAGCAGAGACAGAGGCAGAGAGCATTTCCAAAATTTCGAGAATCGCACTCTCCAACCGGCGGAGCACATATAACAAATACAAACATTATTCCGGGAATCGCTTCACTCCAGTGGCAAAATATATATAAGCATATATATCAGTTATATACAAGCAGAGTACTTTAACCAAAGGTTATATCAAAAGGAAATGGCTTATAAGGTGGGACCCCTCCCCAATCGCAATCGGAGAAAAGGTTCAACCGACGGAGTTTTGTTATGTGCTCCGATTAAAGGTCGGACCCGATTGAGCTATATACCACAGTTAATTGCTAATCGCATCCGAGTTCCCAATCACATGTCTTTTGTAAAACGCTGCGATTGAAATGGTGGACCCGATCCTGTTATAAGCAGGAGTTAATAGATGCTAATCGCATCCGAGTTCCCAATCACATGTCTTTTGTAAAACGCTGTGATTGAAATGGTGGACCCGATCCTGTTATAAGCAGGAGTTAATAGATGCAAATCGCATCCGTGTTCTGATCGCAATCAGAACTTTTCTATTATGCGCCCCGATTGCATTTGTTTGAAGTTCCGGACCCGATGGGTTTATAAGCCAAGACTGATATATGTTTGAAGTTTCGCCATAACAGTGAATAATCGCAATCGGAAGAGGTTGAGGAGTGATACATCGCATCGGAAAATATCGGTGAGTGAGCCCGAAAGGAGTTCTTATTTGTTTAAAGAGTTTTTATTATATAATGCCGAGAATTGATTTAAGTCTTTTTAAAAGGAAGTTTGTATGTATGCCGAGTGTTGAAATTACTTATATATATATGAAAATGCGCTGTTATATATATATATATATATATATATATATATATAACGTTGTTGCGATAAGCCATGTGGTCTGTAGACCCATGGGCCTCAGCTTAATGGGAGGGCGATTATAAATATAAAATGACTATGATATATGTCCGTTCCGCTTGCGGAATGTTCCACATCAACAAGACACTTGCGCAAGTCAGCAGTCACGTATTTTTTCTAAGAGGCACTGATATAAAAGCATTGTTACACGTATACATCAAATACACTACAGCAGAGGACATAAAAGCATACAGAGCAGAAAAGAGTCAAAACACAGTCACATAAAAGACAAATGCGCAACAAACCAAGAGACAAAATAAGTGAGATGGAATTCACATTGTAATTCGAATGTAAATGTTTTAATTGTTTTTATTGTTTGTGATGCATTGGCAAGTCTCCGAGAGAAAACAAACTCCCACTGTAATGTTAAAATTGACACCTACAGTTATAATTTCTGAGTAAGCTGATAAAAGGAGTGAGAAGGCATAAGGCAAAGAGACATGACTTTCCATTTCGAATTCCAAGCAGAATACAAACAGTCATGTGAGAAAATC
This sequence comes from Pinus albicaulis, assembly GCA_034641835.2. Classification (NCBI taxonomy): domain Eukaryota; kingdom Viridiplantae; phylum Streptophyta; class Pinopsida; order Pinales; family Pinaceae; genus Pinus; species Pinus albicaulis. The sequence goes on along the minus strand of CM076579.1, from coordinate 1,403,239,182 downwards.
TATAAATAATATCATCTTGATATTCAAAAAGAGGAGAGAGTAAATCGAGAGAAGGCAGAATATAGAAGAGTAAGACAGAGAAGATTAAAAAAAAGCTGAACAGAAGGAGAAGCTACAGAACAGGGCTGATATTTGAGGTAAATCAGCAAACTTTCAGTTTGATAAATTGAGGAAGTTGGAGCTTCCATATCAAGTTGCAGCTTGATAGTCGTCAGTTGTAGCTGACTGAGGTTGGAGCCTCCTGTAGGTTGGTGCCTGCAGAAAACTGAAGGGAGTTGGTGCTTCCTTGCAAGTTGTAGCTTGCACAATTGAGGTAGGAGCCTCCTGTAGGTTGGTGCCTGCAGAAAAACAGTGGTGAGAGGGAGTTGGAGCTTGCCTTTGCATCACAACAATAATAAGATGTGGTTTTCTCCCTTTATGGGTTTCCACTTATATCTGGTGTCTCTGTGCATGATATTTATGTATTGATCTGATATGTATCATTTGCTTAATACCCGCTGCTCTCAAATTAAGTCTACTGCTCTATTAAACTAATACTTTCAGATTACATTCTAAGATTACTCTCACATTAAATAGAGTTTGAAATGAAGGTGTAAATAAGTTTATTGAAAAGTTTAAAAGATCAGCAATGTATTAAACTGATTCACCCCCCCCCTCTCAGTTTAATTAGAGATTCAACAATTGGTATCAGAGCCAAGTTCCTTTGTACAAGTCTAACAACTGAAAGGAGATCCTAGGTTCCCAAGATGGCTAGTAAAGAAGGATGCTCAACCAATAAAGCCCCTTTCTTCACCGGTGAAAATTATGCTTTCTGGAAAATCAGAATGAAGACATACATAATGTCACTAGGAGTAGAAGCCTGGGCTGCTGTGCAATTAGGATATGCCCCGAAGTCAACTGATACAGAGAAAGAAGCTAAAGAAAGCTTTGTAGCTAATGCAAAAGCCATGAATGCCATCCTGAATGGATTATGTGAAGCATAGTTTATTAAAGTAATGCACAAAGACACTGCCAAGAAAATATGGGATACTCTTGAAGACATACATGAGGGAGACCAGAAAGTAAAAACTGCCAAACTTCAAATATATAGAGCCCAGTTTGAAAACTTAAAAATGAATGATGATGAAGATGTTGGCAGCTTCTTCTTAAAAGTTGCAGAATTTGTTAACAATATGAAAGCTCTTGGAGAAACCATACCAGAAAGTATAGTTGTGCAAAAGATTCTAAGATCACTCCCATCCAGATTTAATCCCAAGGTATCTGCAATAGAAGAGACAGCGGATTGGGAGACTCTGACCATGAACCGAATACTTGGAAATCTAACAGCCTATGAAATGAGGCTCCCACAGAAGAAGCCAAGTACAAGGGAAGCAGCATTCAAAACAGAAAAGAAGAAAGAAGAAAAGGAAGAAATATGCTCTTGCTCTGATGAAGAAGAGGCTAAATTTGTCAAGAAATTGGATAGAGGCTTAGGTAGATACAAAGGTAAACTTCCCTTTAAATGCTTTAACTGTGGAAGAGTTGGACATTATGCTGCTAAATGTGCTCACAAGAAAGTAAGAAATCAAGCTCAAGAATCAGAGAAAGACACATCAAAGTTCTGGAAGAAAGGAAAGAAATTCAGCAAAAAATCCTTCTATGCTCAGCAAGACAGCAGTGCATCTGAAGACTCAGAAGAACCCTCAAGTGAAGAAGGAACCTCAGAATTTTTATTGATGGCCATAGAAGATCTTGAGGGACTCCTACTAGAAGATGAAGAAGAAGAATGGGAAGTAGACCTTGAGGGGGAGCTAAGAAGTGCTCTGGAGGAGATTGACAGACTCAAACTAAAATGCAGAAAACAAAAAGAGATTCTCCTAAAATGTGTGAAAGAAGAACAAAATTCAGAAGTCTTCATGCAGCTGAAGGTAAAGCTTGAAGAAGCCAAGAAGATAGAAGATATGTTACTTCAGCAAATCAAAGATAAATCTCGAGAACAAGAGAAGCTGGAAGAAGAAATTCTGTGTCTGAGAAAGAAATTAGAAAATGCCCAACAGAAAGTTTCTATATACCCTTCTCAAACAACAAGCTCTATTAAGTTGAATGAAATTTTGGTTGCTCAAAGATCCCCTATGATAAAGACTGGAATAGGCTACGAAGGAGAATCAAGTAAAGGAAAATAAAAGGTTGACAGAGAGATTATTTTTGTAAAAACAAAGAAGGATGAGGAAGTAGCTCAAATAATTCCTACAAAAGAAGAAATCTGCAATAAGAGAGATAGAGAGCAGAAGAAACCTCTAGTAACAAAGAATATAATGAATACTAATATGGCAGAAAAAGAATCATATGCCCCTAAGTATATCAAATTTGGAAGTCATCAGAGGAAATTCTTCCCTCCTATGAAGAATGCCACCTGCTATGTTTGCCACAAGCCAGGACACATTGCTGCATATTGTTATGCAAGGAAGAGTAATTCAGACCTGCAAAAGATGCAAACAGTGAAGAGGCTATCTCAAACAAAAAAATGGAGAAAACAACCTTACATCAGGTATGCAAATAATTTCTATGGTTATTGTTTTTATTGTAAGGAATTTGGCCATAAAATTATTGAATGTAGAAAGTATAGACAAAGACTGATGTTCAATACCTCAAGGAGGTTTATGAGTCAAATAAATTTTGTTCATGCTCACAATTCTACAAAAACTATGATCAAATGTTCAAAAGGGGGCCTCCAGTGGAATAAGAAGGTGAATAACTGTGACCTGGCTCTAACTGCTCAAGATCTGAAAAGCCAGTGGTACTTGGACAGTGGCTGCTCCAAACACATGACTGGAGACAGAAGCAAGTTTATAACTCTTGATGAAAATAAATCTGGCAATGTTATTTTTGGTAATGATAAATCAAGAAATATCAAGGGAAAAGGCTCAGTCAGCATAGATAGTGGCAGAGGAAAAGCCCAAGAGGTACTATTTGTGGATGGACTGAAAGCAAATTTACTGAGTGTCAGTCAGATGTGTGACAAAGGCTGTGAAGTTCTTTTTAGAGCACAAGATTGTGTAGTCAGGTCAAGCACAACAAGAAAGACTCTGCTCAAAGGTGTTCGAACAGAGAACAATGTATACATAGCGAAAGAGGAAGATGAAGCCTGCCATCTTAGAAAACTTGAGGAGTCATGGTTGTGGCATAGGAGATTGGGACATCTCAGCTTTGACCATATCATCAAATTGAGCAAGAAGAAAGCTGTCAAAGACATGCTAGAAATAAAAAGGCCTTCAAGTACTATATGCAAATCTTGTCAATTAGGGAAACAGACTCGCACATCCTTTAAATCTAAAGAGGAGTTGTCAACAAGAAGACCACTCCAGCTTGTGCACATGGACCTGTGTGGACCTGCTAGAATTAGAACACCAAGTGGAGAATCCTATTTCATGCTGATAATAGATGACTTCTCCAGAATGACATGGGTTGCCTTTCTCAAAAATAAATCAGAAGCATTGGAAAAATTTAAGATATTCAGAGCATTAGCAGAAAATCAAACTGGATGCAAGCTGAAAGGTATCAGATCAGACAGAGGAGGAGAATTCACAGATTATGACTTTGCAGACCTATGTAATGAACATGGAATAAAGCAACAATTTACTATTGCAGGGACACCTCAGCAGAATGGAGTAGCAAAGAGACAAAACAGGTCTGTACAACAAATAGCCAGAGCTATGGTGCAAGAGAATAATATTGCTCAAACCTTCTGGGCAAAAGCAGTACACACAGCAGTACATATCCTTAATAAAGCTCACTTAAGGCCAAGCAGTGACAAAACTCCATATGAACTATGGCATGGAAAGCCAGCTTCAATAAAACATTTCAGAGTCTTTGGTAGTAAGTGTTACATAAAGAATAATGATGAAAACCTTGGGAAATTTGATGCAAGAGCAGATGAAGGGATTTTTCTAGGATATGCTTCCAAAAGCAAAGGGTACAGGTGCTACAACAAGATCCTTTGGAAGATAGTTGAAAGTATTGATGTGAGATTTGATGAAGAACTTCCAAACAATACAAGAAATACAGACTGCTGCAGTCCATCAGACAACCATGAAGAGGAAGACAAGAATGATGATGAAACAAGCAAGACAATAGATGATGTAGAGCTGAGCTCGAAAACCCCCTCAAGATACACTCAGAAGAATCATCCTGAAGATCAGATCATAGGAGACAAGAAAGCAGGAGTCCAGACAAGAAGGCAGCTAACAGAACAAACAGAAGAAGTATACATAGCCATGTTATCACAAATAGAGCCAAAGAAGTTTGAAGAAGCCAGCAAGGACAAGTATTGGGTAAAAGAAATGAATGAAGAATTGGACCAAATTGAGAAGAATAATACCTGGGAACTAGTTCCTAGACCAATTGAGAAGAATATCATTGGTTCAAAATGGGTATTCAAAAACAAAATGAATGAGCAAGGACAAGTAATCAAGAAGAAAGCCAAGCTGGTCTGCAAAGGATACTCACAAATTGAAGGACTTGATTATGAAGAAACATTTGCCCCTGTAGCCAGAATGGAAGCTATCAGAATGTTCCTGGATTTTGCATGCTACCAAGACTTCAAGGTATATCAAATGGATGTAAAGTCTGCTTTTCTTAATGGAGATCTAGAAGAAGAAGTGTACATGGAACAACCAGAAGGCTTCTCATTGACAGATAAAGAAGACTATGTGTGCAGACTGAAGAAGGCCCTATATGGACTGAAACAGGCTCCTCGTGCTTGGTACTCAAGACTGGACAAATATTTGCAAAAAAAGGGTTTTAAGAGAGGTGGAGTAGACAACAATCTATACATAAAAGCGCATGAAAATGAACTCCTAATTGTTGTTGTATATGTTGATGACATTATGTTTGGAAGCAACAAAGATGATCTAGCAAAAGGGTTTGCTGATGAGATGAAAACAAAGTTTGAAATGTCTATGATTGGAGAACTCAGTTTCTACTTGGGACTGCAAATTCAGCAAAAGAACACAGGCACATTCATTTCTCAAGAAAAATACTTAAAAGAAATGCTGAAAAAATTCAAAATGGAGGACTTCAAAACAATGGCAACCCCCATGATCACGGGATGCAAGCTGTGTGCTGATGATAGGTCTGCAGATGTAGATCAAAAACTCTACAGATCCATGATAGGAAGCCTGCTGTACTTGACAGCTTCAAGACCAGACATCATGCTAGCAGTAGGACTAGTGGCAAGATATCAAGCAGCACCTAAACAAAACCATCTTCTGGCAGTAAAAAGAATACTCAAATATCTATAAGGAACAACACAATATGGGCTTTGGTATCCTAAAGGCAAGAGCTTCACCTTAACAACGTACACAGATGTAGATTGGGCCAGCTGTGTGGATGACAGGAAGAGTACAAGTGGAGGTGCATTCTATCTAGGAGAAAGTCTGGTGGCATGGCTAAGCAAGAAACAAACATCCATATCTCTGTCTACTGCTGAAGCAGAATATATAGCAGCAGCAGCATGTTGTACACAAGTCATGTGGATGAAGCAAACTCTTCAAGACATGAAGGTAAGCATTAATGAACCTATATTAATCAAATGTGATAATACAAGTGCTATAAGTATATCTAAAAATCCCGTGCTTCATTCAAAAACTAAACATATACCGATCAAGTATCATTTTCTCCAAGAACAAGTGGCTCAGAAGATAGTTAAACTGGACTATGTATCAACGAAAGAACAGATAGCAGATATATTTACCAAACCACTTGCCAAAGAACCATTCGAATACTTGAGAGACAAACTAGGGGTAGTATCTGTAGATACTATTCTCTAATATGAAGAGAAAGTACAGTCTCAGGGGGAGAACAAAATGAAGATATCATTCCAGGGGGAGAACAACCAGCAAGATAAGCATAAAACAAGTCCACAGGATCAGCATTATCAATATTATCAGCATTCAGAAGCAACAAGAACTTTTCAATCGTAAAATGCATCATCTCTGTCTGCAATCTAGCACATATTACAGGCACTACAAATGAAACACAGCATAGTCCAATTTCGGCAGAAGAGAACCTAAACGTAACTCAGAGAAAGGAAATACAACGAGAGAACCCATACGGAGGGATGAGGAGTCATCCTTTGCCATTGATGTCAAAGGGGGAGGAAGAACAAATAGCAAACAGGAAGAGCAAGCAACAAGAGAAAGAGAAAGCAAACAGAGAAAGTGGATTGCCATCAATGCCAAAGGGGGAGACTGTTGGAAATATTGTCATTGATGGCAAAGGAGGCAGCACTCAGGCAAAGGCGGCAACACTCAGGAAAAAGAGGCAGCGCTATAGCAAAGGAAGGAAAAAGAGGCACAGCAAAAGCAATAGAGGCAGCAAGAAGAAAGTCAAAATGTAACAGTCATAGAAGCATAGTGAAGAACCGTTATCGGAAGATAGAGACAGAGGCAGAGTGACAGAAGCAGAGACAGAGGCAGAGAGCAGTTACAAAATTCCGGGAATCGCACTCTGCAACCGGCGGAGCAGAGGCAGAGACAGAGGCAGAGAGCAGTTACAAAATTCCGAGAATCGCTTCACTCCAGCGGCATATAATACAGAACCATATTCCAGGAATCGCACACTCTAATCGGCATTATACAACACGAATCTTATTCCGGGAATCACAGACTCCAGCCGGGCGTTACACATATAATACAGAACCATATTCCGGGAATCACACTCTCCAACCGGCGGAGCACATATAACAAATACAAACATTATTCCGGGAATTGCTTCACTCCAGCGGCAAAATATATATAAGCATATATATCAGTTATATACAAGCGGAGCACTTTAACCAAAGGTTCTATCAAAACGAAATGGCTTATAAGGTGGGACCCCTCCCCAATCGCAATCGGAGAAAAGGTTCAATCGGTGGAGTTTTGTTATGTGCTCCGATTAAAGGCTAGACCCGATTGAGCTATATACCACAGTTAATTCCTAATCGCATCCGAGTTCCCAATCGCATGTCTTTTGTAAAACGCTGCGATTGAAATGGCGGACCCGATCCTATTATAAGCAGGAGTTAATAGATGCTAATCGCATCCGAGTTCCCAATCGCATGTCTTTTGTAAAACACTGCGATTGAAATGGCGGACCCGATCCTGTTATAAGCAGGAGTTAATAGATGCAAATCACATCCGTGTTCTGATCGCAATCGGAACTTTTCTATTATGCGCCCCGATTACATTTGTTTGAAGTTCCGAACCTGATGGGTTTATAAGCCAAGACTGATATATGTTTGAAGTTTTGCCATAACAGTGAATAATCGCAATCGGAAGAGGCTGAGGAGTGACACATAGCACCAGGGAAAAGAAGATTGGCGAGTGAGCCGAAAGGTTCTTATTTGTTTAAAGAGTTTTATTATATAATGCGAGAATTGATTTAAGTCTTTTTAAAAGGAAGTTTGTATGTATGCGAAAGTGTTGAAATTACTTATATATATATATATGAAAAAGTATTGTTATATATATATATATATGAAAAGGCGATGTTATATATATATATATATAACGCTGTTGCGATAAGCCATGTGGTCTGTAGACCCACGGGCCTCAGCTTAATGGGTGGGCGATTATAAATATACAATGACTGTGATATATGTCCGTTCCGCTTGCGGAATGTTCCACATCAACAAGACACTTGCTGCAAGTCAGCAGTCACGTATTTTTTCTAAGAGGCACTGATATAAAAGCACTGTTACACGTATACAGCAAATACACTACAGTAGAGGACAGAAAAGCATACAGAGCAGAAAAGAGTCAAAACATAGTCACAGAAAAGACAAATGCGCAGCAAACCAAGAGACAAAATAAGTGAGCTGGAATTCACATTATAATTCGAATGTAAATGTTTTAATTGTTTTTATTGTTTGTGATGCATTGGCAAGTCTCCGAGAGAAAAAAAACTCCCACTGTAATGTTAAAATTGACACCTACAGTTATAATTTCTGAGTAAGCTGATAAAAGGAGTGAGAAGGCAGAAGGTAAAGAGACATGACTTTCCATTTCGAATTCCAAGCAGAATACAAACAGTCATGTGAAGAAATCTATAAATAATATCATCTTGATATTCAAAAAAAGAGAAAGGGAGAGAGTAAATCGAGAGAAGGCAGAATATAGAAGAATAAGACAGAGAAGATTAATAAAAGCAGAACAGAAGGAGAAGCTACAGAACAGAGCTGATATCTGAGGTAAATCAACAAACTTTTAGTTTGATAAATTGAGGAAGTTGGAGCTTCCCTATCAAGTTGCAGCTTGATAGTCGTCAGTTGTAGCTGACTGAGGTTGGAGCCTCCTGTAGGTTGGTGCCTGCAGAAAATCGAAGGGAGTTGGTGCTTCCTTGCAAGTTGTAGCTTGCAGAATTGAGGTAGGAGCCTCCTGTAGGTTGGTGCCTGCAGAAAAACAGTGGTGAGAGGGAGTTGGAGCTTGCCTTTGCATCACAACAATAATAAGATGTGGTTTTCTCCCTTTAGGGGTTTCCACTTATATCTGGTGTCTCTGTGCATGATATTTATGTATTGATCTGATATGTATCATTTGCTTAATACCTGCTGCTCTCAAATTAAGTCTACTGCTCTATTAAACTAATACTTTTAGATTACATTCTAAGATTACTCTCACATCAAATAGAGTTTGAAATGAAGGTGTAAATAAGTTTATTGAAAAGTTTAAAAGATCAGGAATTTATTAAACTGATTCACCCCCCCCCCCTCTCAGTTTAATTAGAGATTCAACACTCCTGGTCCATCCACATCTGCTCACCCTACATCCACTGTCCAAACCACTCCACTTCAACCCACTTTCTCTCTTGTTAACCCACCTCTTGTAAATCCACCCCCACCACATATCATGGCAGCATGGTATTCTCCCTTAGTCCTACCTGTTCCCTTAGTCAATCTTCCACAGGACTATCAGTCCAAAATTCCATTATATGATGCTAGCAATGCTACAACTGCATCAAAACATGTGGATAAAATGAATGACTACTTTGAAAGAAATGAAATTGATGATGATTCTGTCAAGCTTAGATTATTTTCTCAGATTTTGGGGGGAGAAGTAAGAAAATGGTTTAAAGGCTTAACCCCCCATGGTATAAACGATCTCCAAGCCTTCCATCAGACATTATTAAACAAATGGGAAGTGAAGAAGAATCCTCTCCAAGTCCTCTCTGATTACAAAAACCTCCACAGAAATACTGGGGAAAGCGTACAAGCTTACTGCACTAGATTGAATAGTGTGTATAATGCACTTTCCCAAGATCTAAAACCTCCACAAGGCTCAGCTCTAAACAAGTTTCCTGAAGGGTTTGACCCTGAGATGGCCTATCAGTTGAGAGAAAGAGACCATGAAACTCTTGAAGATATGCAAAAAGGGGCTCTTGCTATGGAAGTTAACTTGATTGAGAAAAGAGCAAGAATGAAGAATGAGAAGAGAGTGTCCTTCAGAGAAGAAACCACACCTTCTACTTCCAGCTCAAATATGGAGAAAATGATGGAGGAGATGATGAAAGAGATGAGCATAATTAAGAGAGCACAAGCAAGTCAAAACCAAAATGCTCCTCAAAATAGAAATCAAAACCAAAATCAGAATTTTACAAGAAATCAACCCCAAAATAGACCAAGGGAAGATGATCAACAGATCACTCCTCCCTTTCACCAAAACTACGTAAGTGAGGTTGAGGAAACAGATGTAATAACAGAGGAAGATGATATCAATATGCTGGGAGTAGATGATGATGACTTTGAGGTTCATTATGATAGAAAACAGGGTCTTTACACACCTTATGATGACAAAGGAGATGATGACGAAAATTATTATTAGGAAATGGAAAACGTCATCATAGAGTCTCAAAGAGAATATGACCTTAGAAGTAAAACTAGTCAACAAACTCCCAACACCAAAAACTCTGACAAAGCTTCACCAAGCAACACTGTAAACAAGCCGAAATTTGTCAAACAGAAGGACAAAATAGTAGCTGTAAATTCTGATAAAGGTAAAGAGAAAGGCACTCAAAAAATTACAAAACAGAGTGCAGACCTTAGCATTACTAACACTTCAGCTAGTACTCCTGTTAAAATTTTTTTGTCAAGTGTAAATAGAGCCAGTCAGAAAACATATTTTGCTGACAGAGTGGCAGCTAATAAGGCTGAGACAAGTACTTCAAAGAATCAAATTCCTTTAAGCCTGGAACAGGAAATTTCCAAAATTAAAATCTCTGTTCCTCTCTCTGAGTTAGCTGCCCAAAATGTATATAGGACCCAAATTTTGAAGGCTTTAAATATAGAAGAGAATAATGATACAGTAAATATTAACGATGACCAGCCAGAGCTTATTTTTGGTCCAAAGATTGAAGGTAAGTTTCAAGAGGGACCTGTTCCTCCCTTTTACGTGAGTTTAAACATTCATGACAAGATTTTGCATAACGCTATGCACGATTCCGGGGCTTCTCATAATTTAATGCCAAAAGCTGTAATGGAGAGCCTAGGTTTAGAAATCACCAGACCTTATAAAGACCTTTACTCATTTGACTCGAGTAGAATAAAATGTTTAGGATTAATTAAAGACCTCTGTGTTAACTTAGCACAGATTCCAGCCAAATGCTTGGTTATGGATATTATTGTCGTTGATGTGCCCCCAAAGTATGGAATGCTATTATCTAGGTCTTGGGGGGCTAAGTTACAAGGGAATATGTAAATGGACATGACCTAAGCAACCATCCCTGTTTTCAACCAAACAAAAAGACTTTATAGGGAGTCCAATATGCAATACATAGTTACAAGCCAGGACAGACCACAAAATTCTCCTATGTATTCTATAAACATAGGCCTAGATTCTTTTATCTTGTTCAACGATGAAGCCTTCAGTGAACAAGTCACTTTAACTGAATTGATGGCCGATAGAGAGGAAGATGAACACAACATAGAAGTGTCAAAATAGTTTTCTGTATTTGAAAACATTAGCAAACCCAACATAGGTCTTGAGCTACAAGTCACACGTCCTTTGCTTTTAAACCTTGATATTCAAGAAAAAAATCCTCAATGCAGTGAAAAATCTGAGGTGTTGAAACAAATTCAACTAAGTGCTGATATTCAAGAACAATCAGGTAGCACGTTAGTTGAAGAGGACAGTAACCAAGATGGAAATGAAAATAGTCCTCTGTGGAGTATGTATTTTGACGGGTCATGCATTAGAAATAACGCTGGTGCAGGTGTTTGGATTTGTAACACTGAGAATAACCACATAGAGAGCATTTCCTGTAAATTAAACTTTCAGTGTTCTAACAACATAGAAAAATATGAATCCCTACTTTTAGGCTTACATTTGTTGAAAAACTTAGGAGCCAAGAGAATTAAAGTTCATGGGGATTCAGAACTAATCATTAGGCAAGTCAATAGGGAGTATAATGCTCATCATCCTAGACTTAGGGCCTATCAAAACGATGTCTTGGACCTTTTAGAAACTTTCGAAGAGTCCCAATTGATTTTTTTCCCAAGAAAAAGAAATAACGCGGCCCACAGTTTAGCCTTTGCAGCTAGAACATGCTTAATGCCATATGAAACCAAAGACTGCACTACTCAGATTAAATTCAGACCAGCCGTTCCTGGTAAAGAAAAATATTGGCAAGTGTTTGACGGGGACAAACAAATAGAAGACTTCATGCAATTCATAAATGAATTCGAACTACACAGTTCGGATTCAGATTATGAAACAGACTGCAACAGTGAAGAAAATTTCCTTGGTGAAGAAGAACTGTCCCCTGAACTTGTTAATATTAATCTACTATCTAGAAAAAATGAAAACAAAACAGAATTGAATGCAGAGTTAGAAACAGAGGAGTTAGAAACTCTGTAGTCTAAAGATTAGAGTTTTCCTAAGGGTCTGGCCCCTTTAGAAGAGTTGTTCGATTTTAACGATGTGGCCAAGAAGCCAAAACTGGAACCTGTAGAGATTGAAGTGGAAGAGTGCAATATAGGCAGTAAACTTAAACCTATGATGATCAAACTGTCTAAGACTTTACCAACTCACATTAAACTCAAATACATAGAGTTGTTTAAAGAATTTTCTGATGTTTTTGTGTGGAGTTATGAAGATATTAAATCCTAGGACACTGAAATAATACAGCACAAAATCCCTCTCAAAGAAAACCAAAAACCATTCAAACAGAAGCTGCGCAGAATAAACCCTGTTTAGCTGCCATTGGTTGAGAAGGAAATCAAGAAAATGTATGAAGCTGGCATTATTGTCCCTATTAGATATTCTGAGTGGGTGTCTAATCTGGTGTTTGTGAGGAAGAAAACGACAGAGATTAGGCTTTGTATAGACTTTAGAGACTTAAACAAAGCTTCATTGAAAGACAACTACCGTTTGCCTAAGATGGATCATATTCTACAAAGGGTGGTAGGGTCTGGAAGAATTTCTTTGCTTGATGGCTATTCAGGGTATAATCAGATCTTAGTTCACCCTGATGATTAGTTAAAGACAACTTTTACTACACCATGTGGCACTTTCATGTATGTGAAAATGCCCTTTGGACTAATGAATGCTCGAGCAAATTTCCAGAGAGCCATGGACATAGCATTCTCGGAAGAGCTGGGCTACTTCATCATTATATACCTTGATGATGTTACTGTGTTTTCAAAGACAGATGAAGAGCACTTAGAACATTTAAGAAAAGTTTTCGAGAAATGCAGAAAGTTTGGAATATCTTTAAACCCTAAGAAGACACTATTTTGTCTTCAAGAAGGTAAATTTCTTGGGCACATTATTTCTAAGGAGGGTATAAAGATAGATCCAAAGAGGATTGAGGCCATATTGCAAATCTCTCATCCTCAAAACATCAAGGAGTTGCAATATTTCATTGGAAAGATTAACTTTTTGAGAAGGTTCATCCCCAACTTGGTTGAGCTCCTTAGGAATATAACAAACATGTTGAAGAAGGAGCAAGGGGTAAAATGGACCTTGGAAGAAAAGAAGTCCTTTGAGCTGGTGAAACAAGCTTTAACTAAAACACCGGTTCTAATAAGTCCCGATTTTTCAAAAGATTTTTATATTTTTTCATTTTCATTAGAACATACAATAGCTGTTGTCCTTCTACAGAAAAATCCACAAGGACAAGAGCAGCCTATTGCTTTCTTTAGCAAGGCATTGAGGGATGCCCCTTTGAAGTATAACATTATGGAAAAACAAGCTTTTTCTTTGGTTAAGGCTTTAAAGGACTTCAGAGTATACATCTTGCACCCACACATCATTGCCTTTGTCCCAAATTTAGTTGTGAAAGACATTCTAACACAGGACCCAGATGGTAAGAGAGGTAAGTGGATTTCTGTTATTCTTGAATATGATTTAGAGATAAAACCCACTAAACTTATCAAAGGCCAAGGTATAGCTAGATTAATGGCTGAATCAAATTTTGAAGTTCTTGATATTAATATGATTAATGCTTTGGATGAACAAGAGGAAATCTCAACTCCCATTGTTGAAGATAATTTTATGATTTCTTCTTGGTATGCTGATATTATTTATGTTTTGCTTAATTTAAATACACCCCCCAGTTTGACAAAAACAAAGGCAAGATTTTTGAAATTGAAAGCTGTAAACTATTGCATTATACATAGATGTATTTATTGGAAAAATGCAAGTGGTATATTGCTTAATTTTTTTCCTGAGTATGATGCAGAGAAGATTAAGCACGAGTTTCATGAAGGAGAGTGTGGAGGTCATTTATACTGGAAGACAACAGCCAAAAAAATCCTGAGGGCTGGTTACTATTGGCCTGCTCTTTTTCTTGATGTACACAAGATGATAATTGCCTGTCATAAATGTCAGCTTTTTGAAGGAAAAAGGAAGCTGCTACCCTTACCTCTGTATCCAATCACTGTTGAAGCTCCATTTCAACAGTGGGGACTTGAATTCATAGGTGAAATCCATCCACCATCTTCTGCTCAGCATAGGTGGATTCTCACTGCCACGGAATACTTCACTAAATGGATAAAAGCCATCCCTTGTAGGCAGGCCAATGATTCTATCATTATAAAATTCATAGAGACTAATATTCTCTCTAGATTTGGCTATCCTACCAAGATCATCATTGATAATGCAACAACATTTGGATCAAAGAAGATGGTTGAGTTCTATCACAAATATCAGATAACCTTGGGGCATTCCACAGCCTATTACCCTCAAGGTAATGGACTTGCAGAATCCTCAAATAAGAGTTTAGTGAACATAATCAAGAAACTGTTGGAGGACAACAAGAAGTCTTGGCACACAAAGCTAGTGCATGCACTTTGGGCTGACATATTAACATTGAAGAAATATATTGGCATGTCACCCTACCAGCTTGTGTATGGCACTGATGCAATTTTTCCTACCAGCCTTGGTGTGCCAGTTATGAAGTTAATTCAAGAGGTTTAGTCTGAAGATAATGACATGATTAGAAGGATAAATCAGACTATTCACCTTCAACAAACCAGAGAGGAGGTTTATAAAAAAGCATTGCAAAAGCAAGACAACATTAAGAAGATTTTTGACAGAAGAGCAAAGACCATCAATTTTAATGTTGGGGACAAAGTTTTAAAGTGGGAATCAAGGAGGGAAGAGAAGGGAAAGCATGGAAAATTTGACAACTTATGGCTTGGCCCTTATCTAATTCATTCAACTGCTGGTAATAATGTTTTTTTCTTACAAAAGTTGAATGGAGCAGAGCTTTTTGGGGGTCCTGTCAATGGTAGGATGCTTAAGCATTACTTCTCTTGATCCATTTCATGTTTTGAAAGCCTTTTTATCTTTTTCCCATTATAAATATCTCATCCACCATTGCATTCAAAGTTAGAAAAACAAAAAATACAAAAACAATAGAAGAAAGAAAAGAGGGCAGATTGTGAAAACAAGAAAGGTACAACCCCATACCAAAAAAGAGAAACAAAATATGAAAGTGTGCAAGATTAAATGCCACTCCTGAAAACACACTTCTAATTAGTCAAAAAACCTAATCTTGACTAATTAGTTTTAAATTGACTACTGATAGGATAGTCAATTTGATTTGCTAAATTGTTTAATCTTGGCTTATCAGTAGGTAGATTAGGCTAGAAATTAAAGGTTCAAACATGCTCAAAATCTGAACCTAAGTTTCCAAAGAGAGATGACTCAAATCTATTTTATTTTCTGAGTCAAAACAAGTGTAAAACTGGTTCTAGCTCAAAATCTGAACCAGATGATAAGGAATGAACAACTCAAACAAAAGTAAGAACAGAGTTGTAAGAAGATGAAGGAAGTGATTTGAAATTTCAGATCTTGAGCCTTCCATTTTAATTTAATTCTCTGTAAAATAATATCTATGTGCAGCTTGTTTTTTATGCCATAGATCAACATCAAGTTAGACTGTTCAATCCTAGCTTGTATGCTTTTAAATTTCTGTTGTAGAATTTAGAGAAATAAAAATCTGTTAGACTGTTTAATCCTAATAGATTAGTAGATTAGGTAGAGAAACATATGGACTCAACTGATTAATCTGAGTTCATGGAGAAATAAGGAGTATAATTAGATTAGTTTTATGCTTTTAAAATAATAAAATGTTATGAAAAGAGTTTTCTAATCCAAGTGCACTCTAATGAAGAAAAAATGTTAGATCAGTAGGATTGAGTAGGTATAAAGCTTGTATTGAGGAATTTCCATTGTTTTTCATGGCTGCAAATGTTTTCAGAGCAAAAGAAGAATATCCAAGTGAAGAAAGGCAGCCCAATGGATGAGGCACTGATTAGCCTCCCAGAGAATGCAAGTCGAAAGTTCTTGATGCCTTCAAGAAGGTACCATCCCCAAGTGGAGCCACTATTTGCCACCTATAAAATTTTTCATATCAAAAGGTGGCCAAAACATTTTTTGGAGCCTTTAAGGAACAAATTTTATTGCTAAAAAGTGTTATCTTTTGAAGACTCTTGAAGACATCATCTCCTTTGTCCAAAATCTTCGTTGCTGTTCCCATTTCAAAGCTCAGAAATTATGCTGATTTCAAAGACAAAATACTGCTGCAAACACCATTTTCCCCTACTTCCACTTCAAAACTAACCTCCATTTTTACCCCTTTTATTCCCATAAACTTCCTATATTTTTCCTTTGTTTCATTTCCCCCTTCATAAATCTCCTTTGCAGAGCTTAAAACTCCTTTTTGAACTCTGTCGAAAACCTCAAATCCTTTTGAAAACCATTGAAAATCCATAAAAAATTCCTTTTTGTATTACAGACTTAAGCCCCCTTGGGCTAAGTCCTAAAACACTTCCCCATTATATGCCCTGGTGCTAGAACCAGGCGCTAAGCCTTTAAAAGCGCTTATCACATCTCAAAATTCGAGTGCAAGAGTCTGTTTCACCAGGCCAAAATTTCGATTGCGATTAGCCCTATGTATTATATCCCCCGATAATATTGTTATTTCATATAACCCGAGTGCCCGCAATCGGGCGCTAAAACATTGTGAAAATTTATTCCCGATGCATATTTTTCTTTGTAAAGTCTAAAAACCCCCTTTTCCAAAGTTTTGGTCTAATCGTGCCCATAATGTGCTTTTTATGTATAAAAATGGGTAGATTGAAAGACCCAGATCAAAATTTTCCGATGCGATTGGGTCCCATATGTATAAAACTCCGCCCTCCGCTTTATTCATATAACTCATGCCCGGGACCAAAGGTTAAAGGTACCAAAGCGCTTAATTGCATTGCAAAATTTGAATGGGTTGATTGAAAAGCCAAAGGCCTGACCTTCTGATGCGATTGGCCCTTTATTATAAAAGCCTCGGGCCTATGGCTCTTCATATAAACCCACGGCCCCGCAGTCGAGCGCCATACATTTCATATATATAAACTTGCCCTAAAGCCTTTGTGTTTCATTAAAATTTGGGTTTTTTCTATATTATAAAGGGTTTCCGCTGGTGTGAGTTTTAAAATGATATTAACTGTTGATCTTGAGCCGATCAAACGGCCCGCGCTACATCGCATCACAATTTTTGTTCAGTGCATTTGTTTCTCCCCTCCGATTGGTGATTCCATGATCAGTCGTCAACCGTTGATCTCCTCCTCCCTTTCCTTTGATCCAATGGCCCTCATTCGCTCCGATCGTTTGCCTTGCCTCTGCTTCAGAACCCTCTGATTCATTTCCCACCATCAATCTGATCTGCAGATCGACGGTCAACGCTTAATCGCATCAGTGCTATGTAAATTCTTCCCCCCGCCAATTGAATGCCTTCGATTGCATCTGGACTGTCCACATATTCTGATCCAACAGCCCAGAATGAAACCTCCCCTCCCGCTTCCTCTTGCGCATATTTTTCAATTCGCGCTCGCTCTCCGCCATTAGATCTAAGGCCCTAGATCTGACGGTCCATACTCCAAGTCGCGAAACTTCAAGCTTGAATGATAATCCAGAAAAATTATGCGATATAAGCTATTTTGGAAATCCACGTGTTAGGTAGGGACGCATATCGAGTTCAAAAAGGAAAAACTGCCTACCTGCCTTTTCTCCGCACGAAAAAAGTTTTTTTGTTCCCCGAAACCACTTTCCCTCTTTTCCTCTGTGCATTGTAGCGCGCGCCCTCCACTGTTGATCTCTGCAGATTAACGGTTCGGATTTATACCTTCGTTACATATTGCCCTCCACCCCTGCCAAGGGATATTAACGTGTGATATCCACCATTGATCTTGTGGGCCGATCTCATTCGACGGCCCACGATCATACCGAACCCCAAACTCTGTTTTCACCATATTTTCTTTCGAAACAAAGGTTTTTAACCTTATTTCATCAAAATTTCGCCATTTCTTATAAAGTGACTCCGTCGCTTTATGTTTTCCCGATTAATCCTGACCGTCAAATCTTCGCAGATCGATGGTTATGACTTAAAACTCCCTCTGCTCTCCTTCTGACCTCCGCAAACATATCTCCACCGTTGGATGATGCCATCCAACGACCACGCTCTCTCCCCACACCCTCTGAAGTAGTTTATCCCACAAATGCAGGATTTCATAATATTTTGTGTATTTTATAGGTTTCGAAGAGTCTTCCCATTATAAAAAAGGGAAATTAAATCCAAGGGTGATGATCCTCTGGATTTTCATTCATAAAAGGGAGATCATTTCACAGGGTTCGAATCCATGTCTCATCAATGCTTCATGGGCATTGATGCCTTGTGAACCCTGCGCAACACTGCACATCAGCAAGACACAGTGAGTGAAATCGCAATCAAAGAGTATCAGTGTCAAAGAAAAAATACACCAGAATTGAAGATTGAAGACAGAATTGTGGGGATTACAGCTAAGATTGATTATCAAAAGCCTAATCCTCCAACTTAAAACACATTTAAAAGAAAATCATAAGTGTTTTATCAGACAGAAAGGCCTCCACCACCACATCTGAGGAAAATTGATTCCTCCGAGCTACCACAAAGCCACTTGTGCGTCAAAGCATTCAAATAGAGGCCGAAGTTATTGAACAAAATTAGATATTTGCCTCAACGCAGCCAAACAGTTAATTCTGCTAAAAGGAACTTAATGCACAAAATATTAGCAGAGTTATTAAAACATGACACAGAGCCTCAAAAGTCAACAAAATCTCCCACCGAGCTTAATCTTTAATGTAAATCAATTAATACAGATAAAAATCTGTAAACTTCTTCATCGAGCCCTTCAAAGGCCGAGAAGTCATTAGTCTGTATTAATTGACCTGGGAGTTATTTTATCAGATCTCACCTCCTCATTCTTCTATAAATACTTCTGTAGAAGATGAGAAATTGTTGGTCGCAGAACTTTGAAATATACTTGAGCTTGAAACTCCTACTTGTAAATAGTGTTCATTGGCTCTTGAAGCTCTGCTTGTGATAGATAAGCTAGTCTGGGAAGTGTAGATGATTGCTAAACTAAAGCATTGGACTTAAAGTTGTAACTGGTTTGAAGCATCAATACAAGCTAATTTATGGGATCCTGGTCTATGTCAATGGTGATGTTATTTCTTATTGTAAATTTTTATTTCATTTCTGTTTTCACTTTGTTCATTCTCTCACATAAAGAACAACGTGCATAGAGTTAGGATTTACTGTATATCAGTACCCTTCTCTGACTAATAAGCTTTATCTTAAAGTTTTCTTCCAATTTGTGTTATTTGGGAATGATTTAATTCAGTTCAAGCGTGTAGGAATGCTGGCGTTCCCTCGTCCTACTGTCTTAGCTAATTGTTATTCTTAAATTTTATTTTCAGTATATGTTAAGTAGAGATGAACTAAGGAAGATATGGTGTGCCCTGGTCCTAGTTTTATCCCAAAAGACTGTCTAAAAGTTTCCCCTGGAATGTGTTAAAAGCTGGCTAGTTTCAAAGTACTTATCAGATCTTAGACCATTCTTTGTTATCTTTGTGTTTGTCTTGAAAGTTACCAAGTAAAGCAGAGCTAGGAGAGGATTTGTGGTGAGCCCGACCCGCTAGTTTCTTCTCCAACAGTTGCCTTCAAGTTTCCCTTTGTTTTAAAATGTTTTCTATTGAAAGTGTATCAAAGGCTGGCTAGTTTCGAAGTACTTACCAAATCCTAGTTTACTTTCATGTCTTTCTTAAGTGTATGTCAAAAGCTAGCTAGTTTCAAGGGACTTACTAGATCTTGGGCTGCTCTTTGTTCTTTATTTGTTTAAATTCCACCTCTTGTTGTATCATTTCATTCCATAAATCAAACTTTAAAGAGATCCTTAGACATAGATTACTTGCCCCATGGACCACTCTTGCCCCTTGTTGTTTCAATTAAACCCTATTATGACTCCATAGTCCAATGGAATAAAACCTGCAATTATCTATCTTTTTGGCCAAATCTTACTCTGATTGCTTGCAAATTCTCACCTTTGAAACTCTTTCCATTTAGGACTTTCCTCAAACAATAATCATGCTCAACCATCCAGAAACAAAACAAACCCTCAGCCTTCATAACTAGCCTAATATTATTACCCGAACTTCAAAGACAAATCCAATCTTTGCACTTATTGGAGAGATCACTCTCCGAATTTAGGAGGGCTAGATCGTAGAATCCCAAAGTGGTTGAAACCATGTTCTCCCTGTGGTCGAACTTTTTCCAATCTTGCTGATTACTGGGAGCTAACAGCCTCTATGATGTCCTCATTCGAATGTAATAGGGATCCTAAGGGGAATTGATTCTGCGCAAGGTTGTGCAGAAGAGGTTCAGTCTGCATGGAGCTAGTTGATAGGCATGAAAAGGATTGCATCGTCGACGTGGTGGAACCAGACGCAGTTGACAGAGTGTAGACAGACTGGGTTTGCACTACTGTAGGTACAATTACTCTCGTAGTTGCAGTTGTCTTGACACTTATGGCAGATGAGAGGAAAACTCAAGTCATAGTTTCGATACATGATGATATGAATCGTATATGGTGTATCGTGTCATCAGCATTTAGTGGGGGAAGAATTTCCATGATGGGAGCTTGCGTGAGTGGGAGGCTATGTCCCTCGTTAGGATAGTCAATTTCTTGTGGGTGGAAATTATGTCTGGTGCAGAGGCACATGAATGTTTCCATTAGCGAGCACGCCTTTGGTTCATGGTTATGGCCGGTGAAAATGGTGCATGGTACCACAATTCCAACTGAGTAGATTGTGTGGGAATCAACATTACTCTTCGTCCCATAGGTGGACACTCGGAAGGGATCAATCGTAGAGTAGGAGGAATTATGCTTCCATTTCTGAGTTTTTGGCTTGGGTACGTCTCACTCTCTTGAGGAGTGTAGACTTAACACCACTCTTTCTGCTCTAAGATTCGGGAGATGATAAAATTTTATTGTGTGATGAAAGTGTGAACAAATTCGGCAATAGATGTGCATGATTTTCTCTTGGTTAGAGAGATGTCTTTGCGGGAGAGGAGACTATGTGAAACTGCATGCGAGGTGCTTTAGTTCTTTGCACTGATTGACCCAGTGGCTGATTAGGTCACATAGTTTGCATGTTATCCTAGGTTGAACCTGGGTCATGCTTGGTTGGTGTGCCTTCCTAGCTTGCCCATTATGCAAACGTGGGCATGTAGTAGATTGCCTAGGAGGGTTCTACCTTCCATATTGGTTGAAAATATCCTCATGTTTCTTCTCTAATATATGTATCATGTAAATTAGAGGACATACTCACGGGATATAGGTACAACACTGCTTATGGTGATTGTCTCAACATACTAGGAAAAACATCCTAGATATGGGGTTCTCGTCATGATCACCTGATGGCGTGACTGAGTACCAGCGACATAGAAATTCTAAGTTAGGGAAAGTGGTGACCACATGATTGGGTGTTTTACACAAAACACATGCTGGTCTTGTCTGCAGAGGGTGGTTGTGGGTAACTAAGGGTTCCTCGATTGGTCATTTTTGAGCTAACCAGAAAGAGGATGGATCTACTCATCACATATTCTTGAGTTGCCGAGCTATTCATGGATTCAGAGTCAGAGCCATCTTCTTGGGAGAGGCGAACTATAGTTGATCACATACAAGCTAGCACTGCATGGAATCTAGGGATATTGTGACAATGGCATAAAGGATGATTGTCACCGCATATTTGACATGAATACTGGATATCTGGGTCTATGCGATATACTACATAGACTGGATACCATCACTGAAACATTTCTAGACATGGGAAATTGGCGATGAAATGATCGCGTTCATCACGAAGTACACAACATTCGATAGGGGGAGAGGGAATGGCTGGGAGTCTTTCAGGCGACTGTCGTTCCTCTTGTAGGTATAGAATGACGCAAGGTTCATCTCTCACTGACTGGATGGAGGGATTCTCTGATAGGATTTCTCAATGGCATGTAAAGTGTCCCTCTATCGCCGGATCTCTGGGCAATGATGGGTATAGTATCCATAATTGCTGCAGATAGCGCATGCGTGATTTTTATGCAATGCCTTTCCTTGAATTTTGGTGCTAGGTTCCTTTTTACAGGAACTTGTTGCCACGATGTCTACCACAGAGCTAAGGAGAAGTGTAATTCGTCTAGATCTGGGCTGATGTGGGTATGGTGGCCTACTACATCACATATGGTGTAGTGTGGTGATTCCTGTGGCATGGTGGGATTCTCCACCTTCTTTATTCTTCTATTGGTTTTCTTAGTCATAACCATCATCTTTGTGATGGGAATTTCCTTCAAAGGGATGTTTGCGAAAGTTTCCTGATCTATTGGGGTCTGCTCAGGTTTGAGGGGGATTAACCCTGTAGAGGTGATGTGCGCAACTCCCATTGTGGCAGGTGGGACTAGGAACCAAACTAGGATTACAAATGATAATTTTGGTAGGACCACCATGGCCATGACCTGCTACGGCACAAAACGAGCTGGGGGGAAGTGGAAAGGATTTTAGGAGGCGTCATAGGCTAGAGAGGCTGCCGTGGCTGAGGACTCGGTGTCATTACCGCTCCTCTCCATGTATTGACTAGCTTTAGTGCTGGATGAGGACATCATGTAAAATGAAGCCTCTGGGACATCAGGTGATGGCTCAGGTATAACAGGGGTGTAATATTCCCAAATGGGGAATGCAACAACACAATGTAGAAAGATAGGAAAATAACACAGATCATCTTTTAAATAGAAAGAGGACAATATGGAGACCTTTCATTTGTTATTACAACAACAAAACATGTGTAAGAAATGGCCCATAAGATGCATAACAAGTAAAGAAAGCCTCCAATGAAATAAATCCATCGAAATGAGGTGCTGCAACGATATATAAAGACTGGAAAAAACCTTACGATGTTATTTTATTGGCTCTGCACAACTGTAGATTACACATTAGATCTAGAGTTGCTATGTGCATAAAAAATTTAGATCTATATTAGATCCATGCACTATACAAGCTCCTCTAAAGAACCCCCTTAGGGTTGTTACAGGTCAAAATACCTCCTCATCAGCTCAGAGGGGAAGACAAATATGGAAGAAGTACAAAGACCTAAATTAAACCTATTTCTGCCAGGGTAACGCCTATATAGAACAGAACAAGAGCGTTATAGTGCAGGCAATCAATACATTGACTGCGTTAGTGGCTAGGGCAACGCTCTGTTTACATCGGAGGGGTGCGTTACCCGTGTTTTAAGTTTGAATTGGGAAAAGAGCGTGGAGAATGATTTGAATCTCCGACTTTCCCTCACAAAGGAGTCAGTTCACAAAGGAAATTGCAGAAGCACCAGTTCATTATTGGTCATTGCCATAGAAGACTGAACTCCAAAAGAGGCAAAAGCATGGAGATCAAAGAAACATCTAAGCTTTTTCCATTCCAAACTAGTGGAAAGAGAAGGGCAACAATGGCCTTCTCCCTCTCCTATAAGAAGGAGCTGAGGGCTCTTAATTGGAGGTCGAAGGATTGCTCAAGGTTCTTGTATACTTGTGGAATAGAGAATAGTGTGACATTGTGAAGGCCAAGAGTCAAAGAGGCTCCCAGAGAGTTTGTTGACTTGGAATTCTTCACTAGAGAGAGAAGATAGATTGGGAGACTGAGGAGGGCTTGGTACAACCGATGGTTGTAATCTTCCTTCTTTCACAATCAATAGAACTGTGTTCGTTTTGTCCATTCAATGCTTAATATTGCCATTATTGCTTGAACAATTATATAGTATGATATGAATGGCTCAGATGTGTATAATCTAGATGTTTATTGTATATTGATTTAATTGATAGGATACTTGTTATATTAGAAATTACGCAGGTGCTTTGACTGATTGCAGATCTCAGATTTGGAGCCAGCGAAGAAGGACTCTTGCTTTGCTGCGCAGCGCTCTCCAAAGGATTCCAAGACTGTCAAAGAGGTAATTCTCTATTGTATTCCTTCAAGTTATTTCAAGCTAATATGAACATGCTCATGCCATCTTTGTGAACAACATAGCTAATCTTACTGTCTGCCTCGGGCACCGGAAAGCCCTGAGAGGGATATTCGAAAACCAACCACCCAAGCAGTTTACCCTATAGCAGAATTGGCGACTCCGCTGGGGAGTTTTCCCCCATAGTTTCCGGACTATTTATTCCTTCCTTTCTTCTCTTCTTCTCTGTTCAAATATCCTTCCGACCATTTTTTGATGCCCAGTAGACATACCAAACGCTTGCAGAGTTCAATCCTGTTCCTGTCTGGCCAACTGAAGAGCTTTTCCCTGGTTAACACGACCTATGCAGGCTATCCAGTGCATTATAATGCGGTCTATGCTTAAATACAGTGCGTTATAACGCCATATTTTCTCACAGACAGAGCGTTACTCAGCCAAAAACCTTGCTGTTCACTGCTGTGACTGTGTTTTAGCTGTAGAGTTTTTTGGCCATCAGTACCTTTCAGCGACTGAATCCCTGTGCTTGTCTGCTAAACTGGCATTGTTATTTGTTTCTCTTATTTAGTTAGCGTGCAAAACATTTACTTTTTAAAAGAGAATTTTTATTTTTATTTTTCTGCATTTAGCTGAGTTGGTTCTGAAATTTTTAGTTCATAGACTGTTAAAAGAGGTAGATAGAAATCCAAATCTTCAAAAGTTGAGCTGTGTTATTTACATGTTGGTGCATGGATGATTGAAAAAGAAACCTCTCCCTGTAGAAACACTCTTCATTGAATTTAATATTTAGAGCATGTTTTGCATGGTTTCTTGAGTTAGAGTCTCACTATACTTCATACGTCCATTCCCCCTCCGCAAGACTAATAAAAAAGTACACAAAAAATAAAGCGACACTAAAATCAATCTAATAACTCTTTTTTGAGCTCACACAAACAATAGTTCAGGCTAGGATCTTGGGTTAGGAAAGTGAGAAAACTACCCAAGATCTCAAAACTTGAAAACTAGAGTCATTAATGAGTGAAATCCTGCTTTACTCACATTATCGGGACCGTTCCTTTACCAGAGCTCAGCGCGAGACAACACTTGGGTGCACTAGAAGGTAGCCCGCCTTCGACTGCATCCTGTGGGTGTGTTATATATTGGGGTTCCCTTCGGGGATGTCAAAACTAGATCGGGGATCTAGGTATTCTGCCCATATAGCACACTGTCCTTGACCGTGGACCCCCCTGATGATGTCTGTGATTTGAGGCATCCTTAGTGGCCATACTTTTAGGGACTTACACAAGGTGACTGGGACGGGCTGTCCTGGTACCTGAAACAGACAGACCCACTCTGTCTTCGGTCTTTAGGAGGGTACTCGTCTTCACGAGAGTGCTTACACCTATCGTCTGAGGTTTGGGCGAAGCTCTGGAGTGACTGTAACTGTACTTTCGACCAACCCTCTCTGTATACTATTGCGATACTAGATTTCATCACCAGTGAACGGTAGTACTCAGATAGGGCACCCTATTCTGGCTGCTTGCTGATTGATTTTAGAAAGTCCTTTTTCTTTTTGTTAAGTGTGTGGTTACTGTCATTTGAGACTTCATAATAGATCACAATTTAATAAAATTTGTTAAAATCAAACCGGTCACCGTGGTGTCCCGTAACCCACACCGTCTGTCTCGACGACAGCAAGGTCTACCTCCTCTCAACCTTGAGGAAGAACTGAACCTTGGTGAACCCGGGCCTTCTATGGAAGAGCAGTCTCCTCTGACTAATCTTGATTATCACATAGACCCTTATCAGCCAAAACTCCCGGAGGACCCTTTCACTGAAGGCATTGTACCTAATTACAATCATCTGCTCACTGATCCATTAGGGCCTGTGATAATCCAAATTACACCACGCCGAGATATGTCTGCAGCACCACCAACATCTATTTCTCCACCGGCATCCACAGGGTCGATACCAATGGCAACCATTCCTGGTTCGCCACCATCCTCCCCGCCGGTGGTTAGTTCTATGCCATTACTGGGCAACCCCAGTAGTCAACATACACCTACCCCCAATCCTATGGTTAACACAACTGTCAGTAGTTTACCGAACCCTTCGGCATCTACTCCTACCGTAACCACGTTGGGGACCACGGTAGCTCCTCCCACGAGCATGACTAATTCGGTACCCTTTAGCAACCCTTTTGGTTGGAACCCTCTGTTGAGTTCAAACCCCCTGGCCACTATACCAGGGGGCAGTGTTATCAATACGTAGGTAGCAGGGAATATTTCTCTTCCTATGCAATCCTTAGGACAAATAGGACAACCCATTGTAAATACTATCCCCTTAAGTGGTTCAAACATAGGTGTAGGATCTATACCGTTGCTAAATTATGCAAGTACTAGTATGCCTTCGGGAAACTCTATTGCATCCATTTGTACTAACCAACCCCAACCTCCATCTGGAGTGGGAGGGCACTTTTATGCTGGGGGCAACCAACCGTTTGCCCCTCAATACACTATGCCCTATGGACAACAACTGTATGTTCCTACTCCTCCACCTATGGGAGGTTTTTATCAAAGTCCCACTTACCCTTCTGGTAACACGTGGATGGGAGGACCCTATGGTCCAAGTAATTAGCCCATACTGCCTTGGTTAGACTCGGGGGAAAATCCACAATTTCTTTTCTTGGCAGCTTTGGACATACCCGACATCCATAAGCTGACGAATGACCCCATCAACCACAACCCACTTTGGCCTCCAATACCGCATAAGATTCCTTCTGATATCCCGAAGTTCGACGGGAAACATGGGGACGACCCGACCGCACACATCACTACCTTCCATTTATGGTCCATATCCAATTCCATGGTAGATGATAGTGTCCGACTTCGACTGTTTCCCCGCACCCTTACAGGCAATGCGCCAAGTGGTACATTGAATTGCCACGCGCCGCCATCAATACGTTTGGCGCTTTAGCGACAGAGTTCTTAAAGAACTTTCAACTACCAATTAGAGTGGAAACCGGCACAGAATTGTTAACATCGCTGCAACAAGACACCGCCACCCACATCTTCGACCATATTCATGAATGGAGACATAGGAGGAGGCTCGTCAAAGCGCCAATACCGAACCATCTCTTGGCCAATTGGTTTTGCAAGTCTCTTTTACCCCACATCTCTAAAGACATTGGCCTTTCTAGTGTGGTGATAGAAGATCAATGTATTCGTCGTGCCCAACACCTAGATTTAATCTATTCACAATCCGGCACGCTTTACAATCTACTCCCCCATGCCCCTGGTAACCCAAACCCTCCGGCTACTCAGAAAACCAGAGCTCATGCTGATGGTCTCGTTGGTGCGATCTCTGGTGTAGCCACCAATCAGTCTCGGGGGCAAACCTCCCAGCCATCCTCGGCTGCCACCACCCCCCATCAAACGACTCCTCTTCCTCCCGCTGAGATAAATTCGGTGCAAATCTCACAAAAACCTAGCGGGAAAAATAAGAAGAACAAGAAGAAAACATCTTCTTCAGAAGAGCAGTCGGATAATCAGAACAACTCTAATCAGAAAAATGCTGCCAGAAATGACAGAGGAAAGGATAAACCCATGAAATTTCCTTGCAAAATCTGTGCGGAGGATCACTTGACATACAAATTTCCTTGGCTGCAAGAATGCACCGATTTTATTACTAACAAGGATTTTGGGCGAACACCTTCCGTTCTTCACAATCCTTTTCCCAATCAACCGCAGCAACATCAACACATGGTTGACAATCCGCCACAACCCCATCAACGGGGCAACGGTGGTTCGTATCCTTCCGGCAAAGGACCATCTTCCATTTATGGCATCGAGAGTGTGGACCTTCAAACTCGCGCCAAGCTTTATGGAAATCCTACCATAGATGCTCAGGAACCTGAAACTAGTTCCAATCCACCGCCGCCCAACGATTTACATATCGAAAGGCCTACTGTTGAACCTATAATTCATCCCCCCAAAGGGACACTTCGACGCACGACTCATAATACCTCTGCACGTGCAGCCCAAAACTACAATATTGTAGAAGATTTGGCGCAGGCACCGTTAGCTATGTCTGCTCTTGAAGTATTACAAACCTGTCCAACACAAAGGAAAGCCTTGCTTTCGGCCATTGGTGGAATAGATCCCCAAGATTCCATGCTAGAAATCTTTGATATGGAAAAGGCTAAACCTCGCCTCTCACATCAACTCGCATTGTAGGTGCAGGTTGTGTCGAAAGGGAGACCAATCCATCGTACTGTCATAGACGAAGGTGCTTCGACCTGCGTTATGTCACAAGCTTGCTGGATCCATTTAGGTTCTCCTACTCTAACCCCGCCATCGAATTCCCTCAAAGCTTTCGATGGCCACACTTTCCTACCAAAAGGATACCTTGCTAGCTTTCCCATCACATTGAGTGGGAAAACGGTAAACATGGATGTTGAAGTCATAGAGCGTCATCTCGACTATAATCTATTGCTCGGTCACAGTTGGTCTTATGCTATGACCGCCATCGTGTCTTCGGTCTTCCAACTCATCCTATTTCCATTGGATGGGAAAATAGTCATGGTCGATCAGCTATCCTTCTGCACCCCTGATTATGCCACTTTACCAAGTAGCTCTATACCCCTAATAGGAGGTGTACTTGACTCTTACGTCAGTATCGGTACCGGTCTTCTGAAGGCATCTTCCCTACTGGGTTGTTTTCCTCTACTGCCGCCACAGATCCCAAACACGGTTGCAATGATATCCACATTTTCAGATGGCTCTATCGACCCATGGATCATCCCGGCACCTTCAGATATTGATTCTTATGGAGATCAGATGCCGCTTTCGCCGGTTGAGTTGGCTTATCAAGCCATTCAAAGCACATCTGAACCCTCCACTGATATGATTTTGACCACAGGTACAAACCTCTCTCCCATAACAGTTCTCTCTAAGGATCTCTTCAATGAATTCTGGCCTACAGACGAAGCTATTCGAGAGATCACGTCATTAGAAGAACGACCTTGGGGTGAGTTTCACCATCGCACTTCAATGATTGATTCGGAGGCGATAAAAACTGAAATCCCGTCTTCTGACCAATCCGAGATAGTTCCCTTCTCTTATACGACCGTTTACACTATCGATTCAGAAGGGAACATGGGTAATATTTCCAAAACACTGCTCATTAATATTTCGGTCAAGACAGGTATCATGGAAAATATTCCGTATTGCTTTTCAAATATCACACCTTTCCAACTAGCTTTCGGCCTGGAGGCAGTACTTCCGATCGAGTGCGAAATCCCATCACTCAAACTTGCCGTTGAACTCCTGCCTGGCACTACCACCACAGAAGAGCGCTTGCTCTCGTTCGATCATTTGGATGAAACTCGTCGAGATGCTACACTAGCACTCGAAGCTCACCAGCGTCGACTTAAATCTCAATACGACAAATCTGTCAAGCCTCATTCTTTCCAAGAGGGCGATCTCGTTCTACTATATGATCAAAAGCATGACCTCTTGGGGGCAGGAACACTCCAACCGTTATGGCTCGATCCCTACATCATTACTAAAGCCCTCTCAAAAGGAGCTTACGAATTACAGGACTGTAATGGAATTCCACTCGAGGAGCCCCGCAACGGGCTCTATCTGAAGAAGTATTTTGCCTAGTTTCGCACTAGGCATATGCTTTGTAATTTTATGTATATAATTTTTGCTTATTTTATTTTGATGCTTCTGGATTATTGTTCTTGGTTTAAGGTGTTTTTCTCATGTAATCTTTTTCTTTCGCACAGATGTCATCACATTCGTTATCATACGTTAGATATGCGGACGGTGCTAGTCGTCACACTAGACACATTGCTTCAGCTGCTTGGGTTCTCTATACTCCAGAGTCAGACCTTCTTGGTTCCCGGGGAATCTTCCTGGGTAACGCCACCAATAACGTTGCCGAGTACATGTCAGTGATCCAACTCCTCACGGAAGTGGCATCTCGTGACATCTCCGATTTAGTGGTCAGGTTAGATTCCCAACTCATCATTATGCAGTTAAACAATTATTACCGGGTCCGCCACCTTGTATTGCTACGTTATTTTTTACGAGTGCGGCTTTTAGAACGTCAATTTCAAACAATCACATTTGAACACATTACTAGAGAATTTAATGCATTAGCCGATTATTTGGAAAATTATGTGTTAGATTGGCATTTATCGCATTTATTGTAAAAGATTTACTCATGAGCACATATATTTTTATCACATAAAAAATACATAAAAATTTAAAAACACAAATCACCAAAAATATATATACATATATATATGTCGTGTCTAGTACATAGTAAACATCAAAAAGAAAAATCTCCCAAAACTTGGGGTGTTTTACAAAATTTGGCTACACTAAGCCATACTCTGACACTAATACATCTACTCCACCAGCTAAGCCTGATGCTCATGATAGCATACAACTGATCTAGCTATCCTCCTCAGAGGGACTAAGTATCTCTCCGGCACACCCACAGTATGCCGCTGCAGACGAACTGGAACCTCCCGCATAGGAAGCGGTGGTATACCCATACTCAGACCCTCCAGGTTCCTGGAGAGTTCATGTAAAATTTGGGTATCATCGTCGTCGCCAGCTTCCGCATCCTCTACTGGTGCACCAGCCCCGGGTAGCTGCAATCCTCGCCGTGCATAACGAGGGGCCCCAATTGGAAAGACAGGTGCCACATCTGTGTCAAGCAAGCAAAAGCTTCATGTCAAAACTAAATTTTCACCCCTTTTTAAACAAATTTTTTTTTACATAAAAATTCAAAAGCTAAAAACACAAAAACTTCTTTGAAAAAACACTAATAATTTTTTCTTACCATCGGGCCCCCACTGGGTGCCAGGGGGCAAGACTAACTCGGGATCGCCTATGAAGTTCATCCCTGCATAGGGATAATCCTCAATCATGATGATCTGAGAGTCCAGCCAATCAAAAAACCCCTCATCGAAACAGTGACGGACGGTAACCTCTCCAGTCCGTGGAAGCAAAGTGGCCCACCGAGCCTTCCTCGGCTCGCGTGGACCCAATGGCGCTGTAGGGATCTTGGGCCTCATCAGTGGTATCTGCTCCAGTATGAAAGAAACAATCATGTACCGTACCCAAACTCCCTTTGAGTACGGGTCTTTCATGCAGTAAGCTCTGCTCGGACCCGATGGACCACACCGTCACACCAGTCAAAAACCTGAGGCTGCATACAATCCAAGGCTAGGAGCATCTGAGCCTTGCTCGCCACATGCTGACTCTTGGCACCTGCCAAGCGAACAATCATCCATAATATAGACCGCAGGGGTGTCAGAGTCACCTGTACAATAGGTATCCGGTTACTCACAGCCTGGGTGCCACGTATGCAGTGCGCATGGATCAAATCAGTAGTGGAACGAGGGTCAGCTCTGGACCCCGTCAAATTGGGCCTTGCCCCACGACATGACAAGCTGGTCAAAAAGTACACATCATCCTTTTCGATGGTGAGCTCATTGCCACCAATCCGAAAGACATGATGCTGTTCATCCCACTGCTGGATCAGCCACCTCAGGAGGTCCTCTTGACCCCTCATCAGCTCTAAACGGGCATACTTGAGCAATCCGCACCTCCGGAGAGCCATTAAGCTCGCTGCATCCATCACCATCTCTCGTTCTTCCAGCTCATGCTCTCTCTCTCGCCAGATAATCATCATTAACAGCTGAACACCTGCAAATGCAACATTTTCAACCGATTAAAACTTGCTTGGACCACTTCAAAAATGGAAAAATTGAGTTGTTAGAAAGCACGATGCACCTAACGCGGGCAGTAGTACAAAACAGAGCGTTCTAATGCGCAAGCCCTTCATGGGTTGTGCGTTTAACGCAGCTATCATACTCCTGACCCACGTTAGGTGCAAATGTTTTTCTAGGGCCTCAAAATTTCCTAAATTTGAACCAGCAAAAACTAAGTTTTCGCGGAATAGAAAACTGTTGCCCGGATTGACCGTAATCGTCAGTTGAAATTTTCACCCCTTTTCCACTCCAGAGCTTCTTCATAGCACTCAAAACAGTGAAAATGAAAGTCTTCTGGCCTTCTTATAGCAAATTTTGGGGCATGACTCTCTTAAGTCAGTCGGAAAAGTCGTGATTTCTTGCTGTACACATGTCGCAACTCTCGAGATTTGGTACTAATGTTCTAATAAGGGATCAAGATTTATGAGCAGACATACTCATGTTTTATCGAGCATTCTTTTTACGATATTTTTCTTGCTCGTTAATCCGAAAAGCCTCGAGTTCTCTTCTTCGGACTCGTTAAACTTATACGAAGTTGGCATTGAGCGTTCTTTTTTTTGGTCTTTTCTTGCTCGTTAATCCAAAAAACCTAGAGTTTTTTTCTTCAGACTCATTAAAACTATGGAGAAGTATTGAGCATTCTTTTTAGGAATCTTTTTCTCACTCGTAAAACCGAAAAAATCCCGAGTCACCTTTGTCAGGCTCGTTAAAATATTGAGACAGAGAACAAGGAGCCATTCTTTTCCTCTTTTTTCAAAGCTCTTTAAACAGAAAAAGTATCGAGTTTTCTCCGCGTGACTCGTTAAAATTTCATGGAGGTACCGAGTTTTTCTTTGTTGGACTTGTTCAAATTTCGCAAAGAATATTGAGTTTACTTCGTCTCCTCTTACTCATAACAAAATGAGGTAGACGCCCATTGAACATAGATTTCTCACTTTTTCGGACTCGATGGACTAACTTACGGAAAATGAACTATTTCGGGCTTACTATTATCCCTTTGCCGTGCCCGGTTATCAAGACATGACAAAGGTACCCCAATGGAGTCGTCTTTTACGACATTTTTCAGACTCTCTAAACATGAAAAATTCACCGAGTTTACTCGTCTGGACTCGTTAAACCTAATCAGACAGGAAATGGAGTTGTCTTTTATGACATTTTTCAGACTCTCTAAACATGAAAAATTCACCGAGTTTGCTCATTTGGACTCGTTAAATCTAATCAGATGGGGCACAGAGTTGTCTTTCCTGACATTTTTCAGACTCTCTAAACATGAAAAATTCACCGAGTTTACTCGTCTGGACTCGTTAAACTTAATCAGACGGGGAAAAAATTTGGAAAAAATGGATACTACCTCTGTTACATTTCCAAAAAAGGTCGATTTGGCAGCAAAATTCTTGAACATGGCACTTCCCAGAAAACTCTTTCGTAGTTAGTCGAACCCTACCATCTATGAGTATTAGCCTTCAAATCCCAGTGTCCCTGCACCGGTAAAATCCTAACACACTCTTTGGTGTTCAAACACGCTTCAGCTGCCTAGTACCCTGCTAGAGTGCCTTCTATTGTTCAAGCAGATCTCGCTATCTACTGCTCCTGTTATCAACCAAACCGTTCATTATGCCAGAAATTATTTGTCGTCTGACGTTCCCATTTACTCTTCCTTATCTCAAATCATAAAAAAAATCAGTTGGTTTCAATTTCGTGTTGACTGATGTAGGACGCCTCAGTGCCTACCTTTCGATAGATCACTTCCTATCGACTTCAACATCTTATCTAGGAAGTTGATCTAGAAACCCATCAGTACCCGGATACTTGAAGACATCAGTGGCAGGTAGTCTTGCGTTTGATCAAGGGTCTTCATCATTGGCTCTTGGTCGAATTATTCTACGAGTGTTTGACTTCAACTCCTTTTATTCACACTCGCTAGATTGTACTGGGAATCTTAGGGACCATCATCATTATCGGTGGCCACCTTCGTGTCTGTTAACAGTTTTCATTATCGACTGGTAATCAGACGATTTCTCACATGTTCGACGACAACTCCTTCATTCACATGTTGAGAAATATGCAGTTTAAGTGAATCGGCGGTCAAGACCTTGGGGCTAAAGGCTACACCATTAAAGTTGTGTTCCCTTCCCCAAGCTGCGATATTGTTTATGGAGACAGCTTCTTCAGCCTGATCCTGTTATGACAGACACCTCCACATTGTGCCTATTGGTGGACAGATTCTTCATATCTCTATTCTAGAGAAATCATGTTGTTTAAGCTACTAAGCATGGGACATGCCCGACTCTAGGAAAATACTATATTTTCTGACATATGTTGTTGTTTCAGGTTTTCCTCAGTCTTTCAATCTCTCTCTATCTCTACAAATTATAAATTATTTCGGCCATCGTCTTCGTCTCTGACCTCACACTTTAGGGGGCATCTGTTACAGGTCAAAATACCTCCTCATCAACTCAGAGGGGAAGACAAATATGGAAGAAGTACAAAGACCTAAATTAAACCTATTTATGCCAGGTTAACGCATATATAGAACAGAACAAGAGCGTTATAACGCAGGCAATTAGTACATTGGCCGCGTTAGTGGCTAGGGAAACGCTCTATTTACACTGGAGGGAATCGTTACCCATGTTTTAAGTTTGAATTGGGAAAAGAGCGCGGAGAATGATTTGAATCTCCAACTTTCCCTCACAAAGGAGTCAGTTCACAAAGGAAACTGCAGAAGCACCAGTTCATTATTGGTCATTGCCATAGAAGACTGAACTCCAAAAGAGGAAAAAGCATGGAGATCAAAGAAACATCTAAGATTTTTCCATTCCAAACTAGTGGAAAGAGAAGGGAAACAATGGCCTTCTCCCTCTCCTATAAGAAGGAGCTGAAGGCTCTTAATTGAAGGTCGAAGGATTGCTCAAGGTTCTTGTATACTTGTGGAATAGAGAATAGTGTGACATTGTGAAGGCCAAGAGTCAAAGAGGCTCCCAGAGAGTTTGTTGACTTGGACTTCTTCACTAGAGAGAGAAGAGAGATTGGGAGACTGAGGAGGGCTTGGTACAACCGATGGTTGTAATCCTCCTTCTTTCAAAATCAATAGAACTGTGTTCGTTTTGTCCATTCAATGCTTAATATTGTCATTATTTCTTGAACAGTTATATAGTATGATATGAGTGGCTCAGATGTGTATAATCTAGATGTTTATTGTATATTGATTTAATTGATAGGATACTTGTTATATTAGAAATTACGCGGGTGCTTTGACTGATT
Organism: Pinus albicaulis; assembly: GCA_034641835.2. NCBI lineage: Eukaryota > Viridiplantae > Streptophyta > Pinopsida > Pinales > Pinaceae > Pinus > Pinus albicaulis. Next base: position 1,403,204,316 of record CM076579.1, on the reverse strand, counting down.
GCAGGTCTCAGATTTGGAGCCGGTGAAGAAGGACTCTTGCTTCGCTGCGCAGCGCTCTCCAAAGGATTCCAAGACTGTCAAAGAGGTAATTCTCTATTGTATTCCTTCAAGTTATTTCAAGCTAATATGAACATGCTCATGCCATCTTTGTGAACAACATAGCTAATCTTACTGTCTGCCTCGGGCACCGGAAAGCCCTGAGAGGGATATTCGAAAACCAACCACCCAAGCATTTTAACCTATAGCAAGGGTTTTTAGCAAAACACCAAGTACAAGATATAGATCTGAGATCTAAGATCACAGATACCGAAATATTTAGAGAAATTTTGGCTGAACTGATATAGGAAATAGAATAGCCTCCTCTAATAGATCTCCAAAGTGAAGGGCAAATTCCCAACACTTAGAAAATCACCTCTCCAATGCTGTGCTGAACCACCCTGCAACTGCACCTACAGAATAATGTAGATCTGAATCTATACTGCACTGTAGGGATCAAAACATGGTTGGCTTGATGCCAAGATCTGAAAATGAGGCTCAGTGCCTTCAATACTGTCCTCCCAATGAAGTAGAAACCTCCTCCATTGAAAAGGAGCACTGAAATGGCCTAGATTTGAACGATCTAGTCTCCACTTGCTGTAGCATGCAAAAACAACCAAACCATCAACAAGATCTGCACTGTAGTTAAAAGAAGAAGCTTGGCCCTAAGCCAGATAGTGGACAATGCAATACAAACTCTCCCAAGAGCTACTCAATGGGAAGAGGTGGGATTCTTGACCAGGAACACCCAATGCTAAACAACATTCAATCTCAGCTAAATAGCATGAGAAATATATATGTATAAATGGACCATATATTTAGAAAATACGATAAACATCAACAACCTTCTAATGCTATCATCCCCTTCCTTTTATAATTTAAGAGCTTGCAAACCCTAAACCACTTCCAATGAGATCACTTCTTTCAAACAAAGCATCTCCATCTAAAACTGCGCTGTACCTCATTGATGGCCACTCCTACATGACAATGCTGTAGATTTGGTCAAGGTTGACCCAGTCAAAATGTTCCAGCCCCTTTCACACCTAAGGGTGCTTGATTTAACAACCAAGATTTAGCCTTTTCATATTTGGCATTTATTTATTCATTTTTAAGGAGTATTATGGACCTCCTTTGTTGTGTTATTCTTTAAACAAAGTAATAAAACAAAATTGAATATTCCAATTAGCTCATGGATAATTAGAAATATTACAGTCCTCCCTTCCCAAATGTTGCTTGTCCTCAAGCAACTAACAAGGTGAGTGTTGCAAATATTCTCCTCCTTCATTGGTGACACCAACATGTGATAAGATTTCTCCATAAGCCAAGTGTTCACCAATCCACCCCTCTATGAATTGCTCCTCCAAAATTCTCATTAGATGTAAATAATCCATCCCATAAGGAGACAGTAGTTCAAATGAAACAAACATGGTTTTCCCAATGTTCTCCTTCAAACATGTAGCATAAGATACATGGAGAATCTCCATCCCATAGGGCACATACATACCTCCCAGACTCCCTCCATACATTCCCATAAAAAGTATAAGTATATCATGAATGTATGGGATCAAAACTACATACATACAAACATAAATTTGTGCATATGGAGGTGGGTCATAGTCGCACATGTGGAACTAGCACAGTGCATCTCTTGACTGCATCAAATCATGATGTGGTAAGTGGTTTCCACACCACTTACTTGCTGCCCAAGTCATCTCACCATGGCTGAAAGCGTGAGATATGTTTGGTGCTTTAGGAATGCACCCATCATGAAACAAAATCTCCCTTTGTCCTCCAAGGGAGTGGCCATGTTCATAAATTTTTGTGGCCCAAAGTTGGCCATGAAGTTTATAAGGTAAACTACTCCTTCTTGGAGTTATGGCTTGCATATACATGGTGAAATAATGCAAACAATAATCAAATGAAACATTATTTACATGAGCATATTCTTCACCAACATTCCTCAAACGAATGGAGTGGTGCATAGATCTATCCCCTCTCTCAAAAAGAGAAAGAGATGGCTGAATTAACTCCTTTATAGAGTCATGTTGCTGCCCCATCTCCACATGGTACATGCATCTTTGAAAATGCTGATATAGTTCTCCTTCAAAGCTTTTCCAAGTGTAGATTATCATGATGATGTTGTAGAATCTCATGGAATATGTGTGGATGAAACAAAAATCTTCATAGGCCCTTTGTAGCAACTTCTCCTTGAGCTTGGAGGCTCTAGATAAGAAGATCCTTCCATGATAATAGATGAATCCTTCTTGGACTGAATATCCCTCTTCATGTAGCTGGTCATCAAGTATCATGCATGTGTGAATATCCTTGGAGTAATCCACTAACAGTTGGGATTTCTAATATGGATCAATCTCCCATAGTGACAGTGCCGATGATTTATCAAAAGAAGTGTTTGTCATATGGCTACTCTTCTCCTTGACATATCCCATGAAAAAAGTATATGTTGGAAGGTCATTCCTTCCATTCTCCTCCTCCTTGACATCTCCCATACCAAAGGTATATGATGGAAGGTTGCTATCCCCTCCTTGCTTCCCTTGTATATGCACATGCTTAAAAGAAGATGGAAGTTCTTGGAAGTTAGTCTCCCATGGGAGGCTATCATATATCCAAAACCTCCTTGGCCTTGCCAAAGTATGCATGTGTGGCCACCATCTTCTATCATGTATGGAAGATTTATCTCCAAGTGAGATCATCTTCTGAGTCTCCATAGCCAAGGAATGCCTTCCTTGCCCCATGATGGTGTCATTCTCCAACCTTGCAACATTTTCTCTCAGCACAATATGAGGTGAGAGAGTGGGTATTGGTGATAGTGGAAGAGTATCTCCCCCCTTCTTGAGCTTACCCATGCCTCTCAGCGCTGTATTTTGGTCTTCTAATACTCCCATCCTTCCTGGATCTATGAAAGGAGCATTAAGATGTGAGAAATCTCTCACCAAATTTGAATAAGGTGGTCTCCCAGGGGGTTTACCATAAGATAATGATGTCTCGTGGAACATCCTCAGGTGCATGATAGATGGGATCATCATATGCCTGCTTCCATAGTGAAAATTCAACTCTGTTTCATGTGTGGAAGTGTTATGATAGTTGGGTATCACTCTTAATGATGCAAGAGTACCTTGGATTGGAGCAATGGCTCCCTCCTCACCTCTAGGTGGTGGTGGATCATCTCCTGTTATTCCAACACTGTAACCCTTTTTTTTTCTTCTTCTTCTTCCTCCTCATCATTTGAGAATACCTCTATGTAATGTGCCTTTCCTGTTGCACATCTATGCCCATGTGCCCAAGCTTCTTGGCAAGTGAAGCAAAGCTTCCTTCTTCTTAGATCTCTCCGGACATCATCATCAAGAGGTTTCTTGTATGAGCTCTCCTTTGAAGGAGTAGACTTCTCTTCTTTTCCCTTTGATGGAAAATAGGGCTTACGCTGAAATGTTTCCTTTGCTTTTGGCAAGGAATATTGAATATCTCTAGCCATTTCAATGGCATCTTGTAGGGTAGTGGGCTTGGTAGATTTAACCAACCCATTAAGAGGTTCATCTAACCCATCAATGAACATATACACCCTTCTTGCTACAGATAAATCAGGAACCATAATAGAATGTTTCAAAAACTCAGAAATGTAAGTTTCTGGATTACCTAATTTTTTAAGCTTTGCAAGCATCATAAATGGTGCTTCAGGATCTCTTCTATCAAACCTTTCCACTAGCCTTCTAGTGAACTCTAGATATATAGTCACATTGGCATGACCCAATGTCGAAAAGCCATGGAACCACCAATCATGTGCTTCAACCTCAAGGTGCAGCACTGCAATCTTAATGGCTTCCATTTCTAGAACCCTATTCAACTGAAAGTAGATGTCAAGTTTTTCTACCCAAGATTTGGCAGAACACTTGGATGAACCACCAAAATTGGGTAAAAAGAAACTTCCCATAGTGTGGTGTCGATCATGATTACGAATGAATCCACCACCTCTATGATGCTGCCTTGGTCTTCTATTTTCCTTTATTTGACAAAACTCCTGAAAACTCAAGTGATATTTGAATCTATGATTTTGAGACTCATATTCATCAAAATAGTCTTCAAGGGATTCATGCTCTTGAAACCCTTCATTTCCCACAACAAAAATGTAGGCATGGTAGAGTGTTGGGAAACTTGTGGCTGATGCACTGGTTAATCATTTCAGTGATTAGACATGCCAGAGCCTTCTCCATGATGAAATCCTTTATGGGATTCCTTGAATCTGTCCATTCTCATGTCATTGATCTCTCTAGCTAGGTCTTGCATGGGTCTAAGAAGGATCTTAGGATAGTCCTTCTCTTCATATTCACCTCCATATAAAGGGGTTTTACCCTTGTTTTCTTGATCATTTGTATAATAAAAATTTCTATGTATTCTCTTTTGATACCTCTTTTCTCTGTCAGTAAGAGGATCTCCTTCTTCATAAGACATATTGGCTTTTAGAATGCACAGGCTGTGCCAAGATGATTATTTGATACCACTGTAATATCCCCAAATGGGGAATGCAACAATACAACGTAGAAATATAGGAAAATAATGCAGATCATATTTTATATAGCAATAGGCCAATATGAAGAAATTTCATTTGTTATTACAGTAGCAAAACATGTGTAAGAAATGGCCCATAAGATGCATAACAAGTAAAGAAAGCTTCCAATGCAAGAAATCCCTCAAAATGAGGTGCTGCAACCATATATAAAGATTGGAAAAAGCCTTACAATGTTATTTTATTAGCTCTACACAGCTATAGATTACACATCATATCTAGAGTTGCTATGTGCATAAAAAATTAGATCTGTATCAGATCCATGCACTATACAAGCTCCTCTAAAGAACCCCCTTGGGGTTTTCAACAAAACATCAAGTACAAGATATATATCTGAGATCTAAGACTGCAGATCTAATGAAATATTCAGATTTGGAAAGTGTGGCTGAACTGATATAGGAAATATAATAGCCTCCTCCAATAGATTTCCAAAGTGAAGGGTAGATCCCCAACACTTAGAAAATCACCTCTCCAATGGTGTGTTGAACCACCCTGCAACTGCACCTACAGGAATAACACATATCTGAATCTATACTGTGTTGTAGGGATCAAAAAATGGTTGGCCTGATGCCAAGATCTGAAAATGAGGCTCAATGCCTTCAATATTTCCCCCCCAATGAAGTAGAAACCTCCTCCACTGAAAAGGAGCACTGAAATGGCCTAGATCTGAAAGATCTAGTCTCCACTTGCTGCAGCTTGCAAAAACAACCAAACCCTCAACATGATCTGCGCTATAGTTGAAAGAAGAGGCTTGGCCCTAAGCCAAATAGTGGACAATGCAATACAAACTCTCCCAAGAGCTACTCAATGAAAAAAGAGGTGGGATTCCCGATCAGGAACACCCAATGCTAAACAACATTCAATCTCAACTAAACAACAAGAGAAAGATATATGTCTAAATAGACCATATATTTAGAAAATATGATAAACATCAACAAAATTCTAATGCTACCATCCCCTTCCTTTTATAAGTTAATAGGTTGCAAAACCTAGACCACTTCCAATGAGATCACTTCTTTCACACAAGGCATATCCATCTAAAACTGCGTTGCACCTCATTGATGGCCACTCCTCCATGACAGTGCTGTAGATTTGGTCAAAGTTGACCTAATCAAAATGTTCCAGCCCCTTTCACACCTAAGGATGCTTGGTTTAACAACCAAGATTTAGCCTTTTCATATTTGGCATTGATTTATTCATTATTAAGGAGTACTATGGACCTCCTTTTCTCTTTTATTCTTTAAACAAAGTAATAATTTTTTTTTTGAATATTCCAATTAGCTCATGGCTAATTGGGAATATTACAAGGGGGATCTCCTAGGAATGACCCTAGGATGGACGAAGATTTGAACTAGCTGGGGCCATATTCTTGGTACCATGTAAGCATCTCAGAAGATGTGTCTACATAGGGTAAAATGACATCGGTATTTTTTAGGGGCCGCGTTTTTCTGTGCGTCATTTGGTCAACAATAATGATGCGGTCCTCATGGGGGAACATCATAGTTCGGAAGACTGAGTAGGCTATGAATAACATGGCATACATATAATGCCGTCCGAGGAGTATGTTGTAATACCATTGAGTATCCAAGAATTCTATGTATATAAGTACCATCCTTTCGGCTAAGCAGACTAGGATGTTTTGGTAGAGGCCGACGAGAGCTGAAGGGTGTCCATCGTATGCTATAAGTGTGATTTCTGATGGCTTTAGTTCGGGAGACCCTAACTTCTGCCCGATTTTCTTTGACATGATGCATGTGGATGCACCCTCATCAATGATACATCGGTGGATGGTGATGTTTTGAACCGACACCGGTATCTGAAAGGAGACCATAGAGGGAAGCCTAGGGGTGGCTTTATCTAAATCAAAAGCCATCAGGCGTGAATCAGCAGGGTCGATGGTGCCTAATGTAGAAAGTAAGGCTTTCTGTTGCTTTGGGCGTGATTGTAATACCTCCAAAGCTGACATGGCGACCGGAGTTTGAGCTAGATCATCCACAATGATATAGTTATGGGCCGCTTTGGAATGGTTTCCTGCCTGCCTAGTTGGTCCCTTACCCATTTTTGGAAAATATTCAATAGGCATCTTTGATATGGTCAAAGGTGCTATTGGTGCACTTGTACTAGCCCCTGATGAATTGGTGTCTGGTGGGGTATCATAATTTCACTTCCGTGTCTGAAAAAACATTTCTTTGCTAGTCATGTAGATTTCATGGCTATTCTTTCCGGAATCGTGAGGAATTTTTTGTTGTTGTTGAGTGCTAACTATCCCTTGATGGGGGAAAGGTTCTTGCATGACTGCGGTCTGCTGTGAGGATCCCCCTTGCCCACGGTTACCTTGAAACTTCTTCAGCTCAGGGAGGTTGGGAAAGTGGTGAGTGTAATGGCTGTACTCACCACAGATTGAAAAAGAGTGGTTTGTTTAAAGATTCGCCCTCTTGTTCTGCCTTTGGGGGTTGCTTGGCTCCTGGTTTTGATTTCGGTTGGAGTTACCTCCAACTTAAGATCGTGGAGGGCGTTGTTGATTGCTGCCCCCCTGTCTAGGATTTCCTTTGGGCTTGTTTTTTCCTTTTTTCTTAGCTGCATTAGGAGGATAATTTGGATTCTCCTGATTATCTGGTTGGCGCGGTTGGGCTTGGGAAGGTTGCACAAAGTTCACCTGTGCATTATTCTGCATGGGTGGATTTTGTGCTGGAGACTGGGAATATTGCGGTCCTTGTCCCTGGTTTATGAATGGTTGTTTGGGGGGAGATCTTCTGTCAGCATGTCTAGCTACGTACTGGGTCCCTTAAGCCGAAGGATATGGACCTCTCTACTGATGGTGGCATGATGACACCGTACTAGTCATGTTTTGCGAAGGTGCATGATGACTCTAATAGCTGGGTTGCGGTACGTTCTGGGTAGAATAATATGCGTAATCAGGATATGGAACACTGCTATTTAGGTGATTTTGGGTCAATGACCCAATCAAACGATCTGCGGATTTCGACGCGCCTGGAAATTCTTTGTAAGTTTACAGGCATGGGGCGTTAGGCAGGATATTGTAAATATATCCTAACTGCGTATAAATCAGCTCGGGCTCTTGGGCCTTACTGATGGCATCCTCTTCGAATATGGGCTTTTGTTGTGCCACATCCTTTGAAATATCTACGGTGAAATTTTTCAGGAACAGGTCTAACAAAACTCGATCGTCGAGTTTTGCTTTGCACAAACTACGACGTCGCCGCCATTCATGCAGATGGTTCGAGATATGAACGACGAGTGTTTGCCTAAAGTGGGTCAGTAATTCCATTCCAGAATCGTGGTGGATGGGTAACTAAAAATAGGTCAAGAATACAGTAGCGAGAGTGCTAAAGGTTCCATGTGTAGCAAATGGATGCTCCGCATACCATTTCACAGCTATTCTAGTTAGGCTGCATTGAAATAGTCTCAGTCGAATAGTATCGTCAACGACGTTGTTCGACGAACACCACAGGTGGAAAGTCATAACATGATTTCTGGGGTCTTCTGCTTGCTTCCCTTCGAACTTTGGAATGTCCAAAGGGAGCTTCGTGGGAATGGGTGGCCATGTAGTGTTGTGTGTAATGGGTCATTTGTCAACTTGGTTAAATATGGTAAATTTAACAAAGCTAATAAAGGTGATTGTTTGTTGTTAGCCATTGCACCTTGTGAAAACATAGTGTTCTAGTTAGGTATAGGGTTTTTTTGCGACGTACCCTGTTGTGAGTTCACTTGGCTTCTCGAATGGGTAGCACTCCTCTATCCCCTGAGGGTTATGGGAGGAGTGGGATGCAGTGACCCTATGGGGGAGTTCACCGGTGTGGCGTTCGATGACCGATGAGGGTTCCCAACTAATGACGCCCCAATAAAGGATGAACCGATAAGGTTGGCAGTGTTCCGTCTTTGACGCCTAAATGGAAAAAGACTTGGAACACCTCTTGGTAATGGGGGGAGGTAAAAAAGACGTCTAGATCGACAAGGTCCTGTTGGGTTCGTTCTAGCGTTGAATAGGTATGTATTTGGAAATATTTGTGAGGATAGAGATTATAATCAAAGAAAAAATCTGATCGCATACATAGAACAAAGCAAAAATAAAAGATATATTTTCCCTTTATATTAATCCTATGTGACTAGTCAATCAAAAAATATGGTTTTTTGTTGTTTTTGCATATGATACTCAAATCCTAGAAGACCTAATTGTCCTCACATGCTAAAATGTAACTGGGCCTTGAGAATATATCTTGTGAATGTTGGCACAACTTTCTGAAAAAACTGGTGAGGCCCCCAGTCAGTCGAAAAAAATCGACCAAGGTAAGGGTAGAGGATCTAGTTTTGCCTACACCGTCACCTATAGGGAAGGATGCCCAAGTTTTGGCCACTAAGTACCATCGTATCACGTGAGTGTTAGAGTCTTAAGATTATTGGTAGTTTAGCTACCAATACCGAGTATTAGATGGGTCAGGTAGCCACGAATAATACTGCACGCAATTGGCCTAAGCTTAACCCCGTCTGAATCGAGTCTTTGTTGTGCTTAGGTTTTATTTTCCGTGGGCAGATAGAAGGATTTAAAAGTTACCTAAAAGGTCAAATTATATGTTTTAAGATGTAAACTAACCAAGGAAGCTTATTAGATGCCTACCCCCTTGGTCCTAACTTAAACTATAAATTATCTTGTGGCCCATGTGGGGAGAGTTTAATGGGTTTAGTTAAGTTAGTTTTAGGTGGCTTTGATTCACTTAAGGTGTGAATGTGTGTGAGAAAGAGGTGAAAAAGCACATATTTTGAACATGTGGATATGCAGTGATCCTTTTCAAAATCCCCTATTTAAACTACGTTTGGTTTTTCCTTTGTAATATCCCAAAATTGGAATAATGCATTGATACACAAACACAATATTGATACACAGAAAATATACATGTAAGTTTATGATCAACACAGATATAGATAAAATATATGAGACATTTTATTCATAGGATATTATTCAGTTACAATAGTATACAAAAATAAAGGTACTCTAGCCAAAGAGATGGCCTAGAATGACCCTGAAAGCATGCTACAACAAGAACTACGTAACTGGAGAGCTGCAATAAGCAATACTGCGCTATCCCTTTTGTTGATGATGTACGTATAGCTACTAAAAATGGAAATGAAGATCTATGGAGCTCAGAAGCTCTGATGGTGCCAAGATTTCGGATCTGGGCACTATGATGGAAACCCAAGATAACCCAGAAATAAAATTCCAGATCTATGAGATTGGAAATTTACCCTCTTGGGATTTGATCCCTGGTCTACTGGGTTATGCAGATATGAAGATAGATCTAACAAATTTTTGACGGGAAAATTTGTCCGGCCAATAGTAGGGGATCTCCCCGGTAGAAAGTCCAAATTAAACCTTGAACCGTTTGGAGTAGGGATCCTGTCCGGGGTGTGGGTCCGGCTACTGCTTAAGACGCCTTCCCTCCGGTCTCAAAAGAACCTGATTGAACCTGCGGACATACACTTATTCACATGATACAGAATACAGGATTGATGCATTAAACACGAATCAAACACTATGCGTAGCAAGATCATAAATAAAGCATGTACACCTTAGGAGATGTCATTAGCAACACATCTTTGGGGGTAATGCTTGTAAGGTAGTCTGACCACAAAAGAAATAGTTATTTATGGTGAGATATCCCTTTACTTTCTGAAAGATAAAATGAAATGCTAACAAAATAGTTCATTAACATTCATTAATAGAGCAGATGATAAATTGAACATCATTGATACAACACAGATAGCCATGACGCATAAATTATGACATGAAGAGTGCAGCTTCATTAATCATAGGATGTTCTAAAACTATACAAGGAATACACACAGTGTTAGCACAACAAAACACATCATAACCATAGGGTGTTTTAACAAGAATCTGTATTCATATGCACAAGAGTATAATATTTTAATACAATGCCATGTAGCTCTTCAGTTTCCAAAAGAAAAATCCTTTGTCCCTTTCCCCGTAGGGAGCTTTATAGTACAAAAATTGCCCTTTGGGCTTCCCGAATTTTCGCCTGCCCGTCTATTGAGTTACCTCGTGACCTGGAAGAGGTTGTGACCTGCGACTTGTCTGGTGCGTGCGACTTGCGACCTGGATAGGAAGTGCGACCTGTGACTTGCCCAGGCGGTGCAATCTGCGACCTGTCTCTAACCGTCCCCAATGCTTTGTTTCTATCAGGCTACGAAGATGGACGCGTAATGGTGAGGTCGGGGTTGTCAATCTGCTGCTCCTTGAGAAAATCTTGCCATGTCTGGTACTCTGCTGCTATGGGGGAAACAAGAGGGACCTCCTCTTTCAACCGATGCATGCATTCCAAAGCATTTGGCACTAGGGTTTCCCTTTTCTGTGAGATCTGGTTGGAAAGAGAGGCAAGTTTGGTATAAATCCGAACTGGAGTGGCAATAAACTGACCCAGATGTTCTTGAGATGCTGCAGTCTCGGGAGCGGCAGCGACTTGCTTGATAGGCTGCAGAAATGACTGGATCTCCTGACCCACTTGTTCCCAAGCTTTCTCTTCGTCCAATGCCCCAAGTGACGAAATGTGGTGCAAAGTGTGCATCGAGTCGATGCCGCTGATCAGGTGGTTATATGAAGACATTACTTTGTCCAGGTCCTTAGATAGTTTGTCCTTAGACTGTATTGCCATACGGAGCTGAACCTTAGCATCCTGTGTATGAATCCAATCCCTCTTGGGAAAATTCTCAGGTGCCTGAGGGTATCGCACTGTCCAGTCCATCATTCTGTCTAAGGCCTGTGAGGCCTCCCTGAGTTGCTCGTGCTTTTGCTTGGTTTCTGCTCGTGCTCTTACCAGTGGGGAGACTGTTTGTTTGATGGTGAACATTTCTCCATACACCTGCCTCATGGTTGCTTCTAACACTTCACACTCTTTTAAAATGGCTAGTGGGACTTCATTTACCGGGGGAGTCTGGTTTCGGAGTTGTTGAACTTCTGCTCTCAACTCTGATTTCTCCTGTTCTGCTCTTTTCTCGCGCTGCTCGGCTTCTTGCAGTCTATTTTGCAGAGAGACTATTTCTCTACTCATTTTGATTACATTCTCTTTCGTGGCTGCGGTGAAAGCAGTGCCCGCCGATGCTATCATTACAGGATTAGTCCTGGTATCAATGACTATGTCTTTACCTGTTGCCACTGTGGAATTGGCGGATGGGCTTTGCGCCAGAGCTCTTCTTTTCTCTTTCCTAATTTTGAAAGAGAATTGATCGAATGTAAGTCTAGTGAGGTCGAATACTTCCTCTTCTTGCCCCTGGGGGGAACTAACATCGGAGAGCTTGGTACTGCCCAGAGGTATTTCAAGGGGAATCATCTCGATGTCTTCTATCATTTCATCCCCCTTTTCTTCTCTATTCTTTTCCTCTTCTTCCTTTCGCCAACGTTCAGTTTCTACTACTGCTTCTATTTTGGCCTTCCTCTGGCGTTCAGCTGCAGCAGCCTGTTCGGCCTTCTGTTGGCGCTCAGCTTCTACTTTGTCCAGTTCTGCCTTGAGTGCCCGTTCTGCTGCGGCCTGTGCCTCCTTTTCCTCTTTTTCTTTCCTATCCTCCTTGGCCTGCTTCTTCTTCTGTGTTGTCTTCACACTCTTCTGTCGTTCTTCCTCATCCTCCTTTATCTTCTTTTCCCTTTCTTGCTGGGGTTTTTCTTCTGCTTCTTTCTGTTGGATAGATGTAGTAAGCCATGTGCTGTTTCAAGACTTCTTGGGTAAAGAGGAAGAGGCACCTACCAACTGACAGCTTCTGTCTTCCAGGCTCTGATCATCCGGATCCTCTTGGCCCAAGTCTACCTCTGGAGCAAATTTTCTCTCAGCGTTATACCAGTTCCTTCTTTCGTCTTCTGCCGGGCGCTCAATATGCTGATAAGTCCACTTGAATTTAGCTTTTTTGCAGTGTTTAGGAACTATTCTCTTCGGGTCATATGTTCGGTGTTCTAGCACCCCAAGTTGATATCTTTTCATCGCTTCTCCCTCCGCTGCTACTTCTTTGAAGTCTTTAACTGTACACGCGCCGATGGTGAGGGGTAGCGGGGGCCACGACTTCTTTTTTCCTTTAGACGGGACGCTGGAGAAGCCTTGAGACATTTGGAAGCATACCTCCTGAATGAGAATTTTGTCTGTAACAAAGTGAGGCATAGCATGTGGTGCCCTGAAAGATCCAAAGACTCGGATGAAAGTATATCCGGCGAAAGGGAACCAATGTGCCACTTGGATTAGAGTCTCTCTGGCTCGCCAAGACATGCAGGGGGCATCTTGGCCAAATAGTCTTCTATATAGAGAAGGGATAAATACTTGGGATATCTGCTCTATATCCTGTTTATACCTGGACTCCCAAAACACCCTGATTTGCAAATGAATTGCACGAGTCTGCGCGGAATCCCAGTTGTGTGCCCATCCCTCAAAGTGTAACCTTGCACAGACAACATCCAGTAGGTAAGAGGCCATGTAAAATTCGGAAGGCATTCTATCATCTGGGGCCAATGCCGCGGATAAGTTTTTCTGCATCGAAGTCATCAATATGCCAGCCCAGTTGAAACGAGTGCCATGTGTCGTTACATGCTCCATGATATTAGCCCAACTACCGCTGAAAGTGGAGCAATAAGAGCACCCGTAAAGTCTGCAAAGCATGGCGGTAACTAATTTATAAACCTTTCTTAGGCTAGCCACCAGATATTCTTGGTCTTTCTTGAATTTAAATTTCTCGGGCTCTTCTCACCATTGTCTAATAGTATCAACTACAGGAACTGCGTGAGCAATAGCCCATTCTGTTGTGAAGTACTCTTCTAGGTGAGGAAACGAGTAATAAAGGTGGCCATCCGAGCCTACGAGCGTAGCAAACACCCGGCCTTCACTGTCTCAGATCACGAACTTCTTGGGATATGTTTTCTGTATGATCCAGTCTATAACCTCTGGGCATGAAAATATAGCTGGATGCGCCCCTGCGAGATGTAGTTTGGATCTTTTGACTCTTAAATATACTTCTCGGTCTGGGATATCTTCTGGGAATTCATCCTCAGGTATGGAAAACTCGTGGTACACTTGGTACCATCGCATACTGTCTTCTTTCGCAAACATACATAGTGTATCCCTGTATATCAGGGGTGGGGATACCATGTCAAACTCCTCAACTTCTTCCACCACTTTCTTGTCCCTCTTTCGAGACAGTGGGGGTGCCATGTCACTAGAATCTGATAGAATAGGTATGCACTCTATGTCTCCTTGAATTTCACCTATCAAATTCATAAAGGAATCCCAAGATAAGAACGACATGATGATATAAAGACAATTACAGTTTAGCAATGAATTCTAGCTGAGATATGCAAAGTTGTGTGACAGGTTTTACTGGGTCGCAGGGTGTAAGAATAACCAGATAGACCCTCGCGACCTTGCGACCTTGCGACTGGGTCGCTGGGTCGTAAATTCCAAAATTCGAAGAGAATGCGACCTTGCGACCTCGCGACTAGGTCGCTGGGTCGCAGGTCGCGCTAGGGCTTGCCGAGGGATTTTGGGCGCGCGCGGCGTGAAGGTTTTCTCCCTCTAACTGGAAATTTATAAGGCTAAAAGGGTCCAGGCAGAGTTGAGGGGTGGCTTTGGGAGCATGGGACAAGGCCATGAAATGCTAAACGGGAAAAGTGGTGAGTTTGGGCAGTTGTGGTGAAAGCAGGGTCATAAACAATCCTGAACTGAAACAAAAATGTAAAAGCTCATAAAAGGGGCAATTTAAAGGCCTAAGAAGACATGGGTTTGGTAAGAAATGCCCATAATGGAAAAAAAAGGAGGGAAATGGCTACTTACCCAGGAAAATCGCGCCAGTCGAGCTGTCAGAGGCGTTTTCTTTCAATTCGCTGAATGTGAAAAATGCGACCTAGCGACCTCCTTTATATAAAAGGTCGCACGTGCGGGCATTTAATGCGGGGTTGCTGGGTCGAAAATCTAGTTATTCTAGAGTTTTGCGACCTTGCGACCTTGCGACCTCGCGACCTGGGGTCGCGGGGTCGCAAGGTCCCTGGGTCGCATTTTTCATTAAAATTGGAGTTTTGCAACCTCGCGACCTTGCGACCTGGTGACCTGGGGGTCGTGGGGTCGCAAGGTCGCGGGGTCGCAGTTTTCATCAAAAGTTTAACTTTGCGACTTAGCGACCTTGTGACCTGGCTTCCCTTAGGTCGCGGGGTCGCAAGGTCGCAGAGTCGCAGTTTTCTAAAAATGAGTTTATTGCGACTTGGCGACTTGGCCTTATGGATTCTTCACTTGGTTTCTTTCTAGTTTCAAGGGGCTCCAAAAATTTGAAATGGGGGGTTTTTTTGGAGGGTGTTGTAGGGGCTACAACAAATGGAGATTCACTGGACGAACCCAGAGTCTGTGCCGATGGTTGGTCTTGGTGGGGGAGGGAGGGGTCTCTGCTGACTGTTTTCTTTTACCTTGCGGTTGACATTGCCTAGCCTTTTGGCACCTTGCTGGGTTGCTCAACCTGTTGGCCTGTTCGGGTGCTGTTTAACCAAAATTCATTCCTTCAGGTCTCCGGACTGGGAGGGTTGGAGAACTGCAGGCGGCTACAGGGTCTGGTATGATTATTTTGCCCTCATCTTGTTGCTCCGCTGCCAGCGAACCTCTCGGTCCCGGCGGAGTCACTGCCTAGGAATCGTGAACGTTGCTCCGCTACGAGCGAGCCTGGTCAGTACCCCGGTGGAGTCGTTACATCACCTCTCTGCACAGGAAGCCTTTCTCAATCCTTTACCCTTTATTAGTGTGCTATTGCACTTATTTTGAATGTGCTTGAGGCACTTATTGAGATGTGCTCGTGGCACTTATTTAAGATGGCAATTTAGCCTGGGCGAATGAGGGATCCCGACTTATTTTGCTTGCAGAGAGGTTGTTCCTGGTCTGGTATGAGGACTTTGGTTCTTCCCAGATTCCCTGTCGTAGCATAGAGTTCCTCTTTTCCCTTCTGATCTGGTTACCACTACATCGTATTTTCTTTGCAGACACTCTCTCAGACTAGCGAGGTCAGCTTCCTGCTTAATGACTTGAGCTAGGTCATATGCTACCTTCAGGTGCAGAGAACAAGCAATATTTTACCGCCTTCAAGTTTATCGGCAAAGGCCTTCCATCAGCATAGAACCTATTGCAGTGTGCAAAATGTGTGGTTCTAACAAATCCTTCCTTAAACTTTTATTTTATTTTATTTTTATTTTTATTTTTAACAAAGGCAAGACAAGAACTATGGTACAAGGATAAGATAGCCCTCTAAGGGCTGCTAAGTGAAATAGTGTTTAAGGTCATGCCTGTTTACCGGGAGGACCTCGACTCGTCCTTCAAGGGTTTGCAATCTAAAAGTGTGGGATCCTAACTTTTCCTTAATTTGGAAAGGGCCTGTCCATAGTGCTTGGAACTTGGAATGCTTTCCCTTTTCCTCATGTTCTTTGTCCCACTTTAGGACCAGGTCTCCTACCTCAAAATTTTTATTCCCTACAGATTTCCTATCAAACCATCTCTTGATGCGGCTTTGGTGGATGGCGAACTTTTCCCGGGTTTTTTGCCTTTCCTCCTCCAACTTCAGCAAGGTGTCGATTCGAGTCTGCAGGGTAGGGCATGGGGTACCATGACATTCTTGGGACAGCTGAAGGGCAGGAAGAGATAGATGGGGAGGAAGAACAACTTCTTTTCCATACACGAGAAAATATGGAGAGGTGCCTAGGGAGGACTTGGGAGTAATACGGTCAGCCCAAAGTGCATTGTGAAGGGCATTGTGCCAGTTGCGCTGGTGGGACAGCAGGGTCTTTTTAATGATACGGATAAGATTCTTATTAGTTGACTCAGCTAATCCATTTCCCTGGGGATAATAATTTGTAGAATGTTTCAGAACAATACCATTTTCCAGCGCAAAATCATATAATTTAAAAGATGAGAAGTAGGTCGCATTATCGAAAACCAAAGAAGTTGGAACGCCAAACCTGGTGATGATGGAATGCGTGAGGAATTCTATTACCTCCTGATCATTGATTCGGCATAAAGGTGTTGCTTCGACCCACCTGGTGAAATAATCAGTAGCTGTAAGGATATACCGGTGTTGTTTAGAAGAGTGAGGTGTGATTTCACCAATTACATCCAAACCCCACTGTTGGAAAGGCTCCTCCACTGCTACTGAGAGTAAGGGGGCGGCTGGCCATGCTTCTCGGTTTGCGAACTTCTGGCACTGGATGCATTTCCGAACATATGCATGCGCATCTCTAAAAAGAGTAGGCCAATAGTATCCTGCGCGCATTATCTTATGGGCGGTAGTATCTCCGGCAAAATGACCTCCAGCTGGTCCGTCATGCAGCTCGGTCAAGATTTTCTGCGCTTCGTCATTTTCCAAGCAGCGTAACAGGACCCCATCGTGATGTTTCTTGAACAACTTACCTCGGATCAGTTGGTGAGATGCGACTTTGAGTCTTATTGCGTGTTTCTGCCGGGCAGTAAGAGCAGGGTCCATGGTGCCTTGGGCCAAATATCTTGAAATTTCAGAATACCAAGAAGGGCTACTTTGCTGAGGCACATGGTCGCTCTGATACATTTCAATTTCTTGTTCCCAACATTCTTCTTCAATTCCATGGGAACTTGCAGCTTCCATGACCATTTGGCATAAGCCCTGTCCTTTAATGGTGTGTGCCGGCTTAAATTCTAAATCGTATTCTTGCAAGCACGACACCCAGTTGCCTCGCCTTTCGCCCAGCTCCTGCTGCACGAAAAGTGAGCGGACATCTGGGTGTGGAAAAAAAACCGTGACATGATTTTTCAAGATGTAGGGCCTAAAATGCTTGACCGCTTTGTAGACCGCATAGGCTTGCTTTTCGATTTCTGGGTAGTTCAACTCAGCTCCTTGTAAACCGGTGCTCATGAAAGAAATGGGCCGTTCATCGTTGTTGCCATATTTTTTCGTAAGGATAGCCGCAAGTGAGGAATCTGAAGCAAAAGTGTACAGGATAAAGCCTTTACCAAAATCGGGACTTTGGAGGGAAGGAGTTTCAGCTATAGCCTGTTTGATTTTGTCGAAGGCCTCCCTTTCCGGTGGATTCCATTGGAACATATCATTCTTTTTAATCATTCCCTGTAGTGGCCTGACTATCTGGGCAAAATCCAAGATGAATTTACAGACAAAATTGATTTTCCCCAGGAAAGATTGCATCGCTTTCTTGTTGCTCAGGGGAGGAATCTGAGCAATGGCTTTCGCTCATTTTGGATCAACTACAGTGCCTTGCTTAGTTATAATGTGGCCTAGCAAGTTTCCCTCTGCCACAGCGAAAACACTCTTTTTAGGGTTGGGCGATATCCCGTACCTTCTGCACCTCTCGAAGATTTGCTTGAGGTGGCGTAAATGATCACCCCTGCGTTTTGAAAACACGGTGACGTCGTCCAAATAGACCACCACGCTCTGCCCTATCAAACCACGGAAAGCTATATCCATGGCTCGTTGGAAAGTTTCCCCCGCATTGATCAACCCAAAGGGCATGCGCCTGAAAGCAAAGGTTCCCAATTTGGTCCGGAAGGTGGTTTTCAATCTGTCTGGTTTAGCTACCAGCACCTGGTTATAACCAGAGAAGCCGTCTAATAGGGAGAACATTTCAGATCCAGACAACTTGTAATATCTGTTCCATGGGTGGCACCGGGTAGTTGTCTTTGTTTGAGGCCTGATTCAGATTACGGAAATCTACGCACAAGCGGATCTCGCCAGACTTCTTTCGTACGGGTACCAAATTTGACACCCACGTGGAGTGACGAACTTTGAAAATATTGCGTGCATCCAAGAGCTTCTTAAGTTCTTTCAGAATCATTGGCTCCAAAGCTGGATGCACTTTTCTGAGTTTCCGTTGGAAGGGCTTAATGCCTTCCTTCACGGGTATCACGTGCTGAATGATCCGAGTGTCGTACGTACGTAAATCATCATACGTCCAAGAAAATACGTCTCGATACTTCTGGAATAATTGAGTGAAGGCCCGTGTCTCCTCATCACTACAGTCTTTTCCGAGGTTAACGAACTTTGGGTTCTCATCTGATCCCAAGTTCACTTGCCGATGTGCCAATATGGAACTTTGCACTTTGGTGTTCGGGGGCCTGCGGAATCGGCTTTGTAGATGAAAGAGATTTTCTAATGAAACCACCCCCTTGGGCATGATGTTCTCTTTGCTTTCATAATGCTCTTTCTGCAAAGCATGCTCATGCTCCTCCTCGTCTATCGCCGCGTCCTTGAATACTTCAACATTTAACATAAAGTCGAAGATCTGTTGATCATCGTTAAAAACGCATAGATTAGTAATGTTGTCTGGCACAGAGGGTCTATATATAACTTCAATAGAAAAACCATCCCTCAAGGGGGTAAATCTAGTAGCAGCGTTAGCCAGAGTATCAGCTGCTGCATTGTGCATTCTAAGAACAGATTTAATTCCAAATGCATCAAAAGCAGAAATCAATCGCCATACCTCTTGTTGATACGCCTTTAAATGTGGAGATAAATAGTGAATAGTGTTGCGTACCTGGCGAGTGATAATCTCAGAATCTCCAATGACATGTAGGCATTTTAGCTTCAAATCCAGCGCCTTCTTAAGTCCGAGGATTAAAGCCTCGTACTCGGCAGTGTTGTTGGTGCACTGGAACTCTAGCCGGCATGAGATTAAGAACTTATTCTTGTGAGGGTCAAGCAAGATGCAGCCCGCACCAGCTCCGTCATGGGTCTTGGAACTATCATAATACAAGGTCCACATGTCACTTTCCAGCTCCTTTGGGGTAATAGGTTGTGGAAAGGTTTCGGCTGGATGTGAGATAAGGGTGACTTGCTCCTCCGCGACAAGTGCTAGTTCAGATTGGACCTCGGGGCCTACGGAAGACTGAAGGGGTTGGTAACATACGAATATGGCTTCCAGAAAACACATGCCAAGCTCCTCTTGGGCAAAGCTGATGGGTTCATTAACGGCATCCAAATCCGTCACGGTGTGTTTCATATATGGTTCACTTTCGACCTTGATTTGATTATTCTGCCCCTTGTAAGGAAGCCACAAGTGGGACCAGTCGGTGGCGAAATAGCCTTGCAGCTTGCTGGACCAGTCCCTGCTAAGCAATAGGCCGTATGCTTCAGGGATGTCGACAACCACAATGTCAATGCATTGATGGACCCTAGAGTCTGACGACAGGCAGATGATGACATTTTTCAACTCTCCTACGGATGGCACCTGTGATCTATCGAGTTGTATGATCTTTGCGTTAGTTTTCTCCGGGAGAATGTTCAGCTTCTTACAGACAGATAAGGGCATGACGTTTGTAGAGGCACCGGAGTCGACTAGACAGTTGTGGACGTTGAAGTTAAAAATCTCGAAGGACAAAAGGAAAGGAGGCGTGGATTCTCTTGAGTTGGTATTGATGGCGTTTACTATAGACTGTACATCTGGACCGACTTGCGCAGACGTGTTGCTCACAGTTTTCGTAGCTGAAGTATTTGTGAAAGCCTTTGGAATGAGTTCTCTTTGGTTAGTAATGCGGGCCAGCTCGTAGAGAGAGATGTTTGCTCTTGTTTTTTTCATATCCTCCACAATGTTATAGCTAGAATCTGATTGAGGGTTGGGCTCGGCAGAGGTTTTTGGGGATTCTGTCGGGAGCTTGCCCTTTTGACTTGCTCGGGTAATGTTGTTGGTGGGCTTCTCCGGAGCAGATTGTTTTTCGTTTCCTGGGGGCAGAATTTTCCTTAGAAAAGCCCTTTTCTTGTCTTCATAAGATTGCTCGAGAACAGGTCCTTTGCTCCTTAGACTATAATTCCGTACGGGCTGGTCTTTGGGATTGTTTGCTGTGTTGATATCAATGGAGGTAAAGCTGTCCCCACCTCGGATTATGTCAAAAGCAAGGACAGAGGATCCTGGTTCTTCGTTCGAGGGCAGATCCTCATCGTGATCTGAAACATCATCCTCCGTCACATCCCCTGGGGTTTGGTCATCTAAAAGCTGATTAACTACTGCTGTCATGCTACCAATCCATTGAGGGCACATTTTTTCAGAGTGGGCAGCTTGGTGGAAAGAACAGAAGTTATCTTTCCCTATTTCTTCCACATTGAGATCAGTATTCGGGTTAGACGGAGGTCTGTTAGTGTTGGGATTTCTTTTTCTGAAAAAGGGTTTGGGTGGTTTAGTGCTAGTTGTGGATTCTGTGCCCTTTCTCCTTAGGTCAGTGACTTCATTCGTTAAGAGCTTGAGGGTTTTTGCCATGCTTTCGAAATCAAACGCATCTTTATCCCTATCGGTGGTCTTAGGAGTGGAGGACTGACCCATTTTTGTGTTAGGCTTGTGATCATCTCTCCCTTCGTGATCGATGGCTCCTATCGAAAGCATGTCTTTCTCTACCGCGAGAGCAACCTCATAATTAGCCGCAAGGGTAGCGCGGGCTTCACGTTTGATGAAAATGGCGATGTCCCTAGGGAGAGCCTTGGTATAGTAGTCAATGGTGATTGAGTCATCCAACGCCAGGTTTGGGGGAAACTTCTGCAGTATGGTAGCGAAGCGCTGGTTGAAGTCCTTAACCTTTTCCTTTTTATGACACTTGATGGTGCTCAATTCCGTGAGAAGCATGGAAGGAGTTTTATCTTCTGAAAACTTCTGTAGGAATACGCGACGGAATTGGTCCCATGAAGTGATAGAGGCACTGGGGAGAGAGAGGTACCATGTGGCCACTTTGTTTTTGAGAGTATGGGGGAACAGTCGACATGCGACATCATCAGACTGGACTCTCATGATTTGCAGAGACAAATAGAAGCTGCTTATATGATCTTCAGCTAAGGTGCCTTTCTCAGGATCAAACTTGGGGAGGTGTTTCTTCGGATGCCTAGGTAGATCATGGAGTGGGCCCAACAGATTTAATGGGGACTGACCCATCCAGGCTAGGGGTTGCACTCTCCTAGCCTGCTGGTGGTGCCTAAACTCAGGCTCAGATTCACCTCCCGAACCTGAGACCGATGCTTCTGACTCATGACGAGAGTGTTCGTCTTGATGTCTCTCACGGTAAAGAAAGTCTCTAAGATATCCCAAGTTGTGGACAGGAGGCCTAATTGGGTTTGGGTGATAGTTGCGAGCTTGGTTTCCTTGGCCTCGGCCTCTATCTCCTCTACCTCCAGCCCCTCGGCCTCTATTTCCTTCACCTTCATTTATGCGAGCTCTATTCCTTTCTCCTTCATTTCTGCGTGCCCTATTTCCCCCGTCTACATTTCCTCGGCCTCTGTCTTCTTCACCATCCCCAGGTGGGGGATGTGCCTGGTTGTTGTTTTGCTGAGTTTGGTTAGGCTGGGAGTCGGGGAAAGGTTCGGTGTCGCCAAATTATTCGCCCTCTTGGAGAATCGGGTCATTTTCCTCAACAACAGTGTCGAGGTCTTCCAACATGAGATTTACGAGCTCGGGTATGGTACTCAAAAGGGCACCATTACGGGTGATGTTCTCAGTAGGGGTTCTAGTTTGGGCAAGGAATTCCATGATTGGGGTAAATCGTAGATTTCTGATAAGATCGCGAGCAGCTGGGCGCAAGGCTCTCAACTGTGCTCTGGTGATTTCGTAATATCGAGTCTCCACCCTTGGGATATCTTCCAGAGGAGGAGGGATAGGTTCATTTTTTATGACCTCCCCATGGGGAGTTTGTGATGGAAAGTTGGTTGTATGCTGGGAGGCTGCCAACAGGCCCTCCTTCTAGTGCCAAATCTGTTGATGGGAAAATTTTTCCGGCCAACAGTAGGGGATCTCCCCAGTAGAAAGTCCCAATTAGACCTTGAACCGTTTGGAGTAGGGATCCTGTCCGGGGTGTGGGTCCGGCTACCACTTAAGACGCCTTCCCTTCGGTCTCAAAAGAACCTGATTGAACCTGCAGACATACACTTATTCACATGATACAGAATACAGGATTGATGCATTAAACACGAATCAAACACTATGCGTAGCAAGATCATAAATAAAGCATGTACACCTCAGGAGATGTCATTAGCAACACATCTTTGGGGGTAATGCTTGTAAGGTAGTCTGACCACAAAATAAATAGTTCTTTATGGTGAGATATCCATTTACTTTATGAAAGATAAAACAAAATGCTAACAAAATAGTTTATTAACATTCATTAATAGAGCAGATGATAAATTGAACATCATTGATACAAAACAGATAGCCATGATGCATAAATGATGACATGAAGAGTGCAGCTTCATTAATCATAGGATGTTCTGAAACTGTACAAGGAATACACACAGTGTTCGCACAGCAAAACACATCATAACCATATGGTGTTTTAACAAGAATCTGTATTCATATGCACAATATTATAATATTTTAACACAATGCCATGTAGCTCTTCAGTTTCCAAAAGAAAAAGCCTTTGTCCCTTTCCCCGTAGGGAGCTTTATAGTACAAAACTTTCCCTTTGGGCTTCCCGACTTTTCGCCTGCCTGTCTGTTGAGTTGCCTCGCGACCTGGAAGAGGTTGTGACCTACGACTTGTCTGGTGCGTGTGACTTGCGACCTGGATAGGAAGTGCGACATGCAACTTGCCCGGGCGGTGCAATATGCGACCTGTCTCTAACCATCCCCAATTCCTTATTGCTATCAGGCTACGAAGATGGACGCGTAATGGTGAGGTCGGGGGTGTTAATCTGCTGCTCCTTGAGAAAATCTTTCCATGTATGGTACTCTGCCACTATGGGGGAAACAAGAGGGACCTCCTCTTTCAACCGATGCATGCATTCAAAAGCATTTGGCACTAGGGTTTCCCTTTTCTGTGAGATCTGGTTGGAAAGAGAGGCAAGTTTGGTATAAATCCGAACTGGAGTGGCAATAAACTGACCCTGATGTTCTTGAGATGCCGCGGTCTCGGGAGCGGCAGCGGCTTGCTTGATAGGCTGCAGAAATGACTGGATCTCCTGACCCACTTGTTCCCAAGATTTCTCTTCGTCTAATGCCCCAAGCAACGGAATGTGGTGCAAAGTGTGCATCGAGTCGATGCCGCTGATCAGGTGGTTATATGAAGACATTACTTTGTCCAGGTCCTTAGATAGTTTGTCCTTAGACTGTATTGCCATACGGAGCTGGACCTTAGCATCCTGTGTATGAATCCAATCCCTCTTGGGAAAATTCTCAGGTGCCTGAGGGTATCACACTGTCCAGTCCATCATTCTGTCTAAGGCCTGTGAGGCCTCCCTGAGCTGCTCGTGCTTTTGCTTGGTTTCTGCTCGTGCTCTTACCAGTGGGGCGACTGTTTGTTTGATGGTAAACATTTCTCCATACACCTGCCTCATGGTTGCTTCTAACACTTCACACTCTTTTAAAATGGCTAGTGGGACTTCATTTACCAGGGGAGTCTAGTTTCAGAGTTGTTGAACTTCTGCTCTCAACTCTGATTTCTCCTGTTCTGCTCTTTTCTCGCGTTGCTCGGTTGCTTGCAGTCTATTTTGTAGAGAGACTATTTATCTACTCATTCTGGTTACGTTCTCTTCCATGGCTATGGCGAAAGCAGTGCCCGCCGATGCTATCATTATAGGATTAGTCCTGGTATCAAGGACTATGTCTTTACCTGTTGCCACTGTGGATTTGGCAGATGGGCTTTGCGCCAGAGCTCTTCTTTTCTCTTGCCTGATTTTGAAAGAGAATTGATCGAATGTAAGTCTAGTGAGGTCGAATACTTCCTCTTCTTGCCCCTGGGGGGAACTAACATCAGAGAGCTTGGTACTGCCCAGAGGTATTTCGAGGGGAATCATCTCGATGTCTTCTATCATTTCATCCTCCTTTTCTTCTCTATTCTTTTCCTCTTCTTCCTTTCGTCGACGTTCAGTTTCTGCTGCTGCTTCTATTTCGGCCTTCCTCTGGCGTTCAGCTGCAGCAGCCTATTCGGCCTTCTGTTGGTGCTCAAATTCTGCTTTGTCCAATTCTGCCTTGAGTGCCCGTTCTGCTGCAGCCTGTGCCTCCTTTTCCTCTTTTTCTTTCCTGGCCTCCTTGGCCTGCTTCTTCTTCTGTGTTGTCATCGAACTCTTCTGGCGTTCTTCGTCATCCTCCTTTATCTTCTTTTCCCTTTCTTGCTGGACTTTTTCTTCTACTTCTTTCTGTTGGATAGATGTAGTAAGCCCTGTGTTGGTTTGAGATTTCTTGGGTAAAGAGGAATAGGCACCTACCAACTGATGGCTTCTGTCTTCCAGGCTCTGTTCATCCGGATCCTCTTGGCCCAAGTCTACCTCCGGAGAAAATTTGTTCCTCAAATAAGCATTTAGTTCTCCTTTTCTCCTTCTTTCATCTTCTGCCGGGCGCTCAATATGCTGATAAGTCCACTTGAATTTAGCTTTCTTGCAGTGTTCAGGAACTATTCTCTCCGGGTCATATGTTCGGTGTTCTAGTGCCCCAAGTTGATAGCTTTTCATCGCTTCTCCCTCCGCTGCTACTTCTTTGAACTCTTTAACTGTACACGCACCGATGGTGAGGGGTAGCGGGGGCCACGACTTCTTTTTGCCTTTAGACGGGACGCTGGAGAAGCCTTGAGACATTTGGAAGCATACCTCCTGAATGAGAATTTTTTCTGTAACAAAGCGAGGCATAGCATGTGGTGCCTTGAAAGATCCAAAGACTCAGATGAAAGTATATCTGGCGAAAGGGAACCAATGTGCCACTTGGATTAGAGTCTCTCTGGCTCACCAAGACATGCAGGGGGCGTCTTGGCCAAATATTCTTCTATATAGAGTGGGGATAAATACTTGGGAGATCTGCTCTATATCCTGTTTATACCTGGACTCCTAAAACACCCTGATTTGTAGATGAATTGCATAAGTCTGCGCGGAATCCCAATTTTGTGCCCATCCCTCAAAGTGTAACCTTACGCAGACAACATCCAGTAGGTAAGAGGCCATGTAAAATTCAGAAGGCATTCCATCATCTGGGGCCAATGCTACGGATAAGTTTGTCTGCATCGAAGTCATCAATATGCCGGCCCAGTTGAAACGGGTGCCATGTGCCGTTACATGCTCCATGATAGTAGCCCAACTATCGCTGAAAGTGGAGCAATCAGAGCGCCTGTAAAGTCTGCAAAGCATGGCGGCAACTAATTTATAAACCTTTCTCAGGCTAGCCACTGGATATTCTTGGTCTTTCTTGACTTTAAATTTCTCGGGCTCCTCCCACCATTGTCTAATAGTATCAACTATAGGAACTACGTGAGCAATAGCCCATTCTAGTGTGAAGTACTCTTCTGGGCAAGGCAACGAGTAATAAAGGTGGGCATCTGAGCCTACGAGTGTAGCAAATGCCCATCCTTCGCTGTCTCGGATCACGAACTTCTTGGGATCCGTTTTCTGTATGCTCCAGTCTATAACCTCTGGGCATGGAAATATAGCTGGATGCGCCCCCACGAGATGCAATTTGGATCTTTTGACTCTTAAATATACTTCTCGGTCTAGGATATCTTCTGGGAATTCATCCTCAGGTATGGCAAACTCGTGGTACACTTGGTACCATCGCATACTGTCTTCTTTCGCAAACCTACATAGCGTATCCCTAAATATCAGGGGTGGGGATACCATGTCAAACTCCTCAACTTCTTCCACCACTTGCTTGTCCCTCTTCCGGGACAGCGGGGGTGCCATGTTGCTAGAATATGATAGAACAGGTATGCACTCTATGTCTCCTTGAAGTTCACCTGTCAAATTCATAAAGGAATCCCAAGATAAGAACGACATGATGATATAAAGACAATTACAGTTTAGCAATCAATTTTAGCTGAGATATGAAAAGTTGTGTGACAGGTTTTACTGGGTCGCAGGGTGTAAGAATAAGCTCATATGCGACCCTGCGACCTTGTGACTTGGTCGCAGAGTTGCTGGGTCACAAATTCCAAAATCCGAAGAGAATGCGACCTTGCGACCTCGCGACTAGGTCGCTGGGTCACAGGTCGCACTAGGGCTTGCCGGGGGGTTTTGGGCGCGCGCGGCGTGAAGGTTTTATCCCTCTAACTGGAAAATTATAGGGCTAAAAGGGTCCAGGTAGAGTTGAGGGGTGGCTTTGGGAGCAGGGGACAAGGCCATGAAAAGCTAAATAGGAAATGTGGTGAGCTTGGGCAGTTGTGGTGAAAGCAGGGTCATAAACAATCCTAAACTGAAACAAAAAAGTAAAAGCTCATACAAGGGGCAATTTAAAGGCCTAAGAAGACATGGGTTTGGTAAGGGGCAATTACAGTTTAGCAATCAATTTTAGCTGAGATATGCAAAGTTGTGTGACAGGTTTTACTGGGTCGCAGGGTGTAAGAATAAGCTCAGATGCGACCCTGCGACCTTGCGACTTGGTCGCAGGGTTGCTGGGTCGCAAATTCCAAAATCCGAAGAGAATGCGACCTTGTGACCTCGCGACTAGGTTGCTGGGTCGCAGGTCGCGCTAGGGCTTGCCGGGGGGTTTTGGGCGTGCACGACGTGAAGGTTTTCTCCCTCTAACTGGAAAATTATAGGGCTAAAAGGGTCCAGGTAGAGTTGAGGGGTGGCTTTGGGAGCAGGGGACAAGGCCATGAAAAGCTAAATAGGAAATGTGGTGAGCTTGGGCAGTTGTGGTGAAAGCAGGGTCATAAAAAATCCTAAACTGAAACAAAAAATTAAAAGCTCATACAAGGGGCAATTTAAAGGCCTAAGAAGACATGGGTTTGGTAAAGGGCAATTACAGTTTAGCAATCAATTTTAGCTAAGATATGCAAAGTTGTGTGACAGGTTTTACTGGGTCACAGGGTGTAAGAATAAGCTCAGATGTGACCCTGCGACCTTGCGACTTGGTCGCAGGGTTGCTGGGTCCGAAGAGAATGCGACCTCGCGACTAGGTTGCTGGGTCACAGGTCGCGCTAGGGCTTGCCGGGGGGTTTTGGGCGTGCGCGGCGTGAAGGTTTTCTCCCTCTAACTGGAAAATTATAGGGCTAAAAGGGTCCAGGTAGAGTTGAGGGGTGGCTTTGGGAGCAGGGGACAAGGCCATGAAAAGCTAAATAGGAAATGTGGTGAGCTTGGGCAGTTGTGGTGAAAGCAGGGTCATAAACAATCCTAAACTGAAACAAAAAAGTAAAAGCTCATACAAGGGGCAATTTAAAAGCCTAAGAAGACATGGGTTTGGTAAGAAATGCCCATAATGGAAAAAACAGGAGGGAAATGGCAACTTACCCGGGAAAATCACGTCAGTCGAGCTGTCAGAGGCATTTTCTTTCAATTCGCTGAATGTGAAAAATGCGACCTAGCGACCTCCTTTATATAAAAGGTCGCACGTGCGGGAATTTAATGCATGGTCACTGTGTCGCAAATCTAGTTATTCCAGAGTTTTGCGACCTCGTGACCTTGCGACCTGACGACCTGGGGTCGCGGGGTTGCAAGGTCACTGGGTCGTATTTTTCATTAAAATTGGAGTTTTGTGACCTCGCGACCTTGCGACCTCGTGACCTGGGGGTCGCGGGGTCGCATTTTTCATCAAAATTTTAACTTTGCGACCTGGCGACCTTGCGACCTGGCGACCCTTAGGTCGCGGGGTCGCAAGGTCGCAGAGTCGCAGTTTTCTAAAAATGAGTTTATTGCGACTTGGCGACTTGGCGTTATGGATTATTCACTTGGTTTCTCTCTAGTTTCAAGGGGCTCCAAAAATTTGAAATGGGGGGTTTTTTTGGAGGGTGTTGTAGGGGCTAAAACACAAATATATTTCTAAAATATGTCACAAGATCAGATCTAAGCTTGAAGGGTCGATCCCTTCACTAGATCCTCAAGCTAGAAGCTCAAGATCTAGCTTCTCAATCCTCCTCTAAAGATTTCAACTGCTGCTATACAACTGCTCACAAAAAATGTGCTGTCAAGGATGGAGGCTCTCTAGCCTGCTGCTAAGAATGATCCTCCACTGGATTACTACCTAAAATAATAGCAACTTCCCTTCTCCCTTGGATCTACCGGAATGGATTGCACAATTATTGATGGAAATGTAGCTGTTGGGAGATGAATAATAGATGGCCCGATGCCTATTATAGATCTGAAGCATTGGAAGGTTGATATTGAAGCTCAAGGTGATTTGATGAATCCTTCACCAGTTCCTCAACTAAAATATTGAAGGACAACCTCCTCCTCTCAAACCCTGATGCAGAAATGCATTATTTATGAAGATGTATGGGCTGTAGAAAGTAGGAACAATATGGAAACAATGCCCGAGGATGAATGTAGCTCAACAGAAAACCTTCCCAGAGTAGGCACACAAGTCCCCCATGTTTAAGTGTGGGATTTCCGCTCGGAAACATCATGTGCTAAACAACACTGTAGACTTAGCTAAACAACTCAAGCATGCTTGGAATGTCAAATGAAAAATCCAGATCTAAACAGATCACAAATCAATAATCTAAAGCCTTCCTCTAATTTTTCCTTCATCGTAATTATATAGTTTGTGAACCTTCCCATGCCTTGGCCCACCTCATAACTGCATTGTACATGTGGACATAGGTCTCCATGTTGACTACACCATCTTTCCATGATCTCCATCATGTGTGCATGTAATGATCACCCTCTCCATCATGTGTGCATTAATGCACCACTTCCTCCATCATCTCATCATGAATGCTCTATTATCTTAAATTTGATTCCTTCCATGATCTTATTTGACTGCTTCAACCTCCATGATCTTTCTCATTAATGAGACATGATCTCCACTCATTTCACATTAAGTAGTTGCTCCACTACTCCATTATGTAGATCTATGACTGAAATATCCACATTCACACATCAAAACTGGATTTTATTTATCTTTGGGGTATGTGGGTCCCTCCACCCTCTTATTTACTTAATTAATTATGAAAATTAAGAACTTTAATATTCCAATTATCTTGTGGAAAAATTGGGAATATTACATCCTTGCTCAAAAGAAAAACATATGTGCATTTCGGCCACTTACAATGCTTCCGAGTTAATCTAAATAATCAACTATAGGGAGGTGGTGAATGATCAAAAAAAGAGTGTTCATATGATTTCCTAGGATCACGCAAGGGCGCAAAGGCAATAGAGATTACTTTCTCTCTAAGGATAATTCAATCCTGGTCCCGAATCCTAGTGCCAAAAATCTAACTAAAATTAATGACTTTTAAACTAGGAAAATGAAAAATATTTAGATAATCATGCGTGGACTAAGCCCACTTACTTTGGCTAATTACCTGTATTTTTTGGTGCCTAAATTCGCAAAACATAAAATTATTTCAGAATGAAATTTAATTGCCCCTTACTTAAACTATGTGTTCAATTTGCGAAAATAAACTTGAAATTTTTAAAACTAATGCCTAAACTACTAAAAAGCAGCCAAGAGTGAGATTTAACAAGTCATGGGACACCTCAACCAGTGCTAGAAGATTTCTTATGGGATGCCAGTGAATTTACAAGCAGGAAATGAAGGGAAATAGCAACAAATTTTTTCTTCTGGTTTCCACGCTCAAAAGGCTCAGACAGGCACGAAGCTTGCGTGCAGGTCACTGCTAAACGCGCGTAGTCGGGCGCGTCTGTTTGTGAAAAATCTGTGCGATTTTCCTGCAAAAGAAATTTTTGGAGCTTCTAAGCTTCAACCTCTCATTGAGGGTGAATAGGGAGTGAAGGAGAGAAAAGCGGCAGTTCCAACCAAACTCCAAAGAAAAGAAAGAGGTCTCTGCAAAAAGGCACAACCACATAAACTTGGAAATAAAATTAGTGGAGTCGCTAATCCTGTGTAGGTGGATTTGGTGCACGAGTGTACAAAATCACACATGCTTAAGAGGAGTGTATTTTTCCTCTTAATTTCTTGGTCACAAGCAGAAAATCAAGGGAGTGAACAAGTTAGTGAACATGCTAAGAAATAAAACATACAAAATAGTGGAATAACATGCATATTTGGAAACAAAACAAAATTAAACTAAACACATAATAAAAAATCTCTAAATAGAGTCAAACAACTTCAATAATCTGAACGATGGTGCTTACATCCCCTCTTATTATGTGCTGGTAGGAATAAAGGATGAAACGTTTACCCATTTTCCAAGGGGCCCTTAGAACTAGGGAGTTCTAAGACCCGATGCAAGGATGTATTTACTTCCGAGCTACCTTGGTGCAAAGTCCCTCTCTCTACTCCGAAGGATTTGAGTTGTTGGGTGGCCAACAGCTGAATCCCCTCTATCTCTGCTCCGGATCACACACTATTGGATTGCTTGGGGAAATTCTAGCCAACATAATAATGTGTTCTCCTTTTGTTCATTTCTTGGTAGCATTTTATATGAGAATTCAAACTCTCCTTCCCTCTCTTGGTAAATTGATGAATAGTGACCCAAGAGAGGAGGATGATTCCATTGTGTGCCACATTATTCCATTGTGTGCTCCCTTGAGGTTCTAAGGAGGCTTTGGCGGCTGTCCTTTGGCAGCCTCAAGCGTGGGATCAATTTCCTGGAGTGAGTGCTGTGGTCCTGGAAAGTGACTTCCACCACTCTCAGGCCTGCGCGAATTTTTGAGGAAAAGCCATGCAAAGGTGCGATTATCGAAGAAAAGTGTGCACAAAGGCGCATTTTGTTCGTTTCTTTAGCGTGCCATTTTATTTTTCTCCTGGAATTTAGAGATTTTTGAAATTATTCAGATTCTCTAATGTTCCTTAGCCCTGTAAATCCTTATGCCTGAAATTTAATAATGTCATCTTTTCTTGTCCAATTTTCCAGTAATAACATTCGGTGACAAACTTTGGCAATGCATGGGGTTACTTGAAGGACCCGAAAAATATGATGAGGGTGCCTTCTTGAATGGGGAACCAATGGGCCACCTTAATGACCATGCCCATGGCTCTTCTTGACATACAAGGTGGGTCTTCCCTGAATATTAGATGGTAGAGTGCAATGATAAAGTTTTATGCTATAAGATCGATGTCCTGTTTGTATCTGTAGTCCCAAAAAATCTTCAAATATTTGATGATTGGGCCTCCGATTTTTGGGTCCCAGTTATAAGACCATTTGTTAAAGTGGTTGTAGGTTTTAACCCTATACAGAAATGATCTACGAACGAATATTTAAAACAAAAAATAAACAATAGCGAGAGCATAAAACATAAAATAGATAAACACAGAGATTTTCCCTTGGATCTCAAATCAGGATGACCAGCTTGATTTTTCATTTTATTCTATTTAGTGTTACAACACATATACATACATGTCAAAGCATACATAAACCCCAATCCATTAACCTTAGATTAGAACATAAATGTAGTTCCCTTGACCGGATCTACAAAATACCAGGGGCTGAAAACCATCATGCCCCAAAACCATGTGCAAACCCATGCAAAAAACCATGGGCGGGTCCGCCCACCGGAAAATAAGGACCAATTTTTTTTTTCGGGGTGCTACCCCAGACCCCAACAGGGGGGTTACCGCCCCCCCTGTTACCCCCCCCGGTGCGTGACTAGTCCTGGAAAGAATATAACATGAACCCAAGATTATCCCACTTGTTGTTTTCTTTCTGTAGGGGGCCATAGGAGAGCTGAGTCATTAGCCTAGCTTTGAAACACCCATTGTTTCTCTACACCAATAGAACTTCTAGGTGCTCACAGAATTTTTCAATGCATCTGAAACATTCTTGAAAGTGTCCACCTTTACCAACAACACCCTTTTAGCTTCAACCATATATCTCACAAAGTGATATTGAACATCAATGTGCTTTGTCTTTTAATGATAAGCAGGGTTCTTAGCCAAGAAAATTGCACTTTCACTATCACAGTCTATCCTTATAGCTTGCTGCACCAACCCCATACTTGAACACAATCTTTGCAACAAAACTGATTCCTTTCTCTCATAAGTGGTTGCCATGTATTTTGCCTCTGTAGTTGAAAGAGCCACTACAAACTGTATTTTACTCATCCAACTGACTGCACCTCCAAATAGGCTAAACATATACCCACTTGTAGATATTATTTGGTCCAAATATCCAGCCCAGTCTGCATCAACAAACCACGAATTTCCAAAACTCTTTCCAATCCTGGTTTTCCCTGGTAGCACAAGCCATAATCACTAGTGCCACACAAATATCTGAAAACTCACTTCACTGTTGTCCAATGCTCCTTCCCTGGGTTTGACATAAACCTGCTCAATACTCCCACTGCATGTGCAATTTCTGGTCTAGGACAGACCATTTCATACATCAGGCTACCCACTGCACTTGCATATGGAACACGGGACATATCCTCCTCTTCTTCTTGTGTCTTGGGACACAGTTCAACAGACAAATTTGTACCTACAGGGATCAGAACATTCACCGGTTTACTATCTTGCATATTGAACCTCTGCAATATAGTCTTGACATACTTCCTGTAGTTTAACTAGAGCTTCCTCTTTGCCCAATCTCTCTTAATTTCCATGCCCAAAATATAGTTTGTAGCACCAAGATCCTTCATGTTGAATTTGGAGAACAGCTAGGTCTTCAAATCTTGGATAATTTCTTTCTCATTTCCAATCAACAACATATCATCCACATACAAGACCAAATAAATAACACAATCACCAATTAATGTAAAATAAACACAGTGATCCTCCTTGCTTCTGGTGAAGCCAAGTCCATGTATATAGGTATAAAATTTTTGATACCACATCCTTGGTGACTGTTTTAACCCATATAGAGACTTCTTTAACTTGCATACCAGATCTTTCTTCCCCTTCACCATAAATCCTTCAGGTTGTTTCATGTAGATCTCCTCTTCCAGATATCTATGAAGAAATGTCGTCTTCACATCCATCTGTTATACCTCAAAATGAAATGCAGCAACAATAGATAAAATTATTCTAATATAAGTAACTTTGGCAATAGGAGAAAAAATATCACCAAAATAAATTCCCAGCACCTGGGAATAACCTTTTGCTACCAACCGAGCTTTGTATTTCTCCACCTTGCCTTCTACATTCATCTTCTTCTTAAACACCCATTTTCTCCCGATGGGCTTCCTTCCAACCGACAACTCCACTAGATCCCATGCCTCATTTTTATGCAAGGATGCCATTTCATAAACTATGTCCTCCTTCCAAAGTTTCCCATCCTCTGAATCTACTGCCTCCCTAACAGTTTTGGGATCATCATCAGTTATAGTTAAAGAAAAATTTGAATATAAAGTAGATGGACTATACCTTTCTGGTTGTCTTCTTTCCCGAACTGATCTTCTAGTAGCTGGAGTTTGTGGCTCTTCCTCTTTTGAGTCTTCTTCTATTGTAGATTCTGATTCATCCTCCTTTAGTTCAAACTCTATCTTCTCAAGTTCCTTTGGCAGGACTTCATGTTTGAAAAAATATTTCACCTCTCTAAACACCACATCTCGGATTTAAACAACCTTCCTTGTTTCCAGGTTCCAAAGCTTATAACCCTTTAAACCATCCTTATACCCAATCAAGATGCACCATTCAGATTTATTATCCAACTTGCTCCTTTTCTCCTTTCGAACATGTACATATGCATCACATCCAAATAGCCTTAGATGTGAAAGAGAGGGTTTATTACCAGTCCATGCCTTATGTGGAGTCTTATCCTCCAACGCTGATGAAGGTGATCTGTTAACCAAGTAACATGTAGTCTCCACTGCCTTTGCCCAGAATTCTTGTCCTAACCTGGTACCACTGAGCATGCTTCTTGCCTTTTCCATCAACGTTTTTTTCATTCTTTCTACAAATCCATTTTTCTGAGGTGTGTATGGAGTAGTCTTATGCTGTGCTATACCACACTTATTACAGAACTCTTCAAATTCCTTCTTGCAGAACTCCCCACCATTATCTGTCCTCAGCACCTTTATCTTCTTCTCTGTCTGGTTTTCCACCAAAGCCTTAAATTCGTTAAATCTGTCAAAGAATTCAGATTTCTTCCTCATGAAATATATCCATGTATTCCTTGAGAAGTCATCTATGAATGAAACATAGTACACATACTTACCCAGTGATGGAACCGACACAGGTCCAAACACATCACTATTCAAGCTCTAATATCTTGGTCTCCCTCTTAGCACCAGAAGGAAAACTCACCTGATTCCGATTCCCATATACACAATGTTCACAAAAATAAAAATCCAGAGAGCTATTAGACATACCTTATACCATACCATTTCCATGCAGTATCCGAAGGCCCTTCTCTCCAATATGTCCAAGCCTTTGATGCCATAGCATGGTCTTTTCTCTAGATACCGCTAGGCTTTTCGCTCCACTTTCGGGAACCACAGAATTTTTGCACCCATAAATAACAATGCTGCACTAAATCTTTTACAGAGTTCCAATGCGAACTCCCCGCATTAATACCAGTGCTCCCCAAACCATCTTACATGTATCTTTCTTGAACACTATTTTTACACCTGCATCATCCATCTTGCTTACAAAAATCAAATTTCTGGCCAATGCAGGAATGTGCAGAACACCAGGAAGTGTTCTAATCCTTCCACCTTACAACTTCAACTTGAATTTTCTACGTCTGATTCTAGCCTTCCTATCATCACCTAAAAAGACATCACTGCCATCATATTTCTCACACTCGTAGAACCACTCCCTATGGGGAGTGAAGTGAAAGGATGCACACGAGTCAATCAACCATGAATCATGATCTACATGTGTATTTGAAGAAGAAGCCAAATACACATACCCACCTTCATCCGAGGTGGTTTTTTCTTCTGCAGAAGGAGAATCATCAGATCCCTTTCCTTTCTCAGGAGCTTTAGATCTACAGTCCTTTTTGTAGTGCCCTTCCTTTCCGCATTTCCAGCACACCTTTACAAAATTTCCAGAAGATTTAGATCTCCCTCTAGATTTAGATCTCCCACTCGAAACCTTATTCTTGTTTCTGTTCTGGGACCTTCCTCGTACAGATAAGGCATCTCCATTCTGAACCTCCATATTTCTCCATCTCATTTCCTCTAACAGCAAGGCTGAGACAATGTCATCAAAATTCAAGGTATTTGTATTGCTACCTATTGCAATAACTATAATGTCCCACGAATTTGGTAGAGAACACAACAAAATGATGCACTTATCTTCATCTAAGACTTTAATATCAACAGATGACAGCTGACTTACCACAGTATTGAAGGCGTTCAGATGCTCTGTCACCGAGTCTCCATCCTTCATCCTCAGGTTATATAGCTTTTTCCACAGGAACAATTTATTCACCAGAGACTTAGATTGGTACAAAGTCCCAAGTTTTTCCCACAAGGTATTCGCTGTAGCTTCCCCAGATACATTCAACAATACTGAATCTGAGACACACAACCGTATTGTTCTCTTTGCCTTCTGATCTAGTTTCTTCTAGTCTTCATATGACATTGCCGTTGGTTTAGTACCTAGATCTACCACGATCCACTAGCAGATCCTCCATCTTGAGCTTCCACAACTCAAAACTCTGACCATTAAATTTCTCGATCTCTATCTTCTCGCCGCTCGCTATATTCTTTCATCACAATAATCGATCCCACAGATCTCCCACTGAACAGGGCTTACCTCAGGCCTGAGCAAAAAACCCCTCAGCAACAAAGGCATCCCCTTGAAGCCAAAACTGATCTGATACCAAATGTAGGTTTTAACCTTGTACATAAATTATCTATGAACGAATCTTTAAAACAGAAAATAAACAATAGTGAGAGCATAAAACATAAAAAAGATAAACACAGAGATTTTCCCCTAGATCCAAAATCGAGACGACCAGCTTGATTTTTCATTTTATTCCATTTAGTGTTACAACACATATATATACATGCCGAATCATACATAAACCCTAATCCATTAACCCTGGATTAGAACATAACCGTAGTTCCCTTGACTGGATCTACAAAATATCAGGGGCTAAAAACCATCATGCCCCAAAACCATGTGCAAACCCATGCACAAAACCGTGGGCGGGTCCGCCCACTGGAAGTTAAGGACCAATTTTTTTTTTCCGGGGCATTTCCCTAGACCCCGACAGGGGGGGCTACCGTCTCCCCTGTGACCCCCTCGTACATTGCGCTCAGTGAAACGTACAGGGGGGGATATCGCCCCGCTGTTACCCCCCCTCACACGTGACTAGTCATGGAAAGAATATAACACAAACCCAACAGTGGCATCGTGAACAAATTGCATCCAAATTATACGAGGCCATGTGGAACTCAGATGCTAACCCTTCCTCAAGAACCTTTTTTGCTGATATGTTTTCCCACAAAATTGATATTAACAAGTGGGCCCAGTTGAAGTGTGTCCTATGGGTGGATACCATGCTAATTTAGGGGACCCACAATCCATTGAAGGTGGTGGAATCCACTCTTCCATACATCCTACACATCATAGAAGAAATGAGCCTATAGAATTTCCTAAAGCCTTCCGTCTTGTACTCCTAGTATTTCTTTCCCTTGAACTTCTCTAGGTATTCCCACAAACTCTTTAAGGTATCGTGAGCTTTCACATCATGTGTTGCTACACATTGGGCAATGAAGGACTCTTCTTTGTCTAATATTCTAAATGGGGAAAAATAGGCTCAGTGGGGAATATCTTTAAGATATTCCAATTCCTTCTTTAGTGAGCTATCACAAGTCCATTTCAGAGATTGAATGTTGGGGAATTTATAGGATATGTCTCCTTCTAAATAAGGGAGACATCCTGAGGCTAGCTGGCCCTTTACAGACTCTGTCTATGTATATGCAATATTCCACCTCGGGAATTTCTGCTACAGGGTCCTTGAGGATGCTGTATAAGGAAGTTGCTGCATTAATAAGACAAACCACCACTAGGATGCCCTAGAAAAACTCTAATACAACTCCCTTGTAGAAAATGAGCTCAAATAAATGATTTTATATTGGTTATATAGATCTCCCCAAACTAGGTCTCTAAATCAATGCTCAATGAGAGAGCTTACAACAATATGTGAACATAATGTTAAATTTGCAATTCTGAAATGCACCATAAGAGGGAAATGATACATTCATCATAATATTATGATATATCAGCAGAAATATACAATAAATAGTTGAGGTACAAGCCACTCAAACTTTAAGAATCAACCTTCAATGAATAAGCAATGAAATACAAGAATTGCTGGAACTCCACAAAATGTCGGAGGAGTTGCAACTGTGCAGTGTGTATGAAGGTATAAGCTTCTGAATATGAATAAAATACATATGTGGCTGAAGGAATACAATAAATATCCCAATAATAAAGAAATGGGCTGAAATACAAGATTTCTAGCTAATCTATGAAGATTGCTAGAAATGTCGGAGAAAACCAAAATGTGACAACTGAGTTGTCACTAAAACTGAACCAAAAAAAGAATGAGGCTGTGGCTGATATGAAATCTGATTTCCCTCCTCTGATAATGTCTCTAATACAAAGTGATAAATACCTTGTCTTAGAAAGACCCTCCTCTAAAGCTCCAGAAACCCCACTCTCACTTCCTCCTCTAAAATAATGCAGTTTCCTCCATGGACTGCATAGTGGGAGATGATGGAAGTGTGGCATCATGCCACTGATCTGAAATACAGCCCAGAAATCCTCCTTGCATCTCCTCTAATGAGTAGACCACTCCTCCACTGAATAAAACAAACAAGAATGACTCCATGAGTTCCTCTCTAGCTGCACCCAGCTACACAACATCCTCTCTGCTGCAGGAATAATGCTGTAGAATATGAATGAAGCTATGGCCAATGTCGGATTGAGGAAAATACGCTCATTCCTCATCCTTCCTTGATGAAGAGGAAGGGATTCCCGACCAGGAACACCCTAGTGCCCGAGGGCACCATCACCCAGATAAACAGCCTAGGGATGCAAGCTTTGCAGACCCAAAGTCTGAAATTCTAAATCATAACATATCCAAAATGGGCTGCCATCTCCTCCATATAAAGTGAGATAAATCTTCTCCACCATGGTCCCACCAATTAGGGTTTCCACCCTCATGTGAATCTCTTCCCTCCAAAACTACGTAGCTTCTCTAGGAAGCCTCTTCCTCCTTGGGCAGCGCTGTTGACTTTAGTCAAAGGTGACTAATCAAGTGAGTTGGGTTCCATTCACACCCTTGGGGTTTATTTCAGCTACTTTATTCACCTCCCTTTCACATTAGGAGTGTTATTTCTTCATTAAAAAGGGGCTAAGGTGTCTTCTCCCCCATTTTATTAAACAAAAATAAAATGTGCAACTATAATGTTCCATTTTAGCTTGAGGCTAAAATTGGGAACATTATAGTCCTCCCCTCCCACATGTTGCTTGTCATCAAGCAAATTAATAGAGAGAACAAAATTTTCTCCACCTTCTTCTCTTATGGCCTCCTAATAAATGGTCCCACCACTGCTCAAATCTGCTGCAATGAATCTGTCCTCCAATGCTCTCTCCCAAGTATGCAAGTTGACAACAATGCTCCTCATGGAAAGATAGAAGGTGTAGTGGAATACTTCCTGTTGTGCTAAGGCCTCCTTAAGGTAGGAGTGATGATATGCATGGGAAAATTCTACTCCCAATGATGATCCTCTCATCCATGCAATCATCCAAATGAAAATCTCAACCCCTGATTTCTGCAATGTGTTGGGGCTGAATGGAGAGTTGTTTGGTTTTCCATGATGGTCCTCTCTCCATTTGCTACACATATGGGGCTGCCTTTGTCTTTGGGCTAGAATTTATGGCCTCCAAGGATGGCCCAAGCTGCCCCATCTAGAAAAATAAGCCATGAAATGCCTCTGCAAATTCTCCAAGTGGTTCCTCCCATAAGAAGAGACAAGTAGAATGTGGCAATCATGGTTTTCCCATGGTATCTCCTGCAAGATAAAACATGTACAATGGGGAGAATCATGCTCCCAATGGGATATACATAAAATACCCTCCAAATAATGCTCCTCATGAGTGTACAAACATCAGAAATACATGGAGAAATATACAATAAAATCAAGTTGCAAAATGACAACCGAAGAGTGGTTCAAAGTTCCACTCATGGAACCTGCGCAGTGCCTTTTGGCCTACTTCAAAATCACAAGTAACAAGTGCTGTACTAGCCAATTTTTTGCTACCACAACATCTCCTCATAATATGAAACATGAAAATACAAATTGGTGCCAATGGTGCACACCAAGAGGCATGTGGCTACCCCCACAACCATCACAAAATTAGCCAAAATCAAGGCTACAAGTAGCTGCAAGTACATCCTCATAAAAAATTCAAGAAGGAACAAGCCTCCTTAATCAATATGCTACTCATATAAAGTAAACAGGTACATAATGTGAAATTATACCTTCTCTACCATATGCTTGAGACCTTGAGCTGAAATGGCTCATCTGAATGCTCTCCCTCTCCTCCAATGAGTAAGGGAATGGTTATGCCAACCTCTCCAAAGTCAACCGAGTTGTGAATCTATCCATATGCTGGTGTAGATCATACTGAATTCCCTCCCAAGTGAACTCCTCTAGCAAAGCCAAGTATGCATTCAAATGCACAACCAGGAAGTCCTCATATGTAGGATGCAATAGTGTCTCCTTGAGACTAGAAGCCCTAGTCAAAAAGAGTCTTCCATGATGATATATGATCATATCACCCACTAAGAATTTTCCATATCCATCAAGGCCATCCAAGAATCATGCATGCACCAAGATCCTGGGGAATACTCAACCAAAGTTGAATCCTCCATCCTGGATCAATCATTCACATAGACAATGCTTGTATTCTGCAATATGGTGCTCCATCACGTTGCTGCCTGCTACCTTGACATCCCCACATGCCAAAGTCATCCTCCAAGTTGCTGCCATGCCATCATGCAACTACTCATGTTCAAATAGAAATAAGGACCTCTGAAAATGAGCCTCCCATGAGAGACTATCACCTCCAAAGAATCTCCCGATCCTAGGAAATGTAAGCATGAGTGGCATCCATCTACTCCAATGCATGAGAGAGTCCTTCCTCAAAGGAAGTATCATCTCTCTCACTAAATATATGGAGCAGTCATCCTGCATCAGGAAGATGTAATCCTCCATCCATATAGCAACTCTATCTGCACAGTAAAGATGATGAGAATGGGTGGTACTGAAAATGAGAGTGTATCCCTCCTCCTTGTGCTTATTGCCAAACTCACTGTGCTGTGCTGGACTCCTCCAATGTCTCCACCCCTCCGAAATCCAAGAGTGGTGAGCCAAAAAGCATGATGCCTCTCATCATCTCTAGATCACATGGCCTCCCAAGGGGAAAGCCTTCAAAAGTGAGACATCAAGATAAGAAGTGGACTGTGTGTATGAGAGGAATGAAAGGTACTCTCTCTCTACTACGAAGTGCAGTCCTTCTCCCATGTGAAGAGAATCTCTAAAAGATAGATAAGGGTGAATGTCCATCATCCATTCATGTTGATCCTTCTGATCTCCTTCTTCCTTCAATGGTGCAGTGCTGTAGATTCTTCTATGCACCTCCCCTCTACCAACATGTGAGTGTATCCCCTCCTTAATGAGAGGCCTTGGATCTTGACCTTCCTTTGATAGAAATGTCTATACACCACAAAAATGGAAGAGTTTCGTTCATACAATGGGGGTCTTGCCTCTAGCAGGCCATTCTCCTAATTTACTTCCCCTCTAGAAAGATGGAATTATCTTTGTTTCATGGTCCCCTTCCATGCATGCAAAGTGTTTGAAGTATTGTCACACCATGTTTCACATTGGTTTTCATCAATCCCCTTTGAAAAAATCTTTGTGAATTCCACATATGATCTCTCATTTTCATAAAAAAATGAAATAGAACTCTGAAATCAATCATCATGAATCATACTTTTGAGTTGCAGTGCTTCTCCTCCAAAGGCCTCAACTCTTTCCCCCATCCTTCTTGTAGCAGCTATGGGCAATGTACTGCAGTGTGGATCTGCATGTGTCGCTGAATGCTCACACCCTCCATGAAGTACCTAGGATTTGTCTCATCAACAAACCCTTCTCAGAAAATTTCTCCAAATTTCCCTTTCATCAAGATCTTCAATAATCTCCTCAATGGTCTAGAAAAGAAGAAGGGAAACCTCCTCTTCCTTCATTCCTTTTCCCTTGTTTCCTCTGTCAAACTCCTCTCCTTGGAGAGAAGCTCCTCTTGCTGATGGAAATAGATCTTGGGCACAGGTTGAGCCAAGATCATGCTCCGATACCACTGTAATATTCTAAATGGGGAAAAATAGGCTCAGTGGGGAACATCTTTAAGATATTCCAATTCCTTCTTCAGTGAGCTATCACAAGTCCATTTACGATATTCAATGTTGGGGAATTTATAGGATATGTCCCCTTCTAAAGAAGGGAGAGATCCTGAGGCTATCTGGCCCTTCACAGACTCTGTCTATGGATATGCAATATTCCACCTCGGGAATTTCTGCTACAGGGTCCTTGAGGATGTTGTATAAGGAAGATGCTGCATAAATAAGACAAAAAACCACTAGTATGCCCTAGAAAAACTCTAATAAAACTCCCTTGCAGAAAATGAGCTCAAAGAAATGATTCTAGATGGGTTATACAGATCTCCCCAAACTAGGTCTCTAAATCAATGCTCAATGAGAGAGCTTACAACAATATGTGAACATAATGTTAACTATGCAATTATGAAATGCACCATAAGAGGGAAATGCTACATCCATCATCATATTATGATATATCAGCAGAAATATATAACAAATATTTGAGGGACAAGCCACTCAAAATTTAAGGATCAACCTTCAATGAATAAGCAATGAAATACAAGAATTGTTGGAACTCCACAAAATGCCAGAGTAGCTGCAACTACGCAGTGTGTATGAAGGTATAAGCTGCTGAATATGAATAAAATACATATGTGGCTAAAGGAATACAATAAATAGCCCAATAACAAAGAAATGGGCTGAAATACAAGATTTATAGCCAATCTATGAAGATTGCTAGAAATGCCGGAGAAAACCAAAATGTGACAACTGAGTTTTCACTGAAACTGAACCAAAATAAGAATGAGGCTATGGCTGATCTGAAATATGATTTCCCTCCTCTGATAATGTCTCTAATACAAAGTGTTGATCACCTTGTCTCAGAAACACCCTCCTCTGAAGCTCTAGAAACCCCTCTCTCACTGCCTCCTCTAAAATAACGCAGTTTCCTCCATGGACTGCATAGTGGGAGATGATGGAAGTGTGGCCTCATGCCACTGATCTAAAATACAACCCATAATTCCTCCTTGCAACTCCTCCAATGAGTAGACCACTTCTGAACTGAAGAAAACAAACAAGAATGACTCCATGAGTTCCTCACTAGCTGCACCCAGCTACACAACATCCTCTCTGCTACATGAATAATGCTGAAGCTATGGCCAATGCTGGATTGAGGAAAATCATCTCATTCCTCATCCTTCCTTGAGGAAGAGGAAGGGATTCTCGACCAGGAACACCCTAGTGCCTGAGGGCACCATCACCCTACTAAACAGCCCGGGGATGCAAGCTTTACAGACCCAAAGTCTGAAATTCTAAATCATGACATATCCAAAATGGGCTGCCATATCCTCCATATAAAGTGAGAGAAATCTTCTCCACCATGGTCCCACCAATTAGGGTTTCCACCCTCATGTGAATCTCTTCCCTCCAAAACTGCGCAGCTTCTCTAGGAAGCCTCTTCTTCCTTGGGCAGTGATGTTGACTTTAGTCAAAGGTGACTAATCAAGTGAGCTGGGTTCCATTCACACCCTTGGGGTTTATTTCAGCTACTTTATTCACCTCCCTTTCACACTAGGAGTGTTATTTCTTCATTAAAAATGGGCTAAGGTGTCTCCTTCCCCATTTTATTAAACAAAAATAAAATGTGCAACTATAATGTTCCATTTTAGATTGAGGCTAAAATTGGGAACATTACAGTCCTCCCCTCCCACATGTTTCTTGTAATCAAGCAACTGAATAGAGAGAAATTTTTTTTCTCCCCCTTCTTCTCTTGTGGCCTCCTCATCAATGGTCCCACCACTGCTCAAATCTGCTGCAATGAATCTGTCCTCCAATGCTCTCTCCCAAGTATGCAAGCTGACAACAATGCTCCTCATGGAAAGATAGAAGGTGTAGTGGAATCCTTCCTGCTGTGCTAAGGCCTCCTTAAGGTAGGAGTGATGATATGCACGAGAAAATTCTGCTCCCAATGATGATCCTCTCATGCATGCAATCATCCAAATGAAAGTCTCAACCCCTAATTTCTGCAATGTGTTGGGGTTGAATGGAGAGTTGTTTGGTTTCCCATGATGGTCCTCTCTCCATTTGCTGCACATATGGGGCTGCCTTTGTCTTTGGGCTGGAAATGTATGACCTCCAAGGATGGCCCAAGCTACCCCATCTAAAAAAATCAGCCATGAAATGCCTCTGCAAATTCTCCAAATGGTTCCTCCAACAAGAAGAGACAAGTAGAAATGTGGCAATCATGGTTTGCCCATGGTATCTCCTGCAAGATAAAACATGTACAATGTGGAGAATCATGCTCCCAATGGGCTATACATATAGTACCCTCCAAATAATGCTCCTCATGAGTGTACAAACATCAGAAATACATGGAGCAATCTACAATAAAATCAAGTTTCCAAATGACAACCAGAGAGTGGTTCAAAGTTCCACTCATGGAACCTACGCAGTGC
The DNA here is from genome assembly GCA_034641835.2 of Pinus albicaulis. NCBI lineage: Eukaryota > Viridiplantae > Streptophyta > Pinopsida > Pinales > Pinaceae > Pinus > Pinus albicaulis. The sequence goes on along the minus strand of CM076579.1, from coordinate 1,403,160,104 downwards.
CATTTGGCCTACCTCAAAATCACAAGTAACAAGTGCTATACTAGCCACTTTTTTTCTACCACAACATATCCTCATAAGATGAAACATGAAAATACAAATTGGTGCCAATGGTTCAGACCAAGAGGCATGTGGCTACCCCCACAACCATCACAAAATTAGCCAAAATCAAGGCTACAAGTAGCTGCAAGTACATCCTCATAAAAAATGCAAGAAGGAACAAGCCTCCTTGATCAATATGCTGCTCATATAAATTAAAGAGGTACATGATGTGAAATTATACCTTCTCTATCATGTGCTTGAGACCTTGAGCTGAAATGGCTCATCTGAATGCTCTCCCTCTCCTCCAATGAGTAAGGGAATGGTTGTGCTAACCTCTCCAAAGTCAACCGAGCTATGCATCTATCCATATGCTGGTGTATATCATACTAAATGCCCTCCCAAGTGAACTCCTCTAGCAAAGCCAAGTATATATTCAAATGCACAACTAGGAAGTCCTCATATGCTGCATGCAATAGTGTCTCGTTGAGACTAGAAGCCCTAGTCAAAAAGAGTCTGCCATGATGATAGATGATCATATCACCCACTAAGAATATTCCTTCTCCATCAAGGCCATCCAAGAATCATGCATGCACCAAGATCTTGGGGAATACTCAACCAAAGCTAAATCCTCCATCCTGGATCAATCCTCCACATAGATAGCACTGGTATTCTGCAATATGGTGCTCCATCACGTCGCTGCTTGCTACCTTGACATACCCACATGCCAAAGGCATCCTCCAAGTTGCTTCCATGCCATCATGCAACTTCTCATGCTCAAATAGAAATAAGGACCTCTGAAAATGAGCCTCCCATGAGATACTATCACCTCCAAAGAATCTCTCGATCCTAGGCAATGTAAGCATGAGTGGTCTCCATCTACTCCATTGCATGAAAGAGTCCTTCCTCAAAGGAAGTATCATATATCTCACTAAATATATGGAGCATTCATCCTGCATCATGAAGATGCAATCCTCCATCCATACAACAACTCTATCTGTGCAGTAAAGCTAATGAGAATGGGTGGTACTGAAAATGAGAGTGTATCCCTCCTTGTGATTATCCCCAAACTCACTGTGCTGTGCTGGACTCCTCCAATGTCTCCACCCCTCCGGAATCCAAGAGTGGTGAGCCAAAAAGCATGATGCCTCTCATCATCTCTATTTCACGTGGCCTCCCAAGGGGAAAGCCTCCAAAAGTGAGACATCAAGATAGGAAGTGGACTGTTTATATGAGAGGAATGAAAGGTCCTCTCTCTCTACTGCAAAGTGCAGTCCTTCTCCCATGTGAAGAGAATATCTAAAAAATAGATAAGGGTGAATTTCCATCATCCCTTCATGCTGATCCTTCTGCTCTCCTTCTTCCTTCAATGGTGCAGCACTGTAGATTCTTCTATGCACCTCCCCTCTACCAACATGTGAGTGTATCCCCTCCTTAATGAGAGGCCTTGGATCTTGACCTTACTTTGATAGAAATGTCTCTACACCACACAAATGGAAGAGTGCCCTTCATACAATGGGAGTCTTGCCTCTAGCAAGCCATTCTCCTGATTTACTCCCCCTCTAGAAAGATGGAATGATCTTTGTTTCATGGTCCCCTTCCATGCATGCAAAGTGTTTGAAGTATTGTCACACCATGTTTCACATTGGTTTTCATCAATCCCTTTGGAAAAAATCTTTGTGACTTCCACATATGATCTCTCATTTGCATAAAAACATGAAATAGAACTTTGAAATTAATCGTCATGAATCATACCTTTGAGTTGTAGCGCTGCTCCTCCAAAGGCCTCAACTCTTTCCCCCATCCTTCTTGTAGTAGCTATGGGCAATGTACTGCGGTGTGGATCTGCATGTGTGGATGAATGCTCACACCCTCCATGAAGTAGCTAGGATTTGTCTCATCAACAAACCCTTCTCAGAAAATTTCTCCAAATTTCCTTTTCATCAAGATCTTAAATAATCTCCTCAATGGTCTGGAAAAGAAGAAGGGAAACCTCCTCTTCCTTTATTCCTTTTCCCTTGTTTTCTCTGTCAATCTCCTCTCCTTGGAGAGAAGCTCCTCTTGCTGATGGAAATAGATCTTGGGCACATGCTGAGCGAAGATCATGCTCTGATACCACTGTAATATTCTAAATTGGGAAAAATAGGCTCAGTGGGGAATATCTTTAAGATATTCCAATTCCTTCTTTAGTGAGCTATCACAAGTACATTTCAGAGATTCAATGTTTGGGAATTTATAGGATATGTCTCCTTATAAAGAAGGGAGAGATCCTAAGGCTAGCTGGCCCTTCACAGACTCTATCTATGGATATGCAATATTCCACCTTAGGAATTTCTGCTACAGGGTCTTTGAGGACATTGTATAAGGAAGATGCTGTATAAATAAGAAAAAAAACCACTGTGATGCCCTAGAAAAACTGTAATAAAACTCCCTTGTAGAAAATGAGCTCAAAGAAATGATTCTAGATGGGTTATACAGATCTCCCCAAACTAGGTCTCTAAATCAATGCTCAATGAAAGAGCTTACAACAATATGTGAACATAATGTTAAATCTGCAATTATGAAATGCACCATAAGAGGGAAATGATACAGCCATCATAATATTATGATATATCAATAGAAATATACAAGAAATAGTTGAGGGACAAGCCACTCAAACTTTAAGAATCAACCTTCAATGAATAAGCAATGAAATACAAGAATTGATGGAACTCCACAAAATGCCAGAGTAGCTACAACTGCGCAGTGTTTATGAAGGTATAAGTTGCTGAATATGAATAAAATATATATGTGGCTGAAGGAATACAAGAAATAGCCCAATAACAAAGAAATGGGCTGAAATACAAGATTTCTAGCCAATCTATGAAGATTGCTAGAAATGTCGGAGAAAACCAAAATGTGACAACTGAGTTGTCATTGAAACTGAACCAAAGAAAAGAATGAGGCTGTGGCTGATCTGAAATCTGATTTCCCTCCTCTGATAATGTCTCTAATACAAAGTTCTTATCACCTTGTCTCAGAAACACCCTCCTCTGAAGCTCCAGAAACCCCTCTCTCACTGCCTCCTCTAAAATAACGCAGTTTCCTCCATGGACTGCACAGTGGGAGATGATGGAAGTGTGACCTCATGCCACTGATCTGAAATAAAACCCAAAAATCCTCCTTGCAGCTCCTCCAATGAGTATACCACTCCTCCACTGAAGAAAACAAAAAAGAATGACTCAATGAGTTCCTCTCTAGCTGCACCTAGCTACACAACATCCTCTCTGCTACAGGAATAATGCTGTAGAAGATGAATGAAGCTATGTCCAATGAAGGATTGAGGAAAATTAGCTCATCCCTCATCCTTCCTTGAGGAAGAGTAAGGGATTTCCAACCAGGAACACCCTAGTGCTCGAGGGCACCATCACCCTGCTAAACAGCCCGGGGATGCAAGCTTTGCAGACCCAAAGTTTGAAATTATAAATCATAACATATCCAAAATGGGCTGACATCTCCTCCATATAAATTGAGAGAACTCTTCTCCACCATGGTCCCACCAATTAGGGTTTCCACCCTCATGTGAATCTCTACCCTCCAAAACTGTGCAGCTTCTCTAGGAAGCCTCTTCCTCCTTGGGCAACGCTGTTGACTTTAGTCAAAGGTGACTAATCAAGTGAGATGGGTTCCATTCACACCCTTGGGGTTTATTTCAGCTGCTTTATTCACCTCCCCTTAAGATTAGGAGTGTTATTTCTTAATTAAAATGGGGCCAAGGTTTCTCCTCCCCCATTTTATTAAACAAAAATAAAATGTGTAACTATGATGTTCCATTTTAGCTTGAGGGTAAAATTGGGAACATACACATTGTCTAGTAGTGAGTACTATACATTGGCGTCTAAGGCAGATAGGTTAGTAAAAGCTACCCAAACGTGATCTCTTATTACCCAATGATTGGAATCATTTTTCTACAGAATTCAGTCGATAGCCTCTATGCATGGGAAGATTGGGGGGTGCTCTACAACATAGTGTATCTTATACCTTTCAACATTCAAGTGCACTTGGTGGTATGCTAGGTCCTCTGGGAACTGTTTCTTTGCAAACTTCTCATAGAGGTCATACTAAGAAATTTTAGCACTCTTGCCAAAAATACAAGCGGTGTCCCCATAGATGGGAGTCGGCACTAGAGGTACATCACACTCTAGAATATCAATTTTTGGGCTCTTTTGTCATCTCTAGATTGTCGAGGGTGCCATATCACCTGAAACGAAGGAGATAGAGATGCAATGAATTTCAGACTCAACGTCACCTGGCATATTCAAGAAGCAATCTCATGATAACACTAATGGCATGGAAGCAATAATATGGTAGACATAATCCCTGATTCAAGCCACCTCATGCCTAGACATGCTTGAGGTGCTGAGTGACCAACAGTGTAGATTGCACAAGGAACCTTCAGGAAACTATGACCTGTAATAGATGCATGGGTTCAATAATGGAAGATCTATGACCTATCAACCTAGCCATGCAGTCGCATGGTTGTATTTTGGTGAAAGTGACGACTTCAGTGACTTGGCGACCTGACAACTAGGTCGGAGGTCGCGAGGTTGCATTAGGGCTTCTTGGATAGAGTGGAATGGCATGAAATTTGTGTGAAAGAAGGAAAAATCATAAGAAGGAGGGAAATCAAGGCTGAGGAGACTTCTGAGAGCTTAGGGAAGGAAACCACAAAGGAATAGAGGGGAAACAGAGGAATATGAGCCAATCTAGACATAATGTGAGAGCTTGGTGAAAGAGAGGAAGTTAAAGGAGAAGGATAGTTTATGGTAAACATCAGTAATAGAGTACCAGGAGGAAAATACCTAGTTAGGTTGAGGCTTAAGCAAGGTATACTGGCATAAAAGTAAAAAAATAAAATTACAGAAGGCAATGATGACTTACCTGGATGAAAACACTCTCCGATTAGGCAGCCAGAAAAATTTGGAAGCTCCGTCGCTTAGGTCGAATGCGACCTACACGATCCTTCTCTATATAAAAAGGTCTCACATGCAAGCCTTAATTGTAGTTGCAAGGTCGCAAAGTCATGAGGTCGCAAGTCATTATTTTTTATATCATTTCCACTTTTGCAACCGTGAGACCTGGCGACTCAACAACACGGGGGTTGCTATGTCGCTAAGTCGCAGGGTCATAGATGTGGAATCGTGAGAAGGTTTGCGACCTTGCGACCTAGAGACCATGCGACCAAGGTATAGGTCATGAGGTCGCTAAGTCACAAAGGGTCATATTTGAGGGGAAGAGAGACATTGCGATCCCATGACTAGAAGAGGTCGCTGGGTCGCTAAGTTGCATATGATCAAGGTTTATAAGGATTGTGACCTTGTGACCACACTTAGAATAAAAAGGAAAATAGATAAAAAACCAATTTAAACCATCCAAAACCAGCTTTTGACCTAAGATTACCGACCCACGAAGAATCCCTTGGGCCCAAGGTTGATGTTCAGGGAATGATCCCACTATCATGCATACCGTCAAAAGTAACAGGGGCTTTGAAATTTCAGACTGATTCCAAATTTTGGAGGGTGGTTGTAGTGGCTAAAAAAAATTATTAATCATAGGTTATATGGTTAATTATTATATCACTTATAAAGTGCCATTATGTAATAAAGTTTTCACATGAAATAAATTAGCTGCAGGTTTAAAGGGATAAGATCAGGTGCGATCAGATCAACGACCCACATCTAAACCCACACCCCCAATGTTTCCAAATGATATTCACGGGGGGCAGGGGGGGAGAGGTTGGGTACAGGTAAAGCCATTTCACCCAAACCACCACCACTTATGTGTCGTAATTTCATTCACACCACACCCCCTGTCAAATCCACTTGCCATCTGCGCCCCTTCTGGGTAGGCTTCAAAACCACCCTTTGAATATTTGACTTACTCCCGCCATCTCATCATCACTCACATGTCATTTCACTTTCCAATGATAAACCACCATGTGTATTTTTATTACCCATTACCATTTATTGTTGGTATATCCACTAACCGTAACTTTGTTGTAATAAATCATCCCATGCTCACCTTGTTTAAAATTGCACTCTTCACTATCAAACAATTCTTTTCTATAAGTCTATCTGCTCACACTGTTTCATAATTGGAAATTATCAAATGCTTGGTCATAAATGTGTTTTGTGTGGTAATTAGATCGAGCACTTCAAATCTAGAGATTGGCCATTAAAAGACGGATGACAGTCAAAAGGTCAACACTAGTGGTAGAATATTCAAGGAAAAATATAAGTATTTGGGTTATTTCTAGATCCATAAAAGTAGAGCATCTGGGGTTGAAATTTTTTAATGGGGAAGCTCATAAATCCACTTCAAATGGCTAACGGGACTAAACAACTCATCATGATGCCACCTCACAGAAATGGACAACTCATCATCAAATCAATTTTATGAAGACCTTCAATCCAGTGTATCAGTTGGCCACCTCAACATGGAAGTTTGATTCGATAGGGATGACAAACATGGGTTGTTAGAAATTTTGTTTAATTAATTAATGGTCATAGAGTCCTTTCTTATTACCAACCCTACTAAAATAGAAATATCCCTATTATTCCTCAAAGTGATGCAATCCTATTTGAATTAGGTCTCTAGGTCAATATCGAAGTCTAGCCCAAGTGGCAGACATTTGTAGCAGAGATCTCACTCTATAAATGAGAGGTTTATTGAATTTGAGGAGGTGGTGGAATGTAGATGAGAGGACTATTATGTAATTTGGTTTCACCAAGCTAATATACAGTTGCGAAAGTGTTTTTCAGGCCTGAGAATTATTTTAAGCTGATGTATTTGTGTTTTTTCCATTTATGATATTATCATAAGCTTCATAATATCATGATTACTTGGAATTCATAAGTATTATGCTCCAACCTCCTTCATGTGTTATGTGTATGTTGTAAAAATTTATATTTAATGTTAATTTCCTCAGCTTCCATGAACTACATTTGCTTGTGATTGAAGCCCATTAGCTGACTCCATACCAAATGGAAGCCTTTCATACATCTTCCACCTGTAAAATCAATTAAAACACAAATAGTATAGAGTTAGCTATTTGAAAATATGAATTTTGTCTTGAATTTTGTATATTTTCTTTGAGATACCTCTCTTTGAATGACTTTCAGTCCAAAGTGGTTTGAAATAGTTGTATTAGGTTGACCATTGAACAACCCAATTGGTACTACCCTAGTAATAACACCTGAAAAGGTGAAATATGCCTCTAAATATGTGAGAACGTGTCCTTACCCCCAAAAATTTCTACTTGAGAGGAAAAACACCTCAAAATACATGGAAGCTCTTCCATTCAAGTTATTTCTCACCCCTTCTTATCTGTAACATCCCCCAACCACCTCCTTGAACAGGGTGTCCAACCTCAAGACTCAAGTGGGCCTTTGACCAAACCCATGTGTAACTTCGTGCCACATGGCATGATCTCAAGTTGGGTGTTCATATTGTAAATCTCCATTTTTTCTCAAATCCTTCATCCGCATGGTCTTAGGCCCTAGTTTTAACCTAAGAACAAGGATATCCATCAATTGAATGAAGAAAGAGAATGTGATACATGTAACCATTCCTCCAATTACATGTACAACATGCCTGAATGGATCCTCATAGTGAAATGCATCTCTGGAAGAACCTTCATCAAGCCAACCATATACCTTATATATGCTTTTTCTTTCCTTAGATGATGACGATTTCTCAGGCTTGATGGATTTCAAATGCAAATAATGTCCCAAACTGGTGAATATGGCGCTACAAGTGCCAACCTTTGATATATGCAGAGAATGTGATCTCCATGAATGAGATGCTTGCTCCTAGATGGAAGATTGTAATAGCTCAACATTTTTAATCCACTAAGGACTCTATGAAATTCTATATAACCAATATATTTTTAATTATGAAGAGGTTTTATGCAACCATGCATCAAATTGACTAGTTTCATGGAACCATGTTGGCCTTCAAAATGCAGGAAACACCATGAATCTGGGCTTTATTGTGTTGAAGTGTTGTAACATATTTACACAAGGATATTGGTATTGGACATGAGCCAATGATTTGATGGGATTTTCATTACTCTTAAATGTTTTGTGTTGTTTAAATTTGCTATTGCATATCTAAATCGCGAGTTTCTTAACTAAGCACATTCCTGCCATTCTATTTTTGTTTATTTCTATTTTATCAAATCATTTCTAATATGAAATGATATGGGATTTGTTTATATGTAGCTCTTGGGAAACCTCAAGTTGTCATTTCTGAATAATCTTATGAAGAAATTCAATCCCAACAAAATGATGTAGAGTAAGGGCTCAATACAAGACCATTAAGGTTAAGAAGAAGATCTTTCTCATGTTTTCTGCCTTTTGCAAATTCCAATAATACTTGTAAGAAAATTGTTAACCATATATTTTTCAAATTTTGTCGAACAAATTGAATTGTAACAGAACTAAATTTTAGATGATTCCATGATTTTCAATTCTATAAATTTTTTATAATGGTTATGCAGCCAAAATGCAAATCAAACAAATGATCATCCAATCAGCTAATCTAGTAGGCAATAATGAGTTGGATTTGGAGGATGCAACATGAATTGCTCCAAAGCGAGGAATGATTTTTCCATTTCAACCACTAGCCATGTCTTTTGAAAATGTCAAATAATTTTTTTACACACCCCTTGTATGGAACTCGAGCCTTGAGACTGATATATTATGTGATCCAACTATTGCCAATTTTTGTGGATTCTCATACTTGATGGATTTGGCTAACTAATTTTGGATTCATCTGTAGGAAATGAGGGAAAAATAAGTGACTAAAGAAATACTTCAATTGCTCTGTTACAAGTGCACTCATACTTGGTGTTCTTGCAAAATTTATGGGGGTTAGTGGTGCAGGGAAAAAACTCTCATGGATGTATTATCTAGAAGGAAGATTGGAGGATATATTGAGGGTGATAACTAGATATATGGATTTCCCAAAAATAAGGAAACCTTTGCTCAGATTTTCCTCATTGGTCTCATGAATATGTGTAGGACAATCTCTGTCAATTTGGATGTTGAAGAGGAACAACTATAGCAAGAAAATATCTCAAAAATGTAACATTACATTTAGCATTCAATTTTTCGTTATCGTTATTGGGAATTTGTTTGGTGGTTATTATTATTTGAGAAAACTATGTTTTAGCCCTTTTATAGATTTTCATGTGTATCCTATTTCTTATAATTAGAGATACTTGTCCTCTCTATATATTCGTTATTGCTTGGTTTTCAAGCTGAAGTTTGGGAAAATGGAGGAGGATCCAAGGAATGGTCATTAAATTTAACAAGGTATTTGCTTTTTGAAGTTCTAGAAAATTTGATTTCAAACTAACTCAACCTAGACCTTTAATGTAGATGTAGCCCAATTACTCAGATTATGGTTTGAGCAGCAAAAAATGGAGAATGTGTAGTTGTCATGTGTTTTAATTCAAGAAATCACTCAAATGAAATAATGTACATGGGATGTGAGGTTCAAAAATGTTGTGCCAGAAGAGGATTGTACTACAATTATATGTAGATTGCATGCCAATCCTCTTTTGGCACAACATTTCTGAAGCTCGCATCTCAATTTCATTATTTCATTTGAGCGAATTCTTGAAATGAAACACATGAAAATAACACATTCTCCAATTTTTTCTTCCTGAACCATAATCTGAGTAATTGGGTTACATGTACATTAAAGGTCTAAATTGAGTTAGTTTGAAATCAAATTTTCCATAACTTCAAAAGGAAAAAGCCTTGTTAAAGTTAGCGACCATTCCTTGGAGCCTCTTCCATTATTTTTCAATAATAACTCATCGGATATTCGGCGCACATTTAACAAGTGATGGATATTCGTTGGCCCTCATCAACGAACCAGTGTCGGATATCCGTCTCCCGTCTGACGCAAAATATCGTCAGATCCATAACATCTTCATCGAATGAAAATTCACAACATCGGCTAACTAAGTATGATGATTGGATATTCGATAGACACATCTGACAGATCAATGTTGGGTATTTGACCTTGGTTACAAATTAAAATGTCACCTATTTGAAAACTATACGTAAAAAAAAATGTTTCCTATTCGACAAATATATGTTGAACAAATGCTCGGTTAGCCGAAAATTTATTTGGTATCAAGGACAATAGAAATCCAACCTATAGGTCCGACCCTTTCCTAGTTGTCGAATATCCAATGAAATCCCACTGACGATATCTATCTCTTGGTTTCATCATATGGTGGACCAAGTTGAGTCGTATAATCGATGAAATGATGTCGGATTTTAGCCCCATTTGTACTAGTGTTGAATAGTCGTCCAAAGAAACACTTATTAATGAATCAGCCGATATCAAAGATACCCAAATCCACCTTACATATGTCCTCATTTTCAAGAGAACCTCAAATACCCCATATCATAGTTCTCAGGAAGATCAATGTCTTAATAAATATAATGTTTTAGCCATTACGATCCCTCCTGTATATTTTGACCAAGATTCTTCTCTTTTTCTTGCTAAATATTTTGATTCTAAAGCTCATACCATCACCTCTCCCATAGACCATCAATTATTTCTCAAAATTAATGAGGAGTTTGTGTCCAAAATGCTAGGAATACTAGCCTCCAGGATAGATATTATTGATAAAGGGTTAGACTAGGAATTTATCAGATGTGTCAACGAAGATAAGGCAAAATTTATCAAATGCTTAATCCAAAGTCCTAGCCCAATATTAAAGTTGGAATTCCCTCTTCATACTAACTTATTGAAACCCTTTTACCAGACCTTAACATCGCTTCTCACTATTATTTTTGGCTATACTAATGACCTAAAAATTGACGAATCCATTTTTCTAGCCATTTGACTTATTACTCTGAATCCAGATAGACTGGTGATAAATTTCCTGAAATTTTAACTAAAGTTATTATAGTTGATCTCATGACTGCTATCCCATTTAAACCTTGTTTCCATTGTACATATCTTGTTTATCTAGTTTTATTTAACTAACCTTATTATTTTCTGTCTACTAAGCTCCTCACGAATGTCAAGGATGAAAGCGGAATTGAGATGGAATTTTATCTGTAGACATACATAGTTTATCCAGGACGTCTCCCTAATTCTTATACTCAATACGTTAACCATTTCACCTTTAACTGAAATTTAAATTGGTTCGAGAATCCTCTGATAGAATATCCGAGGAGAATAGGAGAATTTTGAGACTTATCGAAGATGAAAACAAAGGAAGTTGGTTCCTTTACCCATACTTTTCCCAGATTAGATTGTATAGTTTTGAGAGGGAGAATTTTCGATTGCCTAAGTTTATTACTCCATTAATATTAATTTATGAAGTGTTACAAAAAAGGATAGTTGCTAATGAGCCACACTTTTCATAAAAGAAAAAGGGAGAATTATTTAGTTATTCATATTCTATTCAACCTCTAATTCATAAAAATAAAAATGCAATAAATTTAATTGAAAAATAATTGTTGTCATTTGGATTGATACATGATGAATGTTGGCATTAAAAACCCCTTACAATAAATCTTGGATTAAGAAAACATGTGGGACTATCAGCAAACTTCAAAAAAGAAGACAAGAGATGGAAAAGTTGGCTAATACTCTCTCCCCACCATGTGGTCGCTTCCAAGTAATCATGCATACAACCAAAGAACATATCCTAGTACCAACAGGAGACAAGGAAACACATGGAAAGGCTTTGATACCAACCGAAGTTTGTGTCCTGGAAACATAACCGACACAACCTCTGGAAACCACACTTAATCCAATTAAAAAAGAAAATATGATGTTTTGGATTTATAAGAAGCCATGCATTGTGTAAAAGCAAGAGAAGGTGATGTAGATACTGAAGCATTCAAGAAAACTGGCAAACAACTAAACCGATAAATGAAATAGAAAATCGATGAAATTCAATAAAAAGACTCTGATGCATGAGCATTAGATGTTAAACACAATTTTATTGAAGGACAATCAATACATACATTGTGCAAGAAACTAATGTTGATACCGCAACAAGCCCAGTTGGTAGAGGAGACAATACTGAAAGAAATGGCCCCCACTGTTGGGCCAAGGTTTATTTCAGCTGTAGATTTTGAAATAAACACATTTAGTCTCATAATGATGTAGCCAGAAGTGAACTAGATCCAACAACTAATTGGTTCTTGTGCCTCTTCTATGGCTATTAATTTAAGTAATCTATCAGATTTGGACATGGTAAATTGACATAAATAGACAAGGGAAATCATCGCTAGACAATTACTGGATTCCATAGCCAATAATAGAAAAATGTGAGCTATGCTGGAAAAGGTTTCTAATTAGTTGCATGTCGCACAAGTGGCTCTGAGAACCCAAGAAAATAGAATCAAGGAATTGGAAGATATAGTAATTCAACTAGCCAAGCATCCCAAAAGAAATTGGGCCCTTTAAAAAAGTTATTAGAGGAAAGGAAAAATAAATTAAAAGTATTCAAGCTATAGCGAAGATCCCTGATTATGAAACACATATTTTGATATAGGCCAACGAAAGACGAGAAGAGATTGAAAATTAGTTGTAGGAGATGCATACTCCTTTCAAATCAAGGAGAAATAACTTAGCGAAAAATATGCTTAGTTAGAATTCCTAAAGGAGGAATTTGTAGCAAAAGAATAACAACACTTGAAAACAATTGTAGAATATAAAGCTACTATTGATCAAGCTCTCGCCACTCCTCAAACATCAGATACTGAAATCCTAAATTTCTTGCAATTAAAAATTTCACAATTGGAACAAGAACTCAATGAGTTAAAGATAAAAAAAGAACGATTGAAAAGAGAGAAGCAACACAACTACAATACAAAAACACCATGATGGAGGAGATACAAAATACACTTAAGGAAACACAAAATGTGTTGAAATTTGCAACAAGAAACAATGAAATTGGCATCTAGAAAAAAACATGACAACACACACACTAGTGTGGGACCACAGGTCATGTAGTGATGGGTCCTAGCGATACATTAGTGTGCAAGCCAATTTATTTAATAAATTGGAAACGTGTCTAATTTAATTATACCTTAATTAAATTGGTCAATAAATTGTAATATTATCTCATAAACACTTGTAATAGTTAAGTGAGTGTGATAGACTCAGTTAGATCATGAATTTAGAGTCGAGGGTGGTTGGTGAGGCATGCATAGTGATTCTATTAGTTATGGAGTTCAAGTTGCAGTTAGTGCATTAGTTTAATGCATGGAAAATCAATTAACTCAATTTATTGAGTTAAAGTCAGTTGAACTAGTTGTAACTGGTTGTTGCACTAGTGATAGGTCAAGTGAATTAAATCATATTTAATTCACATGCATTGATCTGTCATGCAACTGAGGATTTACTATTAATAGCTACATGCATGTCAGTTCCAGTGGAGACCCAATTGAGACAAAGGTTAAAGGGAAGTTGACTATCAATTGTGTTATTAGAAGACTGCCTAGATGTAATTAAAACACCACATGATTGCTCATGATACTTCCAAAATTGAGGAAGGATGAAATTCCTAAAGAATAGGGATTATATTCCTCATGAATTGCATGAGAAAGGCAGGCTAAAGATAGGTTGAGAATTGGCTAAGTGTTGGCCCAATTTTGTTTGGATCAGTGTGAGACAGTTAGGAGAGTGTAGTAGATTCTTATGAGCAAGAATGCATTGTATTATTTCATAATTCCTTGGTTCATTATACAATATAGGTAGAGGGGTTTCGAGCAGCAAGCTTTCCCCAGGAAAAAATATCTGTGTTGTGGATTGATTTGCTTCTTTCTTTTACTTGGTGTGTTTGTGTGAACGTGTTTAATTTCCACAGAATTATTTGTAGAAGGATTTAGTATCTTGCTCTAGTATATTGCATGATCAGATTGAATCCATTGGAATATTTTTTTTTTTTATAATTTCTACATGGTATCAGAGCGCCATAAATCATAATAGTGGAGAAGAAATTGAGTTTGTGTTGAACAATATTCAAACTTGCATATACTTTCGTTGGTGTGACTAGTGGATAAAGATGGCTTTCAGTGGATTAAGATTGGAATATTCACTCGAGGGAAGTGTCTGATCAACTTAGTGTTCCTAAATTGATGTCATAAATTGTCAACCAGGGCTAGTAAACTGTTGAATTGAAGTGCACTATATGTGCCTAGGTATCTATTTCTCACTACATTGTGTTTAGTGTTTTTCCAATGTTTTAGGTTTTGTGTTTTTATTCTAAGAGGAAAAGAACTAAGTGTTGGTAAAGAAAAGTTGTTATTCACACTAAAACAGAGAAAAACCTATTCTAAACTATGTATGGCACTTGAGAACAGAAAATGAAAAACTTTAACAAGAAAAAAATAACTCATAACATGAATTCAATAACTCATAACATGAACTCAGTCCAATTCATTCATTAGAAATATGTTGGAATAACTTGAGAAAAGGATAAGTTTAATGCAATGAGGTTCTTCTAAGTAAAAAACTGTAGAAATTTGCTGAATAATAATTAATTATCCACCGAGACTATCCTGGTCACATACTATTTGAACTTCATACACAACACATAATCTCTTCCACTCTCAGATCAACTCAGATCATCACACATGCGGAAATAAAATCAAGCGATAACACATCAAATCATCATACACATTAACACAATATGTATGGGGAAAGCTTATAGCTGAAAAACCCGTAGCTATTGTGTATATTATAATGGAGAAATCATGTAACAAACTCAGTACAATACTCCTCACAAGTACTCAGTACTTTCTCATTAAGTTACCCACAATCTAGCTCAGTTTTGAACAGGTTACTAGTTCAAAACTCACCGCCAATTGCCTTACCTCTATTGCGTGTTTCAATGCTATGGGATGGCCTCTTTATATAGATAAACCACCAGCCTGAACTGCGCAATCCTCATGGGCTTACTCCACCTATTTGTGTGTTGCAAATAGCAACAGTATAGTCACAACTGATAGCTAACTCCACCCTTTCATCTACCTCTTTCACTGGTCTCCACTGAACTGATCATGCACTTTAGTGAACTGATGTGTTCTTGAGTTGAATAATGAGTTACTAATTAATGAATTAAATAATATTTAATTCACTCCACTCATAACTAATTGATTAGCTAGTTAAACTAATCTCAACTAGTTCAACTAAAATAAACAGAATACAACTCCACTATCTGTCTCATTAACTCCTCCAAACTTCTGCCACTGAAGTCCAACTGAAGTCAACCATGCATGATGCCATCAAACCCTTGGGAACCACGTGATTCCTCTGTCAGATGCATGAGCCACTTCTGTAGCTCGAACTGAAATGCTCCAAGAGAATAAACTGTTGTTTATAGTCTAAATATTATTAAGGGCAAATAATATTTGACTTCCCTATTTTTAGGAGAGGCAGTCTAAAAATAGCCTTCGACCTCTTCGACCTAAAAAATAGAGTCTCATCTATTTTTACCAACATGACCAATGCTCCAAGAATCTCAAACTGGAATCCCCGAACCATGCTCAATATGTCTAAAAATAGACATAGTCTAAAAATAGACTTTGCGCCAGAATTTGCCTGCGGGCCCACTTAGTGAAGGCGACTTCATTTCACTAAGCTCCATCATCTTGCTGTATTCTCAACACTCCCTCTCAGCAAGATATGGATTATCTGCAATCCCTATCCTGCCTCTGTGGAATTCGAACTTGCTCCTGGTGAGCGCCTTCGTCAGGATGTCGGCATCTTGATCCTCCGTGGGAACATATGAAAGCATCATGATCCTCCGCTGAACACAATCTCTGATGTGATGGTACCTGATGTCGATATGTTTGGACCTGTCATGAAAAACTGGATTAGCCGAGAGCTTGATGCAGCTCTGGTTATCACAGTAGATCACCGTAGGCTCCAAATGCAACCTGAACAAACCTGCGAGGATCTTCCTCATCCAAATAGCCTCACATGCAGCCAAGCTTGCTGCCATGTACTCGGCCTCTGCTGAACTGAGTGCCACGGATCTCTGCTTCCTGCTGTACCAGGAAACTGCTGCCGACCCAATGCTGAAAACTCCTCCAGAAGTGCTCTTCCGGTCTGTTGGGCTCCCTGCCCAATCTGCATCAGTGAAACCAGAAAGCTTCACTCCATCCTCCTGTCTGTACCATAGACCATATCCCGATGTGCCTCTGATATAGCGCAATACATGCTTGCCTGCCTTCCAAAAGAGCTTGGTAGGCTTAACCATAGCTTGCGAAAGCTGGTTAACTGCATAGCATATATCGGGTCGTGTATTGACCAGATACATAAGCGACCCCACCAACTGTCGATAGACAGTGGCATCCACTACCTCCGCTCAAGTAGCATCCTCCTTCCTCCAACCACCAGGAAGAGGAGTGTCAACAGGCTTGCAGCCTTGCATGTTGAACCTCTCCAGAATCTCCCGAGCATACTTGCCCTGAGAAACAAACAGTCCTCCGCTGCGCTGCCAAATCTCCAATCCCGGGAAATAATGAAGGATGCCCAAGTCCTTCATCTCAAACTCTCGTGCAAGATCCTCCTTGCATGAAAGTATCAACTGCTCATCGCCAGTCAAAATCGGATCATCTACATACAGTACGATGATCAACAGCTTCCCCTCCACCACAATCTGGTACAGGTTTGGATCCGCCTCACTCTTGGAGAATCCAAGCTCGGTGAAGTAGCTGTCTATCCGAGTGTACCAAGCACGAGGTGCTTGCTTCAGCCCGTACAGTGCTCTCTTGAGTCGGCACACATGCGACTCACTGCTGAAGATCTCAAAACCTTCAGGCTGCTCTATGTACACCTCCTCCTCAATGACTCTATTGAGGAACACAGTCTTCACATCCATCTGATGAATGTGCCACCCCATCTGCGCTGAGAGAGCAAGGATCGTCCGTATGGAAGAGTACCTTGCGACAGGTGCAAAGGTCTCCTCATAGTCAATCCTCTCGATCTGTGAAAAGCCACGGGCGACAAATCTCGCCTTGTACTTCTCCACACTCCCGTCAGCTGCCTGCTTCACCTTATAGATCCATCGCAAACCCACCACTGATTTCCCAACCGGTCTTGGGACAATCTCCCATGCACTGTTCCTGACGATCGAATCATATTCTTCGATCATGGCATCAACCCATGCGGGTTCCTCCACAGCTTCCTCAAAAGAGGATGGCTCCGTCACAACACATTGACTCACAAGAACCATGTATCCAGTGTACCGATCCGGTGACTGCCTCTGTCTGCGCTGTGCTGTAGGTGGTCCTACAACCTTCTCTTCATCCCGAGCCAGTCGCTCAGCTTCTGTAGTGCGCATGCGCCCTCTGATGGTTGGCGCTGCCTGGGTGGTTTCTTCCACCTCCTGAACCTCCTCTGGTGGCTGATCCACATCTGGAAGCTCCTCCTTAGGAACTAACAGCTCCTCATCTGCATGCAAGTGTAGCTCCCTCTCAAGAGAACACTACATGGCTTTCTCCTCCTGAAATTTTATATCCCATCGCACAACAGTCTTTCGACTGTCTGACAAATATACCTGGTAGTTGTGAGGTGTATCAGTGTACCCCACAAATATTCCAAACTCTGCAGTCGGATCTAGCTTCCTTCTCGCATCCTTCGTCACATGCATGTAGACAGGAGAACCAAAAATCCACAAATGGGAAATATCAGGCCTCTTGCCAGAATAAGCCTCCTCCGGTGTACTCATGCCAAGAACCTTGTGAGGACAACGGTTCTGCACATACACTGTTGTATTGCATGCCTCAGCCCACAAGTGAAGGGGTAGGCTCTGATCATGCAACATCGCCCGTGCAGCACCCACGATCGTTCTGTTCTTCCGCTCAGCCACCCCGTTCTGCTGTGGGTTATGGGGTGCGATGAGCTCTCTCCGAATCCCTTCTGCGCCGCAGAACTCCTTGAATTCAGCCGAGATGAATTCACCACCGTTATCACTCCTTAGAGCAATCACCTTCTTCCCCGACTCCTTCTCGACCAGTGCTTTAAACTCACAGAACTTCGCGAATGTATCGCTCTTCTTCTGCATGAAGAAGATCCAGCACTTTCGAGAGAAATCATCAACAAAGATCACATAATACCTGGGCTTTGCTGTCGAAGCAACTGAGAAAGGACCACACACGTCTGTGTGAACTCTCTCAAGGATCGTCGTGGCGCGACTATCCTTCTCGTGAAAGGTGGCTTTCACATACTTCCATAAAGTACACCCCTTGCACTGATCTGACTGCGCAAGAGTGCCCTTAGGAAGCCCAGTAGAAATCTGCTGCAGAATCTTCAAAGCTCCATGGTGAAGGTGGCCCAATCTCCTGTGCCACAGTTCGCCCTCATCATCCCGGCTCACCACTTCTCCCACCTTGCATGCCATAGTTGCGCAGCCATCTACCTGCAACTGATAAAGGTTCTTGGTTCGAACCCCTATCTTCCGGGTCTCTCCAGTAGTCTTACTGCGCAGGAAGGCTTTTCCTTCGCTGAAGACCACATCATACCCCTTATCCTCCAACATCGCCACAGAGATCAAGTTCTTCTTCAATCCAGGTACATGCATGACATCCCTCAAGACAAAGGGCTTACCAGACTCCCTCTGAAAGGATATGGTACCGATACCAGCCGCACTGTATCTACCATCATCGCCCATCTCGATGTGCACACCCAAATCTTTGTCCTCCAGATCTGAGAACAACTCTCGATCTCTCGTCATATGAAATGATGCACCGTTGTCCAAGAACCATACCGATCCCAGCACACTTGAAACCAAGCATGCGATCAGTGAAAATTTGATAGTCACCCCCACACTTCCCAGCTCATCTCTGCATTGAGTGAACTTCGTGAGGTATTTGGCGATACTGAGGTATTTGGAAATACTGTCGCCCTTCTCCATCTTGATGTTCCTGAGCTTATCTTTGAGCGCCAGATTCCTTTGGTCACTCTTACTCTGGAATAGATCCGTCAAAGCTTTCCACATTAAATATGGAGTAGCCTTTCCATGCAGGCTGGATACAATATGATCCTTGACGCCCTCCAACAAGATCCTTCGACACTTCGCCATCTTCTTTTGCCATGCATCGACTTCAGCTACATCAGTGGGCTTTTGGACATCCGTATCTACGAACTCCTTCAGACCATTATCTTCTAATACTGCCTCCATGCGATCCTTCCATGCAACATAATTCTAACTGCCTTCAAGAGCATATTCGAGTCGCAAACCGTTGAAAGACATTTTCAACACTGGCACCAAGAAAACAAAACTGCTGCAAAATTTTGAATTCCACCTCAAAGCTCAACCGCTCTAGATCGTGAGAACAAATTATTTCTAGCACAGAGATCAACTGCAAGGGGTGTTTACCAGACCTTTCACTTTCCGAATAAAGATGAATCCGGAGGCTACCTGGCCCGCATGCAGACTCTGTCTACCGAAATAAGTTTGTAATCACTGTGATGATCAATCTGAACTTCAATAGCTCCGATACCATGTAGAAATTTGCTGAATAATGATTAATTATCCACAGAGACTATCCTGATCACATACAATTCGAATTTATATGCAACACATAATCTCTTCCACTCAGATCAACTCAGATCATCACACATGCGGAAATAAAATCAAGCGATAACACATCAAATCATCATACACATTAACACGGTATGTATGGGGAAAGCTTATAGCTGAAAACCCCGCAGCTATTGTGTATATTATAATGGAGAAATCATGTAACAAAATCAGTACAATACTCCTCAAAAGTACTCAGTACTTTCTCATTAAGTTACCCACAATCTAGCTCAGTTTTGAACAGGTTACTAGTTCAAAACTCACCGCCAATTGCCTTACCTCTATTGCGTGTTTCAATGCTATGGGATGGCCTCTTTATATAGATAAACCACCAGCCTGAACTGCGCAATCCTCATGGGCTTACTCCACCTATTTGTGTGTTGCAAATAGCAACAGTATAGTCACAACTGATAGCTAACTCCACCCTTTCATCTACCTCTTTCACTGGTCTCCACTGAACTGATCATGCACTGTAGTGAAATGATGTGTTCTTGAGTTGAACAATGAGTTACTAATTAATGAATTAAATAATATTTAATTCACTCCACTCATAACTAATTGATTAGCTAGTTAAACTAATCTCAACTAGTTCAACTAAAATAAACAGAACACAACTCCACTAGCTGTCTCATTAACTCCTCCAAACTTATGCCACTGAAGTCCAACTGAAGTCAACCATGCATGATGCCATCAAACCCTTGGGAACCACGTGATTCCTCTGTCAGATGCATGAGCCACTTCTGTAGCTCGAACTGAAGTGCTCCAAGAGAGTAAACTGCTGTTTATAGTCTAAATATTATTAAGGGTAAATAATATTTGACTTCCCTGTTTTAAGGAGAGGCACTCTAAAAATAGACTTCGACCTCTTTGACCTAAAAAATAGAGTCTCATCTATTTTTTCCAACATGACCAATGCTCCAAGAATCTCAAACTGGAATCCCCGAACCATGCTCCATATGTCTAAAAATAGACATAGTCTAAAAATAGACTTTGCGCCAGAATTCGCCTACGAGCCCACTTGGTGAAGGCGACTTCATTTCACCAAGCTCCATCATCTTGCTGCATTCTCAACAACAACAATATACAATATCACAGTGAAAATCTCATCCATGGCTAGAAATTTTTTGGAACACAATTGGAAAAGATAATCTACAACATAGTGAGGAAATCTACTCTAAATTAACCTATGACACTGAAATTAATCCATTCTGCAACTCAAATTGTCACTACTAAGCCTCATTCTAAAGTTAGAAATATTTTGGAATAGTTTTGGAAAAGAGGCAGTTTGTGAAATTATAAGAGATTGCAGAACAGTCAAGGTCTTGAACTGATATCACTAATTCCTGTCCATATGATGATGTGTTGGAAGAGATTAATAACAAGAGTAGTTTGTAAATAATGAAGGCCTTGAAGTCTAATGGAACAGAACTAGCATACAACTAACTAATGAAACTTGAAATACATTAAATAGAACTGAACAAGAATGCAATCAATCAAACTTGAAATACAGTGAACAGAATTGAACTAGAGTGCCATTAACCTCTGAAGTTTTACAATTAAACTAAAATGCAACTAATTTCTAAAATACTACAGCTATATCTCATTCAGTGTTAGTGATATTTTGGAAAAATTCGTAAGAACAAGACTAGCTGTAACATTTGATGTGAATGAGCATAAAAACATAAAGTTCAAAAAAATGCAACTAAGCTCTAGAATACTACAGCTATGTCTCATTCAGTGTTAGTGATATTTTGGAATAATTCATAAGAACAAGACTGGCTGTAACATTTGATGTGAATGAGCATAAAAAACATAAAGTTTAGAAAACTACTTGAATTAGGAATGAAACAAGGCTAAAGTTACTTATCCAAACAATATGTATTGAGCCCAAAGATGTCCTTTCCCTTCACCAAATTTCACTTCATTTCAGCACGTACTTATAGTCCCCAGACTTAAATGGTCAACCAGTTGATTAAAGTCACTTTTTAGGAATATATACAATATGTTGACTTGCTATTTTTCATGGTTTTGTTGTTAAAGTAATTTTTTTGCTAGACATATTCGAATAGCCGATGCATCACTTGATGATCTTTCTATTGTAACTATCTTCATGTTCTCACGATTCAGGTGTTACCTCTTTTTTTATTGCCTTTTTTTTTGTAGCCTTTTTTTGCTGACCATATGATTGAATTCTTTTTTGACCCTTTACCACTTTGTATGTGTGCCATATTCCATTGCTTGCTCTCTACGAAGTCTGAGCAAGAAGCTACAGGTGGTTATGCATGTGGAAGAGATCAAATCCAAGAAGCAGATTCCTACCAGGACAGGGACTCTACAGATGTCTCCAACAAAGTACGAGGCTTCCAGAAGAGTTCTAATTTGATTTTGACTGAAAAAGACACTTGTTCCTGTTTCTTATCAAGGGTAGTTATGTATTTCTTTTATAAGAATGACTTTGAAGACCGAGAGACAACTATCTATATTGATGTTTTGTTGCTAGATCTCAAAATACCGTAATACTCTGTTTTTGAAATAATTTTCCTTTAATGAAATAAGTATTGCTTTATTGCAAGATCTGAGGCAATATTGAGGAGATTTGTATGCTAATTCGATGGTAGACGGCCCCTACTGCCCGAGAAGCTTTGTGCACATTTTTTAGATAAGTAACTTTAGCCTTGTTGTATTCCTAGCTTCAACAATTTTCTAAACTTTGTGTTTTATACTCACTTGCGTTGGATGCTACAGTGTAGTCTTTTTCTTACGAATTATTCCAAAATATCACTAATATTGAATGAGATATAACTGTAGTATTTTAGGAATTATTTGCATTTTTCTGAACTTTGTGTTTTTGTGCTCAATTACATCAATTGTTACAGCTAGTCTTGTTCTTACGAATTATTCCAAAATATCACTAACATTGAGTGAGAATTAGCTGTGGTGTTTTAGAGCTTAGTTGCGTTTTTTTGAACTTTATGTTTTTATGCTCATTTACATCCCATGTTACAGCCAATATTGTTCTATGAATTGTTCCAAAATACCACTAACACCGAATGAGACAGAGCTGTAGTATTTCAGTGATTAGTTGCATTTTAGTTTAGTTGAAAAACTTCGGAGGTTAATGGCACTCTAGTTAAATTCTGTTCACTGTATTTCAAAGTTTGAATGATTGCATCCTAGTTCAGTTTTATCCATTGTATTTTTAGTTTTATTAGTCAGTTGTATTCTAGTTGTTAAGTTAGACTTGATGGCCTTCATTATTTACAAACCACTCTTGTTCTTAATTTCTATTAATACATCATCATCATAGGAACAAGAATTGGTAATGTCATTTTGAAGTCTTGACTGTTTTGCAAATTCTCATAATTTCACAAACTGCCTCTTTTCCAAAGCTATTCAAAAAGATTTCTAATTCTTGAATGAGGTTTAACAGTGATATTTTGAGTTGTGTAATGGATTAATTTCGGTGTCATAGGTTAATTTAGAGTAGAATTATTCACTAGGTTGCAGACTATCTTTTTCCAAATGTGTTCCAAAAAATTTCTAGCCATGAGATTTTCTGTGTAATATTGTAGATTGTTGTTTACTTAGAAGAACCTCATTACACTAAACTTATCCTTTTCTCAAATTATTCCAACATATTTCTAATGAATGAATTGGACTGAGTTCATGCTATGAGTTATTTTTCTTGTTAAAGTATTTCATTTTCTGTTCTCAAGTGCCATACATAGTTTAGAATAGGTTTTGCTCTTTTTTAGTGTGACCAATAGCTTTTCTTTACCAACACTTAGTTCTTTTCCTCCTAGAATAAAAACACAAAATAAAAAACATTGGAAAAACACTAAACACAACGTAGTGAGAAACAGATACCTAGGCACATATAGTGCACTTCACTTCAACAGTTTACTAGCCCTGGTTGATAATTTATGACATCAATTTAGGAACACTAAGTTGAGCAGACAATATGCATAGAGCTTCTCGGGCAGTAGGGGCCCTCTACCACCGGATTAGCATACAAATCTCCTCAATATTGCCTTAGATCATGCAATGAAGTTGAATGTCTTTAATTAAAGGGAAAATTCTTCAGAAATAGACTATTATGGACTTTCGAGATCTAACAACAAAACATCAATCTATCTAACTGTCTCTCGGTCTCCCGAGTCATTCTTATAAAAGAAATACATAACTGCCCTTGAGAGGAAATAGGGATAAGTGTTTTTCCCAATTAAAATCAAATTATAACTCTTGTGGAAGCCTCGTACTCTTGCTAGAGACATCTGTAGAGTCCCTGTCCTGGTAGGAATCTGCTTCTTAGTTTTGATCTCTTCCACGTGCATAACCACCTATAGATGCTTGCTCAGACTTCATAGAGAGCAAGAAATGATGGGGGAGTGTTGTGGAATTCAACCATATGCATTTTTCCTTGAAGTGACACTTGTAACCTATGAGAACATGAAGATAGCTACAGAATAGGCGAGTAGCTACAAAATGGCTACATTCTGTAGCTGAGTCTAGTCAAAAATTACTACAACAACAAAACCATGAAAATATAGCAAGTGAGTCATTGTATACATTCCTAAAGTGACTTTAATTAATCCTATTGATCAGTTAAGCCTGTAATTGATAAGGAACAAAGGAAATGAAGTGAAATTTGGTGAAGGGAAAGGACATCTTTGGGGCTCAACAAGAAGTTCTAGTTATATTGCATGGAAATACAGAATGGAGGTAGTGCTAGAGGACAATGGGTTGAAAGAATTCATTGATAATGATATTCCCAAGCCCACAGCAGCAGACATTTCTCTTCTTGATGCTTGGCAAAAGAAGGTAACAAGGGCGAGGAGGATCTTATTAGAGGGAGTTCAAGATCACATGTCTCGAGTATCCATGGAAAGGTGACTCCATAAGAAATGTGGAAGCCTTAACAGATCTATTTTAGAACATCAACGACCAAAGGAAGTTGGCGCTGAAGGACAAGCTGAGGAAAATCAAGAAGAAGGAGGGTGAGACGGTACCAACATACTTGGCGAAGTTCACTCAATGTCGAGATGAGAGTGGAAGTGTTGGTGTGACCGTGGTAGATGATGACTTGGCAAGCCTAGCACTTCTTGGCCTTCCTAAGAGCTGGCATAGTTATTAGGACTCTTTCAATGGGAGGGAGAAGTTACCAGATTGGGAGTGACTTTGGTCAGATTTGGTACAAGAAGAATTCAGGCGGAATACTAGGGATGGATCCTCATCTAAGACTAATGATGAGGAAGATTTTACCTTGGATGATAAGGAAAAGAAGGACAAGGGAAAAAAATCCCAAGGCGAAGTGAGCAAGAAATACTTATCCAAGATTATATTTTTTCATTGTTACGAGCATGAGCACTATGCCTCGAATTGTCCATAGAAGAAGGCAAGCAAGAAGGAGCCTGCAGTTGCAGCGGGTGAAGCATTGGCTTCATAGTTCAAGCTTGATTTTACTATCATTGCATGCATGGACAAAAATGTAATGGGATGCATATGGTATTTAGATAGTGGTGCCTCATTCCATATGATGGGGAATAGAGATCTCTTCAGTGACTTGGAGGAGAAGGACCTCCAATAGAACATAGATTTTTGAGATGACGAGAGGTATATCGTGACTAGCATAAGTACAATTACCTCTTAGAAGGAGAATGACTCCCATATTATACTAGCATATGTTTTGTATGTTCCAAGCCTAAGGAAGAAGATTGTCTCTGTAGCGGTATTGGAAGACCGTGGTTATGAAGTGATGTTTAGAAAAGGAAAGTTTTCCTTAAACATAGCCACGAGATAGGTGAAGTAGATCATTTCAAGAGTCAAGAACCTGTATTCTCTCGAGGTTGAGGATGCATGCAAGGCTTTGAGGAGAAAACAAGTGGCTAGTGACTTGGTGGTTGAGAGGGAGCAATTATCTCTCAACATGTAGCCTTAGAAGCAGCCTCAGAAGGTTGTGGAGAAGCAAAGAGGAGACCAAGTGGAAGAGTCCACTCAAACAGAGACCTCCAGGAGGGGGAAATTTCAAGCCAGAAGGGTATAGGGAGTACGTGCAACTATACCTCAAGGTGTGAACTGGAGCAATGTGCAGAATTAATCCCAATTAGAAATTTGGGCAGGATTCATTGAGATGGTGTGTCTCATGGATTGAACCTAGCTATGAGGAGCCCAAAGTACATCAATAACGGTAAGGATCGGTTAGATTAATGCAGTAAGATGTCAGTAAGACAGAAATCAGAGAGACATGTGTCAGATATTGGAGTGTAGATCAGAGTTGGCAGCAGTGCAGAGTGCATGGATGCAGATGTCAGCAGCGCATTGAGTCTAGTAGACGTGAAGTAACTAGTAGCAGTCAGAACACTCTGATGACAGATGCATTATACTGATTCAGTTTTTTGGAGGCTATTCAATTTTAGAAGTGTTGCATGTGTAAGCAACACTAAAGAAGTGTTGCATGTCACATGCAAGAGTTGCATGCGCACATGCAAGGACATTCCAAGGTACGAGATTGGGAAAAATTCATTCCTTTCTTGTTGAGAGGGAGTGTTGAAATTTGCAACAAGAAAAAGTGAAATTGGCATCGAGAAACAACATGACAGCACACACACTAGTGTGGTACCACAGCTCATGTAGTGATGGGTCCTAGCAATACATTGCTGTGCAAGTCAATTTATTTAATAAATTGGAGATGTGTCTAATTTAATTATACCTTAATTAATTTGGACAATAAATTGTAATATTATCTCATAAACACTTGTAATAGTTAAGTGAGTGTGATAGTCTTAGTTAGATCATGAATTTATAGTTGAGGGTGGTTGGTGAGGCATGCATAGTGATTCTATTAGTTATGGAGTTCAAGTTTTAGTTAGTGCATTAGTCTAATTCATGAGAAATCAGTTAACTCAATCTATTGAATTAAAGTCAGTTGAACTAGTTGTAACTGGTTGTTGCACTAGTGAGAGGTCAAGTGAGTTAAATAAAATTTAATTCACATGTAGTGATATTTCATGTAACTGATGATTTACTATTAATATTAGCATGAGTGTTAGTTCCACTGGAGACTCAATTGAGACAAAGGTTGAAGGGAAGTTGACTATCAGTAGTGTTATTAGAAAAATTCCCAGATGCAGTTAAAACACCACAAGATTTCCCATGATACTTGCGTAGTTGAGAAAGGCTGAAATTCCTAAATAATATGGATTGCATTCCTTATGAATTGCATGAGAAAGGCAGGCTGAATACAGTCTAAGAATTGGCTTAAGTGTTGGCCCAATTTTGTCTGGGTTAGTGTGAGACAGTCAGGAGAGTGCAGTAGATTCTTTTGAGTAAGAATGCATTGTATTTTTTCATGATCCCTTGGTTCATTATACAATATAGATAGAGGGGTTTTGAGAAGCAAGCTTTCCCTAGGAAAAAATATCTGTGTTGTGGATTTATTTGCTTCTTTCTTTTACTTGGTATAATTGTGTGATCGTGTTTAATTTCCGCATAATTATTTGTAAAAGGATTCAATATCTTGCTCTAGTATATTGCATGATCAGATTGAATCCATTCAAATACATATTTTTTTTATAATTTCTACAAAATCAAGTGATGTCCTTATAAGAGGTCCTCAGAGTAACTACTGTTAGGGTCCTATGATTCATAGGATCAAATGATGATTGGCTATTTTCTTTTTCAGTTGATGGAAATTGTAAATAATATTGTATTATCCAAATTATTTAATATATATATATATATATATATAATAAAAGAGGTTATAAAAAAAAAGTATATGTAAAAAAAAAAAAAAGAATAAAAAGGAAAACAGAAAAAATGAAGAAACCCCATAAAAATGTATGCAGGTGAGCAAGTCTAAATGCCACCAGAAAAACAAAAATACATTAAAGATACTTTAGGGGTTTTTCAAATAAAGTGTGCAACTTGTTTAAATGCCACATATAAATAGATTCCTTAGTTTAATCATACTATTTAATCATGATTAAACTGAGCTAAAAAAAGGGTTAGTTAAGTTAGTGAATAAAAATACCATCTAGTTTATTCTTGGTTGAAATTAATTAGGTAGATTAGAGAAACATTAACCAAAGTGTTTAAGCTTGGTTAAATTTGATAAATAAGCATTAGGATATAAGTTTAACAACCTTAGAAAAATAAAATGGGATTTCAAGACAAAATGCACCATTAGGGTAAATTAAGTGTGTTTTAGAATAATTAATATGGCTATTTATAAGTGAATCATGTCATTTAAACATGATTAATAAATTCTAATAATATGCACTAGCGCTAATGTTTTAAAATGGCCGAAAATGAAAAAAATTGGTTTTCGACTTATGGTATAATCGGTGCATGATCTAACACTCATGATCCACCCCACCCGGATCAACGACGAGGGATCAATTTTGGAACACCCAGACCATTCTATCATTATCAGCAGGGGGGGTCTAAAAAGAAGATGCAGTCTTCCTTCACCCCATGCTACATGGACAATGCTTGTCATTTGTAATATCCAAAAAGGGAGAATGCAGTAATAATGAAACACAATATAATAACTGCAACTAAGTAAACAATAAATCTAAAGAAAACATCAGAATATATAGAAAATATGTGCCATTTTATTATATGGAGATGAATCAGTTACACAATGTACAAAATATGAGTAGATATAGCCCAAGATATGGCCTAGAATCACCCTACAATGGTGCTACAACTAGCACTGCGTAAATGGTGAGCTTACAGAAGAAATACTGTGCTGTCCCTTTTGCTCATGATATACATGAAAATGTTGCAAAAGGAAATGCAGACATAGGGAGCTTAGGAGCTCTGATGATGCCAAGATTCAAGATTTGGCCAATGTGATGGGAACCCAAGATAACCTAGAAACGATTTTCAAGATCTACAACTTTGAAAAATCACCCTCCTAGAATTTGATCCTTTTTCTGCTGGGTTATACAGATCTGAAGCTAGATCTGATCCAAATATGGCTGCAATATGTTTAGCAAATAGATCTGAGTTTTGAGGGCTGATCCCTCCTTCATATCTACAAGCTAGGAGCTTGAGATCTTTCCTTCTCTTCTTCCTCCTTCAAGTTGCAGCAACTGAATATGTAGCTGCTACAGAAACTACGCTATATAAGAGAGAGAGGCCTTATGCCTCCTAAAAAATGCTACAATAGGCTTCAGGCTAATGGAAATGATGATGGAAAAATGAGGGGATGGTCCCTCACAAGATTAATAGCTGAAATGATAGCAAATTCCTTCCTCCTTTGGATCTGCAATGATGGACAACGCAATCCTTGATGGGACTGTTGCTAATAGGAGGTCAATAACTCTTGGCTTGATTCCAAATCTGAAATGAAGCCCTGGGAATTCTGATCTTCAAGCCCAAGGCGATAGGAATAATCCTACACCGGTTCTTTAGCTAAAATACTGAAGACAACCTCCACCTTCCAAACTGATCTTCAGATATTTCATAATTCCTAAAGCTATATGTTCTGCAGATGATGTGTTAGGTTCCCGTGATTTGTTAGATTGGTGAGATCAAATGCACAGGGTAACATCAGACTAGTCTTTGGAGTCCTAGGACCTAGCCTTCCTAGAATCAAAGAGGGCTCTCTCTATTTGTGCAAAGGATATGAACTTGTTTGCTTCTAGGGTTTTGATTTTAGGCTAGTTGTTAAGTGTAGGGTTTGTTTGTTTGTTTTGGTTGGGTAAGATGATCAGGAAGAATAGATGGAATGAGGAACTCTTAAAGTCAATGGGCTATGGATTCTATAAAAGTCATGGAAAGTTCAACAATGGATCGGGGAGCATCACAGGGAAAATCTAGCATTGGTCAATGGATTTTCAAGGTTTATGGGAAATGAGATGGACATCAAGTTTTTGAACAAAGGTGGGGAAAAGGATAATCAAGAGTCCTTTATCATGTACCTTTTTAACAGGAAGGGACTTAAATACATAAGCATAAATAAGCAATCAATAGACAGGGCAAACCAATAACACTTTGATTCAACTTAAGCAAATAAGCATTCAAGACAAACATTCCAATGAAATATAGAAGGCAAGAAACTCATTTAACTTCTAGTGATTTCACCTTCAAGGTTTGAAAAAATTCAAGATACACATATAAATTTAATCAAAGAAGAGGGAACACCTAAACATAATTGATTCATAGTTATGAATATCTCCAAAACAATTATTCAAGCATGGACAAAGGGTATGATCGAAACATAACCTCTTTGGCAAACGTAGACAATGGTACTTTGGAGAGAGACCTCAGGTAAAGTGTTTAGAGACATCAAACAAGCAGGGCTAACCACAAATCATCTTGATACCTAATGTATTAAACCATCCATGAAATAAACAAGATTGGGGGGGTCTAGAGAGAAATGGAGAATTCTCTAGAAAGGCCTAGTAGGGGAAAACATAGAGACAGTGAAGAACAAACAGAGCTAAGGTGCCTTTGAAAAAATTTCTTAGTCTAAATCCTTTTTCTCTACTGAAATTTAGAAATATGGAAAAATAATGATACATGAGAAAAAATTAACTGAAATAGAATCACTTCACCATTAACCAAGCTCAGGGATCCTGCAAGCAAGCCTCCTCCATCAACAAGAAAAACAAGCCCTTCACAAGCTCCACAACACCAAATTTCTCTTCAACCTCCAAAAGACTTGTATTGCTCCAAAGAGTCATCAAATTCCAACATTTACAATGAAACCCTCATGCTCTATTTATCTAGAAAAGGAGGGCAAAAACCCTAGATAGGGTTGGAAAATGTCAAATTCACTCATACATGTCATTAATGCCCAAGAGACCATGCAAGGCCCAAGGCACAAAATATCCCATGAAATAAATGCCAAAATAACTCCTAGCACCTAATTTTAGAGTGATTTGCCTCAAAAAACATTAAAATATCATTTTGCAATGAATGAGTGTGTTTTTTTTACTTTTGGCCAAAACTGTCCAATTTGGTCTAAACGCACAGCACCTTCTCGGGCAAAAAATAGGTCCACTTGCAGCCAAGATTTGGTGACCTTCCCGATGTAGAAATTTTCCCTGTGATGGTCCCTTGGAAAGCTGGATGAGTCTACTTTAAAAATCTACCACTGGTTTTTTGATTGAGCTCCTATCACCAGTCCAAAAAGCAAGATTCCAAAAACTGCTCTGAGGGCAGCGCCAAGCTTGAAAATGAGGCAGAAAGGTAGAAAATGAGGTGTTTTTTGACCTTTTGAGGGGTCAAAAATGCTCCAAATGATCTAAAATTTGGTGCGAATTGTGTAATAGGCATGAGAAATCCAAAAATTTAAAGTTCTCCATCTGAGGATGTCTGAGGAAAAAGCGTAGCGCTAGGGGTGTTGTGCTTATAGGCCTCCAAATTCCCAAAAAACCAAAAATTGTCAAAATTCTCTCAAATTTGGTGGATGTGTGCCTCATGGGTTTTGAGAGACCTGTAGAGAAGCTTGTGCCAAAATTCCAAGTTTAGCTTGGCATTTTTCCTCTTTTAGTGCCTGGATCTTAGTTTGGGCCTTCTTGAGTTTAGCCCTTGCAACTTGATTCCTCCGGGAATAATGTCTGGTCATGCTTTTTTTGTAGATCAAGGCCCTTATTATATTCCTCATATGCTTGTGCTCATCCTCATAAAATTCAATGTTATGCATGGCCATGCAAAGGCAAATTTCTAGCTCTCTAAATCTCTACATCTTTACTATGGAGTGGTAAGCTAGTGACCATTCCCTTTATATTCTTTCTTACTATCAAGGTTAATGATAGTAAACCCTTGCTCAATCTCATGCTAATATTTTCCTTCCTTTACCTTCTCTTTGCCTCTATCTAGTGTTTCTAGGAAGTGAGGAAAACATGGTTCTTTGCCCTTTTTTGGAGGCAGCAAACACTTACCCTTTCCCTCTGTGATAGGTCAAGGGAGGAGGTTTGTTAGTGATTATTGTGGTGTTTTCCTCTTCATTACTGCTTTCAGAATTACTAGGGACCTTATTGTTCTTACTGTCATTGTAGCTCTGAGTTTAGCTGCTCCCCCTAGCATCATGATTGTCACTGTAGGGATTACTAGTTGGACCACTATTTTTATGACTATCATGATTGTGGTCATGACTGTGATGAATGTAATCTCCTTTACTGAGGTCTGCACTGTCATCAGTCTCTTCATCTTCCTCACTATTATCATTATCTTCACTGTCATTACTATCCTTCATCATTAGTTTGCTCATTCTCTTCCTCTGTACTTTCTTCCGCATCATCCTTTGTATCTTTATAGATGTCACTGATTTGATTTCGTGCATAGTTATCAAGGTTGTTGTCTTGATTATCACCTCCATCTATTTCCATGTTCCTTTGCCTCATTTTGGCTTGCTTCATCATCACCTTCTTCTTCATAGTCACTCTTTTAGAGGTTCTTGGAAGCATCCTGGAGGGGTCCCTCTTATCATTTTGCAAGAAAAAGGCCATTTTTTCCTAAGCGCAGCATCGGGCAGAAAATTGGGCGACTCGGGTGCTTCTGAGCGCAGCGCTGCTCGTGTGCAAGCCTTCCAGTCCCTGGGTGCAGCAACAGGCAGAGATGGGCCTGTCGAGTCAGCTATGGGCACAACAATGACTGAGCCTTGGGCGAGTCAGGCCTCTTTTTGGGCACAACATTGGAACTCTTGGGCGAGTCAGGCCTCTGTGCGCTGCATCGAGCCTGTCGGGTCGACCTCTGAGCGCAACGCCAAACTTATGGTGTGTCGAGTTTTCCTGGGCACAACGCTGGACTATACACACAGCGCATGAAGCTATACATGCATCGTAGTGCAAAAAATGCACTGTGGAGACCCCTATTTGTGCAATGCCGGGTCCTGTGAGCGCAGTGCCGGGTCCTAAGTGTAGCGCCGGTAACTTGGCCCAGAAACGGTCAAAAACTTAGAAATTTCTTCCTTCAAGGGTTTTTTTCTCTCCTCAAATGCATAATGAGCCAAGTGATTAAGAAAATTGACTTTTATAGTCTTGGGCACACAAATTGATTTTTTACAAAAACCCACTTTGTAATGTTTATAAATCTCGTTATCATTTTACTAACTTTTTGATTTGCTGTGTAGGTGAATTGAGGAACCTTTAAGAATCCCATTTTCTCTCGATGTAACCTTGTTGGAGAAAGGAAATGGTCCTTTTTTACCTTTTTGGAGTTTGACACTTTTAGTCACATAATAGTAACTTCATGATTAGCTTGATTTCTGTCTTGAACCTTAACCTTGTGCTTTGATTCCTCTGATCATTTTGAGGGAAAATGATTGAAAATGAAGGCTTTGACCTTCCTTACACTGATACTCTTTTGTGCTTTCCCTTTGAGGCAGTGGAAAACTTATCTTGACAAACCTTAGAATGACACACAAAGCAGTCCCTTGAAATTTTCTTCTGCTGGCATGATGGAGGCTCATTTTCCTCATTTCACCCTCTTTGCCTATCTTTCCAAAACCTTAGGTTTTTGGGCTGTAAGAGAAAAACAATTAGTGTTGTCTTCTAATTTATTTATAGCCCTTTCAAGTTCATTCATTTATTTTCAGTTCACCTCACCTTTTTCCCTTATTTAATTATAGCTTCTAAAAATATTCAATTTCATGCTTGATTATGCTGGTGTGCCTCTGCCCTTGTGTTTTTTTTCCTTGACTCCTTGCTTGGAAAACTATTGGTCCAATTAGTCCTAGAAACCCTGATTTTCATTGAACATAGGCTACTTTTTCCTTCTTTTCTGTGGATTTACTTTAGTGAGGAACTGGCCTTTTACCTTACCTAATTTTTTGTTGATAGCCACCTTGACACTCTTGCAGAAATGTCAAAATGGACAATTGTCCTTTTGCAGAATTTTGTCCTTGGAATTTTTTTTTTCCTTGAAGTTCTTCTTGATCTAGTTTTGGAACAACAGATGCTAACCTTCTTTTCCATTTGATTCACCTTCTTGGCACAAGAAAAACAGTGATTTCAAACATCAAGGAAAATCCTACAACCTATGAAAACTAGTGACCTAGTGGGAGGCTCTTTAGACTTGTCCTTTGACTGAATCTTGGCTTAGGGTCTTGAAGTATGAAAAACAGAGTTAATGACAAATATATGTATTGAGGATTCAAAACCCAATTACTTGATTTATCTAAAGAGCCTACAGAGGTAGCTTTAATACCATCAATGCTTGAGGCATTTGATGAACGTGAGAGAAGGTAGGTTGTTTGGAAAACTTATATGGAAAGTGGAAGGGTTAAGCATAGGAAAATAGAGTATTAAGGTTATGAGTGAGAAAATGGGGTAGATATGAGTGGCATGAGCCCATGAGGGGTCTTCTAGGAGTGATAGGCTAAGCAGGGAAAAGCAGGGTAGTGAGATAATGAAAAAATTATCTTAAGGATAATGAAAGCAGTGAGATTTCTAAAACTCACAATATTCATGAATATTGTTTTTAGAAATCTAGGACAAGTATTTAGTCATCTATAAAATAGAAAATATACTGATGACTAATAGTGGCTCCACTTGGGGAGGGCAGCTCCTTTTCAGGAGGTGTCTAGAACTTCAGATATCAAATCTCTGAGTTTATGAAGACCAGTGCCTCATCCATTGGGCATAATTTTCTTCTTTCATTTGCTGATGTTTCTCTTGAAGCTATGATCTAAAAATTTGAAGGACATGTTAGCTTCAAACTCATCTCTACCTACCCAACATACTTTTTCCTATCATTTTTTCTTCTTGTGGGTGAAATTGGACTAGAAAACCCTTGACATTCTCTTCTTTTGAAAGAAAAACAAATCTATCTACTGGCACCCTTGTTACTTCTAAGAGTTCAGATTATGGTAGTGAACTCTTTTATTCTCTACCTAAACTAACTGACTATCAAGATTAAGCTGTATGACAGACTTCATTCTCTAAGCTATTGATCACATGAAATTGAAAACATGATTTGAACCAAGATTAAGCAATCTGATTCACCATGGGCTGTGGCATTGGAACAAGCTACACGCAGACATTATTTTTGTACAAACAAAACTAGAAATCATGAGGGCTGTGATTTATCATTTTTTAACCCTCCCCATCTTTCTCTTTGGTTTATATTTGAGCATGGAGAACCAATATCTTTTCTTCCTAATCTATTCCTACTGACAAGTCAAGTTTAGATGTTTTGACAAGTTCTCTTTCAATAACCTATCAGAAATAAATTGAAAACATGTTCAACCATGATTAGGCTAGCTAACTGAACAAGAATTTTTTGGAACAAGTAATGGAATTTAGGCTTGCACACTTTCAGCAGTACTCTTTTTTTGGTATGGGGCTGTACCTCTTTTTCAAATCTGCCCTCTTTTTCATATTTTCTTTGTTTTTTGTGTTTTCAAGATTAGTATTCTAAAAATAAAAACTAGAAAGATGCTCATAGTTCTAAGCTTATTTGCATGCCTATCTATCCTGATCTAACCTATACATGATATACATTCAGCTGGTGAACTCTCTTTTCCAATACAACCAATCAAGCAGATGATTCCATGAGAGATCTTGGTTCAACTCTTTGAGGGTTTTGAAAAAATAAAAAGGCCACTCCCACCTCACTTGTGTTTGAACAGTAATGCTTAAAATTTTCTTTAAACCTTGCATCAAACTGCTCTTGACATATTTTAATCCCTCTTCAACTATCTCTAAGAAAATAGCAAAGGGATCTTGGAACAATACCTGGCTTAGAGGATTTGGGAGATAAGCTTGATCTAGGACTGCTTCTTCCTCCACTTTGCTGAGATTGGGACTCTTTTGGGAAAGAAAATCCTCCTCTTCCTCATGATCATCTGAACTAGTAGACTCATCATATATTTCAATGTTATCCTCTAGAAAACCTGATGCGTTCTAATAGAGTGGGCTGAGTTCTGTATGAAGATCATCATGTTGATGAGCAGGAGTAGTCTTTGGGAATAAATCTTCTTGAGAAGGAAGTGCAACAACTCTCATGTGATTATCAACATCTATGCATTAATTTACAATTTTTAATTCAATGGAACTTGGTGGCTGCAAATTTGGAGTTAAGGAGGATTTCATGTTCCAAATTATTTCCTCAACCATTTTAGGAGAAGGCTTCTCATTAACAACTTGCTCAAGAAGTTCGTCATCCTCCTCAACCTCAACATAAAAAATGAAATATTCTAAACTTTCAAGGCTTTCCTCATCAGTGTCATAGGTGACCTGTATTGCCTGATTACTGCTTTCAAGCTGATGATAGTGAACTTCATCCCACAAATCAACTTCTGATTGCTCTGCAAGATCAGCTTCTATTTGGAGAACATCATCATCATCAGATTGATCAAAATTTGGAGAATCATCAACATAAATAATCTCACCAATCAAACATATTGGATTACTAGTTTTCTCTTCTTTGAATTGATCTACAAGTTCACTTTCTGACTTATGGTAGACAGGATTAGTAGGAGAATGAGCAGAAATGTTTTGTTCACACGAAGGCTTAGAGGCTGGTTGAATGTTTAGCATCTAATTTATTTCCTCTTCAATCAAAATAGGAGGAACTTTTCTCTTTCTTTGGATAAAAGTACAGTTGTTATCTTTCTCTTGTGAAAGTTGATTTTGAGGCTGAATGTTTTCTTGAGCCTCACCTAGAAGAGATGGTGAATCATCAATTGTGATTTCAGAGAGATTCTGAAGATATTCCTTTACTTCCTGATTCATTTCATCCTCAACCAACTCTTCTTGGCTGTCATAATAGTTATATTGAGTATGAAATGCATGGAGTTCTTCTAATAGATCTTCAGGATGCAAATTCTCTAAATCTTCATTAATGTTTACAAGGTATTGTATGAAATCTTCAGATTGATCACAAACATTTTCAGCTAGTGATAAAGATGGACAATATTCTTTATAATGCTCATAAAACACCTTGTGGAGGTCCTTTAAGGAAAAAAAACTACTTGGTTTCAGACTTTCATACCATTCCATTGCCTTTCCTTCTAGTGTCCCCATGAACATTTTCATGAGGCAGTCTTCATGCCATTCAACTTTTAACCTCCATACATGTACATGAAATTTGATGAGATGTAACAAAGGATCATCAACTTTTTCATCTTGAAACATAGGTAGGTTTTTTATCCAATTTATCTGAGGCATTTTGTGTGGGAATCCAGGGATATGATCTCTACTCATTGGGGCATATCTTCGTTGTATTCTTGGATCCATGTTTGTAAATTAGAAAGGGGTCATTGTATCTTTTCAACCAGTCTAGAGTTCTCTACCAGTGGAGTGTTTAGGCCTTTTAAGAGTTGTGGAGTCGCCAGGTGGAAGATTTCAACTTTGCTGTCCACCATTAGTATGATTGGTATTAATTAATGCATTCCTAGGGGAGTCTATAAGAACTAGTGGGGTCAACAGGGCTATTGAAGACCAGTTGAGTCACTAGGTGGATGATGTTTACTTTTTTTAAGGATGTACTTGTTGTCCACCATCAACACTAAATACTAATCTAAGGATTTCTGTGGGTTTTTTTAGATCTTAAGGATGTCTAAGATGTTATTTATTTAGAAGGTCCCACCGTGATCGCCATTATCTTAGGTTCCTGTGATTTATTAGATTGGTGAGATCAAATGCATAGGGTAACATCAGACCAGTCTTTGGAGTCCTAGGACCTAGCCTTCCTGGACTCAAAGAGGGCTCTCTCTATTTTTCCAAAGGATAT
Organism: Pinus albicaulis; assembly: GCA_034641835.2. NCBI lineage: Eukaryota > Viridiplantae > Streptophyta > Pinopsida > Pinales > Pinaceae > Pinus > Pinus albicaulis. Next base: position 1,403,122,762 of record CM076579.1, on the reverse strand, counting down.
GAAATTGTTTGCTTCTAGGGTTTCGATTTTAGGCTAGTTGTTAAGTGTAGGGTTTGTTTGTTTATTTTGGTTGGGTAAGATGATTAGGAAGAATAGATGGAATGAGAAAATATTCAAGTAATTGGGCTATGGAGTCTATAAAATTCATGAAAATTTCAACAATGGATCGGGGAGCATCACATGGAAATATAGCATTGGTCAATGGATTTTCAAGGTTTATGGGAAATGAGATGGACGTCAAGTTTGGGAACAAAGGTAGGGAAAAGGGAAATCAAGACTCCTTTATCATGTACCTTTTTTAAAAGAAGGGACTTAAATACATAAGAATAAAGAAGCAATCAATAGATAGTTCAAAACATTAACTCTTTGATTCAAATTAAGAAAATAAGCATTCAAGACAAACATTCCAATGAAATATAGAAGGCGAGAAACTCATTTAACTTCTAGTGATTTCACCTTCAAGGTTTTAAAACATTCAAGATACACATATAAATTTAATCAAAGAAGAGGGAACGCCTAAAAATCATTGATTCATAGTTATGAAGATCTCCAAAACAATTATTCAAGCATGGACAAAGGGTATGATCGAAACATAACCTCTTTGGCAAACGTAGACAATGGTACTTTGGAGAGAGACCTCAGGTAAAGTGTTTAGAGACATCAAACAAGCAGGGCTAACCACAAATCATCTTGATACCTAATGTATTAAACCATCCATGAAATAAACAAGATTGGGGGGTCTAGAGAGAAATGGAGAATTCTCTAGAAAGGCCTAGCAGAGGAAAACATAGAGACAATGAAGAACAAACAGAGCTAAGGTGCCTTTGAAAACATTTCTTAGTCTAAATCCTTTTTCTCTACTGCAATTTAGAAATATGGAAAAATAATGATACATGAGAAAAAATTAACTGAAATAGAATCACTTCACCATTAACCAAGCTCAGGGATCCTGCAAGCAAGCCTCCTCCATCAACAAGAAAAACAAGCCCTTCACAAGCTCCACAACACAAAATTTATCTTCAACCTCCAAAAGGCTATGTATTGCTCCAAAGAGTCATAAAATTCCAACAATGAAACCCTCATGCTCTATTTATCTAGAAAAGAAGGGAAAAATCCCTATATAGGGTTGGAAAATGTCAAAATCACTCATAAATGTCATTAATGCCCAAGAGACCATGCAAGGCCCAAGGCACAAAATATCCCATGAAATAAATGCCAAAATAACTCCTAGCACCTAATTTTAGAGTGATTTGCCTCAAAAACATTAAAATATCATTTTCAATGAATGAGTGTTTTTTGTTGACTTTTGGCCAAAACTGCCCAATTTGGTCTAAACACATAGCACCTTCCTAGGCAGAAAATAGGTCCACTTGCAGCCAAGATTTGGTGACCTTCCCGATGTCGAAATTTTCCCCGTGATGGTCCGTTGGAAATCTGACTGAGTTTAATTTCCAAATATACCACTAGTTTTATAATTGATATCATATAACCTATCCAAAAATCTATATTCCCAAAACTTCTCTAAGCGCAGCGCCAAGCCTGAAAATGAGGTAGAAAGGTAGAAAATGAGGTGTTTTCTGACCTTTTGAGGGGTCAAAAATGCTCCAGATGTTCTGAAATTTGGTGAGAATAGTGTAATAGGAATGAGAAATCCAAAAATGTAAATTTCTCCCTCTGAGGATGTCTGAGGAAAAAGCATAGTGCCAGGGGTGTTGTGCTTATAGGCCTCCAAATTCACAAAAAAAAAAAAATTGTAAAAATTCTATCAAATTTGGTGGATGTGTGCCTGATGGGTTTTGAGATACCTATAGAGAAGCTTGTGCCAAAATTCAAATTTTAGCTTGGCCTTTTTCCTGTTTTAGTGACTGGATCTTGGTTTGGGCCTTCTTGAGTTTAGCCCTTGCAACTTGATTACTCTGCGCATAATTTCTGGTTATGCTTTCTTTGTAGATCAAAGCTCTTATTATCTTCCTCATATGCTTGTGCTCATCCTCATAAAATTCAATGTTATGCATGGCCATGTAAAGGCACCTTTCTAGCTCTCTAAATCTCTGCATCTTTACCATGGAGTGGTAAGCTAGTGGCCATTCCCTTTATCTTATTTCTTACTATCAAGGTTAATGATAGTAAACCCTTGCTCAATCTCATGCTAATATTTTCCTTCCTTTACCTTCTCTTTGCCTCTATCTAGTGTTTTTAGGAAGTGATGAAAACATGGTTCTTTTCCCTTTTTTGGAGGCAACAAACACTTACCCTTTCCCTGTGTGATAGGTCAAGGGAGGAGGTTTGTTAGTGATTATTGTGGTGTTTTCCTCTTCATTACTGCTTTCAACATTACTAGGGACCTTATTGTTCTTACTATTATTGTAGCTCTGAGTTTAGCTTCTGCCCCTAGCATCATTATTGTCACTGTAGGGCTTACTAGCTCCACTGTTTTTATGACTATCATGACTGCTATTAGGATTGTCATGAATGTAATCTCCTTTATTGAGGTCTGCACTATCATCAATCTCTTCATCTTCCTCACTATTATCATTATCTTTGTTGTGAAACCAGCTCCAAAAAGAGAAGAAAAGAGGTATCAACTCCTTATAAATAAGCCACTTTGAGGGGGAAATCTCCAATACATTACATGAATGAAAAATTCTTGGATGATACTAATGAAAAAACCTCCTTTCTATATATAGGAGTCCATGGGGCCACAATGTAATCCTAGTGGGGCCACAATGTAATCCTAGCTGACCTAACAATAATAATTTAAGGGCACAATAATAACAATATGGGGATTTAAAGAATGCATAAAATAACCAATGAAGACTGGACTAACATAATAGATTCTTTAATTTAGGGACTAACATTTCCTCTCTCCTTCAACAGTATCCTGTATTGATATTCTTAATGCTGCATAAATTCTCATCTTATGATGAATCAATGCTGCCAAGGGTCTCCACTCATTGATACTTCTCTGAAATGATTACACACTTGATTTTCTTGTATGAAGCTTACTTCAAACTTTTCTTTTTTCAATGTGGTGTGATGATCTTCTGTTTGTTTCATTAGATTCTGCACCAAAGTTAGGTTATCCTTTGAGAGTTGGAGAACTTGTTGTTGATGCTCGATGTGATCTTCCACTAATTTATCATCCATATTAGCTATTATTTGATCCTTCAAACCATCAAAATTAGCCTTCATTTCTTCTTTTAAACCATCTATGTCATCTTCATTTGCTCTTCGTAAGATCGAAATTTGTTGCACTTGGTACCGTAATTTTAATATCTCATACTGTAATTCTTCCTCTTCATGCGTCATAGTATAGATTTTTTAGGGCTTAAGGGGTATGGAATTATTTTTTGGAGGAATTATAGAACCCAATACTGATAAAAATTCTAAAATATGCCCTTGGAATCACTTCAAACTTCTTTTTCAAACAAACGTTATGCAATTTTAAAAACCAAATAGATACCTTTTTCTTGCTTTTGAGGAGCTTGATATTGAAAATGAATTATCTCTATGATTGCGAATCTTCAATATCTGAAATTTGGCCCTAAAGTATCCCTCTAAAGCCTCTTTCAAATTCCATAGGTCTGACCTAATTTGGATTCTTCAAGGAAAATTTATGTCCAATCTCCCACAATGACCAAATTATGGACTGATTCAGTAGAGTGAACTTGTACGACTTGCCATGTGTCACTGTTGTCTTTTTGGCTCTAAAATTGATATAAAGGAAATTAAAGTCCATTTAATTTCAGACACTTTTGACAGAATTCCAATCCGATGCTTAGAGAGAGAGTTATGAATATTTTCCCATGATCACCTCTTTAAGATGAAATTCAGGAGCCTGAAAAAAAACCTAAGTTCCATAGATCATATCTCCAAAAATATTGCAAACCAAGTTCTGAGATTTTGTGATGATGTTCCCCAGGATTTCAGCTTCATGCTCTAAACGTTTCGGCTTCTGAACCTTCGTAGAAAAAAATTTATAGCGAAACTTCCATGATGACCTATTTAGTGCAGTGAAACCCTAGAATCCAAATCTCTGATACCAAATTTTGTGAAACTAGCTCCAAAAAGAGAAGAAAAGAGATATAAATGCCTTAGAAATAAGCCACTTCGAGGGGGAAACCTCCAATACATTACATGAATGAAGAATTCTTGGATTATAAAAATGACAAAACCTCCTTTCTATATATAGGAGTCCATGGGGCCACAATGTAATCCTAGCTGACCTAACAATAATAATGTAAGGGAACAATAATAACAATATGGGGGTTACAGTGGTACAACAATAAAAATAAGGGGGGCTACACTAACATAATAAGGGACTACACTATTAATATAGTGACTTAACAATATTCACTATCGTTACTAGCCTTCATCATTAGTTTTCTCATTCTCTGCCTCTGCACTGTCTTCCGTATCATCCTTTGTATCTTTATAGAACTCACTGATTTTATTTCATGCATAGTTATCAAGGTTGTTGTCCTGATTGTCACCTCCATCTATTTCCATGTTCCTTTGCCTCATTTTGGCTTGCCTCATCATCTTCTTCTTCTTCATAATCACTCTTTTGTAGGTTCTTGGAAGCAGCCTGGAGGGGTCCCTCTTATCATTTTGGAAAATTTTCAAGCAAAAAGGCCTTTTTTTCCTAAGCGCAGTGCTGGGCTGAAAATTGGGCGAGTTGGGTGCTTCTGAGTGCAGCACTGGTCACGTGCAGGCTTGCTGGTCCCTGGGCGCAGCGCTGGACAGAGATGGGCCTGTAAGGTTGGTTCTGGGTGCAGCACTGCCCGATCCTTGGACGAGTCATGCCTCTTTTTAGGCACAACATTGGCACTCCTGGGCGAGTTGGACCCATGTGCATTGCGTGGGGCCTGTCGGGTTAGCCTTTGAGTGCAGCGTCGGGCTTCTGGTGTGTCAGTTTTTCCTGGGCGCAACGCCGGGCTGTATGCGTAGCGTGTGCAACTATACGCACAGCGCATTGCAAAAAATGCTTTGTGGAGACCCGTATTTGCGCAACGTCGGGTCTTGTGAGTGCAGTGCCAGGTCCTGAATGTAGCATAGGTAACTTGGCCCAGAAATGGTCAAAAACTTATAAATTTCTTCCTTGAAGGGTTTTTTTCTCTCCTCAATTGCATACTAAGCCAAGTGATTAAGAAAATTTACTTTTATAGTCTTGGGCACACAAATTAATTTTTTAGAAAAATCCACTTTGTAATGTTTTTAAATCTCTATATAATATTACTGACATTTTGATTTGCTGTGTAGGTGAATTGAGGAACCTTTAAGAAACCCCTTTTCTCTTGATGTAAGATTGATGGAGAAAGGAAATGGTCCTTTTTGACCTTTTTGGAGTTTGACACTTTCAGTCACATAATAGTAACTTCATAATTATCTTGATTTCTGTCTTGAACCTTAACCTTGTGCTTTGATTCCTTTGATCATTTTGAGGACAAATTACTGAAAATGAAGGCTTTGACCTTCCTTACACTGATACACTTTTGTGCTTTCCCTTTGAGGTAGTGGAAAAATTATCTTGACAAACCTTAGAATGACACACACAACAGTCCCTTGAAATTTTCTTCTGCTAGCATGATGGAGGCTCATTTTCCTCATTTCACCCTCTTTGCCTATATTTCCAAAACCTTAGGTTTTAGGGTTGGAAGAGAAAAATCATTAGTGTTGTCTTCTAAGTTCTCTATAGCCCTTTCAAGTTCATTCATTTATGTTCAGTTCACCTCACCTTTTTCCCTTCTTCAATTATAACTTCTAAAAATCTTCAATTTCATGCTTGGTTGTGCTGGTGTGCCTCTGCCCTTGTGTTTTTTTGCCTTGACTCCTTGCTTGGAAAACTGCTGGTCCAGTCAGTCCTAGAAACCCTAATTTTCCTTGAACATATGTTGATTTCTCCTTCTTTGCTGTGGATGTCCTTTAGTGAGGAGCTGGCCTTTTACCTTACCTAATTTTATATTGATAGCCACCTTGACACTCCTACATAAATGTTAAAATGGACAATTGTCCTTTTGCAGAATTTGGTCATTAGAAAAGAAGTTTTCCTTGAAGTTCTTCTTGATATAGTTTTGGAACAATAGATGCTGACCTTATTTTCCATTTGATTCACCTTCTTGGCACAAGAAAAATAGTGATTTAGAACATCAAGGACAATCCTACAACCTATGAAAACTAGTGACCTAGTGGGAGGCTCTTTAGACTTTTCCTTTGAATGAATCTTGGCTTAGGGTATTGAAGTACGAAAAACAGAGTTAATGACAAATAGATGTATCAAGGATGAAAAACCCAATTACTTTATTTATCTAAAGAGCCTACAGAGGTAGCTTTAAGACCATCAACGCTTGAGGCATTTGATGAGCATGAGAGAAGGTAGGCTGTTTGGAAAACTTAGATGGAAAGAGGAAGGGTTAAGCATAAGAAAATAGAGTATTGAGGTTATGAGTGATAAAATGGGGCAGAGATGAGTGGTATGAGCCCATTAGGGGTCTTCTAGGAGTGATAGGCTAACCAGGGAAAAGTAGAGTAGTGAGATAATGAAAAATTTATCTGAAGGATAATGAAAGCAGTGATATTTCTAAAACTCACAATATTCACGAATCTTGTTTTTAGAAATCTAGGACAAGTATTTAGTCATCTATAAAAAATAAAAAATACTTATGACTAACATGATGGAAAAGATAAATGGCACCAATTCTTGATGTAGAATGAAGTACAACCCTCTTTCCAGAGCTACTCTATTAGCCACCTATAAATTATGTCATATCAAGTGGTGGCTAAATGATTTTGGATAGCCTTCAAGGAGAAATTTCATTGCTAAAATTGTTGATTCTTAAAGTCTTTTTGATAATATCCTATCTTGTGGATAATTGTCACTACTTTTCCCCTTTTCAACTCAGAAATTCTGTTGTCATTACATGAAGAAAAACTGCTACGAACACTGTTTTCCCCTCCCTTCCACCTCCAAAATTAACCTCATTTTTATCCCTCCATTTCCCATATAAATCCCTCATTTTCATGTTTTTCCCCTTCCCCTCCATCAAAATCCCTTTTGATAAGGTTTTAAGACCCTTATTGCCTTATCGAAACCCTCAAAACCTTTGAAAAAATCTATAAAAATCACATTTTTTATATATTATAGTCCTAAGCCCCTTGGTTTAAGTATTTAACCTTTCCTCTCCATACGCCTTGGTGCTAGAACCAAGTGCTGGCCATCTAAGCGCTTATCGCATCGCCCCATGTTGATTAGCCCTTCATCCATAACCCCCGGTCATATGTTTTTCCATGTAACCCACAGCCCCACAGTCGGGTGCCTACCCACTTCGAATCAATATTTCGTCCCCCAAAAGTTTAAACCTTCGTTTATATAAATTTTTTCGGTTTTTATTATATTTTAAAAGTTTTCTGCTGGTACGAATTGCTAGTCGCTCTTCACCATCGATTTGATCTGCAGATCAACGGCGCGCAATCCATCACCTCGGTGGTCCCTACCAGCCACTTACTATTGCAAAACCAAGTGGTTTTCATCACACCTCTTTTAAGAGCGAGGTGGTTTTTCCCCATCAGCAGCGATTCCATACACTGACCGCCACATGTCTTGGGCCCATTTTCAAAAACCACCATTCATCGCGCGTTAAAAATCGGACGAGGACCCAGTGTGATATTGACGTCCACCATCCGATTTGAGGCCGCTCATCAGATGATGATCGCTCTCCTGAGATGCCCGTGCGATAACTCGGGGTACGGTGTAGTGTTAAAGGCACCTCCGCTGTCGATCTAATCTGCAGATCGATGACCCAAAATTCATCGCCCTGATTCCACGCCCAGTCGGAAAATCTAGACCCAGGAACATTATTCAACAAAGTTTTATCAAAGGTTTTGATGTCTGAGCGCATTCTCTAAGGTTCTTGATGCCTGTCCTCCGCCGTTGATCGCTTGGGCCGATCTCATCCGACGGCCCACAATCGTCCCGAACCCCGAACATGAATTTTCGACCATTGTTCGCCGAAACTAAGGTTTTAAAACTTTTTTTTTTTTTTGTTTTTTATTATTTTTCTAAATAACGTGACCCCTTCACATTGTTCAATCACCCTCGACCCCGACCGTCAATCTTTGCGCGATCGACGGCTCTGATTTAATTTCCTCCTCCGCTTTCCTTTGACCCCCCTAATCAATCTCTACTGTTGGATGATGCCATCCAACGACCATGCTCCCTCCACGTGCCTTCTGAAGCAGTTAACTTATACATGCAGGATTTTATAACAGCTGTTTGTATTTTCTAGGGTTCAATGGTTTTTCCGCTATGTCTGAAGAAAATTCGAAGGCTGAGGGTAAAAATCCTCCCGCTTTCAATTCAACAAAGAAAATCCTGTGCAGGTTTCAAATTCACATTTCATCGGTGTTTTCATGAGGCATTGATGCCATATCACCCCTGCACAACCCTTCACGCCAAAAAATATAGTAAATCAGGCAAAATTGAAGAGTATCATTGTCGAAGACAAAATATACCAGAACAGAAGATTGGAGACGGATTTGTGGGGATTACATCCAAGATGGTTTATCAAAAGCCCAATCCCCAATCAAAACATGGTTAAAGGGGAAATCAAATTTTTTTATCAAACAGGAAAGTCTCCACAGCCACATATGAGGAAAATTGATTTCTTCCCAGATACCATAATGCCACCTGTGCCTCAAAGCATTCAAAAAAAGGCCGAAGTTATTGATCAGGATCAAATATCTTCCTCACAACACAGCCAGAGGATAAATTCTGCAGACAAATTAATGAAAAAATATCAGCAGAATTACTTTGACATCTCACAGAGCCTCAAAGGTCAACAGGAGCTCCCTCCAAGCTTAAAATCTTTATGTAAATTATTTAATACAGAGGACACCTATGTAAGTTTCTTCATTGAGCCCCCAAACGCCGAGGAACCACTAAATCTGTATTAATTGTCTTTAGAGTTCTTTTATCAGATCTCACCTCCTCATTCATTTATAAATAATACTGCTGAAGATGAAATGATGTTGTTGGTTGGTTGGTTGATTACTAATTGTAATACTGAAACTCTCTGAATTAATACATAGTCTGTTGAAGTTGAAGAACAAATTGAAGTATTGGAAGCCTTGATGATTTTGTTGTATGCTTGTTCCTGAGAAGGCTCTATCATTGGATCCATGAGCTTGGCTGTTGGTGAAGTATTCTAAATTGTTAAATGTTTTCTCCTGTTTTCATTCTGTTCCATGATTTATTACTACAGTAGGTTGAAATTTTTAGGCTAAGAAATGACTCCTGGAAGCACCTTAGACCTGTTCATCCTTCACTGTTTCATGTTTTCTTCTGCTGAAGTATTTTAGAGTCTTTAATATCTCTCTTTAGTATTCATGCTTGTTTATTTCCTTAATAGCTCGAATAGTTGGTTTCAACATGATTTATGGTTCTCCCTGCTTGCCTGCTGCCACTTAAAAACTGTTATTGAAGTCTCCCTTTGAAGTATTTTGGTTCATAGTAAGCCAAGGAGGTCTGTTCTGATCTTGCCCCTTGTCCTTGCTTAAACAATTGTCTTAAAGGTCTTTATAGTTGTAATCATAGATGTGTTAGGTGTTCCCTCTTCTATGACTGCAATTATCAGTGAATCTTTTATGTTTTCTAAGTCATTTGAAATAAAATCTTTGAGGAAATAGGGTGTTCCCCGAATCTTAGATTTCAATTTAAAAGTTGTTTTGAAATAATTATTTGCTTAAAGGTGTGATTTGTAGAATTCATGGTTAGCCCTGTCTATCAAATAGCTCTTTATAGTTCAAATTGTGTTTTCAAATTCACTTTGTTGAGAATTAAACTGCTGTAGAGTCAGTGGTGTCAGCTCTAGTTTTCCAAAACCAAAAGTTCTTGGCAATACAGGAAGTTGATTGCCTGCATTGTCATATCCATTGATAAGTTTGTCATGACCTCTTTTTGACTCCATTTCCCAATGAAGCTACTACTTCCTCTTTCTACCTATTTTTCCTAGACCTTTCATATCTTGTTGTATCAATTCAACCAAACAAACAATCAAACACGTGCACTTAATAACTAGTCTAAAACCAATACTCTAAGTACACAAGATAGACCTTTGCAAATAAACATTTGAGAGATCCCCCTCTGAGAACAGGAGGACTAGATCCTATAACTCTAAATATTGGTTCTGATGTTGCCTTGTCTTTTGATTTTCCAAACTATCAAAACACGAGACACCAACATAATCGCGATCACAGTGGGACACTGAGTAAAAAATTCAAGACAAAACACTCAGTGTCCAGTATAACATAAGTAACCTTCTTCAAGCACTACCAAGCAATGGTAATCATGATAAAACTTGTTTGAATCAGTGAAAAACTAAGTAACCCTTAGGATTCTCATAAAACCTTATCAAACCTTGAAGGAATCAGTTACCAAGCCATAGGAGTGAACTCTGTATGTTTTCATACCTTAGCTAAGTGTAAAATCAGACTTAGAACACTCTTTTAACCTATAAGACCGTACTAACTCAGAAAAACCCAAAAAAATTTCAGTTTGGCTTCACAAATAAACATGGTGGTGGAACCATCCAATATTTTACCTTCATAAAAGCTAAAACGTTTCCACCTGGCGACTCCACTAGCCCCAGTAGCCCTATTACTCATCTAGGTTCCAAGATATCTTTAGGACTATGCTAGCCAGCCTTAAAGAAGTTTAGAAACCTAGTCCCATACTAGATAAGACATTGTGAGAGGTAAAATTCCCAAAACAGTCCCTAAAATCTCAACCTCTCTCATTTTTGAAAAACAGTCTAGCTTCGCATAGGATCAAAACTAGATCGCATACAAACCCAAATCCTCCTTTAATCATTGACAATCCTGAAAGAATTCTATGGCAGACTTCTAACTCTAGAAAATCAGCTGCTAATAGGAGCCTCTTAAGAACAAATTCTGTCCCTGAAAACCTTGTTATCTTAGAGGATTCACATTTTTATTTACATCATACAAAGAACATCTTTAGAACTAGATCCCAAGGTGATCTAAACCAAACTGATCTTGACTTTGAAAATTTGCGATAGAGCTTCAGTAGAGAAACCTCACCTTCCACTTCTCCTGATTCCTAGCTTCTTCATCACTTTAGCCTTTCCCATAACAAGTCTACTCAAAATCGGTTTGTTGGCCCAAGTGTTTCTTCCACTCCAATCCATACTACCACTGTTCAAAATAGTCCATTTCAGCCCACTTTCACTTTTGTAAACCCACCTCTTGTAAATCCACCCATTTTTCAGCCATGGCAACATGGTATGCCCCATTAGTGTTACTACAACCTCTACTTCCCTTACCAAATGATTACCAATCTAAAATCCCTCATTTCACTGGAAAAGAGTCTACAACAGCTCAAAGTCATGTAGATAGGATGGAGGATGCATTTGATTACATGGAAATAGAAGAAGAAACTGTGAAGATGAGAATATTCGCCCAAAGCTTAGGAGGAGATGTAAAGAAATGGTTTAAAAAATTACCTCCCAACAACATAACTGATTTCCCCACCTTGCATCAAACATTCATCAACAATGGGAGCTAAAAAAGAATCCTCTCCAAATACTAGCAGAGTATAGCAGCCTTAAAAGAAATCAAGGGGAGAGTGTTCATGATTACTCCACTAGCTTCAATAGCGTTTATAATGCTCTTCTACCTCACATGAAACCTCCTCAAGGCATGGCCTTAGTAAGGTATCCTGGGGGCCTCGATGCTGAAATGACTTATCAGTTAAGGGAGAGAGATTACTTAACCTTAGAAGACATGCAGAAAGGATCTGTGAGCGTAGAAGCAAACATAATTGAGAAAAGAAATAGGTTGAGATTAGAGAAGAGGGTAACTTACAAAGATGACTTACTACCTTCAAACTCAACTTTTGACACAAAAATTGACAACTTAGTGAAGGTAATGGAGAGGATGCTTGAGAAGATGAATTTAAATGAGAGAGTGCCACCAAGAGAACTTCAAAATAACCAAAACAGAAATAGAAATTAGAATTATAGAAGAGAAAACAATCAAGATAAGAAAAAAGAAAGTGACCAACAGATTAGACCTCCTTTCCAACAGAACTATGTAGATCAATATGAGGAAGATAGGGAGTTGGAAAGGTTGGGAGAATCTCATGTAAACTTGATTGGATCAGACAGTGGGGATGATGTATTCCTCACTAAGGAAGAACAAATTTTCTTTTCTGATCAAAGTACAAACAGCTATGAAGATTCTGATGACTATAGATTGGGGTTTGAAAATGAAATCATGGAGGTACACAAAAAGTATGATCTTAGGAGCAAGGGGAATGTAGACAACTTAAAGGATAAGAACACTAATACTACTGTAAACATATGACTCATATGACATAGAAAATAACATTTGACCATGGAGTCATAAACTAAACAAGGTGTCCACCAAATGTTAGACAGTACCCTAACACTTAGCTAGTGAAAACAATGGCTGATAAATTAGGTCAAACAAGGTTCAAAATCAAAAAGAAGTCTTGAAAAGATTATTGAAGAAGCAGATAAATATGAACAAGTCCAATTGTTCTTTTGTATGAGGAGAATCACCAATCAAATCCATTCCCTAATATAGTAACCCAAGAAGTGTACAAAAACCAAGTTTTGAAAGATTTGAACTTAGGAAGTGATACTGACACCTTGAACTTGACAGATGATAAACCTAAGTTGTTGTTTGGTCCTGAAGTTGAAGGAAAGTACCAAGAAGGGTTTGTCCCTCCCTTCTATGTTAGCTTGAACATACACGAGAAAATTTTACACAATGCCATGTTAGACTTAGGAGCTTCACAAAATCTAATGCCCAAGGTGGTAATGGAGAGCTTAGGCTTAGAGATTACTAAACCATACAAAGATTTGTATTCCTTTGACTCAAGCTGAGTCAAATGTTTGGGTTTAATCAAAGATTTATGTGTTAATCTAGCTCAAATCCCTGCTAAGAGCCTAGTAATGGATATAGTTGTAGCTGACATTCCCCCTAAGTATGGCATGCTCTTATCAATATCTTGGGGAGCCAATCTTCAGGGAAGCCTTCAAATGGACATGTCTTATGCCACCATCCCTGTTTTCAACCAAAACATAGACTGTATAAGAATCTCTACAGCAAATACATAATTCGACAAAAATGAAAGAGGAGACAATATCGTATGTTCATTCATGCTATTCGAATCTATCTTATGTAATGAAGATAAAATTACTCAACAAGATAAGGAAAACATATACCAAATCAGTTCATTAGAACAATCAAATCTTCCCTTGAATCAAATTCAAAACATTGACAATCAACAGCAGCAAGAGAATGAAAATAAGGAGGACATACTTTGGACAATAAAATTTGATGGATCTTGTAATAGAAAAAGTGCAGGAGCAGGTGTGTGGATTCAAAATACAAATCAGATTTTTTCATATAAATTGGATTTTCCATGCACTAATAATATTGTTGAGTATGAAGCACTTCTCCTAGGCTTACAATTGCTTAAACAATTAGAAGCTCCTAAGATATCAATCTTAGGAGATTCTAAACTTATCATAAGAAAAATCAAAGGAGAATACTCAGCTAGAAATACAAGGCTTAGGGAATATCAGAATGCTGCCCTTGATCTATTAAAAACCTTTGAAAAGTATGAACTTATTTTCATTCCAAGAGCACTAAATCATCTAGAAAATGAACTCACTTTCAACGCTAGCAATTTTCAAATACCTAAGATAAATCAACAACTTAGTGTAAAGGTAAAACACAGGCCTATTGTGCCTGATAAAGAAGATCACTGGCAAGTGTTTGATTCTGACAAACAAATAGATGATTTCTTGAAATCAAAAAATGATTTCAGCATAACAGTATCAGAAACCAGCCATAAAGAAAATTGTTTGTATATTGAACAAATCCCAGAAGTTGAGATGACATATATTGCTGATATAAATCATTGTGAGAATCCTTTTGAAGTAGAGGTTGTTGGGGTTCCCATGTTTTGGCCAAATTGGCAAGACCAAAAGATGAGACAACATCAAAACCACTTTGGGGCCCTAGGATCTAGCCCTCCTGGACCCAGAGAGGGATCTCTCTATATTAAGCAAGGTTTATGTCATTGAAGCTCAAAATTTAAGATGTTAGGCTAGTTATAGGCACAGGGTTTGTTTTTTGGATTGTCTGTTTGGTTGCTGGTCATCAGGAAAGAAAGGTCCAATGTAAGACAAGGATGAGAAAAGAAGATTTAGGAAGAGGTGAAGTATTCCAGGGAGCATTCAAGGCCATTGGGCAATGGAGTTAGGAAAGGGTTTACTTGCTATTCAATGTGTAGGCTTTCAGTTGGGCTAGTCATCTAAAACATTGGATCTTAAAGATGATAGTGTGGTATGGAATGGTAAGGGAGGAGGAAACAATAAAGGCTTAGAACACAAAGTTAAATACCTGAGATCAGAGAAAGACTTTGAACTCTTAATGCTTCGGCCTCCAGCTTGAGGGATCTTAGAAGGGTTCAATCAATTGAAAAGGATCCTAGTGAGATAGAAACAGGGTTCTAGACCTCCCAGTGTTCCCAATTCTTTCAATTAAATCCTAACAAGAACATCTAAGAACAGATTCATTTAATTCATACATCAGCTAGCAGGAAATAACATCCACTACACTGGTTAAATCAACTGAAATTAACTCTTAGATAACACATTTAGTAGAAAACATCAAAGGCAAGGAGAGCAGAAACATAGGGTACCTAACAAGGGTAAATCCTATTCTAGATTTTTGATGCGAGCCAGTAGAAATGAAATGAAACAGAGTGTAAGTTAAACACAAATACATAGATATAAAAACATCACCATTGCTTTAGATCAGGATCCAAATAAATGTGCTTGTCATATTAAAAAGCAACACTAGTCAAGTACAACATTGCCAATAGCTGGATACTCAGTCAGAAAACATCTTCCTCAGCCTATCTTACTACTTTACACAGAGACTACATCTCAAAAGAAACAACTTGCAATTATCTTATAACTGATCAAAAACCTTTACAATGAGTTTCTTCATGAATTTATAGCTCCAGTGGAGCAGAGAAGGTAGGTGAAACACTAAATGAAGCATTAAACTCAGAAAAGAAAGAGGGTCGAAGCCCATTCTGTTTAAACCCTGTGCATTTATCTCTGGCACTCTTTTGGATGCAAGAGTGGTCTTCTTCAGGCTTCCATTTACTCCGGGCACGTCTCTGATGTACTCTGCTGCAGAATTCTGTAGTACTTTTGGTGAATAAACAAAAAGGTAAATAAATGATGCTAGGGTCTGCCATGTTGTGAATCAAATGTTCTGATAGCATAGGACTGTTGTCAGGGCTGGAAAATCTCCCTAGAACATGGTATAGAATGCAGACGGTATGGGAACCTTGTCCTTTATGGAAGAACGTTCTGCTAATATGGAAACCCTGATAGTATGGTTTTCTGTGCATTGGACCTTTTGAGCGGTCCACGATGTCTTCGAACTGGTACCTTTGCCTTCTAAATCATTGGATTAAGGCTCGAAATCTTCAATGACAGGCCCTAAACACTGTGTTTTCCCACTGATACTCTTTTCCACTTCCACGTTTGCCTCTGACTGTGAAATCTGTGTTTTAATAGCTCTGGAGAATTTTGATAGAGTTTTAACCCTGTCCCTTAGTTGATAGTCAGGTAAAACACTTTCCCAGGCCATTTTTTCATTAATTTGGTTTCTGCACATGGTATTTTCCTGAGTTCTCTGTTACTGTGACAGAGAATGTGAATTATGGTGGTTTGTTGCCACCCGAAACCCTACAAAACACACAAAAATTGTCAAGAATTCATGCACGGGGTGGGTGAATGCAGCGGGACAATAAGGATAGTCATGTAGAATGGTAAAATGGGAGAATAGTGCAGGATGACAGTGGAAAATGGTCGCGAACAGTGGAAAATGTTCATGGCGAAAGGTGGCGGAGCGCAGAAAATTAAACGCGAAAAATTAACATTTTGACCTTTGAATGAAATTTATAAGGGGACGGAGGAAAACATGACCAAACACGTGGAATGGTGACGTGGCAGGACCCAGTCAATGGCAGGTGCAAGTAGTTAAATTTGGACTATGTGATCTCAGG
The DNA here is from genome assembly GCA_034641835.2 of Pinus albicaulis. NCBI lineage: Eukaryota > Viridiplantae > Streptophyta > Pinopsida > Pinales > Pinaceae > Pinus > Pinus albicaulis. Next base: position 1,403,106,624 of record CM076579.1, on the reverse strand, counting down.
AGGAGATCGACGGCTGAGGACACGACAGAGGGTGAATGAATCTGGACCGTTCGATCTCAGGAGGAGATCGACAGTGGAAAACGTAGCGGAGGGCGATGGATGGTGGGTCAGTGGTACGATTGCCTTGGGTTAACTTTCGCACATCTTCGGGGTGCGATGACTATTGGATGGAGATCCCCAGATTGGACGGTTGATATGCATATCACGCCGATTCAAATTCCGAACGATAACGCGCGATGGGGGGGCGGTTTTGAAATAGTGATAGAGCCACGTGTCAAGCGGTGAGTGGAATCACTTCGAAAATAAAATTACCGCCCATCCTCCAAATGCGGTGCGATGGATACCACCGATTTTTGAACAGTGTGCGGCGCGGGGACCACAGGGCAGGTGAACCTCTGACCGTCGATCTGGTGGGTAAATGAACGATGGATGTGTGATCATGGCGGCAAACGAAGTGGGCTACGGGCACTGCGTTGTTCTACGAAGACTGTCCGATCTAAACAGATTGACAACTAATATGGCGTCCGATATCCACCTACGGCAAGTGCCTTTTGCCTTGGTGCCTGGTTCCAGCGCCAGGGTCACGTGGTGAAAGAAGCAAAGGGGGCTGGCCGAAATGGGCTGGGCCTTATATATATGAAAAACATGGTTACTTGGTCCATTTTAGTGCATTTTCAGGCCCATAGAGGGTAACGGTAAGGGAAAGAGGGGGAAATAAAGAAAATCAGGGGTATGTGTATGGTTTAGAGGGGATTTTTGGGAAAGTTTAGAAGGATTAGGGGAGGGATTTTGGGGTGAAAAAGGGGAACTTTGCAGGGATAAAAGGGATAAATGTAGGCTGTTTGGAACACAATTTGTCACAATTAGAGAGGCTTTTTGGATGGATACAATAGAGGGGATTTTATTAAAGGACAAAAGGCACAAAGAGGCTTTAAGGATGATGTGTTTTCAGATGAAATGCATTCCTTGAAGGCTCAAAAACATTTTATCCCCCTGTTTGCTTGTCAAAAATTTATAGGGGGCTAACAAAGGTAACTGACAACGCAGACCAAGAAGACTTGGAATTTTTACAGTACGAAAATGATAAAATCCCAAGAGGTCTCACACCTTTGGAACACCTTTTTGATTTTAACGATGTAGCCAAAGAACCAAGAATGGAGCCTGTAGAAACAAATGTAGAAGAGCATAACATAGGCAGTCTAGCAGAACCCAAGATGATTAAACTATCCAACACTCTCCCAGCTCTCATAAAATTGCAATACATAGAGTTGTTCAAGGAATTTATAGATGTTTTTTCTTGGGGGTACAAAGACCTAAAATCATATGATACCAGCATCATTCAGCAAAAAATCCCTCTTAAAGAAAATCAAAAGCCTTTTAAACAAAAACTAAGGAGAATAAACCCTCTCTTATTACCTTTAGTTAAGGCATAAATTGAAAAAATGCATGCTGCTGGGATCATTGTACCAATTAGATGTTCAGAGTGGGTATCCAACTTATTTTTTGTTAGAAAGAAAGCAGGAGAAATCAGGCTCTGTATTGACTTCAGAAATTTAAACAAAGCCTCTTTAAAAGACAACTACCCCTTACCCAAGATGGACCACATACTTCAAAGGGTAGTTGGGTCAAAAAGGATATCCCTCTTAGATGGGTTTTCGGGTTACAACCAGGTGTTAGTGCTCCCAAGTGATCAAATCAAAACTGCTTTTACCACACCTTGGGGCACCTTTATGGATGTAAAAATGCCTTTCGGATTAATGAATGCAGGGGCCACCTTCCAAAGGGCCATGGACATAGAATTTTCTGAAGATATTGGCTATTTCATAATCATTTACCTTGATGACATAACTTTTTTCTCAAAAACTGATGAAGAACATTTGATTCACCTGAGAAATTTTTTTGAGAAGTGTAGGAAATTTGGCTTGTCATTGAATCCCAAGAAGACACTCTTTGGTCTCCAATAGGGTAAACTTCTTGGCCATACAATTTCAGAAGAAGGAATCAAAATAGATCCTACAAGGATAGATGGCATATTGCAGATTAACCATCCAAGAAGCCTCAAAGAATTACAATCTTTCATTGGAAAGATTAATTTTTTGAGGAGGTTCATCCCCAAATTTGCTGAGCTATTAAAAAACATTACAAAAATTCTTAAGAAATATTTGGGTGTAAAATGGACTTTACCAGCCAAACAATCATTTGAACTGGTCAAACAAGCTCTTACTCAAACACTAATCCTGATTAGTTCAGATTTCACCAAAGACTTTTATATCTTTTCTTTCGCATCTGAGCATACAATAGCTGCAGTATTACTTCAAAAGAATGATTTGGGGCAAGAAAAACCGATATCCTTCTTTAGTAGGGCCTTAAGAGATTCTCCTCTCAAATATAACATCATGGAGAAGCAAGCCTTAGCATTGGTGAAAGCATTAAAGGACTTTAGGGTCTATATTTTTCACTCTCACATAATTGCTTTTGTTCCACATACTATTGTCAAGGACATTCTAAGTCAAGACCCTGATGGTAAAAAGGGAAAATGGATTGCAACTATTATTGAATATGACTTAGAAATTAGGCCCACCAAACTAGTTAAAGGGCAGGGATTAGCAAAACTTATGGCCGAGTCTAACTTCCAAGCACTAGAAATCAATATGGTGGATGTGTTAGAGGAAATAGAAGAATCTATTTCTCCTTTTATTGAAGAAACATTTCTGAATTCTCCTTGGTATGCTGATATTATTTATGTGCTTTTATATTTAAACACCCCTCCTTATTTGTCTAAAACTAAAGCTAGATTTTTGAAACAAAAAGCTTTGAGTTTTTGCATCTTAGATGGGGTATTATATTGGAAAAATGTTAATGGAATTTTGCTTAAATGTTTACTTGAAGATGACGCAGGGAAAATTATGCACGAGTTGCATGACGGAGAATGCGGAGGACACCTCTACTGGAAGGCCACAACAAACAAAATTCTTAGATCTGGTTACTACTGGCCTACCCTTTTCCCAGATACTCAGAAGTTGGTCATGTCTTGTCATAAGTGTCAAATCTTTGATGGCAAAAGAAAAATTCTTTCTTTACCCTTACACCCCATCAGATTTGAGGCACCTTTCCAACAATGGGGTTTAGATTTCATTGGGTAAATTCACCCATCCTCCTTAGCCCAACATAAGTGGATCCTCACAGCCACTGACTTCTTTACCAAGTGGATAGAGGCCATACCCTCTAGAAATGCTAATGACTCTGTCATTATCAAGTTTCTTGAAACAAATATCCTATCCAGATTTGGTTGTCCCAGAAAAATCATAATAGACAATGATGTTGCTTTTAAATCTAAGAAGATGGTTGATTTCTGTTAACCTTGGGCCATTCCACTACTTACTATCACCAAGGAAATGGATTAGCTGAATATTCCAACAAGAGCCTCATAAGTATCATTAAAAAACTGTTGGAACAGAATCATAAATCATGGCACAGTAATCTGGTTCATGCCTTATGGGCTGATAGGTTAACTACAAAGAAATCAATAAATATGTCCCCCTATCATCTAGTCTATGGTATGGACGTAGTTTTTCCCACCTCATTAGGAGTTCCAGTCATGAAATTCCTTCAAGAAGTGCAGATTGAAGAGAATGATATGCAGAGAAGAATCAACCAAAAAATCCATTTATAGCAGACCAGAGAGGAAGTCTATAAAAGAACATAGTTAATCCAAGAAAATATGAAAAAGCTATTTGATAAAAGGACTAAAGAAAAAAATTTCCAGGTTGGAAATATTGTTCTTAAATGGGATTCAAGAAGAGAAGAGAAGGGAAAACATGGCAAGTTTGAGAACTTGTGGAAAGGTCCCTATGTTATTCATGCTGAGAGGGGTCACAATGCATTTTTCTTGAAAGAATTGAATGGAGAATATCTATATGGAGGTCCGGTCAATGGCAGGATGCTCAAGCATTACTTCTACCAGGAGTCTTGAGTTTTAAAGAATTTCATTTTTCATTATAAATATCATAGTTTGAACATGACATTCAAAGTTATAAAAATCAAAAGATACAAAAACAAAGAAAAGAAAGAAAAGAGGGCAGATTGTGAAAACAAGAAAGGCATAGCCCCATGCCAAAAAAGAGAAACAAATCTAAAAGTGTGCAAGCTCAAATGCCACTCTTGAAGAACACACTTCTAGTTAGTCAAACAGCCTAATAATGACTAATTAGCTTTAAATTTTCTACTGACAGGATAATGAATTCGATTGGCCAAACTGTTTAATCTTGGGTTATCAGTAGATAGATTAGGATAGAAATTAAAGGTTCAAACATGCTCAAAATCTGAACCTTAAATTTCCAAGAAAAGAGAATGACTCAATTCTATTTCAAATTCTGAGTCAAGAAAGATCTAAATTTGGTTCCAATTAACTCAAAATCTGAACCAGTTTTCAAGGGAAAGATAGCTCAAGTAAAGGTCAAAACAGAGCTGTGAAAAGAGGAAGGAAATGCTTTGAAAAATCAGATCTTAAGCCTTCCATTTTGATTTAATTTTCTACAAAATAATATCTATGTGTAGCTTGTTTTTATGCCATAGATCACAACAAGTCAAACAGCTTAATCTTGACTTGACTGTTTTTAAATTTAGCTTAATCTTGACTTGACTGTTTTTAAAATCATGTTGTAGAAAGTTAGAGAATAAAGTCTGTTGGACAGTTTAATCCCAACAGACAGTAGATTAGGTAGAGAATCATATGGGCTCAACTTTTTAATCTGATTCCATGGGGAAATAAGGAGTAGAAATATATTAGACTTCCTGCTTTCAAAAGAATAAAATGTTGTGAAAGATTTTGCCAATCCAAGTGCACTCTAATGAAGAAAAAATCTTAGATCAATAGGATTGGGTAGGTAGAAAGATTGTATTAAGGGAGATCCATTGTTTCTATGGCTGCTAATATGTTTTCAAAACAAGATCATCCCAGCAAAGGAAGGGCAGCCTAATGGATCAGGAACTTCTCAGCCTCCCAGAGAATGCAAGTCTGAAGTTCTTGATGCCTTCAAGAAGGCACCATCCCCAAGTGGAGCCATTGTTAGCCACCTATAAATTCTGTCATATCAAGTGGTGGCTAAATGATTTTGGATAGCCTTCAAGGAAAAATTTCATTGCTAAATTTTTTGATGCTTAAAGTCTTTTTGATAATATCCTATCCTATGGATAATCGTCACTGCTTTTCCCCTTTTCAACTCAGAAATTCTGTTGTCATTACATGAAGAAAAACTGCTACAAACACCGTTTTCCCCTCCCTTCCACCTCCAAAATTAACCTCATTTTTATCCCTCCATTTCCCATATAAATCCCTCATTTTCATGTTTTTCCCCTTCCCCTCCATCAAAATCCCTTTTGATAAGGTTTTAAGACCCTTCTTTCCTTATCGAAACCCTCAAAACCTTTAAAAAAATCTATAAAAATCACATTTTTTATATATTATAGTCCTAAGCCCCTTGGGCTAAGTCTTTAACCTTTCCTCTCCATACGCCTTGGTGCTAGAACCAAGCGCTGGCCATCTAAGCGCTTATCGCATCACCCCATGCTGATTAACCCTTCATCCATAACCCCCAGTCATATGTCTTTCCATGTAACCCACGGCCCCGCAGTCAGGCGCCTACCCACTTCGAATTAATATTTCGCCCCCCAAAAGTTTAAACCTTCGTTTATATAACTTTTTTCGGTTTTTATTATATTTTAAAAGTTTTTCGCTGGTACAAATTGCTAGTCGCTCTTCGCCATCAATCTGATCTGCATATTGACGATGCACAATCCATCACCTCGGTGGTTCCCGCCATCCACTTACTATTGCAAAACCAAGCAGTTTTCATCGCACCGCTTTTAAGAGCGAGGTGGTTTTCCCCATTAGTATCGATTCCATACACTGACTGCCATGTGTCTTGGGCCCATTTTCAAAAACCGTCATTCATCGCGCGTTAAAAATCGGATGAGGACCCGGCTCGATATTGACGTCCACCGTCTGATTTGAGGCTGCTCATCGGACGGTGATCGCTCTCCTGAGATTCCCGTGCGATAACTTGGGGTATGGTGCAGTGTTAAAGGCACCTTCGTCGTCGATCTGATCTGCAGATCGACAACCCAAAGTTCATCGCCCTGATTCCACGCCTAGTCGACAAATCCAGACCCAGGAACATTATTCAGCAAAGTTTTATCAAAGGTTTTGATGTCCGGGCGCATTCTCTAAGGTTCTTGACACCTATCCTCCACTGTTGATTGCTTGGGCCGATCTCATCCAACGGCCCACGATCGTCCCGAACCTCAAACATGATTTTTCGACCATTGTTCGCCGAAACTAAGGTTTTAAACCTTTTTTTTTATTTTTTTTATTTTTCTAAGTAACGTGACCCATTCACGTTATTCAATCACCCTCGACCCCGACCGTCAATCTCTGCGTGATCGATGGCTCTGATTTAATTTCCTCCTCCGCTTTCCTTTGACCCCCCTAATCAATCTCTACTGTTGGATGATGCCATCCAATGGCCACGCTCCCTCCATGTGCCTTCTGAAGAAGTTAACCTATACATGCAGGATTTTATAACAGTTGTTTGTATTTTGTAGGTTTCAATGGTTTTTTCCGCTATGTCTGAAGAAAATTCGAAGGCTGAGGGTAACGATCCTCCCACTTTTGATTCAACAAAGAAAATCCTGTGTAGGTTTCAAATTCACGTTTCATCGGTGTTTTCATGAGGCATTGATGCCATATCACCCCTGCACATCCCTGCACGCCAAAAAATATAGTAAATCAGGAAAAATCAAAGAGTATCAGTGTCGAAGACAAAATATACTAGAACAGAAGATTGGAGACGGATTCGTGGGGATTACATCCAAGATGGTTTATCAAAAGCCTAATCCCCAATCAAAACATGGTTAAAGGGGAAATCAAAATGTTTTATCAAATAGGAAAGCCTGCACCGCCACAGATGAGGCAAATTGATTTCTTCCCAGCTACCATAATGCCACTTGTGCCTCAAAGCATTCAAACAAAGGCCGAAGTTATTGATTAGGATGAAATATCTACCTCAAAACACAGCCAGAGGATAAATTCTACAGACAAATTAATGACAAAATATCAGCAGAATTACTTTGACATCACACAGAGCCTCAAAGGTCAATAGGAGCTCCCTTCGAGCTTAAAATCTCTATGTAAATTATTTAATACAGAGGACACCTATGTAAGTTTCTTCATTGAGCTCCCCAAACGCCAAGGAACCACTAAATCTGTATTAATTGTCTTTAGAGATATTTTATCATATCTCACCTCCTCATTCTTCTATAAATACTACTGTAGAAGATGAAATGATGTTGTTGGTTGGTTGGTTGATTACTAATTGTAATACTGAAACTCTCTAAAATAATACATAGTCTGTTGAAGTTGAAGAACAAATTGAAGTCTTGGAAGCCTTGATGATTTTGTTGTATGCTTGTTCCTGAGAAGGCTCTATCATTGGATCCATGAGCTTGGTTGTTGGTGAAGTATTCTGAACTGTTAAATTTTTTCTCCTATTTTCATTCTGTTCCATGATTTCTTACTACAATAGGTTGAAAGTTTTAGGCTAAGAAATGACTCCTAGAACCACCTTAGACCTGTTCATCCTTCACTGTTTCATGTTTTCTTCTGCTGAAGTATTTTAGAGTTTTTAATCTCTCTCTTTAGTCTTCATGCTTGTTTATTTCCTTAATAGCTCGAATAGTTGGTTTCAGCATGATTTATGGTTCTCCCTGCTTGCCCGCTGCCACTTAAAAACTGTTATTGAAGTCTCCCTTTGAAGTATTTCGGTTCATAGTAAGCCAAGGAGGTATGTTCTAATCTGTCCCCTAGTCCTTGCTTAAACAATTGTCTTAAAGGTCTTTATAGTTGTAATCATAGATGTGTTAGGTGTTCCCTCTTCTATGACTGCAATTATCAGTGAATCTTTTATGTTTTTGAAGTGATTTGAAATAAAATCTTTGAGGAAATAGGGTGTTCCCCGAATCTTAGATTTCAATTTAAAAGTTGTTTTGAAATCATTATTTGCTTAAAGGTGTGATTTGTAGAATTCATGGTTAGCCTTGTCTATCAAATAGCTCTTTATAGTTCAAATTGTGTTTCCAAATTCCCTTTGTTGAGAATTAAACTTCTCTTTCCAAATCATTGATGTCCATCTCATTCCAAAAACCAAAGGATCCTGTGGCCAAGTTAGATTTTCCCTCTGATATCCCATATCCATTGATAAGTTTTTCATGACCACTTTTTGACTCCATTGCCCAATAAAGCTACTACTTCCTCTTTCTACCTATCTTTCCTAGACCTTTCATATCCTGCTGTATCAATTCAACCAAAAAAACAATCAAACACCTGCACTTAATAACTAGTCTAAAATCAATATTAAAAGCACAAAAGATAAACCTTTTCTAAAACAAATAATTTGAGAGATCCCTCTCTCAGAACAGAAGGACTAGATCCCGGAACTCTAAAGATTGGTTCTGATGTTGCCTTGTCTTTTGATTTTCCAAACTATCAAAACACGAGACCCCAACATACTCAAAGAAAGAGGAGGGATTCTCGACCAGGAACACCCTGTGCTAAACATCACTTGCAATCTTAGCTAAACAGCCAAAGAAAGCATGGAATGTCACATGAAAATTCTAGATCTAAACAGACCTCAAAATCTATAATCAATAGCCTACCTTCATTTTTTCCTTCATCTCCTTTATATAGTTTATGAGCCTTCCCATGCCTTGGACCTCATCTAAACTGCGTTGTGCATGTGGAAAAGATCCTCCATGTTTGATTGTGTTGTCTCTCCAAGTCATCCATCATGTCTAGGTGTAATGTACACCCTCTTCATCATGTGTGCATTAATTGCGCAAATTCCTTCATCACTTCATCATGAATTCTCTATGATATTTCATTAGATGCCTTCCATGATCTTAGTTGATTTCTTCAACCTCCATGATCTAACTCATTAATGAGACATGATATCCAATTCCATTCACATTTAGTAGTTTCTCCACTACCTCATTATGTATATCTAGGCTTAATTAATCCACATTCACACATAAAAAGTGGATATTTATTCATCTTGAGGATTATAGGTCCCTCCACCCTTTTCTTTACTTAATTCATTAAGAAAATTAAGAACTCTAATATTCCAAATGTCATGTGAAAATTTTGGAATATTACAGTCCTCCCCAGAAAAATTTTGCTTGTCCTCAATAAACTGCAAAATTAAATGAAAAATACATCCATTTCCCTCCAAATGTAATCCACATAAGGAAGGCCTCCTCCATTTTCTGCAATGTGTCATGCATGTTTGGTTCCAAAGTTGTCTCTCAGGAATGCATAGGATGACCTCCAACTATATGGTTAGATGCCCTCCTTCCACCATGAAGTACCAAGTGACAACCATATTATGTCCAAGATCATCATCAACACATGAGATATATAAAATAAAGTGGTTCTTCCCACAAAGGAAAAGCTCCATCTCACAATACATCTCTTCATCCCATGTTTCATGAAGTACATTGAGCATTGACATGACCTCATTTCTAGCCCTATTGGCCTTGTTAGTTCCAAGCATCATTCCAACATTATGCAAAAGAATAAATAGAGACATATGGGTAGACCAAAGTTTCAAACCATATTCTCCCAATAGTAGCCACTGGAGTAGGGCCTCTTGCTTCCATCCCCCATTTCCTCCATGTAAGATGGACACGCCAAAATCTCCCAGAAGCAAACAAAGAAACAAGAGATCTTGCTGCCTCTTCACATCAACATATGAATCATGAAGTAACAACAACATGTTGAAGGACATATAGAATGTCATACCAGCCCAATACAAGAAAACTCCATTATCACATATCATGAGAGTACTGTGCCATATTACAAACAATACAAAACATATAAACATGGAAGATGTTATGTGATGGCCAAACTATCTTAAGGACTTCAAAGATGAACATGCCTCTTTTGCTGCAAATTTTCATTGATACACAAGGCATGAGACAAGAAAATATGAACTTTTGGGTAGTAACCATACTCACCCAAGAGCAGCGAGTGCAGCCATGCCTCCTTCTTCCTTACATGAGTGTTTTTCAAGGCATGAATCAAAGAAATATCAGCCTTTGGGTAGTAACCAAACTCACCCAAGAGCAACCAACGTAACCAAGCTTCTTACTAGCCCATGTCATATATTTGAAAGTGGTCATGTAGCCCCTTCCTTATAATTCTCAACCACTCATCCCAATGTGGATGATGAATGATGTACTGCATAAACATGGTATCTTTCCTTTGCATAATATCATCCTCGCCAAATTGATGAATAAATTTTCACTCCATGAAATGTTGAAGTAGACCTCCAATGAGATCTCTTAATGAGACCTTCTTCTCAGCCATGGCCTTTCAAAATGAATGAGGTTCTGGATCTACTGCAGGTAGAAGTCTCTCTTTCAGTTGTGAAATGCTCATTGAGAAAGTGTCATCAAAAAGGAGAAAAGGTTTCTCATCTCAATATGTCTACCATTCATCATCTTAACCTTCATTACTTCATGATTGAAGCTACCTTCAGAATGCTCCAAGAATAAAGGGGTTCCTTCATTATCACTGCTACTAAGTGACAACGCTGTAGATATGCATGGTAATAAATATTCTATCTCAAAGCAAGGCACAATGCTGATCTCATAATCAGTCATTGTACATAGGATCATACTCATCCCATTTTCTGAAACTCCACATTTCAAGTCAAAGGGTTGAATGTAGTTCATCACTATAAAAATAGGATAGATTTCCATCTCCTCCTTGATTAGATAAAGGGTCCTCTGCATTGTGATATGTTGTTACTTCCAATCAACATTTTGTTTTAACCCTTGGTTATGCATTGGACTGATGGCATCTCCCCATAAGTTTCAATAAGATCTACTGAAACAATAGGTGATGAATGTGTATGCAAAAATTGGATCAACTGATGTGTGGTAACCTCTTGCCAGAACACAAGAGGTCCTCCTTCCTGGACAATGGTGTCTCCAACTGCTGGTAAGAGAGATGGCTGCTCTTCTACCAATGTACCAGTGCTAGAATCTTCCTCCTCTTCCTCATGCATCTCCCGAATCATGCATGGGATTCTATGTGTCAAGAGCTCAAGAATATCTTGCAAAATTGCAAGTGTCTCTCCTCTAGATGCAAGTATTTGTGTAGCTGGTGGTGAATGTAGTGACTCCTTGTCCAGAGTGACAAGATTGACATCCTCCTTTGTCTCCTTAGGAAATGTCTCTTTGTGGCACATCTCTGTTTTCTTCACATCAAACTTCTTCCTCAACTTGTGAAAGAGATATGAATATTTAGTCACCTTTGCATGCTCCATGTGACTAAACCACCAATCATTGGCTTTAACTAAGAGATTAAGTGCTACAATTTGGACAACCTCTTTTTCAGCCACAAGATGTAGCATGAAAAATGTATCTAACTCTTTCCTCCAAGCCTTAACAGTGCTTGAGGAAGATACATCAAATGTAAGCAAACAAAATCTACTATGCCTCTTTCTTCTATTGCTGCTATAGGATCTTCTTTCTTATTTGAGTTCAAAGAATTCTTGGAGAGTTAGACTCTCTTTGAAAGCTCTAGATTGTTCCTTGTACTCTTCTAGATATAGATTGAGAGTCTCATGAGTCTCAGGTTCTTTCCTTTCTTCATTTATATACCTCTCACCTTCTTCAAAGAAAGTGGGTATAGTATATCTATGAGGATATCTATGATTCTTTGGTTTTCTTTTCTGCTGATAGGAAGTGCTTGGACCTTCCTCTTCATATCTTTTTCTTCGATCCTTCCTTTGTCTCTCTCTTCATTTGATTAACCTCCTTGGAGAGATCTTTCTTGGATCTAAAGAGAGGGATGGAAAAATTCTCCTTCATGATAGATCTCATCCATCTGCTTCTTCTTTTGATGCAAATGATGAAGTGTCCACAAGTTGAGCCAAAGATCATGCTCTGATACCACTATAATATCCCAAAAGGGAGAATGTAGTAATACTGAAACACAATATAAGAAATGCACTAAGTAAACAATAAATCTAAATAAAACATCATAATATACAGAGAAGATGAGAAATTTGATTATATGGAGATGAATCGGTCACACAATGTACAAAATATGAGTAGATCTAGGCCAAGAGATGGCCTAGAATCACCCTACAATGGTGCTGCAACTAGCACTGCATAACTGGTGAGATTACAAAAGCAATATTGCGCTATCCCTTCTGCTACTGATATACATGAAAATTTTGCAAAAGGAAATTTAGATCTAGGGAGCTTAGGAGCTCTCATGATGCCAAGATTCAAGATCTGGCAAATGTGATGGGAACCCAAGATAACCTAGAAAGGATTTTCCAGATCTACAACTTTGGAAAATCACCCTCCTAGGGTTTGATCCTTTGTTTGCTAGGTTATACAGATCTAAAGCTAGATCTGATCCAAAGATGGCTTCAATATGTTCTACAAACATATATGAGCTTTGAGGGCTGATCCCTCCTTCAGATCTACAAGCTAGGAGCTTGAGATCTTGCCTTCTCTTCTTCCTCCTTCAAGTTGCAGCAACTGAATATGCAGTTGCTACAAAAACTACACAGTACAAGAGAGAGAGGCTCTATGCCTACTGAAAAGTGCTACAATAGGCTCCAGGCTGATGGAAATGATGACAAAAAAGTGAGGGGATGGTCCCTCATAGGATTATTAGCTGAAATGCTAGCAACTTCCTTCCTCCTTTGGATCTGCAATGATGGATAGCGTAATCCTTGATGGGACTGCTACTGCTAGGAGGTGAATAAATCTTGGCTTGATGCTAGATCTGAAATGAAGCCCTGGGAATGCTGATATTCAAGCCCAAGGTGATAGGAATAATCATACACCTATTCTCCAACTGAAATACTGAAGACAAACTCCACCTCCCAAACTGATCTTCAAAAATTGTGTAATTCCTGAAGGTATATGTTTTACAGACGATGGAAAAGATAAATGGAACCAATTCCTGATGTAGAATGAAGTAAAACCCTCTTTCCAAAGCTACTCAAAGAAAGAGGAGGGATTCCTGACCAGGAATACCCTATGCTAAACAACACTTGCAATATTAGCTAAACAGCCAAAGAAAGCATGGAATGTCACATGACAATTCCAGATCTAAACAGACCTCAAAATATATAATCAATAGCCTGCCTTCATTGTTGCCTTCATCTCCTTTATATATTTTATGAGCCTTCCCATGCCTTGGCCCTCATCTAAAATGCGTTGTGTATGTGGACAAGATCCTCCATGTTTGACTGCGCTGTCTCAACAAGTCATCCATCATGTCTAGGTGCAATGTACACCCTCTCCATCATGTGTGCATTAATTGCACAACTTCCTTAATCACTTCATCATGAATTCTCTATGATATTTTATTAGATCCCTTCCATGATCTTAGTTGACCGCTTCAACCTCCATGATCTATCTCATTAATGAGACATGATCTCCAATTCCATTCACATTTAGTAGTTGCTCCACTACCTCATTATGTATATCTAAGCTTAATTAATCCACATTCACACATAAAAAGTGGATATCTATTCATCTTGAAGATTATGGGTCCCTCTGCCCTTTTATTTACTTAATTCATTAAGAAAATTAAGAAATCTAATATTCCAAATGTCATGTGAAAATTTGGGAATATTACATAATTTCGAACCCCCCTAGCTAAAAAAATCTGTAATATTTCTAATTAGCCCAAGCTAATAGGAATATTTCATTTTTTATTATTTTTTATTATTTGATGAATAAAATATAAAGGAGGACATGAAAAACTCCTTAAATCAAAGAATAAATACATGCCCAATGTGAAAAGGGATAAATCTGGGCCTTTGTAATAAAATCCACTTGTGTGTGAAAAAAGATTGAGAAAATTGACTAGGTCAATAGGACCAAATCTCAGTTCTGTCTAGATTCATTGAACCATCTAGAGGCTCAACACAGTTTTAGATGGAGGAGCTTCATGTGAAAGGAGCTAAAGTTTTGTAAGTGGTTTAGGGTTTTGCACATCCTCATCTTATAAAAGGAAGGAGAAGGCTCAAGGAAAAAGGGGGTTGTTGAAGATATTCAGAATTGAGTCTGCTTAGAACAATTCGAATTCTCTAGGCTGTTTAGCCTAAGAATTGTGCTGCATAGCACAGGAGGGTTTCCTGTTTAGGAATCCTCTCTCTCCTTCCATTGAGTAGCTCTTGGAGGAGGTTTTTTTGATTTTTCCACTATCAGGCTTTGAGGCCAAGTTCCATCTCTCTTAGGCAGCATAAATCTAGTAAGGATTTTCTTGTTTCAGTGAGCTGCAGCAAGTGGGATTCTAGATCTACAGAGATCTAGCTTGTTTTAGGAGCCTCTTCTCATGGAGTGTGTATTTTAACCTCCTGGAAGAGTGCCTCTTCTGATTGTGCTTCAGATCCATATCTTAGCATCAGGCCAAAGTGGTTTTCTAGTTTATTTTGAAGTTTCTCTCCCTAAGCTGCGTAATTCTTGAGGAGCAGACATGTAGGGGTTAGGAGAGATCTCTAGTGGAAAGGATTCCTTCCTTTCACTATGGTGATCCATGGATTTGCCAACCAATCCATGTAACATTCAGATCTGATTTATTTACTGATGTATTTACTGTAGAATTTCTGAATACTACTCCAGAACTATGACTTAGATCTCAGATCTACTCACTATTGTTCATCATTTGTTGAGATCCTCCAAGGGGAGTATAATAAAGAGCCTATTTGGCTTTCTGATCTGTTGTAGATATATGTTTTCATGTAAAAATTTGTTTCAGATCTGTAACTAAATAATAAGAAGCTTCAGACTCCTGAAATTCACGCTGATAGCTTTTCTGTCTCATTTCATGTGTTGCAGCACCTCATTTTGGAGCCTTTCTTTATGAAAAGATCTTTTTTTCTTAGCATAAATAATTTGAATCATATATAAGTTGCCATAATAATGTTCCATAATTATTTCAGTTAAACCCTTCAGAAAATCACGCTGTAGAAGCTTCAATACATTCTGCATAATTTAAGCCATGGGAAATCAGGGTTTTTAAGCCTAGTCGGGGAAGGAGGAACTGTTTAACCTAGCTAGAATTATTTGTTTGAGCTGAAATTTGGAACGTAGGTCCCTCATGACCTAATATATCAGCTCAAAACATAATACCACATTATTTTTATGCAGATACCTAAATAAACTCATTTTAGGGCCAAAATCACCTCTTTTCCCCACCCTTTTGAGTCCAAAGTGAGTTATAAGCTGCTACATAATCATTTAATTGAAGGATATATCATTGGAAATATGTTATAGGGAATATTTATGCATCTCCAACTCTGGAATACCTTAGGGTATTCTCATTGTTTTAGAAATTCCAGATTTGGAATATTACAGTGGTATCAGAGCAACTTTCTTGGCTCAGCATGTGAGTCTAAGCCCAAGAAGAAAAAAAATATGAAGAATATGAGTTTTACCTCATCATATTATAGATCCATGAAGAGCCTCTTCAAATAGGGTAGACAGACAAAGGAGGAAGAAGAAGAAAATGAAACTCCTAGAAGGTTTGAAGAAGGAGAGGAAGACCCATGCACTTCCTACCCTCATAAAGAAGATGAATTGTACAGAAAAAACAAGAGCATGGCTCCACCAATTGGAAGAATGATAGAAAAGAAGATCTCCTTGATCCTTTTCCGGACTATGAAGGGTATTGAGGAAGATCTCAAGAAGATTGAAAGGGTGGAGACTTGTACCAGCACTGGCACAACCTTGGAGGAGCAGCCTTCATGTTTAGTAATGGAGGAAGAATACAAAATTGCAGAAGAAGATATTTCTTCTACATCCCACCAAGTTATGATTAAAAATCTATCTGTTGTCATTTCAACACATTGTATGAAGAGATCTACATTTGTGTATGCTGTTGATTTAGAGCAACAAAGTTGCACTGCGCTGTGCAAGAGCGGTGAGGAAGAAAGGAGGCACCATTCCTCATGGGGGAATTCAAATTGAAGCTTCATTCATGAAGAAACGGAGGAAGAAATGATGAATGGTAGACATATTGAAGTGAGAAACCTTTTCTCCTTTCTAGATGCCTCTTTCTCAATGATCACTCCCCAACTCGAAGAGAAACTTCTACCTGCAGAAGATCCAGAACCTCAATGGTTTTGGAAGGACATAGATGAGAGGTATTTTCTTGAATATCTCAAAGGGATTGAATTTCAAATCCCTTGAAATGTAGAAGGTGTAGAACCATGAGGACACAAAGATGAGATGGGGAAGAGGGCCAACCTCATTCCTATCCATTGCAGAAGGTTGAAACACCTAGGAAGGTGATTGGATTGCGCAGTGGAAGCATGGAGGGTATTATCCACTCATGTATTCAGTCATCTCTCATTAAGGAAGTCTCATTATATGAATATTATGGCACCATCCATGGGCTGCATGTGTCATCACTATCAAAGGATGAGACCCTAAAGATTGCAGAAGGCAAAAAGGAGGGAAAGCTTCACATGGTAAGAAACATTTGTCCCTCTTTATTCCAGCATAATAATGAAAAAAGAAGAAAAAATGATCTATTCAAGAAAATCAAGGACACATCAGTCCATACATCCTTCCATGATCTATGCCTTGATGTCTCCTTACTTGAAGGAATTCCACCAAGGAGTTCCCATGATGAGCAGAAGAGAAAAGTGTTCCCTCAACCTTGTGCATCAATGTCATCTCTTTCTAAGAGGGAAGCCAACACAACATTGGAGACTTTGGGTAAGAAGCATGCTTATGTAAATCACATCTTATTTCATGATTGCATGTATTCTCTTACTTTACATTTGCAGGCCATAACTCCCAAAGGGATTGTTTTACCTTACAAGCTTCATGGCCAACTATGGGCCAAGATTATTTTCAAATATGGCCACTCCCTTGATGGGCTAAGGGAGGTGTTACAACATGATGGGTGCTTCCCTAAGGCACCAAATATACATTTCACTTTCATCCATGGTGAAATGATAAGGGCAGCAAGTAAGTGGCATGCAAACCACTTACCATATCTAGATCCGAAGTAGGGAGGAGATCCCCTGCGCTAGTTCCTATTGGGTGAGTTTGGGTGCCACCCAAGGTTTTTGAATTTCTTGCCTCATGCCTTTTGTTTCAAGAAAAGAATGAATAAGAAGAAGGCATGTTATTTTTGGTTAATGAGAAGGGAGTATGGACACCCCATGATGAATTCCATGTCCATACATCTACTTGTATCCATGATGTATGTACATGTATTTCTATTTAGAATTAATATCATAATCATGTATGTACTTTGGATTGGGAGAAGATGTAACCTTCTCATGGGATGGAATGAGGGAGCATGTTTATATCATGATGTTAATGATGCTCCAATATTTATTGTAAACATGAGAGGAGGAAAGGTACAATGGGTGAATGTATCCATTGGGAATGAAATCTCCCAAATTCATTTGTATTTCAAGAAGAGGATAGAACCTTATATGGCTGCTGCATTATGTATTGTGTTTTATTATGCAAAAGGTCATGTATTAGGCTTATGTCATGAGAAGGGATCTCTCAGAAGGGAGAACTTGGAGCAAGACACGTGTTGCTTGAATCATGTTCAACCAACACCTATTATCCTCCATTATTTCCAAGCCTTGAAGAAGCTTATGGCAACAAAGAGGTGGTGGGAGGCCACTTATTGTATCATGATTTGAGGTAGCTAGAGGATGGAAAAATCTAGTCTCAAAGGAGGGACTTGGGTCACCAACCAATGACACTTGGTCCATATTTTTGTTGGATCACCTATGGTAAAAATGATTTGTTCACTATATGCATAGGAGGTTGGGCAAGAAGGCTCACTATAATCCATGAAGAGAATCATGAAGGTCCCAACTCCTCTTGGCTTCATGAGAACTACATTTTTGCAGCCCAGGATCAACAGCTCCACATCCATCAAAAATGGGAAGAGGGACAACATGAGTTGAGTATATTTATCTCTCATTTCTAGCCTTATAGCCCCTACTCAATGCACATGATGGGGATTAATGATTGTTTCTATGAGCTATCAAGAATGGATCCTTTTATTTGGATGATAGCATGGAGAGTAAAGGCTCTTAAAGGGGTTGAAGTACCCTATATTTACAATCTCTCATGCCTTGATAATACCAATGGAAATCTTGTAATTCTTCCTTTGTATCTCTCAATTCTTCATGATGACAGTGATATGGTTCATTCCGGGGAGGAGACAATTCCATTGGAGATTTTGCAACACTCACCTTGCAGTTGCTTGAGGAAAAGCAACAATTTTGGAGGGGAGGAATGTAATATTCCTAATTAGCCCAAGATAATAGAAATATTTCATTTTGTTTCTTTTTTATTATTTGATGAATAAAATGTAAAGGAGGACATGAAAAACTACTTAAATCAAAGAATAAATACATGCCCAATGTGAAAAGGGATAAATCTGGGCCTTTGTAATAAAATCCACTTGTGTGTGAAACAAGATTGATACAATTGACTGGGTCAACAGGACTAAATATTAGTTCTGTCTAGATTCATTGATCCATCTAGAGGCTCAGCGCAGTTTTAGATGGAGGAGCTTAATGTGAAAGGAGCTAAAGTTTTGTAAGTGGTTTAGAGTTTTGCACATCCTCATATTATAAAAGGAAGGAGAAGGTTCAAGGAAAAGGGGTTTGTTGAAGATATTCAGAATTGAGTCTACTTAGACCAATTCAAATTCTCTAGGCTGTTTAGCCTGAGAATTGTGCTGCATAGCACAAGAGGGTTTCCTATTTAGGAATCCTTTCTCTCCTTCCATTGAGCAGCTCTTGGAGGAGGTTGTTTTGCTTTTTCCACTATTAGGCTTTGAGGCCAAGCTCCATATCTCTTAGGCAGCATAAATCCAGTTAGGATTTACTTGTTTAAGTGATTTTCAGCAAGTGGGATTCTAGATCTACAGAGATGTAGCTTGTTTTAGGAGCCTCTTCTCATGGAGTGTGTATTTTAACCTCCTAGAAGAGTGCCTCTTCTGATTATGCTTCAGATCCATATCTTGGCATTAGGCCAAAGTGGTTTTCCAGCTGGCTGTGCAGTTTCTCTCCCTGAGCTACGTAATTCTTGAGGAGTAGAGATGCAGGCGTTTTGGAGTTCTCTTGGAGGAGAGATCTCTAGTGGAAAGGATTCCTTCCTTTCACTATGGTGATACATGGATTGGCCAACCAATCCATGTAACCTTCATATCTGATTGATTTAATGATGTATTTACTGCATAATTTATGAATACTATTGCAGAACTGTGACTTAGATCTCAGATCTAGTCACTATTGTTCATCATTTGCTGAGATCCCCAAGGGGAGTATAATAAAGAGCCTATTTGGATTTCTGATCTGTTATAGATCTACGTTTTCATGTAATTTTTTTTTTTCAGATCTGTAACTAAATAATAAGAAGCTTCAGCCTCCTAAAATTCACGCTGATAGCTTTTCTATCTCATTTCATGTGCTGCAACACCTCATTTTGGGGCCTTTCTTTATGAAAATATCTGTTTTTCTTAGTATAAATAATTTGAATCATATATAAGTTACCATACTGATGTTACATCATTATTGCAGTTAAAACCTTCAGAAAATCACGCTGTATAAGCTTCAGTACATTCTGCATAATTTAAGCCATGGGAAATCAGGGTTTTTAAGCCTAGTTGGGGAAGGAGGAACTGTTTAACCTATCTAGAATTATTTTTTTGAGCTGAAATTCAGAGTGTATGTCCCTCATGACCTAAGATATCATATCAAGCTTTCATTCCACCTTATTTTTACGCATATATTTAAATACACTCATTTTAGGGCCAAAATCACCTCTTTTCCCCACCCTTTTGAGTCCAAAGTGAGTTATAAGCTACTGCATAATCATTTAATTGAAGGATATTTCATTGGAAATATGTTATAAGGGATATTTCTGCATCTCCAACTCTGGAATACCTTAGGGTATTCTCAATGTTGTAGAAATTCCAGATTTGGAATATTACAAAATATGACTACCTACCCACCCCCCCCAAAAACCACTCCATCTCCCGTCAACGTATATATGTTCTATTAATTTCATTCACCTGCAATGTATCTGCTCCCCCTTCATTCCTAATGCACCACATGTCTTCCCTACTCCCACATACCGTTTCCAGTCACACCTCCCACTTATCCTTCCGTTACGTCTTATGCGTTATGGATTAACCGTTTCCCCTCTTGAACATTCACCAGATCAAAACTGATCGGCTCCATAATGGGCCAAATACGATGGGCATTGCCAAAACACTTATAAAAACCTCCAAACTATCCATTGTGGCCCTCTTTTTGCCTCCCATTTACTTCAGAGAATAGGTACAACAATTTGAAACTACGACCTCCTCCACTAAATTTCCCTATCACCCACTGCAAATCCCATACAAAAATTTTCTGGCTAGGTACTTGTTATAGTAGCATAATTTTCTGGCTAGGTACTTCTTGGATAAGTTTATTTATACATTTGCATGCCTTATTAACAATGATGTGGAACCTAGGATAGGTCCTGAGATATAAAGGGTCCTACATCTCAGTGAACAAACCAAGATAGGGGACTAGTACTTGTACCAGAATTATACAGAAATTAGATTATATGGTTGTGAGTTTCCACCTTACAAACTACCAAAATATGTTCCCATGAGATTTTTATCATTAGAATATATAATACAAATGATAAAATATTAGGTGTGGAGCCTGATTATCTTCTTTATTTTTTACCACAGTGTTGGACCACTATTCTTCATAGGGCGACAACGTCGCCTGTAATTAAATTCTTCCTGAGGGGTCCACGGGGGGAAATTGTGACTTTATGGAGCCCCCTACCCCCTGGCGGGGGGGTTTCGGGGGCAGTGCCCTCGAAGCTAAAAATAGATGTAAAATTGCCTTGTAAAAGTATTGTAATTTCTAGTCAATATGGGCCGTTCATTAGACAAATGACCTGATGGTAGAAGTCATGTTTAATTTAGGGGTTCTTTCCCTAAAAGGAAACCCCTCACTTTGTATGATGCTATTGTATTGTGGCTGTGTTGTATGTGTATTCTCAGAGCAAAAAACAGATAGGGAGACTGTGAGAGAGAACACAGAATATTACAATGGATCTGCTGTAGGTTGTGTCGCTTCATTTTGATGGATAATATAAAGGAAGGATTGGCTATTCGGGGTGGACGTAGCCCAAACTAGGTGAACCATGTATATCCGTGTCTCTCTGGTTTTATGTGTTTTTTGTGTTTGTGTTTTCTGCATATTTTATGTGTTGCATTGCTCTGTAATATATAGTTTTCTAACAACTGGTATCAGAGATGAAGGTTTGTTTGGCTGATAAACTCGCTGGAAAGAAGGGTTCTTGGTTCGAGTGGGAGCAATGGTGGAAGATGGTAAGTTTCGAGTCGAGAAATTTAACGGCCAAAAATTCCCGCTGTGGAAGATGCAGATGGAAGATTATATGTATCAAAAATATCTGTACCTACCATTGAGTAGAAAAATAAAGAAGCTGACGACTATGATAGATGCATAATGGGATACTCTCGATATAAAGGCACTTGGAATAGTACGGTTGTGCCTCGCGGAATTGATAGCCTTCAATATTTCGAAGGAAACAACAACAATAGGTTTGATTAAGGAATTGGAAAAACTATATGAAAAACCCTCAGCCTCAAACAAGGTATTTCTTATGAAACATTTATTTAATATGAAGATGCCGGAAGGTGAATCTGTTGCTGACCATTTAAATGATTTTAATGCAGTTACTAGTCAGTTAAGTTCTATAGGGGTAAACTTTGATGATGAAGTTAGGGCTCTGTTATTTCTGTGCTCATTGCCAAAAAGTTGGAATGGTTTATTTATGGCCATTAGTAACTCTATCTCTGGATCTAGTACTTTAAAGTTTGATGATGTTGTCGGTGCTATCCTTTGTGAGGAAATACGACGAAAAATATCCGATGAGACATTGGGTAATGCTTTGAGTGCAGAGTTTAGGGGAAGAAAAATGGAAAGAGGAAAGAGCTTAGGATATCGTAGTAAATCAAGGAAAGGTAGATCCAAGTCCAGATCGGGGATAGTGTGCTGGAAATGCGGAAAGAAAGGACACCTAAAGTGTAGAAATTTGAATAACTGTTAAATTATTCACCGAGATTATCTTGATCACACACTATTTGAGCTTCATGAATAATACATAACCTCTTCTACTATTGATCATCAATTTGCGGAAATATAAACAATCGCATGCGCACATTAAAACCATAAACAATCACACATATAAACACAGTATTTATGGGAAAACTTAAAGCTGAAAACCCCCAACTATATTTATATTATAATGATAGAGATCATGTAACAATCATTGTACAAACTCCTCACAAGCTCTCAGTACAATCTCCAATTGTTACACACTACACAAGCTCAGATCTAACAAAACACATGCTCCAATCTGCTCCACCTGTTAGCCTGCCTCTACTGCGCAATCCAAGATGAATAATTGCACATCCTGAGTTCGAATCCCTCTGGTATGTACTGCGCAATCCTCATTGGCATCTCCATCAATGTGTGGTGCAAACTCATGCACCAGTATATTCACAACTAATAGTCACACTGCTCTTTCACTTACCTCTTCACTGGTCTCCACTGAAACTGTCCATGCACTGAAGTTAACTGATGTATTCTTTAGTTGATTTATGAGTTAATAATTAGTGAATTAATTAATAATTAATTCACACCACTCTCACTAGTGTATCAATCAGTTAGACTAGATACAACTAGCTCAACTATGTTTAACCGAGTTAAACTGAATACAACTCCACTAACTTCCTCAATCAACTCCACCAAACTCTGTCACATGAGTTCTAACTGAAGTCAACATGCAATAGCTCCACTAAACCCTAGGAATAGTGTAATTCCTTCTGTCAGCTACATGTGCCACATCTGTGCACTTAACTGAAGTGCTCCAAGAGGATAAGATAATGTTTAGAGTCCAAATATTATTAAGAGCTAATAATATTCGACATATCTATTTTTAAACTGGCAATCTAAAAATAGATTCCGCCCAGTATGTCTAAAAATAGAAGTCCATCTATTTTTTTCGACTTGACCAACCATCCACAAATATCATCCTGCAACTCATAGAACATGATCGATATGTCTAAAAATAGACATAGTCTAAAAATAGACTTTGCACCAAAAATAGCCTGCAGGCCCACTTAGTGAAGGGGAATTCTTTCCACTAAGCTCATCATCTTGTTGCAATCTCAACACTCCCTCTCAACAAGATATGGATTATCTGCAACCCCTATCCTGCCTCTGTGGTATTCGAATTTGCTCCTGGTGAGCGCCTTCATCAAGATATCAGCATCATGATCCTCTGTAGGAATGTATGAAAGTAACATGACCTTCCGCTGCACACAATCTCTGATATGATGATACCAGATGTCAATGTGTTTAGATCTATCATGAAATATTGGATTAACCGAGAGTTTGATGCAACTCTGATTATCACAATAAATCACAGTAGGATCCAAGTGCGAACCGAACAACCTAACCTGGATCTTCCTCATCCATATAGCCTCACATGCAGCCAAGCTCGCTGCCATATAATCGGCCTCTGCTGAACTAAGTGCCATGGATCTTTGCTTCCTGCTATACCAAGAAAATGCTATCGACTTGATACTGAATATCCCTCTAGATGTGATCTTTCTGTTTGTTGGGCTCCCTGCCCAATCTGCATCTGTGAAGCCACATAGCTTCACCTCATCCGACTATCTGTACCACAATCCATATCCCGATGTGCCTCTGAGATATCTCAATAAATGCTTCCCAACCTTCCAAAAGAGCTTGGTAGGCTTAACCATAGCTTGTGAAAGCTGGTTAACTGCATAGCATATGTCGGGTCGTGTATTGACCAGATACATAAGCGACCCCACCAACTGTCGATAAATAGTGGCATCCACTACCTCCACCGAAGTAGCATCCTCCTTCCTCCAACCACCAGGAAGAGGAGTATCAACAGGCTTGCAGCCATGCATTTTGAACTTCTCTAGTATCTCTCGGGCATACTTACCCTAAGAAACAAACAGTCCATCACTGCACTTCCAAATTTCCAATCCCAGGAAATAATGAAGGAGGCCCAAGTCCTTCATCTCAAACTCTTTTGCAAGATCATCCTTGCATGAGAGTATCAACAGCTCATCACCTGTCAAAATAAAATCATCTACATAAAGTACAATGATCAAAAACTTACCCTCCACCACAATCTGGTATAGGTTAGGATCCGCCTCACTCTTGGAGAATCCAAGTTCGGTGAAATAACTGTCTATCTGTGTGTACCAAGCATGAGGTGCTTGTTTCAACCCATACAACGCTCTCTTGAGCCTGTAAACATGCGAATCACTGCTGAAGATCTTGAAACCTTCGGGCTGCTCTATGTACACCTCCTCCTCAATCACTCTGTTGAGGAACGCAGTCTTCACATCCATCTGATGAATGTGCCACCCCATCTGCACTGAGAGAGAAGGAATCATCCGTATGGAAGAATACCTTGCGACAGGTGCAAAGGTATCCTCATAATCGATCCCCTCAATCTATGAAAAGCCTCGGGCAACAAATATTGCCTTGTACTTCTCCACACTCCCGTCAACTTCCTGCTTCACTTTGTAGATCCATCTCGAACCCACAACTGATTTCCCTTCCGGTCTCAAAATAATGTCCCATGCACTGTTTCTGACAATCGAATCATACTCTTCCACCATGGCATCTACCCATGCGGGATCCTCCACAGCTTCCTCAAAAGAGGATGGCTCTGTCACGATACACTTGCTCACAAGAGCCATGTATCCAGTGTACTAATCAGGTGACTGTCTTTATCTACGCTGTGATGTAGGTGCTCCTACAACCTTCTTTGCATCTTGAGCTAGTCGCTCAGCTTCTGTAGTGCACTTCCGCCCTCTGATGGTTGGCACTGCATGAGTGGTCTCTTCCACTCCATGAACCTCCTCTTATGGCTGATCCACATCGTGAGGCTCATCCTTAGGAACTAATAGCTCCTCATCTGCATGCAAGTGTGGCTCCCTCTCAAGCGAACACTTCATGGCTTTCTCCTCCTGAAATTTGATATCCCGTCCACAACAGTCTTGCGACTGTCTGGAAAATACACACGATAGTTGTGGGGCGTATCAGTGTACCCCACAAATATCCCAACCTCTGCAGTTAGCTCCAGCTTCTTCCTAGCATCCTTCATCACATGAATGTAAACAGGTGAACCAAAAATCCTCAAATGGGAAATATCAGGCTTCTTACCAGAAAATGTCTCCTCGGGTGTACTCATGCCAAGTATCCTGTGAGGAC
Organism: Pinus albicaulis; assembly: GCA_034641835.2. Lineage (NCBI taxonomy): Eukaryota > Viridiplantae > Streptophyta > Pinopsida > Pinales > Pinaceae > Pinus > Pinus albicaulis. The sequence continues at coordinate 1,403,081,191 of CM076579.1, read as the reverse complement.
AACGGTTCTGCACATATACTCTAGTATTGCATGCCTCAACCCACAAGTGTATGGGTAGGCCCTGATCATGCAACATCGCCCGTGTAGCACCCACGATCATTCTGTTCTTCCGCTGAGCAACCCCGTTCTGCTGTGGGTTATGAGGTGCTATGAGCTCTCTTCGAATTCCTTCTACACTGCAAAAGTCCTTGAATTCACCAGAGATGAATTCACCACCATTGTCGCTCCTAAGAGCCTTCACCTGCTTCTCCGATTATTTCTCAACCAGTGCCTCGAACTCACAGAAATTTGAGTATATCTCGCTCTTCTTCTACATGAAGAAGATCCAGCACTTACGATAAAAATCATCAACAAATATCACATGGTACTTGTGCTTTACTGTTGAAGCTACTGAGAAAGGTCCACACATGTCTGTGTGAATTCTCTCAAGGATCGTCGTGGCACGACTATCCTTCTCGTGAAAGGTGGCTTTCACAAATTTTCCCAAGGTACATCCCTTGCACTGATCTGACTGCGCAAGAGTGCCTTTAGGAAGCCCATTAGAAATCTGCTGCAGTATCTTCAAAGCTCCATGGTGAAGGTGGCCCAATCTCCAGTGCCGCAACTCGCCATCATCCCGGCTCACCGCTCCTTCTGCCTTGCTTGCCATTGCTGCGCAGCCATCTACCTGCAATTGATAAAGGTTCTTAACTTGAACCCCTATCCTTTGGGTCTCACCAGTTGCCTTACTGTGCAGGAAAGCCTTTCCCTCGCTAAAGACAACATCATATCCCTTGTCTTCTAACATTGCCATAGAGATAAGATTCTTCTTCAATCCTGGAACATGCATCACTTCCTTCAATCTAAAGGGTTTACCAGACTCCGTCTCATAGGAAATGGTACCGATACCGGTCGCACTGTATCTACCATCATCGCCCATCTCGATGTGCACTCCAAGATCTTTCTCATCTAGACCAGTAAACAAATCTCGATCTCATATCATGTGAAAAGATGCACCACTGTCCAGAAACCACATTGAACCCATCATACTTGAAACCAAGCATGCAATCAGCGAAAAATCCAGCTCAAAATGTGAGGCTAAGGCCTCTCCAGCTACAGTTCCAGCAGCCTGCTTATTTTTCTTCTTCTGTGGACAATTAGTGGCGTAATGTCCATGTTGGTGACAGTGAAAGCACTTCACCTTGGACATGTCCTACTTCTTTCCTTTCGCACCGAATTGAGAAGATTTCTTGCTCTTCCGCTTCTTTTCTTTGGCAGCCAAAGTGAAATTCTCTTCATCAGATTTTCTTGATGAAGATCCGTCCCTGGTACTCTGCCTTATCTCCTCTTGCACAAGATCCGACCAAAGTCGCTCCCATCCTGGAAATTTCTCCCGACCATTGACAGTGTCCTAATAGGAATGCCAACTCTTCAGAAGTCCAAGGAAAGCCAAGCTCACCAAATCCTCATCAACAAAAATAACCCCCACACTTCCCATCTCATCCCTGCATAGGATGAACTTCGTGAGGCACTTGGGCATACTGTCACCTTTCTCCATCTTTATGTTTCTGAGTCTATCCTTGAGCACCAACTTCCTCTGGTCACTCTTGATTTGGAATAAATATGTCAAGGATTTCCACATCAAGAATGGAGAAGCCTTACCATGAAGGCTGGACACTATGTGATCCTTCACACCCTCCAACAGAATCCTTTGACACTTTGTTGTCTTCTTTTGCCATGCGTCAAGTACGACAACATCACTAGAAGTAGGCTATGGAATTTCTGCATCTATGAACTCCTTCAACCCATTGTCATCCAGAACTGCCTCCATCCTGTCCTTCCATGCAATATAATTCGAGCTGCCCTCAAGGGCGTACTCCAATCGCAATCCGTTGAAAGACATCTCAACTTCGACACCAAGAAAACACTGCTGCAAATTCGAATTCCACCAGCACAAAACTCAACCACTTCAATGTTTTGCAATTGCTCCAATGATCAATACTGCTCTGATACCATGTAGAAATTTGAATAAATGTTAAATTATTCACCTATATTATCCTTATCACACACTATTTGAGCTTCATGCATAATACATAACCTCTTCTACTATTGATCATCAATTTGCGGAAATTAAACAATCGCATGCGCACATTAAAACCATAAACAATCACACATATAAACACAGTATTTATGGGAAAGCTTAAAGCTAAAAACCCCCAAATATCTGTATATTATAATGATAGAGATCATGTAACAATCATTGTACAAAATCCTCACAAGCTCTCAGTACAATCTCCAATTGTTACACACTACACAAGCTCAGATCATACAAAACACATGCTCCAATCTGCTCCACCTGTTAGCCTGCCTCTACTGCGCAATCCAAGATGAATAATTGCACATCCTGAGTTCAAATCCCTCTGGTATGTACTGCGCAATCCTCATTGGCATCTCCATCAATGTGTGGTGAAAACTCATGCACCAGTATAGTCACAACTGATAGTCACACTGCTCTTTCACCTACCTCTTCACTGGTCTCCACTGAAACTATCCATGCACTGTAGTTAACCAATGTATTCTTCAGTTGATTAATGAGTTATTAATTAGTGAATTAATTAATAATTAATTCACACCACTCTAACTAGTGTATCAATCAGTTAGACTACATACAACTATCTCAACTGTGTCTAACTGAGTTAAACTGAATACAACTCCACTAACTTCCTCAATCAACTCCACCAAACTCTGTCACATGAGTTCTAACTGAAGTATCCATGCAATAGCTCCACTTAACCCTTAGGAATAGTGTAATTCCTTCTGTCAGCTCCTGTGCCACATCTGTGCACTTAACTGAAGTGCTCCAAGAGGATAAGATAATTTTTAGAGTCCCCTAAAAATAGAAGTCCATCTATTTTTTCCGACTTGACCAACCATCCACAAATAGCATCTTGCAACTCATGTAACATGATCCATATGTCTAAAAATAGACATAGTCTAAAAATAGACTTTGCGCTAAAAATAGCCTACGGGCCCACTTAGTGAAGGCGACTTCTTTCCATTAAGCTCATCATCTTGTTGCAATCTCAACATAAAGAAAGACTGTAGATCTTGGAAGGGAAAATAAGGAGACACACAACAAGAAAAAAATCATGAAGAAAATGTGATAGATGATGTGTTACAAGATGCTTTGATTCTTTCTTTCGAAAATGTTATTGATTCCGGGTGGTAGATTCGGGGGTCTCATTCCATGCACACCTGATAAGAAATATTTTCATGACTATGTATTGTATTAATAATAGATCTTATGTATTTGATATTTTCAATAAATGGAAAGATTTGCTTGAGATTGAGACAGGAAAGAATTTGAAGTGTCTCAGATCAGACAATAGAGGTGAATATTACAACAAAGATTTTGATAGGTACTATTCAGAGCATGGAATTCGCAGACAGAAGACAGTTCCAAGAACACCACAAGAAAATGATGTGTCAGAAAGGATGAACAAAACAATCATGGAGCGTGCAAGGTCCATGAGATTGCATGTAGGATTGCCTTTACAATTTTGGGCAAATGTTGTAGATACTATTGTTTATCTAATAAATAGAGGGCCTTCAAGTTCCTTGGATGGTCATATTCCAGAGGAGGCATGGACAAGTAAAAAAGTAAGCTACTCTTTTTTAAAGCCTTTTGGTTGTGAGGCCTTTGTCCATATTAATAAAGAAAATAGAACAAATCTTGAGGCAAAATCAAAGAAATGTACCTTTATTGGATATGGTGTTAATGATTTTGGTTATCGCTTATATGATTATGAAAATCACAAAATCATTAGGAGCATAGATGCAATATTCAATGAAAAGGTCTTGTATAAGAATCAGTTGCAGGAAAAGAAATAGGAAAAAGAAAACAAAGAGTGCATTGTTCTTGATGAGATCACAAAAAAAGTAAATGTGCTTGGAAATAATAATAATCAACAACCACAAAAACAACAAAAGGCACCTTAAAAACCTGAAAGTGGTGTCAAAAGATCTACCAGGATAAGTAGACCCCCTGAACGATACTCTCCTTCATTATATTATTTATTGTTGACTGATTCTTGTGAACCCAAATTTTATGAAGAAGCAATGCAGGTCAAAACCAAGAAGAAATGGGAGCTAGCCATGGAAGAAGAGATGGAATCCTTAGTACATAACCAGACTTGGCACTTAGTCAGGTTGCCTGCAGGTAAAACAACATTGCAGAATAAATGGGTTTACAGGCTGAAGGAAGAAGATGGAGGAAAACAAAGATACAAAGCTAGACTTGTGGTGAAGGGGTTTGTACAGAAGAAAGGTATTGATTTTGATGAAATATTTTCTCCTGTTGTTAAGATGACTTCAATCATAACTATTTTAAGTCTTGTAGCAGCAGAAGATTTGCATCTTGAAAATTTAGATGTAAAGACAACATTTCTACATGGAGATTTGGAGGAGGAGATCTATATGCAGCAACCAGAAGGATATGAGGTCAAAGGGAAAGAAAAATTAGTGTGCAGGTTAAATAAGAACTTGTATGGATTAAAATAGGGTCCAAGGTAGTGGTATCTAAAATTTGACAGGTTTATGTCTGAATAGGGTTATACTAGATGTCACTCTGATCATTGTGTTTATCTAAAAAAGCAAAATTATGGCAGCTATATTATATTGTTATTATATGTAGATGCCATGCTTGTTCAGGGTCTAACATGCCGGAAATAAATTTTCTGAAAAGAAAATTGGAAAATTCATTTGCAATTAAGGATTTGGGAGCTGAAAATCAAATCCTTGGTACGAGAATAACTAGAGATAGGAAAAATCGTAAATTAACACTGTTTTAGAATGAGTACATACAAAAGGTGTTGAAAAGATCTAATATGCATAATGCAAAACCAGTTAGTACACCTTTTTCTCGCCATTTCAAACTTAGTAAGGAGATGTGCCCCAAGACCCAAGAAGAAGTGGATTATATGTATAAAGTTACATATGCATCAGCAGTTGGAAGTTTAATGTATGCAATGGTCTGCACAAGGCCTGATATTGCACATGCAGTGGGAGTTGTAAGCAGTTACATGAAAAATATAGGAAAGAGCATTGGATGGCAGTGAAATGGATTCTCAGATATTTGAGAGGTACCACAAATCAAGAATTATCCTTTGGTGGTTCAAACATTTCTCTACAAGGATATGTTGATGCAGATATGGTAGGTGAAAGAGATAACATGAGGAGCACTACAAGGTATGTATTTACTATAGGTGGAACAACTTTCAGTTGGGTTTCAAAAATCCAAAGTGTTGTTGCACTTTCAACAACAGAAGCAGAGTATGTTGTTGCTACAGAGGCTAGTAAAGAAATGATTTGGTTACAAAGGTTTATGGATGAATTAGGTAAGAAGCATGATATGGGAACGTTATACAGTGATAGCAAAAGTTCCATTCATCTTGCAACTCATAATTTCATTCCAGGACTAAACACATACAACTCAAGTACCATTTCATACGGTCAGTGTTGGAGGATGGACAGTTGAAGCTAGAAAAGATACACACTAGCCATAATCCTACATATATGCTAACAAAATTTATAAATAGGGAGAAACTAAGATTATGATTAGTTTCAATTGGTCTTCAAGTATAATGATGAAGATGAGAAACATTCAGGTCCAAAGTGGAGTCATTGTCCAACAAATGGAATAGTGGTGGAGTTTCTACAATCAGTCTCCAAGTGGGAGATTGTTGGGTGTGGAGCCTGATTATCTTCTTTATTTTGTATCACATGTTGGACCCCTATTCTTAATGGGGAGGCAACACCACCCATAATTAAACACTGTCTGTGGGGTCCAGGGGGGGTGCGACTTTATGGAGTCCCCCCCTAGTGGGGGGTTTCGGGGGCAGTGTCCCCAAAGCTAAAAACATATGTAAAATTGCCTTGTAAAAGTATTGTAATTTCTAGTAAATCTGGGTCATTCATTAGGTGGATGATCTGACGGTAGAAGTTATGTTTAATTTAGGGTTTTCCCCCCTAGAAGGAAACCCCTCGCTTTGTATGAGGGTATTGTATTGCGGCTATGTTGTATGTGTATTCTCAGAGCGAGAAAAATATAGGGAGACTGTGAGAGAGAATAGATAATATTACATCGGATCTCTTGTAGGTTGTGTCGATTCATTTTTCTAGATGATAGAAAGGAAGGAATGGCTGTTCGGGGTGGACGTAGCCCAAAATGGGTGAACCACCTATATCTATGTCTCTTTGGTTTTATGTGTTGTGTGTTTGTGTTTTCCACATATTTTATGTGTTTCATTGCTCTGTAATATATAATTTTCTAACATAAACATGGATGACTTATACTTTCTGTTAGCAACGAAAAAAGCTCAATTCAAAATTAAGACACAGGTTGGGCCATTCATATGCAACAACAGAGCTACAGGTAAATAAGTTGATGCACTTCTCAAATAGATGAACTTTTAGTTGAGTTTTACTTGGTCATATGAACCTTTTAGCATAATTTCCATTTTAAGAGTGAAGCAGAAGACCACTCCTTATACTCACACTCCCAGGCCAGAAATTGAAAAATTCATATCTACAAGAAGTTGAAGAACAAGATCTGTCTAAAACCACTTCACAGACTCCAGTACCTCAGGAGAAACATGAAAAAAGGCCAAGAGAAGAAGAGTCTCCCACAATAACAGAAATTGGAGCTAAGGAATTCATAATATATAAAAAGAAGCAAAGAATTGTTCCAAAACTGGTCTTTATGCAGGAAAATGAAGAACACGCTACTATAGTTTTGACAGGTCTTCATGTTTCTATGGGACCATAAGCCATTTTTGCAGGTATAAGACAAGAAGATTTTTTTGAAGGCTCCCCATATTCCTCAGCCTCACAAGATCCTCCACAAGTAGTATAGACAAAATAATTGGCTCAAGGCCAAACAAAGGCAAATTTTTTTGCTAAATACAAAGAAATCTAATAGAAAAATGAGATGCTTAAGGCCATTAAATATGCTCAATTCTGGAAAAAAAATACTTCTTCCCAACGCAGGCTTCTGCCAGCCTTTGATACTAAAAAGATAATAATGAAAGTAGCTTTCCTACAGGCACAATTTCCATTCCCAAAATCATCAGCAGCATAAAAGAAGACCATTTTCTCTGTTGACACTAAGAAGATCCATCCAATTTATTATATGGATATGCACAAGTAAAATGGAGAAATTTTATACTCCACATGGACTAATACTTCCTTGAAAGCTTCAAAATTGGAGATCTAAATCAGTAATATTCAGTCACAGTTGAAGCTGAAGAAGATTTCGTCTTTGGAAAAAGACACTAAAATTAAATCACTGGAGGATTTAGTCATTAAGCTGGGTTATGAACCCAGTGATGTAAAAGCAGTAGAGGAAATTTTAAGGAGGAAAAATGTAGATATAACAACACTAAAAAAGCAACTTAAGCTGCCAACTACAAAGGACCCATAGATGAAGGAAATGGAAGAAATTGAAAAACATAAGGAAGACATGTTCAAGATAATAATTGAACATAATGTCTAGATTATATAGATGGAAGTGGAGTTAGAAAAATTGCTTAAGGAAAAAGAGCAGTCCTCACACTTGGCCATAGTTCCCCTGACTGCAGTGCCCATTTCAGTTGCATGAATAGCAAAAAATTCTACATCAGCAACAGTAACAACACAAACCTCAAATGGATTGAGTAAATCCATGCAAGGTATGTCCCTTTAAGGAAAAGAAATTGACAAATTAAAATATCAACTGAATAATTTATAGGATTATAAGTTGAAGATAAACAACTTCGATGTGGCAAAATTAAATAAATCCCATAGGCTTACACAAAGAATTGAATTTTTAGAGAATGAGTTAGTGATGGTTCAAAATTTAGTACAAGCTAAGGAAAATATATGGGTAGCAATAAATCAGGTCATGAATGAAATATGGCCATCAATTCAAATCATCTTTGGGCAGGAAGACTTGATTCAAAGATAAAAAAAACATTGATAGAGAAGGTAAGGGGATTGTTGGGACAGAATCCTGGTGAAAAAAAAACTTTAATCAAGGTTTTAAACTCTAAAACTAAGGAAAAATTGGAGGAGCTTTAGATTGCAGACAAAATAGAAACCATTTTGGAGATAAAGAAAGTCTTACAGAAAACTTAACCTCATGGTAAAACTAGAAAACAAGTGTTAGACTCTGGAAACTAATATTTTAATATTTCATACCAGGTTCAATTTACTAAATCAGAGAGGGCTACTAGGGTTGGTGGCATTGAATGATAGATTGATCAGTTTGAGTGACTACAACCAGAAGCTTTATACTATTTCTAGAGATAAATCCAAATTTGCAGGTGTAAATGGAATCCTTACAGGAAAGGATTTCTTAGAGGTTTTATATTTTTACTTGATCATCAAACATGATATCAAACACATATTCATCAACAAGCCTACATTTGAAAAATATAATGAGGTGAATGAGACTTACAGAAAGATAATAAATCTTTCTATACCTAATGAAGAGTGATGGTATCAATTATGTGAATTACTTGAGTGAAACATTTTCATCTCCAATAGCCAAACAACAAGGCAATACCTTTTGGGCCCAGTCATCAACAACCATCATTGACTATAGTGCCAACAACTCCAACAACTCAGATTTCCTAAATTTTGTACTATTTGTGTAATCAGTTTTAGATATTTTAGGATTCTATATTGATCTTCTGAAATCAAGATATTTTGTAATATTTCTATAAGTACTTCATAATTCGAAGTAGTAGAGGTCGATTTTTGTGTGAAAGAATAGTACCATTGATGTATAACTATTCTACAAAGTTCCAGTGGATATATTTCAGTAATACAGAAGCTTTTACAGGACTCCTCTACAAGAGTTTGTTGGTGAAGTGATTTTCTCTCTTGTTACTGTGTTTTCCTTTATGTGTAATTCCATATGTGGTTTTAAGCTATTTTGTTCAAATAAAACAATGAATTTGAATTTGTTTAAGTACACTCAATTCTGTCTTTGAAAAATTTCAATGTTTTCAAGTGAAGTGAAGCAATGGAATTCATAATTGATATATGTTTAATGGAAACTTAATCATCTCTTCTTATCCATCTCATAAAACATATAAGATCTAAAAAATCTGCCTACCTTTCCCAGTTAAATTTGTCTCCCAATGCTGAAATAGATCCATCTGAAGCCAATTGACTCCATTGACCAATGGTATCTTTTTGCAATATCAACCAGAAAATCTAAAAAATAAAAAACTAAACCTTGAACTTTAAACATCTATCCTAAAATCTTATAAAGAAAACAAATCTAAATCCAACAAAGATATCCCTCTTTGATTTTATGAGGGCTAGCTCATAGAATTAAAAGTGGTTATGTGGTTACCTTTGAAATTTATTTCACAACCTTAAGAAATTAAAGAGTGCTATCATTTTCGCGACTCTACTAGGGAAGAAAAAAATTGATTCATATTTAAGTTTCGCTAGATTAAAATTTTTCTCAGTGGTTAAAAAATCTATTTCTAAGATCTGAGCTAAGGCTGTTTATCATTCATCAAGTGGTATAAAATTTTATAATTGAACACCTCTTGTAGTAAATCCGGCTCCCAAAATAATACACACTAGAGCCAACCTAGATCCCAATCCACCATAGATTATAGACAACCCTAAGCTAATCCTTAGAAATAAAAGTATGACTGAAATCCAAGGGAGAAATAACCCTCCATCGAGAGATGAATCCCTCCCTGTAGGTTTTGAGGATCCAGATGAAGTTGATATTGGGTTGGATCTAGCTTTTTCACACAATATTTTTAGAACTAAGTTAAACACTTGGATCCATAAAATAGTGGTAGATGAGAATATATTCAAAACTTACATTTAAAAAAAAAGAAGCTATTAAACTTGCTCCTAAAGATGATTCCATCGAAAAATTTGAAAAACTTGAGAAACTAGTATCTGAACTAGATCAGGTAGTACAAGCATCTTGTGAATCACCTAAAACTACAACTTCTTCCTCCACTGCTTCATCCTCAAACCCACCTAAGGGTCCATCTAAAGTTTCCACCCCACCTAGAACTTCCCCCGTTTATACCATTCCATCGAAAAGCCCTTTCATTTCCACTATTTCTGTAGGAACAACCCCCATTACTAGTTCACCTACTTCATCTTCAATCCCTACCATCCCTGCATCTAAACAAAAAACTATAATTACACCTCCTTTCATACCTTCCATACCCAATCCTATTGCAGTTCCATATGCTTCCCAAACACCAATCATGGCAGCTAGGTATGATCCATTGGTTCTACCTCCACAACTCCATCTTATGCCCTAGGACTACCAAAGTAGGATACCTCAGTTTGATAGTACTGACCTGATTACAACTCAACAAAATGTTGACACGATGGATGATTATTTTGATTTATAAGAAATCAATGAATATGATGTTGAGACAAGGTTGTTTTCATAGATCTTGACCGAAGAAGTGAAAAAGTGGTTTAGATCTTTACAAGCTGCTTCTTTAGCAGACCTTACCCAATTTCACCAAAAAATTCTTGCAAGATGGGAAGTAAAGAATAACCCTCTACAAATCCTCTATGAATATGAACGTATCAAAAGAGAAATAGGTGAAACAATCCAAGATCATTGTCCTAGATTTAATAAAGTGCACAACTCTATTCTTGCTTCTATACAACCACCCCTAGGTCTAGCTTTAATCAAGTTCCCTGATGGATTCGATCTTGACATGTCCTACCAATTGAGAGAAATAAACTCTAGTAACATTGAGGAGATGTAGAGAAATGCAATTAGTGTAGAAACTAATATGTTAGCAAAAAGAGTTATACTAAAAACAAAAAAGAGTGTTTCCATGAAAGAATAACCTTCTTCTTCTGCATCTGATGCTAAATTGGATAACTTAGTAGGAACCATGAAAAGAATGGTAGAAAGGATCAGTTTAGCTGATAGAACTCCCCCAAGATATAATCAAGGTGGTCCTTAGAAAAAATATAAATCTGAGGAGAAATCCACCTCAGATCAAACAAAGAGAGAAAAGAGGCCCTACTGACTAACAACAACTAATTATGCCTCCCTTTCAAGAAAATTATGTGAAAGAAGAAGGGGAATTGCCTGAAGACCCTGAAGAACATCACATAAATTTTATGGGAATAAATAACGAGGACCCTATTTTCTTAACTCAAGAATAACAAGACATTTTCATACTTTTACAACCTAAATTCAGTCCATTAGAATCCGAAGACTATAAACAAGGATATTAGAATACCATTATGGAGGTACATAGACATTATAATTTGAGGAGTAAGAAAACTGTTGATAATAAATCAAAGAAAAAACCTGATCATTCTCCAAAAAATATTTTAGATATATCTTCCAGAAAGGTATTTGATGCTATTTCTAAGAAAGCTCAAGTTGATATTCCTTCCACTAGTAAAGCTAAATAAGACTCTTAGAAGGGAAATCCCAAAAGACAAGATCTAAAAATCAAGGAAGTGGAAAATATCAAAATACATTCAACATTGAAAACAAATTGGAAAAAGTTAAAATTTGCATTCCCCTTACTGAGTCGATTAACAAGAATGCATACAGAACCCAAGTAATAAGGGCCCTAAAATTAGAAGAAGGAATATATACTATAAAACTTAATGATGATCAACCTGAATTGTTATTTGGACCTGAAGTGGAAGGTAAATCCCAAGATGAGGTTGTTCCTTTGTTCTATGTTAGTCTGAATATTCATGATAAAACCTTGCACAATGCTATGCTAGATTCTCGTGCCTCTCAGAATTTGATGCCCAGAGCCATTATGGAAAAAATGGGACTGGATATCACTAGGCCTTACAAAGATCTATATTCATTTGATTCAAGTAAAGTGAGATGCTTAGGTCTAATAAAATATTTGTGTATTACTTTAGCCCAAATCCCAACCAAAAGCTTAGTCATGGACATTGAGGTAGCTGAAATACCTCCCAAGTATGACATATTTCTCTCTAGATCCAGGGAGGGGGGGGGGGGGGTGGAATTACAAGGTACCTTAGAATTTGATATGAGTTATGCTACCATACCCATATTTGGCCAGTCAAGAAAAAATTACAGAGTAAAGTTGATGAATTACACGGTTAGTAGCCAAGACAAACCTAACAATTATGCCCTCTATTTAGTACGTTCAGACTTAGACTCAATCATCTTGTATAATAATTTTGATACAGAGAATGAAATCTCACATTCACAATCTGAAAGTAGTAATACATAGATGATAAAAATAGAAGTTGAAGAAAGGCATGTAGAGAAAGAAACTATTTGGAATGTGGATTTTGATAGGGTCGTAAGCAAAGAGGGAGTAGGAGTTGGCATTTAGATTGAAAATTCACAGATAGGTAAATTTAAAGCTCACTCATACAAATTAAACTTTCAATGTACAAATAATATGTCCAAGTATGAAGCTTTAATTTTAGGACTGCAAATGTTGAAAAGGTTAGGAGCTAAAATAATATCTGTCCATGGAGATTCAGAGCTTATAATTAAACATACAAAGGGTGAATATTCAGCAACATCCTAGACTAAGAACATATAGGAATGTAGCCCTTTATTTCCTACAACATTTTCCTGAATATGGACTTTCTGCCATACCTAGAGACTAAAACATCTTGGATGATACTTTAGCCACTTCAGCCAACACTTTTACGATGCCATTTAACCCCAATAAGAAATTTGAAATTAAAGTCAAGAATTTGGATTGAAAATTCATAGATAGGTAAAGTTGAAGCTCACTCATACAAAGTAAACTTTCAATGTACAAATAATATGTCCAAGTATGAAGCTTTAATTTTAGGACTGCAAATGTTGAAAAGGTTAGGAGCTAAAATAATATATGTCCATGGAGATTCGAAGCTTATAATTAAACATATAAAGGGTGAATATTCAGCCAAACATCCTAGACTAAGAGAATATAGGAATGTAGCCCTTGATTTCCTACAACCTTTTCCTGAATATGGATTTTCTGCCATACCTAGAGACCAAAACATCTTGGATGATACTTTAGCCACTTCAGCCAACACTTTTACGATGCCATTTAACCCCAATAAGAAATTTGAAATTGAAGTCAAGCATAGGCCTATTGTGCTTGCCAATATCAGATATTGGAAAGTTTTTGGCAATGATGAACAAATTGAAAATTTTCTGAAATTAGAAGATGAATTCGAGTGTACATATATAGATATAGATAGTGAGGTAGAAGTAATTAAAAGTGAGGCAGTGTTAAAAGAACTTAGAGATGATTTAGAACCTTTAGAATTTTTACAATGAAAGGATAATTTGTTGCCCAAGGGACTATAACCTTTATAACATCTGTTTGATTTCAATGATGTAGCTAGGAAACCCAAGATTGAACCAATAGGAGATGAGGTTGGATATTGAAACATACGAACTGATGAAAAACCTAAGATCATAAAAAAATTCAAAAATTTGCCTCCTAAAGAAAAATAGAAATATATCAAGTTGTTTAAATAATTTTCTGATGTGTTCACTTGAAGTTATGAAGATTTAAAATATTATGACACCAACATCATTCAACATAATATCCCCTTGAAGAAGATCAAAAACCTTTTAAACAAAAGTTAATAAGAGTGAATTCAGTCCTATTACCTCTAACTGAAAAGGAAGTAAATAATTTTTTTTGAAGTAGGGATCATTGTGCCCCTTATATTTTCCAAGTGGGTTTCCAATCTTGTGCCAACTAGAAAAAAGACAGGTGAAATTAGGCTTTGTGTTGACTTTAGAAACCTTCACAAAGTCTCACACAAAGACAATTATCCCATACCTAAAATGGACCAAATATTAAAAAGGGTAGTGGCTTCTAGCAAGATATCCTTATTAGATGGTTTCTAAGGGTACAATCAGGTTTTGGTTCACCTTGATGATCAACATAAAACAACCTTTACCACCCTATGGGGCACCTTTATGTATGTGAAGATGCCCATTGGTTTAATGAATGTTGGACCACATTTTAGAGGGCAATGGACTTTTCCTTTGTTGATGAAAATGATAGGTTCATAGTGATTTATTTGGATGATATTACCATGTTTTCAAAAACAATGGAAGATCACTTATTACATCTAAGGAAGGTTTTTGAAAAATGCAGGAAGTTTGGAATTTCACTAAATCCTAAAAAATCTCTTTTTGGCTTAGAAGAGGGAAAACTAGTAGGACATATTATTTACAAGGAGAGTATCAGGCTAGATCCTCATAAAATTGAAGGAATAATGAAAAATAATCCTCCTCGAAATAAAAAATAAGTCCAGTCCTTCCTTGATAAGATCAATTTATAGAGAATATTTATCCAAAACTTAGTTGAAATAATAAGTATCATTACCAATATGTTGAGAAAAGATAATGAGATAAAGAAATGAAAAGAGGGTATAAAAAAATCTGTATGTAAAAAAAAAGGATAAAAAGGAAAAAGAAAAAAACGAAGAAACCCCATAAAAATGTATGCATGTGAGCAAGTATAAATGTCACCAGAAAGACAAAAATACATTAAATATGCTTTAGGAATTTTTGAAATAAAGTGTGCAGCTTGTTTAAAACCACATAGAAATATATTCCCTAGTTTAATCATACTATTTAATCATGATTAAACTGAGTTAAAAAAAAAGTTTGGCTAGGTTAGTGAATAAATCAACCATATAGTTTAATATTGGTTTAAATTAATTAGGTATATTAGAGAAACACTAACCAAAGTTCTTAAGCTTGGTTAAATTTGATAAATAAGCATTAGGATAGAAGTTGAACAACCTTAGAAAAATAAAAATGGGCTTGCAAGACAAAATGCGCCCTTAGGGTAAATAAAGTGTGTTTTAGAATAATTAATCTGGTTTTTTTTAATAAATTAATCATGTCATTTAAACATGATTAATAAATATCAATAATATGCACTGGTTCTAATGTTTTAAAAGGGTCTAAAACGACAAAATTTGGTTGTCGGCTTAGGGTATAATCGGCGCATGATTTAACGCTCATGATCCACCCTGCCTAGGTTAATGGCAGGGGATCGATTTTAGATCCACCAGACCATTCTATCATTATCATCAAGGGGGGGGGGGGGGTGTCCGAAAAGTAGATTCACTATTACCCAACCCCATGCTATGTGGCAGGCACTCATCATTTCTCACCGCCCCCACTCAAAACCTCTTACCACCTATCCCCCCTTCGAAAACCAGTCCATCTCCCACCAATGTATATATGCGCTTATATGCATCAGTCATTTAATTAACCCACCACATCTCTGATCCCCCCAAATTCCTATTGTGCAACGCATCCTCCTCACTCCCACATATCGTTTCTAGTATCACCTTCCACCTATCCTTCTGTTACAAGCCATTCATTATGGATTAATTGTTTCCCCTCCTGAACGTTCACTAGATCACAATGGACCCGCTCCATAAAGGGTCAGATATAATGGGAATTTTCAAAATGCTTATAAAAACCTCCAAACTGTCCATTGTGGCCCCCTTTCTTCCTCCCATTTACTTCAGAGGAGAGGTACATTAATTTGAAAATGCCACCTCCTCCACCAAATTTCCCTGTCACCCACTGTAAATCCCAGACAGAAATTTTCTAGCCAGGTACATGTTACAACAACATAATTAATCGGAAAGTGATCAAATTTTCCTGGGTAAATACCTAATATTAGCTTCTATTCCTGATATTTTTTTAAACATGGCACCTAAGGGGAAGGAGAAATCAACCAGTGATAACCCAATGACACCTCCTACCCTAGACCTAGACCATTTACCACTGACTGATCAACAATATAAAATTACATAGACCCATTGTGAGCTCGATTTGTTTGAATTGAATAATTGGATCAAGAAAACCTTTCTGGACTAGAGTGATGAAATCAATCTTTGGGAATCCCTCTTTCCACAATTCATGTTTCCCCAGACTCACCCTTTCCCAAATTTTGTTTTATGGTGTGATGCTAGGTATATCCCCAACCAAAGAGCCATTGTGGCCCAGAATGGAGACATTCTATTTACCATTACTTCAGAGTCAATTAAATGGATGATTCACATCCCCCACAATGATTATTTAAGTCATTTTTCTGTAGATTCCCTCATTGAAATCTACCAAAAGTTAACCTTCCCTCAGAGAGCCAGAATATTTGAAATTTTCTTACCAGAATATGTCCAAATTCCAAATAAAAATCCACCTTACCTAGCTTCTATGTTTCTAGAAAAATCTAAGCAAATTGTCTCATTAGTGTCTTGTCTCCGAGGGTATCAGATATATCAATTGGTTGATGAACCTATCCTAGGTTTTTTGTCCATTTTCTCTACATAAGAGAATCCTTCTATAAGGTTCAATTTCAGTAAATTTCTTGCAAATATTATCCATGAATAGTTTCTAAAAATTACAACAGAAGGGATGTTTAGACATGCATTAGTATTGGTTTATATGTTTCTATTCCACCAGGTGGAAAGATTCCCAATTTCTTTGCAGAAACTAGATGAACAAAGCAATGCTCAATCAATCATCCATTGGACCTCTTTGGTGAGGAATAACTCTAATGATTTCAGCTACAATAAATTCATGGATCAATTCATTTATATAGTTTCATGACTTTTTAATAGTGATGTGGAACCTAAGATAGGTGTTGAGATACAAAGGGTCCTACATCTAAGTGAAAAAACCAAGACAGGGGATTGGTACTTGTACCTGAATTACAAAGAAATTAGAGTATATTGTTGTGAGTTTCTATCTTCCAAATTGCCAAAATATGTTCCCATGATGTTCCCATGATGATTTTCTCATTAGAATATATAAGACAAATGATAAACATGAATAAATTACACTTTGTCTTAACAAAGAAAAAATCACAATTCAAAATCAAGACAGAGGTTGGGCCATTCATATGCAACAAAAGAGAAACAGGTAAAGGAGTTGATACACTTCTCAAATAGATGAACTTCTAACTGAGTTTTAATTGGTCATATAACCCTATTAGCATCATTTCCAGTTTAAGAGTGGAGCATAAGACCACTCCTTATACTCACACTCCCAGGCCAGAAATTGAAAAATTCATAAACCAAGATCAGTGGGAAGAGAACACTCTACAAGAAGCTAAAGAACAGGTTTTTTCTACAACCACTTCATAGATCCCATTACCTTAGGAGAAACATGAAAAAAGGCCAAGAGAAGAAGAGTCTCCCACATTAACATAAATTGGAGCTAAAAACATAGTTACTGATAAAACATGAACTATTACCTCAAAACGAGAAATATAGCCAAAAAAAATCAAAAAACATGAAAAAATAACCCAAAAATGAAAAGTGTGTCTTCCAGAATGCACTTTTTTTAGGGTAAAATTTCAACCTTTTTTTTTTTTTTAAATTATGCTAAAAACCAATTTTTTTCTTGAAAACAGGATTGAAAAAACACCCCTGAAACAAAAAGTGTTGATGGTGGAATAACGTCGCCAAATTTTTGTGTGCAAAAAAAAGACTGAAAATGAAAAGTGTTGATGTTGGAATAACATTGCCAATTTTTTGTGTGCAAAAAACAACCTAAAAATGAAAAGTGTTGATGCTGGTATCATGCCATCATTTTTTTGTGTGCAAAAAACACCTTGAAAACAAAAAGTATTAATGTTGGAATAACGCATTTTTCTTTTCGGGGTAAATTGTCAACAAATTTTAATAATGCCATTAAAGATAAAATATTATGACTCTGAAAAACCTTAAAATTTCAACAATAAACATGAAATTAAATATAAAATATCAAAAGTCTTAAAATTCTAATGATTTTTAGGCATGGTATTAAAGATAATTTATTATCATGTCTCTGAAAAGCCTTAAAAATCCAAGGATGACATTAAATATAAAAGATCACCTTTATGAAAATAAAATTCCAACAATTTTTAGACATGGTATTAAAGATAAATTATCACTTGTAAAAAAAGAAGAAGAGAGGAACAATTAAAAAAAACACACAATTTAAAGAAAAAACATAAAAATTAACCCAAAACAAACAACCACCTTTTTTTTTTTTCACAATCTATCCAAGATCTTAACCTAAAAATCCTGCATTCACATACAATTTATTGGTGTTAAAAACCATGAGGCCACCTACCCTCTTATTTTTCTTTTACCACCAATTATTCTCTTTGTTTATGGTCCTTGTTTCAATTTTCTTTATGAGACAATGTTGCCTCATCTTCCAGTATGAAAAAAATTAAATTATTTCCTTCTTCAATGCTTTCAAAAATAATTCCTTCATTCCCCTCTATTATCATGGCATTTATAGATGACTTTCCTTCTTTCTCATTCTTCTAAATTGAAACCTTACTCAAAACATAAAAATTATAATCATTATTATTTTGAGCTCCAGATAGTTTGTCTACCACCACACCTTCTATTAGAAACTCCTTTTGCTAGTATGGAATATTCATGCAATCCATGAGACTCTCAGATAATCTCTCCTAAAGATCTTCCCTATCCTCTTCTCCAAGGGATGCTCCTTGCTTTGGTTCACAATAGTGAACTTACTCTTCTCCATACTTAGTTATCACTTGCTATCCATTTCTCAATTGAGAACTCAATAGTTTCCTTTACTTTAGGGTGAATGTATGAAGGTGGGTTACGCTTTTGTGAGAAACGCGCCCAAAAATTTCACTCTCCCACAAGTTCAGCTGAGATTTTCATAAGTTCAGCCGAAATTTTTCTGCCATTAATCAAAATTATTCCACCGTTTACGTTGACGACAACAGTAATCATATTTTTTGCCGAAGGTGGAGAAAATGGCGTTAAAAGTTAGGCCGAACTTTGTTTTTATAAATATAGCGACCGAAAGACTGGCATAAGATTTTCAACATTTTTTTTTGTGACTGTTGGTGGGTTATGTTTGTCTACTCTTTGTCTGTGCTGGTCCACTCCGTGTCTGCATCTATGCTCATCCTCTCCGCGCCTGCTTCTGTGCTCGTCCTCTCTGCGTATGTGCTCGGCCGCTCTGCATCTGTGCTCTTCCAGGTATTCTTCAAAACAACTTTTTATTTGTTCATGTTTGCCATGTTGATGTTGTTCATGTTTTACATGCTGTTCTATGAACAATTATATTGTACTTTCCATCATAGTTATGAATTTAGATTTCAAATACAGATTCGAATTCGATTTGATACGATAAAAATCTAAATGTAAATTTTTTAATTCAGAAATAATTCGACAATATACATCTTAAACATTTAGAGATATGTATTTTTCATGTAACAATAATGATTTCTGTGTATTTTCTTCATATTCATTTTGAAATTTAAATCATTTCTAATAATTTTAAAACTATAAATCATTAAAAAACGTCATATTTGTTTTTTTCTTCAAAATCTCTCTTATTTTTAATTAAATTTATTTAGAAAAATACATATTTAAAAATTAAATATTCTAAACTTATTTATTTAAATTCATTTATAATATAAATATATTTAAAAAAATAAATTATTCTCTGTAGAATATGCTCAACTCTACCATCCAAGATCGAATTCTTCAGACATTCACTATTCAGGCTAAAATTCTTTCTTTTTCGATTTTCGAGTCTTTCTAAATCCTGTCAGACAATACCTAAATTGAAAAATAGAAAATTTACCATATTAATAATTAGTTACCATTTTGTACACATGATTTCGCAGCCTCAGATTTCTGATTTTCTGGGCTTTCTAAATCCTGTCAGGTAATACCTAAATTTAAAAATAGAAAATTTACCAGATTAATAATTAGTTCCCATTTTGTACACATGATTTCATCGCCATAAGAGCTACATAATCATGGGTTTGTTTGTCTTAAGAGGTAAATAAAGGCAATTTTTATTGGGTATTCTTTATGGGAAGTAAGTGTACTTGTTACATGTACAAATAAACATTAAATAATCATAAGGCTTCATATATTAATCTATTTATTCTAAAGACCATGTTGAGCTATCTGTAGCTCCTTTGTATTATTACTTAATGGACATTTGTTTTGTTTGAGCCTGGTCGAATTATGTTACTCATATTTAAATATTTTACATATTTTGATATACTTTAATTGAGTCTCATAATGGTAGATGTTAACATAAGCGGTGTTTTTTTGTTCATCATTTATATATATTTTTTATAAAAAATATATATATAATTTTATTTTTATTTATTTATTATATTAAAATAAGATTATATACCGAACAGTTTCACTTGTCCACCCGTGATTTGGTTTAAACAACTCGCTTAAATTTGGCCTATCATTATCCTTCAATTCATCCTTAGTCAGTTTAAATATATCGGTTAATGCCAACTGTTAGTCATCAGTATTTTTCACATGTTAGTGATGACTATTTCCATAGCTGAGTTTTCTAGAAGTTGATTTCCATATGTCAATTTTTCATCTAGAAAACCCTCATAAAACTTTTTTCACCCTCTTACTTTTCAGTCCGCCCATGTCAAAGTTAAAACCCATTATTACTATCCTTTCTAGCTTTAGCCCTACTGGTCTGCCCATCAGCTCTAAAAGCAAAAATCCAAGTCTGTTTCAAAAGCCTCCCCTAAGTTAGGAAGTGGTGCTTTAAGACATTTTACCCTTGGCAACCATCAAAAGGCCAAAAGAAACCTCCATCTGCTACAGACCAATCATGACAGACCTCCCACTCTGCAAATGAAATTGATAACAGCCTCTGTTACGACCAGCACACCCCTAAGTCTCGCACGTACGCAGGGTTCGCGCTCTCAAGCTGATTATTAGGTGTTTTACAGTGTTTTATGGATTGTTCAAAGGAAGGAAATATAACATCATCTCAGAAGAAATTGCTTGAATCTACATTTAGAAGAACAACTGCTTCTCAATGTAAACATGAGCCTGAGAGATATCTGCAAGATAGAGAGTGACTCATCAAGATCTTGCAGCTTCCTTTCAGCATGAAATCACAGTAAAGGAAAGACACCACTGTCAAACAGACTGGAAATTTGTCATGACCAAGAACCTCCTTCATCTACAAGCAGAGGGTTAAGGCGCCTCCTTCATCTACAAGCAGAGGGCGCTGGCCATTGTTGACTTTAATGATTGCAAAAGCACAGGCTTGCTTTTTACTGGACAGTAAAACAATGACTCTAGGTTTCTGAATATAAGTGATTATCATAACAGCGCTAGGATTCGAAGTGTGCAAGAAAAGGGAAAACAGAGTTTTGGTCTTGTAAAGGAAGTCATTTGAATTTTTCAAATCATATGAATTGTTAAAACCTTGGAGAGACATATCATTAGTGAAAACAATTCTAATCATAAGCAGCATGCTGTTTCAACAAGACCAAATTGAAGAAAAATCGACAAGTCATGTCATTACACAGGCAGAAGAAAGGTGGTTGTTTTTCAAGGGTGCTAACCTCCCTACTCACAGAGATTATCCTTCAAATGACTTGTCATAAGTTGACCAAGGCAAATGGTGACATTTGAGTTTTCCCCTCAACAAAGAGCAGTGCAATAAGACAGTGAAGAGCTCCTTCACAGGAAACATAAAGAGCAGCTCTCCTTGTTTGAATTTCTAACTCTCATGCATCATCCCCTGTTTTGTCTTCTACCCACAGTCAAAGAAGAAAGCTCAAAGAGACCTAGCACTTGCATCTACAGTCAAGCAAAACCTGTCACCTAATTATATTTACATTGCAGGCAAGATTATGACATAATACCCAGAGCAGAAATGTGTTTGATCTAGTTTGTCTCTTACAAACAGGTATACAAGATCATCAAGTACAAAAAGAGTTTTGGCACAGTGTTTCAGGTTCTGGAAATCATCAAAGTCAAAATCTAAATACCACTGCTCCAAAAAGAGACTTTTCCTCCTCTAAGTAGAGAATAGTCAAAGTTTCAAAAGACATTTTATCCACAAGTTATCATCTGAGTTTTGAAAACTTTGAAAGGCATAGAAATAAAATCAGCTGGCAAGGGCAATCTGAGCTTTCATTACCCAGAGATAGCACCCTTTGAACTATTTTTCACCATGTCCAAAAGAGAGTCATTTGACATATTGTTAGTTTTTGGAGGTTTGAAACAAACACAGCTTTTTCATTATTTCAAAAGGACAGAGATATCATAGGTGATATATTCTAAGCAGAGAAGCCAAAGGAACTATGGCATATTTTTCAAAGTTTTATTAATCATTAAAGGCAAAAATCTACACACCATTGTTACAAAAGGCAGATTTTTCCCTCTGGTAAGAAGCAGTCAAAACTTTGAAGGAAAAGTTCTTAAAGGAGAGGTTACATCATCAAGGGAAAACAGGTTTAGAAAGGAGTGATCATTGCCTTCATATTTTTGTTTGAAACCAAAGAAGTCTGAAATTACAGATGTTAAAAAGTAGGACCCTTTGTCTCTGGTTTAGAAATAGTCAAAAGATTTCAATCTCTCACAAGGTTTAAGAAAGGTCTCGCCTATGAAATAAGTAGTTTTCACCTTTGTGTACATGACCAAATGAAAGATATCCGTTGCATGTTCAAAAGGAGGTTTTAGACTTTGGTTTAAAAAACAAAGGTTGTTTAAAAGAAACGTTGAAAGAAACCCTCTCCAAATCCAATATGAAAGGGCCGTTGAAGTGTTGCTTTCTAAAAAGGTCCATAACCGTGGCTCATTCATAATTTCAAACTCTAAATCTCGAGCAAGGCCTCTTTGCTACCCTCACCATCGAAACAAAGAAGTTTCGGGTTGATTTGCAGAAGTTTGCCACTTTTTTCACTGCGCGACACGCCTAGGAGAAGTTTTGCATTGGCATTCAACCGCCGCGCGACGCACCTGTACGTGTGCTCGACGCGCCTATACACGGAGCCCGGCCGACCCAACATAGCCACCCGACAGCCTGATTCGGCGCGACACTCTGAAAGCCCAGCACGTCGCGCATCCGTATGACCCTCTTAAGTTATTCAAAACACCTCTAAAGCTGGCCTAAATGCATCAATGAGATTTTTCTACATATTCTCAAGGTATTTTCATGAACCCTCTCAGTTTTCGAAACAAAGTGCTAAGTGATATAAAGGGTTAATAAGCTCTGTTTTCCAAGCTGTGGTGTGAGGGCGAAATAGTGTTTTCCTGATTGACTGGTGAAATATCAAAACACCTGTGAGCTGTATTTTTATTAAAAGATCATCAAAACACCCTCACTACCGTGGTGAATCAAAGTTGAGGCTATCCATATACAGTTGGAGTTTGTTTGGATCAGATTAGTGTAAAGAAAACAGTGTGTTGAACTGCTACAATTCTTTCATACCACAGCATACAAAGCTTTCAAACTTTGTCAACACATCTGAAAAAACAGTGTTTTTGTTGTGTGGTGATCTAAGGTGTAGAACTGTGGTTAAAAGCTGAATGTGTTGTTAACGGCGCCTACAGGAAAGAAATGTGTTGAAATAAGAGTAGTGTGTTTTTTCACCTTTACATATCAAAGAACAAGAATACCTTATGTCTTCAAAGCATCAAAAGACGAAGTTACCCCTACTATCACAGGAAAGGAAAGTTATTCTCTATGTTCTGTTTGGCTGCCTTTGTGACTCTCCAAACTTGTTTGACAAGTTGATTTTTAAGGGATATAAAGATATTTGCTAAAGAGATAGGGTTTCCATATTAAACATGAGTTTTGATTGTGGGAAAGAAATAAGCTGCTAAAGCCTCTGTTGAAACTTTAGAGCTTGTTTAAATTCTGTCACCTTGTTCCATACCAGTAAGATTGACTGTATGCCCACACTGGAGATTGACCATGTATGCGATATGATTTTGTTTGATGGAGTGACATACCAATAGAGGATAGTAAGTATAATGAGAAAAAGGGTTTTGGTTAGAGAGCAGTTTATTGGTTGAAATCTATAGGGTAAAGTTGCTACTATTTCTCACAGAAAAGACAGTTTTCACTGTGTAGTTTGCCTGACTGTCTTTTATTCCTCAAAGCTTATTTAATAAGTTGATATCCATATAGAGAATTTTTTTTTTTAACAAAGCTAAAGGTGTTACATTGTTAAGAGGCCTTATTTATTTTGCAAAGAGAAGACTATTGCAGGCTTTGTTGAACTTTTTGAAGCATTTTCCAAAACTTTGTCACCTGGGCACATAAACTATGACATTGACTGTCTGATCATACTAAAGGTTGATTGCACCATATGTAAACTTGAGAGAAGAAGTAATATATTGGTCATATGAGCTTTGAAGAACATACTTGTGTTATGATTTTGGACTGCCTCTTGGATGCTTTTGATGAATGATGAAGGATTGTTGATGGATTCCATGACATGGTAGAATGGTATAGTGTTTCTTGCTTTGTTGTTGTCTTCTAGTTTTCATTCATGATACATGCTTCTTAATTGCTATAGATCAGTAGAGATTAAGTTTGAGATATGCCCATGGAGGCACCTCAAAATTCCAGAATCTTCATAACTTTTATGTTTTCTTCTTCCTTAGTTGCACTACAGAATTCTTAACTGCTCTTTAGTAAATTAAGGATACTGTTGCTAGTTTTATTCATAATTTCTATGCATGTGAGTAGGATGTATGGTGTGCCCTGCTTACCTATGACTGTCCATAGTTCTGTCCATGAAACTATCTCTTTGACTGATTAGATTATCATCTTGTTGAACCAAGGAGGCCTAGTCCCGATCTAGCCCTTTGCCTAAAACTATGAAAGCTTGTTTTTCAAAGTGCCTAATAACTTAAATACTCTGTTTAGGCATTCCGGCATAGTATTTTGAGTTGTTATTCCGTCTTATGTTTTTTCCCCAAAGTCTGATAGCCATTTCCAAAAGTTAGAGGGTCTTATACTTCTATGCATGGCTTGAATGTTTGTTTCAATGTGTTGATTAATTTATAGTTACATGTTGCATGATTAAGTGTTTTCTTTACCATGTTTATGTTATCTATTAAACCAGTGATGCTTGAAACTCTTTGTTATTCACAAACTTGATGTCCATTTACTCCATTTTTCCCAAGATCCTTTCTACCTTGAATCAAATTGGCCCTACAGCATCCTTATATCATCATCTGATAGCCTCCTTGACCTTTTTGACCCCATAGCCCAGTTAATCCACACCTTGTTATCAGTTTTATATCTTTGATCAGTTTCATCCCTCACAAACTTAAAAACAAAAAATCAAAAACATTACTTCATAACTAGCCTAAAATCAGAAACAATAAGCAAACAAACATAGATATCCTTTACACAAATAGAGAGAGCCCTCTCTGAGTCCAGGAAGGCTAGATCCTTGGGCTCCAAAGCTTGGTTTGATGTTACATCGTCATTTGGTTTTCCAATCAGCCAAATCATGGGACCCTAACATAATGGCGATCACGGTGGGACTTATTGAGTACATGACAGTCTAGAAAACTTTTATAGGCTCCTTAGTCCTTCAACTTTTAACTTAAACCATTAGCCTTTAGAATCATTTAGTGTAAACTCTCTGTTTCACCATCTTAGCAAAGTGATGAATCAGGTTTATAACACTCTTACATCCTAGGCTGCACATAAAACTCAGAAGAACCACAAAAACCTCCCTTAGATTGGTTTTTGACAGTATTGGTGGTGGACCATACAAATATACCTCAAAACAACTAAAAATCCACCTGGCGACTCCACTAGCCTCCAGTAGGCCTTACTACTTTGCTAAATTTTAGAATATCATCCATTTTAGCCACCTCATCGCCAACACTAATATAATGGCGATCACGGTGGGACTTATTGAGTTCATGATAGTCTAGCAAAATTTTATAGACTCCTTAGTCCTTCAAATTTTAACTTAAACCATCAGCCTTTAGAATCATTTAGTGTAAACTCTCTGCTTCACCATCTTAGCAAAGTGATGAATTAGGTTTATAACACTTTTACATCCTAGGCTGCACATAAAACTCAGAAAAACCCCAAAGAACTCCCTTAGATTGGTTTTTGTCAATATTAGTGGTGGACCATACACACATATCTCAAAAGCAACCAATTTCCACCTAGCGACTCCACTAACCTCTAGTAGGCCTTACTATTTTACCGAACTCTAGGTTACTATCCGATAGACCTATCCCATCACTCACTAACATAGCGGGAGATGGTGGGACACTGAGTACATGATAATCTAGCAAACTCTTATAGACTCTTTGGTCCTTTAGATACTTAAACAAGCAAGCAGCCCATAGACCCATTTAGAGTAAACTCTTTTTGTTCTCATCACCCTAGCAAAGTGTTGAAACAAGTCTAGGATACTTTAACAAACCATAGGCTGCACATAAATTTAGAAAATCTAAAAAATATTTCCAGATTAGTTACCGGTGGTGGACCATAGCTATCTTCACAAAAACAACCCAGTTCCACCTGGCGACTCCACTAGTTCATCCCTTTTATTTTGACCATCCTTCACCTTAGTAGAACTTTAGAGAGACCACTCATCAAGAACATTCACCAATACCATTCTCTTTAAAACTCTAGATCTAAAATCTGGCTTCACGAAGAATCAACACCAGATCCCATCCAGACCCAAACCCCCCTATCATAGTAGATGACCCAAAGAAGATTCTGTGGCAAGCTTCCGAAACTGACCATCTAGCTACTGGTAGATCCATCCGTAAAACAAGATCAGTACCTAAACATCTCACCATCCTACCAGATTCACCTTTTGAATTAGAGTCATCAAAAACTATTTTCAGAAGTAGATCTCATAGTAAGATAAAATTTGACGATCTTGAAACCCTAGACCAATCACACAGTCATAGTAGAGAAGCCTCACCTTCCAACCCCCCCCCGACTTTCAGCTTCTCTATCACTTTGGCTCCCATCATCCCAGATCTACTCAAAACCAGATCACTAGTCCAAGTTCATCCGCCACACCTGGCTGAACCACACCTGTTCAAACCCCCTCATCTCAGCCTACTAGTCCTCATCTTGTACATCATCCATTAGTTCCCGTCATGGCAGCCTGGTATGCACCTTTGGTGTTGCCACCGCCCTTGGCTCCTCTCCCAAATAAATATCAAGACAAAATCCCACACTTTACCGGAGAAGAGACTGCCATAGCTCAATAGCATGTAAGTAGGATTAGCAATGCTTTTGAATACATGGAAGTACACGAAGAAACCGTCAGAATGAGAATATTCACCCAAAGCCTGGGTGGAGAACCCAAAACATGGTTTAAAAGCTTACCTCCAAACAACATCCACAACATCCTAGAACTCTACCAAGTCTTCACGAACAAGTGGGAAGTCCGAAGGAACCCTATTCAAATCCTATCAGAATATAACAACCTAAAACGAGAAAATGGGGAAAGTGTCCAGGCATACTGCACTAGGTTCAACAGTGTGTATAACGCCCTCCCATCTCACTTCAAACCCCCACTCGGTTTAGTCTTGGAAAAATTCCCCGAGGGTTTTGATCCAGACATGACATATCATCTGAGAGACAAGGATCCCCCTACCCTAGAGGAAATGCAACAAATAGCCATAAAAACATAAGCCAACTTAGCATAAAAAAGAGCCAGGACTAGATTAGAAGGAAAAGTCCCATATAGAGATAAGGTCTCCACTTCATCTCCTTCCCTAGATCCTAGAATAGATGGCCTGATAAAATCCATGACAAAGATGTGGGAAAAAATGAGTGAAAAATCGCCTCCTAGGGACAACCAACCAAACCCTCAAAACCGGAAACAAGGCTTTAGAAAAGATCAGTCTCAAAATAAACCAAGAGGAAATGATCAGCAGATTAGACCATCCTTCAGTGAGAATTATGTTGATGAAGAGAATAAGGATACCACACCCATTGATGAAAATCATTGGAAACTCATAGGTTCTGATAACGAGAGTAAGGTTTACCTCACAGCAGAAGAGCAAGAGTTATGCTCCCCAAGTCAGGATGAAACCGACTATGAAGATCTCGAAGATCCCGCCATAGATTTTCAGAATGCCATTATAGAAGCTCATAGATAGTATAACCTTAGAAGCAGAAAAAACCAAGATCACTCCAAAAAGAGTAGCCTTGACACTGCTAAAACCTCTGACACCATCCTTAAAAAATCCATGGATAGCAACAAAATTGTGGCCAAGAAAATTGACCAAAACAAAGATAAAGCTATTCAAACAAGTCTTAGCTTGGATACTCCTAGTACCTCCACAAAGACTCCCGAGGTGACTGTGTCAAACAAGGTCTCAAACCAGAATCGACAAATTAAGAGCATAGAAAAGGTCATGTTCGAAAAAGCTGAAACAAATCTGCCCAAACTACAAACTCCTTTTAGTTTCGAAGGGGAAGTTTCTGAAATAAAAATTACCATACCCCTTATCGAGCTAATAACTATAGATAGGTATAGATCTCAAATTTTCAAAGTTTTTGACATAGGGAGCGAGGCAGATACTTTAAATCTAACTGAAAACAAACCCAAGCTCTTATTCGGCCCGAAAATAGAAGGTCACTACCAAGAAGGGTCTGTTTCTCCTTCCTATGTGAGCCTGAATATACGGGACAGGATATTACATAATGCCATGTTAGATTCTGGTACCTCCCATAACCTCATGCCTAAAGCAGTCATGGAAAACCTGGGACTAGAAGTAACTCAACCTCTGGTAACTCAAGCAGTCATGGAAAAAATTACTCCCATTTATTCCACTCATTCCAATTTAGATTCTTTTATCTTATACAATGAAAGTGATATAAACAAGCAGATAATGGAAAAGGAAGAAGCTCTCAAACCATCAGAAACGCATTTTCCGTTACTAGATGTAGAAACTAATAACCAAAACTTCTCTAATCTTTCTCGTGTTAATCCTGCATATCATAAGTCAGAAAATAGATTTGTAAATCAAGTTGAAGAAAAGAAATCTGGCAGTCCAATGTACATGGATGGTGACATTGCTTATGTTAATGATTCTCAAATGTTTGATCAATATGTTGACTTATATGATTTCCAAACAGAAGCTAACTTTGCAGAAGATTCAGTTTTTGATTTTTAGGAGGAAGCTCAGTTTCATAAACTTGAGAAAAGTGAGCAGCCATTACAAGTCATCTATAACACTGATAAGGAGAGCCTTGAGAGTCAGAAGTAAGTGAAGAGTCTCAGACTCTTTACTCTACTTCACTTCAGTCCGTCAAATATAACATTCACATAATTGGAAATCAACAGTTTTTCAGCTTTGATGATGAGGTTGAGAAAGATGGTGAAATTCTTGAGCATATTGTAAATGAGAATCTGTAGAGCTATAAAAAGGGTCTCTTTCACCTCTATTCACCTCACATTAATATGTCAACCCGAGAGCGTTTTTTCATTACAAAGAGTGACTCAATCCGAGGCTCATTCGTCAGAGTAATGCTAGTAGTACAGTGCTTTAAGAAATACAAGAGTAAATGGATGCTTAACTGAAATCAAATTGCTTTAAAGAAGTAAATCACACACTCAGGAAACTCAACAACTCATCAGTCAAGGGTTCGGTAATGATAAACCATCCCTTCAGAAACTGATAGAAAAAGAACTCAAGCATAGATCACAAACCTGGGAGCTAAACAGTGACTGATACTGCTCACTACAGTCTTAGATCATCTCTCACAGCAAACCATCAAATGCAGATAAATAGAACAACAAAGGAAATAAAGGATTAAACTATAATTCTGAAATGGAACAGCAACTCTAAAATAGGACAGCAAATGAATACTAAGTCCCGCGGGTTATATTCAACTTAATCTATGCACTCTTTGCAATCAAGGAACATGTTGTTAATCTAAAGGCGAATGACACAAATCATATTAATGGAACAACAATAACAGTTGGGAATTATGGAATAATACTGATGCATTAGAAACGCACACAACACAAATGTCAATAGAACAGCTCTGTAGCTTGACAGTAAGGATATGCGATTAACTATAGAAAGGAATAAGAACGCAATGCAGAGTTAACACACAAATCTGGCTGTAGAAACTTCAATGATTCAACTTAAACAGAGCATGTAATCTGAACGTATAAGCATATCAAATAATCAACTAACAGTAATGAACAAACCACACATAAACGAAGTTGTAATGGTACAGAAGCAAGTGTCCTTCGGGGCCGGGCCCTTAGCCTCCAAGGATACACCGCTTTAGGTTAACGCAGATGCGAAGATGGAATAATCACCAGCCTTTCATTAATACATTGATCAAAAATACATCGAACCAGTTCTCAACAAAGCTGAATAACCAAATTGAATGTTTTACAAAAGATTACATCAAACGTATCTTATCTCGCCATTCTCTGTCTCCAAACTAACAGTACTTGTCTCTTTTTATAAAAACGATGGCGGAGATGTCCAAGGAATTAGATAAGTAAAGCAGCGATCCCTCAGGATCTTCGATCCTGAGGGATTCGCCAAACAGTTAACTTTCATCCAGTCTTTTCTATTGCGCTGAGCTGGTGTCCTCTCTCTCTTGCCCAAGCCGATTCTCCTTGATCTTGTCTCCCTATGTTTACGTTTGGTTCTCATCCAGAGGAACAGTGGTTATCTCCACTTCGTTCTTATCTTTAGAGCATCAACCCTTCGTTTTCCTCTTTCCCTGTATAGAAAATAACCATTATCAGTGGCTAAGTTATACATATCGATTTTCACATGTTTTGTGATAGTTCCCTATGACTTTCTAAATCCATGATACAAAAGGTTCACAAATTGTATTAAAAAGTCATTAAAGTAATCATCAAAATCATACCTTTTCAGGACTCCACACACCCCCCTGCTTACCTTGTCTCATGTCCTCATGAAAACATTGTAGTTGACATGTAATGCAGTGAGAGAGTATGCTGGAGAAGGAGTTTCATGCGGAGGCCTACAACCATGTTGAGTGATTAAATAATCAAAGAACTGACCTGCTTGCCCTTCAGGCATATCATACAGGGCTTGGTATCCATGTGCTGGATGCCAAATAATTGGAGCGCGAAATCTACACCCTAACCAGGATGACCCTGCTTTTAGAAGGCTCTGGCCATAGAGATTCAAACGGTCAGCAGCGAACTCAAAGTTCTCATACTTAAATGGCTCTCTGAGCTGGATGTGTGGATCAGAGATTCGATATCGAAATTTGGCTGCATTAGTGGCCAAGTCCTTAATGGAAAAAAAATACTCTAAACCCTCTTGAATGAGTGCCTCATGCATAGGCCCTAATGTTACAATGACACCTGGAGTCCTTATGTGGTTTATATGAGCTGTCCATAACCGTACTGGGTTCCTAGGCTCAGCCCTAACTCTTAAATCTAGACCATTTTCTTGACTCTGAAAGGTATCATAGGCTTTCAGCCACTTAATCTGGTTAGCTCCGAATGAAATGAATGCTTGGAATTGAATATCACCAATGGAGGGACCAGGGTTCGATTCAGTCTCCTGACTTAGTACAAGGTCATGTAAATAGAGTTCACACAACAACCTCTGGACTTTTACTCCATAATGTCTACAACAGTCGATAAAATCATTGACATTGTTGATCTGTATAGGGGTGCCTGCCTTAACAGCTTTTATTTGTAATTGTAAATATCGTTCTAATAGAAACAGAGCATAGTTTTTAGCAGGAGCCCTACATGCTAAAACATTAGTATATAAAGAACACAAGTCATTCATCTGTTTGATAGTAGTATCTAGTTTATAAGTTACCTGTGTGACTTCCTCTTGTTCCTTCATCCATCCTTCAAAAACCTGTCTTTTAGATTGACTGACATCCCTTAGTTGCTACTGCAACTCTTCATATTTCTCTAGCGGAACCGTTTGCTCTTTAAGTTGCTCCATTTCTTGCCGTGCTTGTTTCACCATCTTGTGCAAGGTTTTTGTCTTTGGATCTTTTCTCCATGCATCAGTAGAGGCGGGGAGTTTTACCTTAACCTTCTTGTTACGCTGTTTGGAGTTCAGGACCCTGATTACCCCTGAGGGTGGTGCCTCCGTCTGAATTTCCTTATCATCTTTTTCTGTCTTAATCGGAACGGCAGTTGGAACCTCCGAGTCTTGGAAAACAGGCTGCTTGCGGGCCCTCTTTTTCCTCTTTACTTTCTGGTTCTTTTTCAAAATCCTGATTTGTTGCCTGAGCTGTGTTATCGTGTTTAATAGTTTAGTCCGGTCCTTCCTCAACTTCTTGATTTCCATTGATTCCTTTGAAGGAACGGCAGTCTGTTGATGATGAACTGGATCATGACCAGTTGCTACCTCTTCCTCCTGAGGTTCTTCCTCACTGCTCTGCTCCGGCGGTTCTGGTGTATGTACCTCAACTGGTTCAGATTCTTCCTCCTGGGGTTCTTCCTCTAGATTCTCCTCTTGTGACATGGGAACAGATTGTTCCCGTTCGGTATTTTCTTCTTCTTCATCATGCATGGGCATGTTCTCTTCTTGAAATTGGTCGTGGGGATTCTCTGAGCTAGAAGGTTGACCGTATTTACTCATATTGGCTAGGATGACGGCCAGGTCATCTTCTCTTAGTAAGTCCTGTAATGGACTATTCTCCTGCTGTCCCATTTCTTCTTCCTGTTCAGTTTCTGCTTCTTTTTCTGTTCCCGCAGGCTCGGGTACTTCTTCTTCGGGTTGCTCATCTTCAATTATTATTGGTTGGTTGGTGCCTTCCTGAAGCTGTTCCAGCCTTCCCCTTATTCGAGCCAACCGGGCTGACTTTCTGGGTTTGTTTATGCTTCCTCTCATCTGAGCTAACCGAGCTGATTTCCTGGGTTCCTCTGGTTGCTCGGGTGAATCAGCTACATGCTTTCGCTTTGCGGATTCTTGTTGTAATTCTAGTTGCTGCGATGTACTAGCAACATTTTCTCTGCGTTCTGCCTGTTGTTCTGGTGTGTTTATAGAACGTCTGCGTCTCAGGGATGGTTCTGTCGATTTCCCTTCAATCAGTGCAATGAGTCTTTCCCAGCTGCTCTGCTGCTGGGTAAGACTATAACTAACAACAAGTCGAATTAACCCGTGGTGACTAACAATTGCCTCTACGTGTTGTGCCCTTTTCATACTTTGTGCAGCATCATGTAATGACGAATTTAAGAGTGCTGGTAAATTCACAGAGCATTTCTGTTTTAGAACAGCTAAAAGTTTAAGGTGTCGTGGTCTTACCACGTCTTTTCTTCCTTTGCAAGTAATGTAGCTCTGTATTATTCTTGCTAGCTCTGTCCAGGGTTCGCCTAGGGTCGCCGGCAAAATTCCTTTCCCTTTGATTGTCAAATGCTGGCCTTCATCTTGGAAGATGTCGATGACCTTCTGTAATCGTTCCTTTTTGAATGTCCATACCGGCCCGGTAGCTGGTAGTCCTGAGACTTCTGCAATTATGGCATCAGTGACCGCTATGCGTTTCCCTCTTACTATGGAGTGGTCTTCTTGTAAATTCTGTAAGAACTCCATTGCTACTGTCTCATTACCCTCCTGTAAGCGATTGAAATAGTTCAACCATCCTGCCCTTTCCAGGATTTCTCGGGCAGCAGCAGAGATCGTTAGCTGTTGAGGCTCACTACGAATTGCCTTGCCCCCCATGATTTCGCCGCGATTTCTAAATGGAACAGCAAAAACGTTTTCGGTTTGAAACACAGAGAGCAGGGTTTCGCAAAATAAAACACAGAGTATGCAAGCAAAAACAACTTGTGCGAAAAAAATAAAAATAAAAATATGCCATGCCGTGAAACCATGCCAAACCGTCGTGAACCAGATTTTCCGAATGATGAATTGACACGTAACACAGGGAATGATGAGGTTAACCTCCCCCCCCCGCAGTGTGATAGGCTGTCCCAGCCGGCAAATAATGGAGCGGCACCCAGTCTGTAATCAAGTCAGAAAGGAACAGCATGTGAATTTATGCTATGTTGAAAAAGGACAACAGATTACCGAAATCGAGGCGGAGGATGGATCACGTGATATGATTTGAGGCTGCTGTGTTATGATTTGAGGCTGATGGATAGGCATGTATCGTATTCGCCAATCTTAAGCGGTCATGGTCACCTCCGTTGCCATGATTGGTAATGATAAATATTCATGCGGTGTATAAATCGGGAAATAACATGTGATTAATGCCTAGGATAAAGAAACAAAAGAGTGTTAATATCTTACCTATTGGCGTAAGCAAGGTGACTTCGATACCATTAACATTACTCTGCTGCCAACAGGTGTCCATAACCTTGGCAGAGTTGTTTTTCACCCCCGGAACCATGATCCTGTGTGTATACTTGGGACTATTATTATGTCAGAATGTAGACCATTATGCTGGCTTGGTGACCAGTTAACCATAATGCCATTCACGAGGAAAGAGCGAAACGTGGGCAGGCCGGCTCTTAATGAGACCTCCTGTTCCAAGGTTTGTTTATTTTGATACACCTTTTGGACCATATCCCTGGTGTGGTGGCTAGAATGGGAATGCCACTTCACTTCCCTCCTCATGATCATGGTAGGCTGGCTCTCAATGAGACCCCCTATCCTGCATTTGACATTTGACATGTTTTTTCTTTTTCCTTATTTATACACAAAGGGTGGTTCAGCACTCCTTAAGAGTAGGAATGGTGGAAGAAGTCTTATTATCTCAATAGGAAGATTTAAACTCTTTTCCCTTATTCCCAAATATTAATAAAAAGATTTTTAAGGGAATCAGCATGATAAAGATAACCAATCATGGCAAAAATTAGTAAAACCATGTCACAAAAGGTAAGAAATAAGTATGTCTTTCCATATGTCCTTTTATTAATGCAGAGCCTTATAGATAGAGCGATTTATGGTTTGCAGATTTCGGTATGTTGTGTCTTTATATTCATCGCATAAATGCATAGCTGAGGCTTGAAGACTAGAAAGAAGACGGGAAAAAGCATCCTCAATTTAAATCATCAAAGAGATCAAAAGTATGCAAATGGTGTTCCGTTGAAAAAGCAACAACGATGGATAATAGAAAAAGGAACAAAACTGCAAATGCCGTTCCTTTTGGGAAAAGGAACGGCAATCATACGAAACACTCCATATGCCATTCCGTTGAAAAAGTCAGCACAGAAATAAAAGAACGTTGTTTTTTTTTTTTTTGAAGAAAAAGGAACAGTGGTAACAGCGATAAGCGTAACAATATAGTTTTTCTGAAAAAGGAACAGCAGAGATCCGAATGCTGTTCCTTTAGAAAAGGAACAGTAGAACAAGCAAAACCAATATAAAAAACACACATATGCTATTAGAAGAGCAAAAATCAAACTTTGTGGAAGAAAAAGGAACAGCAAAATGACAAGAATTATTCAAATCAAACTTATGTACAAGAATCACTCAGAAACAAAAACTTTATGTACAAATTGCAAAAAGAAATAGACCCTTAATGAATTGCAGGTGAGGAAGATTTCTCTTCCTCTCCTAAGATCTCCAGATCAGTATCTCGGCGTATCTGCTGGCAGAAGGATTCCCGAGTAAGTGGTTTACGGTAGAGACGGACTCGGTGGCCATTTACCTTGAATGCATATCCAGAACCGTCAATAGTGATTAGAGTAAGAGTTCCATTGTCATGTAACTTCTGGATTTCGTATGGTCCCAACCATCGAGTCTGAAGTTTTCCAGGGAAGTCCTGAAACCGAGAATCGTATAACAAAGCCCAGTCTCCCTCGTGGAAGACTTTATTCTTAATGAGCGCATCATGCCATTTGGCTCTCTGCTGTTGAATTAATGCTGTATTTTGTAGTGCAGAGAGTCGAATTTCGTCTAATTCATTGATCTGCCGTAGTCGATTGAGTTGTGCCTCAGTTAAGTCTAGGCCAACTTCCTGTGCTGTACGCAGTGTTTGGATTTCGAATTCTATGGGAAAAATAGGTTGTTTTCCAAACACTAGTTGATAAGGTGAGTAACCAGTGGTGCTCCTCCATGTGGTTCGATAGGCCCAGAGTGCTTCAGGTAGTCGGGTAGCCCAGTCACGCCTATGTGATGCAATAGTTTTCGTTAGGATTGATTCCATTATCTTATTGCTACTTTCTACCTGCCCATTCGCCTGTGGGTGATATGGAGTAGTGATCTTATGCTGGACATGATAATTGTTAAGTGTTGCAGCTAATTTATGCCCAAAAAATTGTGGTCCTCCATCTGTAATTATTTCCCTAGAAAGGCCATAACGGACAAATAAAAGAAACAGGAACTGTATGACAGAGTCCTCTGTGGCTCTTGGTAATGCTTCTGCCTCAACCCTTTTGGTGACATATTCTGTTGCCACCAGAATATATGTTTTTTGATTTGATGAAGGGTTGATGGGTCCAACGAAATCCAGAGCCCACCGTTCGAATGGTTCAATGACTAACTGTGGTTTCAGAGGCATTTCATCAGCTTGACCAGGTCGTCCTGCTCGCTGGGAACTGTCACAGGCTTGGACGAACTTCTTTGCATCTTTGAAGATCGTAGGCCAGTAATATCCTGTCTGCAATACTTTATGTCCAGTCCTACGCTCAGCGAAGTGCCCCCCACATGGTCCATCGTGACAGGCTTTTAGGATGTCAAATATTTCATCCTCTCTAACACATCGCCTGATATGCATGTCTGCTCCTGTGTTAAACAAATAACCTCCAATCCACGAAAATCGAGAACTTTTCTGAATAATCTGCTTACGCTCATTAGGAGTTAAATGTTTTGGTAATTTACCTACTGCAAGGTAATTGGCAACATCAGCATACCAGGGTGTTTGAACAGCAACAGCAAACAGGTGTTCATCCGGAAATTGATCTTCCACTGCTACTGCATCGCTTGATTTTGGTATCCTTGAAAGAAAATCGGCTACAGGGTTTTCTTTGCCAGGGCGGTCCTTGATTGTTATATCGAATTCCTGCAATAAGATTAACCATCGAGTTACTCTGGCATTTGTGACAGGCTTATTTTCTAAATATTTTATAGCAGAATGATCTGTATACAAGATGACAGGGTAGCCTGTGATATAATGTCTAAATTTATTGACAGCATGTATTACAGCTAGAAATTCTTTTTCAGTAACAGTGTAATTCAATTCAGCAGGGGATAAATTTTTGCTGATGTAATATATAGCATATGGTTTTTTATCCTCTTCCTGCCCAAGGACTGCACCAATGGCTGTATCTGAGGCATCAGATGATATCTGGAACGGTAGGTCCCAGTTTGGTCCTCGAAGGACTGGGGCTGTGGATACAAGCTTCTTTATATCCTCGAACGCATGGTCACATTTGTCTGTCCAAAGAAAATCAACGTTACCAGTCAGTGCATATAAAGGAGCAGCAATGTGCGAATAATGCTCTATAAATCGTCTATAATAACCTGAAAATCCAAGAAAACTGCGTACCTCTGTTTGAGTAGTAGGAGTGGGAATAAGCAAAAGTATTTGGATTTTGGCCGGGTCTACCTGAATGCCGGCTGTTGAGACATAGTGTCCTAGGATAAGTCCTTCAGTCATCATCAAAAAACATTTTTCATTGCTTAAGCAAAGCCTAGTAACAATGCAGCGTTGTAGGACTTTCTCTAGGGTGTCTAGAGCTGGATCGAAGTCATCTCCGTATGGTGTAAAGTCATCCATGTGAACTTCAAGTCCATCATTGATTAAATCTGCAAAAATACTAAGGATAGCCCTCTGAAATGTGGCAGGAGCATTACATAAGCCAAAAGGTAAAACTCGATAGGCAAATGTTCCCCAAGGACAAGTAAAGGTAGTTTTATCCTGGTCTTCAGGGGAAATCTGAATCTGATTGTATCCACTGAAGCCATCCAGGAAAGAAAAGAACTTCTTCCCTGCTAAAGTGTCCAATACTTGATCTATGAAAGGAAGAGGAAAATGATCTTTTTGTGTTGCCTTGTTAAGTTCCCTATAATCCACACAAATTCTCCATTTCCCATTCTTTTTTGGTACCACCACAAGTGGAGAGACCCATTTACTATCAGAGATAGGGTAGATAAAATTCACATCTAAAAGTTTCTGAAGTTCAGTTTTTACAACATCTTTTAGATGGGGATTAAGTCTCCTTTGCGGCTGACGCACAGGTCTGGCATCTTTTTCTATGTAAATGTGATGTGTACATAACTGGGGATCAATTCCTTTCATATCAGGGTAGTCCCATGCAAATGCTTCTTGATATTTTGTTAACAGATGGATGAGCTTTGTTTCTTGTTCCGGTGTGAGATTAGCATTGATGTTTAAAGTTTTCCCCGGTGCAATTTCCACAGTTTTATTATTTGCAACAGAAGTGACAGGTATTATTTGATCATGAATATCTTTCAGGGGATCTTCTTCTAACTCATTATCAAATGCTGCTTTTATCATGTGACATTGTGTGCGAGGTTCAGTTTGAGTAATGAAATTGTTAATGGCATCGTCTTTTGTTTGATCTTTGAAATCAAGTGCCTCTTGTATAGTTAATGGAGATCTAATGTTATCAGTAAGATATGATACAGGGTGCTTATTCGTTTTAATCATTGTGACACTTGGTTGCGCTGGAGGATATAGAACTAAATTTTTGCTATTTGGTCCTCTGGTTATGGTCATATTTCCCTGCCGACAGCCAATGTAGGCATCGGCAGTAGCGAGCCAAGGTCTACCTAAAATTAGCGGGTGTCCATCAAGTCGGTTTTTTGGATTAATTATCAGGAAATCGGTTGGATACTCCCAGGATTCTACAGAGACCATGACATCATGTAGAGTGCCCTCTGGTCTAACCACAGATCGGTCTGCCAATTCTAACAGAGTAGAGGTGGGTTCTACAGATGTAATGCCGAGCTTTTGGCAGGTTGTGGTTGTTAAAATATTAATTGCAGCCCCTAAATCAACTAAGGCATTAGGCAGGTTCTGGCCATAAATTTGAACAGTTATAATTGGATTCCCGGGGTCTTCATATTTAAGGGGTGTTTCTCTTCCCGACAATAGGTCAGATAAGGTGCCGACTACTCGGACTCTTGGATTGTTTGTTATATTCCTCCTTGGTTTCTTTATGCACAACTCTTTTATGGTTTTGGCGTATATGGGAATGTCTTGAATAGCTTGGAGGAATGGAATTTTTATGTACAAGTTTTGTAATTCTCCCAGAATGTCAAAGTCAGGGTGTTGTATGGATCGAGGTATGGCTAATCGTTCTGGGAACGGAGGAGAGGATGTGGTTGCTTGATTATGAGTTTGTTGCTTATTTACATCCTCTTGTTGTGACTGATGTTCTCTGGGTAACTGATCTTCAATATGAACCGTTTTATCTCCCTCAGTTTCAATTATACGCCCAGATCTTAACTAAAGGTCATTGCACTCCCTTAAGTCAGGTCCTAGTTCTGGTGATTCTATGATTTGAATAGATTGGACCTGTCTGTTGTTTGGATTGGGGTCGGGTTGGGCTGGGAGTTGCGGCCTCAAGTTAGACTGGGGATTTTGTTGTAGAGCTGGCAAAGTAGGTTGAGGGAGCGGAATAGTTCCAGCTGGGTGGTACATTGGTCTTTGCCAGCTTGTCTGCCAGGGTGAACTTTGTGAAGTAGAGGGGGTCCATTGTGAAGGATATGGGCCATTTTGCCAATATGGTGGAGTGTAAGGGAAATTTGGCCAACCAGTTTGGCTTGTTTGATTCAGCCCTGGATTTGGAGAAGGAAATGATTGTGGTGACCAGTTTGTAAATGGGGTTTGAGATTGATTTTGCCACATACCATATTGTTGAGCATTATACTGTGGGTTTTGAAAGAAAGAGGTTGGATCCGAAAACATACCAGGTTGTCTTGGCTGCCACTGGCGGCGCTGGTTGATTGAATTCACCGCTTCTGGTTCTTCTTCTGCTTCCTTATATACTGCTTTCAATCCTGGAAGTGAGGGGCAGCTCTCCGTAAGGTGGTCTTTTGTACAAATGGCGCATGTTTGGACTTTATCCAGAGGGCACTCCTTGTGGCTGTGTTTTTTTCTGCAACGGGGACAGAAGATTGCCATGTTCTGTTCTGCCTCCAGCTGCTTTTGTTTAGCCTGCACAATATCAAGTTGTGTAGTTAGTGTCCCCATAATATCAGTTTTAAAATTTTCTAATAAATTTCCAATTTCTGCACGTGTTACTCCTTCTGCTGATACTTTGTTATCTCTTGCAGACCGATCATATTCTGTCGGTTTTATTCTTGTGCTGCCTCTCGAACTCCTGATACATAAGTCAAGGATGTCAGTAAAATTCTCTTGATAAATATCCCCTTTGCCCATAATGTTTAGTGTTTCAATCCATTGTTCCTTCATGCCCCTAATTAATGCAGTTTTTAACACATTATCAGGTAAAGGTAGCGATGCATAAGGAGATCTTTGTAAATTATACTGAAAACGTTCCACATACTCCTCTAATGTTTCATTTGGTCTGGCCTGTCATTTGAAATATTTCGTCTTTTAATTCTCTAGACCTACAATAATCCTGGTATTTCTTTAAGAAGGATTCTTTCATTTGATCCCAATTGTTGATAACCCCACCACCTAGCCCCATAAACCATCTTAAGGCAGCCCCTTTCAATGTAGAGGGGAATAATTTCAATTTTTGGGGATCGGTGGTGTAATCGTACCCCCGACATAACACATCGAATTCGAATAGGAATGCATCCGGATCCTTTGATGTGAGTCCATGAAATGTGGGGATATGCTGAAGAGGGATAGCTTTCATGGGTGCATTTGCTGCAGAATCCACTATAGGATATTGTAATGTAGAGGTTTGAGTGTTTGGCTGGTTTTGAGCGTTTGGTTGGTTTTGAGCCATGGGATCGAATATATGCCAGTAACCTTCTGGGATATCTAGGAGGGTATTCCTAGGTTGGTTGGGAACGGTTTTGACAGGGATCTTTTTAATAGCGCTTCCTTTATCCGGAATAATGGGAATACCAAGTGTTTGAGGAGATTGAATCTCTTCAACAATGACTTTCGCGGCACTCCCCTTATCTGTGCTATCTAATGGCTGATTTGTTTCAAGAGGAGATTTTGGTTCCTCGGTTTCCCCTGTTTCTCCTTCTCCTTCACAAAAGTTGCTAGAGTTCCCTTCCTGCAATAATTCTGGAGTGGAATTTTCAACTTCTTGAAAGTCCTGCTCTTCAGTTTGACTATGCACCTCAGCACAGGCTACAGATGGTGATCCTGTGGCCTGAAGGGAACTAGTAGGTGGTTTAGAAGTGTTTTTCTTGAAACCTACTGATGGCTGAGACTTTGTTTTCTTATAGATTTCGTCTATGAAGGTTGTTCGGCCAAGGGTCACCGGCCCCTTAGCTTTTTCAGGTTTGGATGGGGGTTTGATATTTTTTTCTGGTTTTTTCTGCTTAGTCATGCACTCAAAATTAAACTACGAACTTCTATTCAAACAAGCAAAAACAAATCTGTTAGGAAAGCGGATAATGAGCAGGTCTTTTACATGCTCTGCACGTAGGTTCTTACCTTCCGTTTTTAGGATCCAACTCCTCCCTAGCAGGCTTGTACACTACTCTGAAAAAGACAAATGGCTTCACTCTTTCCCCGGCAACGACGCCAAAATGTAGAGCTATAAAAAGGGTCTCTTTCACCTCTATTCACCTCACATTAATATGTCAACCCGAGAGCGTTTTGTCATTACAAAGAGTGACTCAATCCGAGGCTCATTCGTCAGAGTAATGCTAGTAGTACAGTGCTTTAAGAAATACAAGAGTAAATGGATGCTTAACTGAAATCAAATTGCTTTAAAGAAGTAAATCACACACTCAGGAAACTCAACAACTCATCACCAAGGGTTCTCATTCTGTGAATGATAAAACCATCCCTTCGTAAACCGATAGGAAAAGAACTCAAGACAGATCACAAGCTCCGGGAGGCCAAATGAAGGATCACATCGTCACTACAAATTTTAGATCATCTCACAGTAAAACCATCAAATGCGTACAAATAGAACAAAGTTAAAGGAAAAAAAGGATTAAACTATAATTCCGAAATGGACAAGAATCCTCTAAAATAGACAAAGTGAATGAATACTAAGTCCCGCGGGTTATATTCAACTTAATCTATGCACTCTTTGCAATCAAGGAACATGCTGTTAATCTAAAGGCGAATGACACAAATCATATAAATGGAACAGCAATAACAGTTGGGAATTATGGAATAATACTGATGCATTAGAAACGCACACAACACAAATGTCAATAGAACAGCTCTGTAGCTTGACACTAAGGATATGCGATTAACTCTAGAAAGGAATAAGAACGCAATGCAGAGTTAACACACAAATCTGGCTGTAGAAACTTCAATGATTCAACTTAAACAGAGCATGTAATCTGAACGTATAAGCATATCAAATAATCAACTAACAGTAATGAAC
This sequence comes from Pinus albicaulis, assembly GCA_034641835.2. NCBI lineage: Eukaryota > Viridiplantae > Streptophyta > Pinopsida > Pinales > Pinaceae > Pinus > Pinus albicaulis. The sequence goes on along the minus strand of CM076579.1, from coordinate 1,403,038,958 downwards.
AAACCACACATAAACGAAGCGGTAATGGTACAGAAGCAAGTGTCCTTCGGGGCCGGGCCCTTAGCCTCCAAGGATACACCGCTTTAGGTTAACGCAGATGCGAAGATGGAATAATCACCAGTCTTTCATTAATACATTGATCAAAAATACATCGAACCAGTTCTCAACAAAGTTGAATAACCAAATTGAATGTTTTACAAAAGATTACATCAAACGTATCTTATCTCGCCATTCTCTGTCTCTAAACTAACAGTACTTGTCTCTTTTTATAAAAACGATGGCGGAGATGTCCAAGCAATTAGATAAGTAAAGCAGCGATCCCTCAAGATCTTCGATCCCGAGGGATTCGCCAAACAGTTAACTTTCATCCAGTCTTTGCTATTGCGCTGAGCTGGTGTCCTCTCTCTCTTGCCCGAGCCGATTCTCCTTGATCTTGTCTCCCTATGTTTACGTTTGGTTCTCATCCAGAGGAACAACGGTTATCTCCACTTCGTTCTTATCTTTAGAGCAACAACCCTTCGTTTTCCTCTTTCCCTGTATAGAAAATAACCATTATCAGTGGCTAAGTTATACATATCGATTTTCACATGTTTTGTGATAGTTCCCTATGACTTTCTAAATCCATGATACAAAAGGTTCACAAATTGTATTAAAAAGTCATTAAAGCAATCATCAAAATCATACCTTTTCACCTGCTGCATCCTTTCGCTCGAAATGCTTGAGGAAATACTTTAGACATAGAATCTTCCTTAACTCCAGATTTGCAGTTACCCAGTTCCATTGAGTTACAAATTGCAGATGAGGAAGTAGAGGTTGATAAACACATGGGAGTTGTCACACTATCCTTTCAAGATAATTTACTGTCAAAGTGTATCCCTGCCCATCAACCTGATGACCTTCACACAGTTTCCAGCCCGCCCTATCAAAACACATAAGCTTGGAAAGAAAACTACACTGCAATACATGATGAGTCTGACAGTTCGAGTGATCATGAAGAAGAGTTGCTTTACCAGGGGGGTCCCAAATATAGCCAAGTGGAAGAAAGAGTAGTCTTGAATGAATCCTATATCTCAAATCCTCTAGATCAGGTATTATTCCAAGATCCATTTATTTTTTTCCTTGAGAAGTCTGAGAGAGTAGTCTTGAATGAATCCTATATCTCAAAACCTCTAGATCAGGTATTATTCCAAGATCCATTTGTTGTTTTCCTTGAGAAGTCTAAAAGAGTAATGGGTTTTATCATGAACAAGTTGCTGCCAAGAATGAGAAAAATCTTAAGCACTACTGTCCAGAAACAAACCAAGTGGGAGTGGCCTTTTCATTATTTCTGCATCATGAAAGAACTAAACCATAATCACCCATGTAATCATCTACTTGACTGGTTACATTGGAAAGAAGAGTTCACCAAATGTGTATGTTGTGTACAGTTTAGATTAGGATAGAAAGACAACAGTAGAAAATAAGCTCAGCCTTGTGAGCACCTTTTCATTTGTAGTTTGTTTAAAGAAAAAGTGAAAAAAAAGAAAATACAAAAAATAGTGAAAAGTAGAAAAATAGGGCAGTTTCTAAAAAGCAGTGGTAAAGCCCCATGTTCCAAAAAAAAACAGTCCTTCGGAAAGTGCGCAAGTCTAAATGCCGCTACTAGTACTTCAATGTCTTGTTCAGCCATCTAGCCTAATCATAGCTGAGCATGTTTAAATTTATTTGCTGATAAGTTAGTGAGTGAAAAAGATGGTCAACATTGTGTAAGATTGACTTATCACAGAGTATAGATTAGGGAGAGATTCTGGTTCCACATGCCTAAAACAAAACCAAAGAGAGAAGCGAGGGATGAAAAATACATTGTACATCTTAGCCCCGCTTTGTCTAAATTTCCTTTATGCAGAATAATATTTGTGTGCAGCTTGTCTTTTACGCCGCAAATGCATGACAAATCAGACTGCCTAATCCTAATTTGATCATTTTAAATTTCATGTTTTAGATTAGAGAACAAAATCCTGTCAAACTACTTAATCTTGACAGTCAATCTAGCATTAGGTAGAGTAATGAAGGAGTTCATAAGTTTAATCTGAACTCCCGGCAGATATAAGAGTAGAAATATATAGGTTCATTTTGCAAAAAGAAAAATATACATTGTCAAAGGGCTGCTAGTTCAAATGTGCCAAAGAAAAGAAAAAATGTTAGGAAAGATAGTGGGGTAGGTAGAAGTATCATTGATATTAACTATGCTGTCACTTTTCAGAAATAACATCAAAAGAAAGGTGAATTTTGCGCCAATGGATAAGGCACTAGTCTTCATAAGCCAAAGATCTGAATTCTGGACACCTCCTGACAAGGAGCTGCCCTCCCCAAATGGAGCCACTGTTAGTCATCAGTATTTTTCACATGTTAGTGATGACTATTTCCATAGCTGAGTTTTCTAGAAGCTGATTTCCATATGTCAATTTGTCATCTAGAAAACCCTCATAAAAAAAATTTCACCCTCTTAATTTTCAGTCCGCCCATGTCAAAGTTAAAACCCATTATTACTATCCTTTCTAGCTTTAGCCCTACTGGTCTGCCCATCAGCTCTCAAAGGAAAAATCCAAGTCTGTTTCAAAAGCCTCCCCTAAGTTAGGAAGTGGCGCTTTAAGACATTTTACCCTTGGCAACCATCAAAAGGCCAAAATAAACCTCCATCTGCTACAGACCAATCATGACAGACCTCCCACTCTGCAAATGAAATTGATAACAGCTCTAAGTCGCGCCACTTACACACCCCTAAGTCTCAGCACTGCATAGACCACAGTCTCAAGCTGATTATTAGGTGTTTTACAGTGTTTTATGGATTTTTCAAAGGCAGGAAATATAACATCATCTCAGAAGAAATTGCTTGAATCTACATTTAGAAGAACAACTGCTTCTCAATGTAAACATGAGCCTGAGATATATCTGCAAGACAGAGAGTTACTCATCAAGACCTTGCAGCTTCCTTTCAGCATGAAAATCACAGTAAGAGAAAGACACCACTGTCACAGCAAACTGGTAATTTGTCATGACCAAGAACCTCCTTCATTTACAAGCAGAGGGTTAGGGCGCCTCCTTCATCTACAAGCAGAGGGCGCTGGCCAATATTGACTTTAAGGATTGAAAAATCCCAGGTTTGCTTTTTACTGAACAGTGAAACAGTGACTCTAGGTTTTCTGAGTGTAAGTGATGATCATAACAGGGCTAGAGTCTGAAGTATGCAAGTTAAAGGGAAAACAGAGTTTTGGTCTTGTAAAGGAAGTCATTTGAAGTTTTCAAATCATATGAATTGTTAAAACCTTGGAGAGACATATCATTAGTGAAAACAATTCTAATCATAAGCAGCCTGCTGTTTCAACAAGACCAAATTGAAGAAAAATTGACAAGTCATGTCATTACACAGGCAGAAGAAAGGTGGTTGTTTTTCAAGGGTGCTAACCTCCCTACTCACAGAGATTATCTTTCAAATGACTTGTCATAAGTTGACCAAGGAAAATGGTGACATTTCAGTTTTCCCCTCAGCAAAGAGTAGTGCAATAAGACAGTGAAGAGCTCCTTCACAGGAAACATAAAGAGCAGCTCTCCTTGTTTCACTTTCTAACTCTCATGCATCATCCCCTATTTTGTCTTCTACCCACAGTCAAAGAAGAAAGCTCAAAGAGACATAGCACTTGCATCTACAGTCAAGCAAAACCTGTCACCTAATTATATTTACATTGCAGGCAAGATTATGACATAATACCTAGAGCAGAAATGTGTTTGATCTAGTTTGTCTCTTACAAACAGTTATACAAGATCATCAAGTACAAAAAGAGTTTTGGCACAGTGTTTCAGGTTCTGGAAATCATCAAAGGCAAAATCTAAATACCACTACTCCAAAAAGAGACTTTTCCTCCTCTAAGTAGAGAACAGTCAAAGTTTCAAAAGACATTTTATCCACAAGTTATCATCTGAGTTTTGAAAACTTTGAAAGGCATAGAAAGAAAATCAGTTGGCAAGGGCAATCTGAGCTTTCATTACCCAGAGATAGCACCCTTTGAACTATTGTTCACCATGTCCAAAAGAGAGTCATTTGACATACTGTCAGTTTTTGGAGGTTTGAAACAAACACAACTTTCTCATTATTTCAAAAGGACAGAGATATCATAGGTGATATATTCTAAGTAGAGAAGCCAAAGGAATTGTGGCATATTTTTCAAAGTTTTATTAATCATTAAAGGCAAAAATCTACACACCATTGTTACAAAAGGCAGATTTTTCCCTCTGGTAAGAAGCAGTCAAAACTTTGAAGGAAAAGTTCTTAAAGGAGAGGTTACATCATCAAGGGAAAACAGGTTTAGAAAGGAGTGATCATTGCCTTCATATTTTTGTTTGAAATCAAAGAAGTCTGAAATTACAGATGTTAAAAAGGAGGACCCTTTATCTCTGGTTTAGAAATAGTCAAAAGATTTCAATCTCTCACAAGGTTTAAGAAAGGTCTCACCTATGAAATAAGTAGTTTTCGCCTTTGTGTACATGACCAAATGAAAGATATTCGTTGCATGTTCAAAAAGAGGTTTTAGACTTCGGTTTAAAAAACAAAGGCTGTTTAAAAGAAACGTTGAAAGAAACCCTCTCCAAATCCAATATGAAAGGGCCGTTGAAGTGTTGATTTCTAAAAAGGTCCATAACCGTGGCTCATTCATAATTTCAAACTCTAAATCTCGAGCAAGGCCTCTTTGCTACCCTCAACATCGAAACAAAGAAGTTTCAGGTCGATTTGCAGGAGTTTGCCACTTTTTTCACCGCCCGACGCGCCTGGAAAATTGCGCGACGTGCCTAGGAGAAGTTTTACATTGGCGTTCAACCGCCGCGCGACGCGCCTGTACGTGTGCTCGACGCGCCTGTACACGGCGCCCAGCCGACCCGACAGAGCCACCCGATAGCCTGATTCAGTGCGACACTCTGAAAGCCCAGCACATCACGCATTTGTATGACCCATTTAAGTTATTCAAAACACCTCCGAAGCTGGCCTAAATGCATCAATGATATTTTTCACCATATTCTCAAGGTATTTTCATGAACCCTCTCAGTTTTCGAAACAAAGTGCTAAGTGATATAAAGGGTTAAGAAGCTCTGTTTTCCAAGCTGTGGTGTGAGGGCGAAATAGTGTTTTCCTGATTGACTGGTGAAATATCAAAACACCTGTGAGCTGTATTTTTATTAAAAGATCATCAAAACACCTTCACTACCGTGGTGAAGCAAAGATGAGGCTGTCCATATACAGTTGGAGTTTTTTTGGATCAGATTAGTGTAAAGAAAACAGTGTGTTGAACTGCTACAATTCTTTCATACCACAGCATACAAAACTTTCAAACTTTGTCAACACATCTGAAAAAATAGTGTTTTTGCTGTGTCGTGATCTAAGGTGTAGAACTGTGGTTAAAAGCTGAATGTGTTGTTAACGGCGCCTACAGGAAAGAAATGTGTTGAAATAAGAGTAGTGTGTTTTTTCACCTTTGCCTATCAAAGAACAAGAATACCTTATGTCTTCAAAGCATCAAAAGACGAAGTTACCCCTACTATCACAGGAAAGGAAAGTTGTTCTCTATGTTCTGTTTGGCTGCCTTTGTGACTCTCCAAACTCATTTGACAAGTTGATTTTTAAGGGATATAAAGATATTTGCTAAAGAGACAGGGTTTCCATATTAAACATGAGTTTTGATTGTGGGAAAGAAATAAGCTGCTACAGCCTCTGTTGAAACTTTAGAGCTTGTTTAAATTCTGTCACCTTGTTCCATACCAGTAAGATTGACTGTATGCCCACACTGGAGATTGACCATGTATGTGGTATGTTTTTGTTTGATGGAGTGACATACCAATAGAGGATAGTAAGTATAATGAGAAAAAGGGTTTTGGTTAGAGAGCAGTTTATTGGTTGAAAGCTACAGGGTAAAGTTGCTACTATTTCTCACATAAAAGACAGTTTTCACTGTGTAGTTTGCCTGACTGTCTTTTATTCCTCAAAGCTTATTTAATAAGTTGATATCCATATAGAGCAATTTTTTTTTAACAAAGCCAAAGGTGTTACATTGTTAAGAGGCCTTGTTTATTTTTCAAAGAGAAGACTATTGCAGGCTTTTTTGAACTTTTTGAAGCATTTTCCAAAACTTTGTCACCTGGGCACATAAACTGTGACATTGACTGTTTGATCATACTAAAGGTTGATTGCACCATATGTAAGTTTGCTGAGTGATTGGCACACTAGGAAGAGCAGGTTTTTAATGATTGGAAAGTCTACCTTGAGACAAATATATAGATGTGTTGATTGACCTCTAAACTTCACAAGAACAAGGTGATTTCTTGACACTTTGAACAAACAATTCACCTAACAGTTGTCTTCTTTTCACTGTATGGTATCTTATTCAGAAATCTACTGACAGAGATATTTTAAAGGTGGACAGACCTTTTTCTGAGAAATCAGGGATTTTGTATTTGTAAGGAAACTTGTTGCAAATCATCCAAATACATTGTCTCTGTATAAAAAAAAGTGAATTGACACAGTTTGACTCCAAGAAGGCAGTTTGTAGACAGTGAGGCAGTTTGTTTCTTCAAAAGCCCATTTAGGTCAAAATGCCTCCAAGGCAAGACAGCAGAAGTGGTCCACACAAAAGATATGAGCCAATCTCTACAGAGGAGGTTAATGCTCATCCATCCATCCTTTTCAACTTCCATGAAGTAGGTTGTCTAGACTTCTGCCAGAAGATACAGGAGGTCAAAAGTTTTTCGCCATTAACACACCTATGCACGCTGAGGTTCCAGAACAAGCATTTCCAGGTAGCGGACCTTGATTTCAAGTTTTATCCAAGATCAGTGTCCAAGGCCACCAAGATTCCATATCATGGTGAAAAATGGTTCAAACAGGCCCATCTTGACTTAGAAGATTACAAGCCTTTCATCAAGCCTGAGCATAGAGATGCTTTCACTGCTATTTTCCCTTTTTCTTACCTTCTTGACAGCTATTCTCCTCTTATGAAAGTCATAATGAAATATTTTACTTGTGAAGGGAGGTTTGATCGAGTTTATGCCTACCATGTCTGACTATTGATGAATTTCACTAGAAACAGGCAACTAAATCTTCCTTACTTTTTATACAAAAGCATCGAGAAGATGGCATCCACAGTCTATAAGAAGGCCCCACCTCTGCAAATACCTTCTCTTTTCCATCATTCTCTGATCAAAATTATCATCCTACACCAGCTAGAGAAAAAGGAAGTTCCATGGGATGTATTTATCAGTCACCCAGATTTCTCTACTGTTCCTCCTGTCTATGTATCTCCCACTCATCTTGTTCATCACCCTATACCTTTTTCCAGCAGGCCTACTCCTAGAAGGCTCAAAATTACCACTGAACATTCAAGACAGCAGGAGGAAGGAGAAGGGAGTAGACAGCAAGAAGAGAAAGGTCATGAGCAAGAAGAAAGGGAGGAACAGCAATGAACACAAGATGAGGAACAGTAGCAGGACAGTGGTGAAGGTAAGCAGCAAACAGAAGATGATGAACATCAGATACAAGAGGAAGAGCAGTAGCTTGATATTGGAGGACAGGAACAGCAACTTGGGCAAGAAATTGAGCAACATCTTGAGCCACAAAATAAACAGGAAATCCAAGCACAACAACAGCTTGATTTTGGTGAAAAAGAGCAGCAAGTTGAAACACAAATTGAACAAGGCATTGATGTAGAACAACAAATTGATGTTGGCGAACAGGGGCAGCAAATTGAACAGCAAGAAGAATACACACAGCAGCCTCAAGGAGAGCAGCAGTTTCAAGAAGATGTCAAGGGTAAAACAATTGTGTCTCCTCCTCCTAAAAGAATAAAGCCCAGCACAGCAAGCAAGAAAAGGCCTAAGGCTGCCACTCCAAAAGTGACAAAAGTTGTCCCTAGCAAAAGAAAATCGCCCAAGAGGACACCTACTAGCATGCCAAGGAGGAAAAGTGCAAGATTGGCCTTCAAAGGGAAAAGCAAGGTTGGAGAAAGTAAAAAACATGGAGGTGCATTGGCTGTCATCCCAATCCAAAGCGATGACAGCGATAATGAAGCCCGCATTCTTGAAAACCTCCTAATCCATAGAGAGGGGCAAATTGAGGCATTGGAAAATGATCTTCAACGGGCAAGGAACTTCAACTATTTCTTGGAGACCCAAAATAAACAAATGAATGTTCACACAGCAGTTCATGAGGCACGAGCTATCAAATACAAGAATGAGGCAGCTAAGGCACAAATGAGGATATAAGAGCTCATTGGTGAGTTTTATGAGGAAGAGGAAGAAGAACAGCCTAGGCGGAAGAGGCCTAGGACCATAGGGCTTAAAAGAGCCTTGGAAAAGCAGAAAGAAGAAGAACAAGCCCATCTCCAAGCCTTTCCTCTCACTGCACTGCTTGAGCAAGAAATTGAAGAAAACAAAGAGGCATGGCTAGAAAGAGCCAACAAACACTTGGAGATGAAACTTGACAGAGAAAACAGAGATCTGGAGCTACAAAGGAAGAGGACACATCACTTTCAAAAGTTGAATCAGTTTTCCCGGCGCAAACTAAAGGCAGCCCAAGAGAAATTGAAGAAAGCAAAGGGGAAGCACCCGGCACGGAAAGAGGAGAAAGGCACATCAGATCTTGACATTTTGGCCTTAGCTTCAGAGCATGTTGCTAGGGACCCTTGAGGGTCATGCACACCAATTTTGGGCTCGTTTCGACAACTTTTTATTTTTTGGCATTTTTTGAGTTTTTGGTCCTAAACTCATAAATGCGCCATGTCATTTTGAGGATTTTTCAAGAGAGGAGGATGATACCATTTGATGCAATAATTATATGAGCAGGTCCTCAGCGATTTTCAGAGAATTTAGAGATCATTCTCCCCCTCAAAACAACGAAAAATGCTCACTTTTTGCACATTCTGCCCGGCATATCAGCAGTCTGCAATTTTCTGGCTTTTTACACACAGGTACAGATTTGGAGGACTTCCAGGCATCAAATTGAGGTGATTTCAGTTGCGCCGAAAAGTAGACACTCAGAGCTTTCCAACAAGCTATCATGAGCTTTGTTTCGACATCATGAAGGCTGTCAATTGTTTCCAGCAAGAAAGGGGACCTTTTTCTGATATAAATTTGAAGTATTTTTGTAATTTTTGAACCTCAAAAATCTGCTTTTCCCAAATGTGCGTTTAGCTATTTTTACACTTGGAAAATGATCCAAAGTCAATTAAATTCCCTTTTTAGCAATTTTTAGATATTTTATGAGATATTTTTGTGCCTTGGGCTTTGCAAAACCTCAAGGACAAGTTTAGATATTTTGATTAGGCCAATGAGGATGGAAGTTGAACCATGAGGTTTTCCTCACTTGGACCTATTTATTCCACAAGGCTCTCATTGTAAACGAGGCTAAACTTGAGAGAAGAAGTAATATATTGGTCATATGAGCTTTGAAGAACATACTTGTGTTATGATTTTGGACTGCCTCTTGGATGCTTTTGATGAATGATGAAGGATTGTTGATGGATTCCATGACATGGTAGAATGGTATAGTGTTTCTTGCTTTTTTGTTGTCTTCTAGTTTTCATTCATGATACATGCTTCTTGCTTGCTATAGATCAGTAGAGATTAAGTTTGAGATATGCCCATGGAGGCACCTCAAAATTCCTGAATCTTCATAGCTTTTATGTTTTCTTCTTCCTTAGTTGCACTAAAGAATTCTTAACTGCTCTTTAGTAACTTAAGGATACTGTTGCTAGTTTTATTCATAAGTTCTATGCATATTGAGTAGGATGTATGGTGTGCCCTGCTTACCTATAAGCTATCCATAGTTCTGTCCATGAAACTATCTCTTTGACTGATTAGTTTATCATCTTGTTGAACCAAGGAGGCCTAGTCCCGATCTAGCCCTTTGCCTAAAACTATGAAAGCTTGTTTGTCAAAGTGCCCAATAACTTAAAGACTATGTTTAGGCGTTTCGGCATAGTATTTTGAGTTGTTATTCCATCTTATGTGTTTTCCCCAAAGTCTGATAGCCATTTCCCAAAGTTAGAGGGTCTTATACTTCTATGCATGGCTTGAATTTTTGTTTCAATGTGTTGATTAGTTTATAGTTACATGTTGCATGATTAAGTGTTTTCTTTACCATGTTTATGTTATCTATTAAACCAGTGATGCTTGAAAATCTTTGTTATTCACAAACTTGATGTCCATTTACTCCATTTTTCCCAAGATCCTTTCTACCTTGAATCAAATCGGCCCTACAGCAGCCTTATATCATCATCTGATAGCCTCCTTGACCTTTTTGACCCCATAGCCTAGTTAATCCACACCTTGTTATCAGTTTTATATCTTTGATCAGTTTCATCCCTCACAAACTTAAAAACAAAAAATCAAAAACATTACTTCATAACTAGCCTAAAATCAGAAACAACAAGCAAACAAACATAGATATCCTTTACACAAATAGAGAGAGCCCTCTCTGAGTCCAGGAAGGCTAGATCCTTGGGCTCCAAAGCTTGGTTTGATGTTACATCATCATTTGGTTTGCCAATCAGCCAAATCACGGGACCCTAACACCAACCTATACTTATTTGATGTAAAAAAATTGATTATAGTCAGACCATTCTCATTTGCCTTAGTCTACACGCTTAGAGTCAGTCCACCCTTATCGGTCTCAAGGAGCTCTCTTTGAGCCACCCCATCCTTATTTTCCCTAAAAAAATCACATAGATCTATAGTGTCGTCGTCCACCTCAAATAAAACGCTTAAATCCGACATATCCTCATCCAGCGCATGTGCGAGTCAAAATTATTGTGTGATGAATTCCTTAATAAATTTGAAATCATCTAATTCACTTTCGCTATTGGGGAAATTCTTCGTTTCCTACTCTTTTGTGACAACCAACGATTCTTGTTCAAATTCATTCAATACAAAATCCATAATATTTTGCAAATATTATCAGGGGCCACTTGAGGAAACAAAGTCATTTAGGTTATGAAAAAAATAGAAAAGAAATTTATAGATCAAGCACATTAATTAGAGACTAGTAAAACATGTAGTTGTTGTTCCTTCAATTTGCACTACTTGTATTTAAGCCTGTGAGACGTCCAAGAGGGATTTCTTCCATTTTTCTGTCTTTTCCATGGTGAGTCTCTATTTGTGCTTTTGAAAGGAATTTTTAGAACATTATTTGTTAATGTAACGAAGAGCCATAGGTTCAATATTATAGAACACTAGAGTAACCTTACATATGGAGCCCAAAATGGAATCTAATGCATCAAAGCACCATTTTGATTCAACATAATGCTCTGAAAAAATGTCGACATGAATTCAAGAAATTTTAATGACTGATTTTGGATTACAGTAGAGACTTCAACTCCATAGTGAATCTCCTTTTGATCGAGGAAGACCTATAGTATGCAATCATTAATTTTGAATAGATTATAAATGATGTTGGTAAGACCCTTCTTGACATCGATTTCCCTATGATTTATAAAAATATCATATTGCAACTCTTGTTTTATCTTCATTAGAAGTATCCATAAAATTATAAATAGATACGACATCATATCAAAGTGAGGGGAATATTTCAACTATGAGAGAGATTAATGAAGCAATGAGAAAAAATTGACAAATATGAGTAAAGGGCCATGATAGTATTTAGAGAAATATACAAAAACAAATTGGATAGGAATTGATGTAGTTTGATTATTTTTAATGAAACAACATCAATTCCTGTCCAATTTGTTTTTCCTATTATGTATGGTTGTTGCTATTGTTCATGTTTGCCATGTTGTCCTATGCACAATTATATTGTACTTTCCATATGCACAGTCCTATTCTATATGGTACTATGCATAGGATTATATATCATGGTATTGATCAATAAAATGCCATTTCTATGTACAAACACGGATTATTTTATCAATCTAGCTTCAACAATTCTTTTCTAGTCATATCTATTTTGATCATTTGTACCATGTCCTCACTAATCTCAAGTGATAGCCTTTTCTACTTTATACATGTTTCATATGAACTCTGCTCTCAATTTCTGAATTTCTAGGCCATTAAATGTGTCATAAATATTACAATTATGTTGTTGTTGTTCATGTTTTCCATGTTGTCCTTGGTCAGGTGTATGTGGTGGTGTTTCTCTCCACAGTCAACTTATTTAGCATTGTTGTGATCAATCTCTTATTCTTGCTTATGGTTTTCTTCTTCCTGCTTATGGTTGTCACTCTCTTCTTCCTGTGTCTTGTTACTTTTACTCTGTCCCACAATATTCTTAGTTTCCTCACTCTGTCCACCTTATTATTCTTGCATTTGTTGTGATTAGTTTCTTCCTCTTCTTGTTTATCGTTGTTGGTCTCTTCTTCTTGAGCATTGTTGTCATCACTCCAGCTCCTGCATCTACTCATAGTGTCCTCCTCCTCTTATGCTCATTGTTGCTATTGTTCATGTTTGCCATGTTTTTCTATGTACAGTTATATTATACTTTTCATATGAACATTCCTATTCTATATGGTTGCTGTTGTTGTTCATGTTTGCCATGTTGTTCTATGCATAGTTATATTACACTTTCCATATTCACAGTCCTATTCTATATGGTACCGTGCATAGGATTATATATCATGGTATTGGTAAATATAATTCCATTGCTATGTAAACTTTTATTGGTTTTTTTCATATTTTATTTTATTTTTATATCTTTTTTTTATTTTTTAATTTTTTTCATGTGTTTTTATTTTATTGTTATGTTTTATTACCAAGATGAAAATCAGCACTCTAAAAAAAATGGATTGATGTTGCATCAACACTTTTCAAAATTAGCATGAAAATCATTAGCATTTAAAAAAAAAATGTTCATACTCGATAAGTAAAAAAAAATTAAAGTGCCAAAAAAATCACAATTTTTTTAAATCGACATGACATTTAAAAAAAATAATCAAAGAAAATTTAAAGTTCCAAAAATATGCTAAAAAAATATAGGTTATTCTCTATCACCACTTTTCAAAATCGACATGAAAATCACGACGTTAAAACAAAGGTCACAAGAAAAATTAAAGTGCCAAAACTATGCTCCAAAAATAAAATGGGTGATTCTACATCACCACTTTTCAAAAGCGGGTGTTTTTTTGCTACCTCAAAAAAATGGGTACGAGGTAATTTTCTCGTTTGATTGGTAACTATGTTTAAATAATTCCTAATCTATAAAAAGAAACAAAAAATTGATCCAAAACCGGTCTTTATGTAGGAAAATGAAGAGTAGGCTACTATAATTTTGACAGGTCTGCATGTTTCTACAACACCATATGACATTTTTGCAGGTACAAGACAAGAATATATTTTTGAAGGCTCTCCATCTTCCTTAGCCTCACAATATCCTCCAACACCAGTATAGAAATCAAAATTGGCTCAAGGCCAAACATATCCAAACATTTTTTCTAAGTACAAAGAAATGAAACAGAAAAATGAGATGCTTAAGGCGAATACATATGCTCAATTTTGGAAACAAACTGCTTCTTCCCAACATAGGCTTTTGTCAGCCTTTGATACTGAGAAGAGAATAATGCAAGTGGCTTTCCTACATGCACAGATTCCATTCCCAAAATCACCAACAAACTACAATAATACCATTTTATCTTTTCACACTAAGAAAATCCATCCAATTGATCAGACGAATAAACAAAAGAAAAATGGAGAAATTTTATACTCCATATTGACTAATACTACCATGACAGCTTCAAAAATAGAGACCTCAATCAGTAATATTCAGTCACAATTGAAGCTGGAGAGGATTTCCTCTTTGGAAAAAGACACTAAAATTAAATCACTAGAGGATTTAGTCATTAAGCTGAGTTATGACTATAGTGATGTAAAAGCAGTAGAGGAAATTGTAAGAAGTAAAAATGTAGATATAGAAACACTGGAGATTTATCTTAAGATGTCAACTTCAGAGGATCCACATATGAAGGAAATATAATAAATTGAAAAGCACAAGTAAGACATGTTCAAGATAATAATTGAACAAAATGTCCAGATTAGAGAGATGGAAGTGGAGTTAGAAAAAGTTCTCAAAGAAAAGGAGCAGTCCTCACACTTGGCCATAGTTCCCTTGACTGCAGTCCCCATTTTATTTGCAAGAATAGAAGAAAATTCTACATCAGCAACAACATTAGCACAAACCTCAAATGAATTAAGTAAAGCCATGCAAGATATGTCCCTTCAAGGAAAATAAATTGAGAAATTAAAATATCAACTAAATAATTTATAGGAACAGAAGTTGAAGATAGACAAATTCTATGTGGCACAATTACAGAAATCCCACAGGCTTACATAGATAATTGAATTTTTAGAGAATGAGTCAGTGATGGATCAAAAGTTAGCAGAAGCTAAGGAAAATATATGGGTAGAAATAAATCAGGCCATGATTTAAATATGGCCATCAATTCAGATCATATTAGAGTAGGAAGAATTTATTCAAATATAAAAAAATAGTGAAAGAGAAGGTAAGAGGAGTGTTGGGATAGAAACATGGTGAAGAAACAAATTTAATCAAGTTTTTTAAACTCTAAAACTAAGGAACAATTGTATGAGCTTCAAGTTGCAGGCAGAACAAAAAGAATTTTGGAGATAAAGAAAGTATTACAGAAAAGAAACCTCATGGTACAACTAGAAAACAAGTGTCATACTCTGGAAAATACTATTCTAAGATTTCATGCCAGGTTTAATTTACTAAATCAAAGAGGGCTACCAGGGTTGGTGGCATTGAATGATAGATTGATCAGTTTGATTGACTACAACCAGAAGCTTTATACTATTGCTAGAAATAAATCCAAATTTGCAGGTGTAAAGGGAATCCTTACATGAAAGGATTTCCTATAGGATTTAGATTTTGACTTGATCACCAAACATGAGATCAAACACATATTCATCAGCAAGCCTACATTTGAAAAATATACTGAAGTTGATGAGACTTACATAAAGATAATAAATCTTTCTATCCATAATGAGAACAATGGTATCAATTATGTGAATTACTTGAGTGAAACATTTTCATCTCCAACAACCAGACAATGAGGAAACACATTTTGGGCCCAGTTATCTACAACCATCCTCGCCTATAACGCCAACAACTTAGATTTCCTAAATTTTTCACTATTCTTGTAATCAGTTTTAGATATTTTAGGATTCTATCTCGATCTTCTGAAATCAAGATATTTTGTAATATTTTTATAAGTACTTCATAATTCAAAGTATTAGAGGTTGATTTTTGTGTGAAAGAAAAGGACCATTGATGTAAAGTTTTTCTACAAAGTTCCAATGGACATATTTCAGTAATACAAAAGATTTTATCAAATTCACATGTCTGAGTTTGTTTTTGAAGTTATTTTCTCTCTTGTTACTGTGTTTTCCTTTCTGTGTAATTCCATATGTGTTTATAAGCTATTTTGTTCAAAGAAAATAATGAATTTGAATTTGTTTAAGTAAACTCAATTTTATCATTGAACAATTTCAATGTTTTCAACTAGAGTTAAACAATATAATTCTTAATTGCTCTATGTTTAATGGAAACTTAATCATCTCTTCTTTTCCATATCATTAAGCATATAAGATCTAACAAATATTCCTACCTTGCCCTGTTAAATCTGTCTGTCAATGCTGAAATAGATCCATCTGAAGCCAATTGACTCCATTTCCCAATGGTATATTTTTTCAATATCAACCAAACAATATAAAAAAAAAACAAACCAAACCCTGAAATTTGAACATCTAGCTTAAAATATTATAAATAAATAAAATATAAATCCAACAGAAAGATCCCTCTCGGAGTTTAGAAGTGCTAACTCCTAGAATTAAAAGTGTTTTTTTGGTTACCTTTGCAATTTATTTCACAACCTTAAGAAATTATAGAGTGCTAACAAATACCACCAGGAGGCAAGTCCTTATACATGCTGTTAACACTAGAAAATCGTACAGTAGAAGACGACATCAATTAATGTCGAGCCCAAGGATTTACAGGACAGGAATACATTATGGAATCAAGAAGTATTTTAAAATATCTAAGGTTTGAGAAAATCAAATTTGAACTAGTCATAAATGATCAAATGCACATTTTTTCCTTCAAGAAGAGCGCCTTCTACACACCCTTTGGCCCGAAAAGCACACATTCCTGGAAATGGAAAAATTCACTTTCCGGGACCACTACAAGCAAAGGACAGTTACTCCTTATGTGAAAGCCGCCTAAGGACAGCCACCAGTGCCTCCTTAGACATTATATGAGCACAAAAAAGAATACTTGAGCACACAATGGAATCACACCTCTCCCTTGGGTCACCATCCATCATGTACCAAGGGAGGGAAGGAGGATTTGAAGCTCACCTATATAAACCCACCAAGAGATGAACAAATGGTGATCACAAGGTTATGCTGGCCAAAGTTTCCCAAGCAACACCAGCATTGTGTGTGACCCAAGGAGCTGGACCTAAAGGGGACTCGATGGTTGGCCACCCAACATCTTAGTCCACCACAGTAGAGAGAGAGAGAGTTAGACTGCGTCAGAAGGAAGAACTTGAAAGACAAACATCCTTGCATCGGGACCTAGAGCCATTGCCTAGGGGCCCTTTGTCAAGTGGGTAAGATTTTCTTTTATTTCAAGCATTCAATAAGAAGAGGCCATCGAGCCATCGTTTGCATTATTACTGTTTGGAACTCTCTATATAGCTTATTTTGTGTTTTTAGTTTTAGTTTTTTAACCATAGCATACTTCAGCATATTATTTCATTTAAGTTTTATGATTTTGAGCTCCCCCCACATACTGCCTATTACCAATAGTTTAGAGAGTAGACCACACTCTCTAAGCTCATGCGATTTTGTACACCTGTGTGTCGAATCCACCACAACAGGATTGGCGACTCCACTAATGTGTTTCAAGTTTATGTGGTTGTGCCATCTTTTGCAGGAGACCCTTAGTCTATGTTGGAGTGGAGCTGACAGTCCTCTGACCCATCTTACAGTCCCTAAATTCACTGAGGTGAGAGACTGAAGAAGGAAGCTCCTAATATTTTACTTGCAGGACTTTTGCGCATAGTTTTTTCACATAGAAGTGCATTGCGCGCGTTCAGGAGTGACCTGCGCGCAGGAAAGCACACTCATAAGGGGTTTTTGCGCGCAAATTGCAGAGAGATTTTTTCTCCCTATTTTCTGCATTTTTTATGCTTGTAAGTGTGTTGGGCAGCCCCTAATGTATTTTCCAACACCTGTGTTGATACCCCACAGCTTCTGAGAACTGATTTTTTGCAGATTTTGGTAGGTATTTAGTTAGTTTTCATTTAAGTTGGTTTTTGAAAAAAGTGTTCACATAGTTTAAGTAGGGGGCGAATTAACCATTGATTTCCAAACAATTTATGTTTTTTGCACATTCTGGTATGCACACTTAGTTTAACTAGTCCAAGTAAGCGGCTCATGACCACACATGCATAAGCTAGTGTAGAAATTGTTTATTTTAAATTTCAATTTTTTCATTTAGGAAATTGCGAGACTAGGATTGAATCGCAAATTAGAGAAAGTAATCTCTGCTGTCTTTGCACCATTTGGTGACCCTAGAAAAGCATATGAACACTCTACATTTTTTATTTTCCATCTCCCTTTAGTCACTCACATAGACTAACTAGGAGGTTTTGGAAGCGGCCCATTATCCGCAAATGTTGTCTATTTGAGCAAGGAACAACGTCACATAGTTTAACTAGGGGAATTTTGTAAAGGATCACCGATATCCATATGTTCAAATTATGAGATTGTTCACCATATGCTCACACAAATTCACCCACTAAGAAAAGAAAGCCACCTAAAAATAACTTAAACCAACTCACTAAATTCTCCCCACAAGGGCCACAAGAGAAATTATAGATTAAGTTAGGATCAAGGGGGTAGGCATCAAATAAGCTGCCTTGATCACGCTTCACATTTGAAACATAGAAGTTGCATTTTTAGGGAGCTTTAAAATCCACCTATTAGCCCACAGAAAAGAAAACTTGAACGCAGCAGAGACCCGATTCAGAGGGGTTTAGGCTTAGGCACAGTGCGTGCGGTATCAGTTGGGGCTACCTGACCCGACTGATACTCGGTACTGTTAGCTAAATACCAAGAAGCCAAAGACTCAAACGATCATGTGGGATGGTGGTTCTTAGTGGCAAAAACTAGGGCATCCTTTACCTTATAGGTGATGGTGCAGGCAAGCTCCAGATCCTTTACCCTTACCTTGGTTGATTCTCTTCAGTTGACTGGGGGCATCGCCATCTCTTACGGGACATTGTGCCAGCACTCGCAAGAAATCCTCTCAATGCCCAGTTACTTTTGAGTGTGTGAGGATGTTTTAATTCTTCTAGGATTTTGAGTATCACACACAAACAAACAAAACCAATTTTTTTGCTCGATTGACCACATAGATTAAGTTAAATGAAAATTCATTTCATTTTTGCTTTGTTTTATGTATGTGGCCATAAATTTGTCGTGATCACAGACTCGATCCACTCAAATTTTTTTTTCCAAAACCTAATTTGGTCGACACTCAAACAGTTCCAATGGAACCTCGTCAGTCCAGGAATATTTTGGACCTCCCCCCATTATCGGGAGGGGTTTCAGGTCTTTCGCCATTTAGGCGTCAAAGACAGAATGTTTCCATAGTGGTTGGTTCCTCCTTTCTTGGAGCAACCTTAGTTGGGAACCCTAGCCGGTCTCCCAACACCACACCGCAAACCACTCCCCCCTCGTCCCCTGGGGGGAAGAAGAGTGCATCCCATATGGGAAGCCAGCTGAATTCACAACTGGGTATGTCACAGACTAACCCTCTTTCTAACTAGAACTTCATGTCTTTACATGTTGCCATGGTGTCAACCTCTCAGTCACCCTTCTTAGCGGCGTTAAATCTACTGGATTTAACCAAGCTCACCAATGACCCCATCGCACACGACCCCAATTGGCCTCCCATGCCCACGAAGCTCCCTTTAGACATACCAAATTTTGAAGGCAAGCAACCAGAAGACCCAGGAAATCATATAATGACCTTTCACCTATGGTGCTAATTGAATATCATCATTGACGATACTATTCAATTGAGGCTATTCCAATGCACTCTTACGGGAGTGGCCATGAAATGGTACGTAGAGAAACCCCCTGCTTCACATAGAACCTTTAGTGCCCTCACTACCACGTTCCTCACATAATTTTAGTTACCCATTCACCATGATTTTGGAATGTAGTTACTGACTCATTTCAGACAATCCCCCTCTACCCATATTTTAGAACATCTCCATGAGTGGAGACGGCATCACAGTTTATGCAAAGCACAACTCGAAGACCGATTCCTTTTAGATTTATTCTTGAAAAATCCGATGACAGAGATTTCAAAGGATGTGGTGCAATGTAACCCCACATCCGAAGAGGATGCAATCAGTAAATCCCAGCAGCTTGAACTGATTTATACACAATCAGGATACACATATAATATCTTTCCCAACGACCCGCGCCTGCAATCTTATCAAGAATTTCCAGGCACGTCGAAATTTGCAGACGGACTTATTGGGTCAATGACCCAAGGGTACCTAGGCAGAAGTATTCAGAATCCCGGTTACACACATGGGTCTACCCAGAACATGTCTCAACCCGGATTTCAAAGTCATCATATGCAGCAAAAAAATTTGACTAATAGGATGCTAGCGTATCACCAAGGAGGACCTTACCCTCTGGCTGAGGGGACCCAGTACGTAGGAAGAAAAACTGACAGAAGAACTCCCCCCAACGGCTAGGTGCAAACATGGGACAACAGTATGCTCAGTCCCAAGCACATAACCCACCGATGCAAAATAGTGCACAGGTGAAATTTGTGCAGTCGTCCTAAAATCAACCACACCAGTATGATTAGGAGAACTACCCTCCTAAGGTGGTTAAAAGAAAGATAAAAAAAAAACCCAAAGGGAACCCTGGATAGGGGGGAAACAACCAAC
The DNA here is from genome assembly GCA_034641835.2 of Pinus albicaulis. Lineage (NCBI taxonomy): Eukaryota > Viridiplantae > Streptophyta > Pinopsida > Pinales > Pinaceae > Pinus > Pinus albicaulis. Next base: position 1,403,018,937 of record CM076579.1, on the reverse strand, counting down.
AGTGCCCACCGTGATCCTAGGCTAGAGGGAACTCTAATCGGAATCAGAACCAGGATCCAAGCAATGCCAAAAAGCAAGGAAAAAGGCCACCTCTACAAACAAACTATTCTTGTTCAATATGTGGTGAGTACAGACACTATACTCACCACTGTCCCAAACTCCCTGAGCTTAAAAATCTTCAGAGTAACCGAGGACAAGGAGGATCTTCCCAGAAAACTACGCTTATGCAAGAACCCTTCCCCCATCAAGGAACGGTCAACACTCAGTAGCAAAACCCCGACAATTCCGAGAAAAACAACCATGAAATTTACATGGCTAGGGAAGAAATGTTTTTCCAAACTAAGAATTACAGCTACGACACCCCACCAGACACCAGTACGTCAGGGGATAGTATGAGTGTGCCGATTGCATGTTTAACCATTCCAAAGATTCCTTTGGAACCATTGCCAAAAATGGTAAAAGGGCCTAATAGACGAGTAGGTAACTACTCCAAAGTAGCCCACAATTATAGCATCATAGACGATTTAGCCCAGTCACCTGCTGCTATGTCTTCTTTGGAAGTACTGCAGTTGTGCCCAAAGCAACGAAAAGCCCTACTTTTTGCATTATGTGCCGACGACCCTGCCAACACGCGCATGATGGCTTTTGACTTAGACAAAGCCACCCCTAGGCTTCCCTCCATGGTCGCCTTCCAGATACCAGTATCGGTACAGAATATCACTATTCACCAATGTGTCATTGATGAGGGTGCATCCACATGCATCATGTCAAATAATGTATGGCAGAAGTTAGGAGCCCCCGAAGTCAAACCTTTCGTCATCACACTCAAAGCATGCGACGGTTGTCCCTCGACCCCCATTGGTCTCTTCCAAAATGTATCGGTCTGCTTAGCCGGCAAGACGGTCCACATAGACATCGAAGTTTTGGATTCTCACTTGGATTACAATATACTCCTTGGGTAGAGTTACATGTATGCCATGTCTGCCATAGCATCCTCCATTTTCCACATCATGATTTTCCCCCACGAGGATCGAATCATCATAGTAGACCAGATGACACACACTGAAAAATGTCCCTTGACCGACACAGATATGGTTCTACCCTATGTAGATACAACCATAGATGGTATTTTACGGTATCAATAATATGGCCCTGGTCAATTCAAACTGTCGTCCATCCTAGGGTCATTCCTAGGAGATTCCCCTATTATCCCTAAGGTATCGCCCAATTCCACAGGGGCCCCGATATGCATGATGTCCACATCAAGCACTGAGGTTAGTCAAGACATAGAATCAAGCAGTAACAACACTGAGGTATCAACTACTGCAGCCTCCCTAGTCTATGCCGCCTCCCAAACTCCTTTCCTCTACCCACCTCCTGGCTTCACCTCCCAGCAGGTCTTGGCAACACTGGTATTACCCAATATATCATTGGCGTTCCCAGTGTGGTATCTCATTCCTCCTCCAGGAATTCCAGCTACCAACGTCACTACGTTTTGGTTAAAGCCCCTTAGTCCCAAGGAGCCCCAACCTACCCAAGTAGCAGTCGAAACCGCCCTCGCAAGGGAAATCCACACTGCGAAACTGGCAACCATGATAAAGGAAATCGCCAAGAAAGGAAAGAAAGTGGTGACCCCCACCATGCAAAGGGAGTCATAAGCCTGTGCTATATGTGATGTCACAGGACACCGTACTCACATATGCCCGGAGTTGGACGAATTAAAACCACTCCTCGGCTGCGAGGCAGGCACCTCAAAATGGCATTCCCATAAAAAGGAACTTGCCACCAAAAGTACAGGAAAACTGTTGTGTACCAATCACGCATGTGTCCTCTGTGACACCTATGGGCATTATACCCACCATTTTCCAGAAATACCATGGTATAGGGATGCCTTACATGTGATCAAGTGATCCTATCAAGAGGATCCCTCCATCCAGTATATTAATAATGAGCTGCGTACCATCTTGTACTTACAAGAGGAGCACCGATACGTAGAGCGCTCCCCAATAATGCCCATTATACGTTGCATGCTATACGATGAGCGTGGCCACTACCTCAAAGATTGTGTTGCATTGGAACTCATTCACATATGGTATCCAATCGAAAGAGTTTATTACGTGGGGCTAAGGGCAGCCCAATTCACATGCCTGTTATATGTCGATAATCACCTATTAGAGGATTGTCACTACATACCTCGTTTCCAGCTAGCCCTTGCTAGCCTTCGCTCAACCATAGTTCATCTTTCTCGAGAGGACGATATGGATGCGAATCCATTGGTAGCTCCATGACCCAAGTAGAGGAGATGAGCGGGTCTATCATGTTCTTGACAGCCGAAGAATGGCCTAGCAGGGAACCCATAGTTACCTCTATAGGAACTTCACGAGACCCACTCGCATGTATGTTATGCAAGTAGACAGACCATATAGTAGTCCACTGCCCCGACTTAGCAGCATTGCGACGATGGTACCCCACTCGGCCTTAGACCATGCATGTTGGGACCCCCATATCATGGAAATTTTTCCTGATATGTTAGGGTAATCATTATGACCAACATTGTACTTATGTCTCATGTATCCATCCCACTATCAACATGATTAATGCCGTAGAAAAGAGGACAAGCGATCTCTAAGAATGGCATAAAATATATGTCGCTGGCTCAATGTCCCCACCACTGCAATGGAGTGTCAAGCTTGATAAGACCACACACCAATCACATAGACCCCATACCAAGCATAGGATAACATGCGGCCTATGTGATCTAAATGATCATCGAATTGACCAATGTAGAGAACTCAAACCCCTTGCAAATAGTCTCCGCATAATCTCACCTCTCCCTCAAAATTTTCTCTCTAATCAAGAGAATATCACATGCACTTACTGCCGAATTTACTCACACTTTCATCATACATTTAAGTGCACACATCTCCCCAAGATGAGAGCAGCTAAAGCGGCATTAAGTCAACCACCCACCAAAAAGGGAGGCAAGTTTCAACCTACGACGCAAAAATGGAAATAGAAGACGACCTAGTCTGCAACCAACCCTTTCCAAGTGTCCACATCAGGAACATCGAGTAGTGTAGATTCTCACACTATCTACTCTGTCAGCGATGCCTTACACCATTTTCACCAGTCATAATCATGCATCAGAGGAATGTCTGTTGCTACAAACGTTCATGCACCTTTGTGATAAAAACAACTTCCACCTACTGGGAATTGATTATCCTAGCAGGAAAGCCAACCATCGGCTCACACAGGACTCCATTTCGGAGATCCTTCCCCCACCGTATGCTAGTGACACAATTCATCACATACGACTTGTGTCATCGCACGCCCAAAACAAGATTTAAACAACCTCCCCATCATAGGAATTTCGCTTTATTCCTGTCACAAAAGACCAAGGCACCTTATGTCTTTGCATAGATTTCCGTGAAATACCAAACTTGCATACTGCCATCGAACTCCTTGATGACACCCATCCTCTAGAACAACGCCTAGTACAATTAGGGCTAGTTGACGAAAACAGGCGACAATCGCTGCCACACAATGAGGCCCATAAGAAAAGGGTAAAAGAATCATTCGACCGCCACATCACCCCTCACTCATTTACCGAAGGAGAGCTAGTCCTTCGCTATGATGTCAAAAAAAAAGCCTTAGGGCCAGGAAAGTTTAAAACCCTGTGGAAAGGGCCCTATATCATCAAACATTGCCTTCGGAAGGGGGCATAAATCTTGACGGAACCAGACTGGACCTACGTCACTAACCCCATCAACGGCCTTTACCTCAAGAAATTCTACCCATAAGAACCCCTATAGCCCTTATCCCCTAGAGTTAGATTACACAAAAACCCCAATACCAAAATATTTTTGACCCAAAAAACCTAAACGCGCTCAAAATATCACCATGGATCACCAAATTGAACCTTATTTTGGATTTTTTGATGGATCATCGCGATGGTCTAAAAACTTAGCTGCAGCCGCCTGGGTCATCTACTACCTTGACCAATCACCACTGTGTTCAAATGGCATGTGCATCGGATCAACAACCAACAATCAGGTAGAATATGATGTCGTTATCAGACTTATGTGTGAGTCCCTCCACCAGGGCATCCGCCATATACATGTCTACCAGCTAGATTCCCAGTTAGTAGTCTCACAGTTAAACCAAAAATTTGAAACCAGAGACACAAGCCTATTTAGAAAATATTTTCGTGCCAGAAGATTAAGCAGACAATTTGATTATATTACATTCTCACATGTATCAAGGAATCAAAACCAAACAGCTAATCACATAGCTAACAATATGATAGACTGGAATGCATTGCAAACAAACCACCATACATAAAAATCCAAAAACATGTATATCCATCAGCATAACAAAAAATGCATAAACCGAAATAGATACCACACCGTGTAGAGCCGCAAAAAGAGCTCTCATATATATATCAAAAAATATGTGTATCAGAGTACAAAAATAGTGTCACTGGCCCATTGGCCACGCCAAAAATATAGAGGTCGTCAAAAATGAGGGAAGCATCCTCATAACGGGTGCTTTCCCTGTGTACAAATATACTCTAGGGGGGTGCCCCCTTAAGAGGAGCACCTAGGCCCACCACTGCTCCTGGTGCCACCACTAGAGCTGCTGTCACCACTACGATAGCTACCCGTCGTAGAGTAGGCTGGTAGTCTCTCTCACGGGCCATTACTGTCTCTAGCCATGCCTCCTCGAAGTCATCCATAAAACCTCGAGCAGGCATCCCGTGGGTCAAATGGTCCACTTGACCTCGGAAGTCCTCTAGAGCCTCCACTTGAGTCGTAAGTACTGTGATGCGCACCTCAGCTGCATCCACATGAGCTCTCTCAGCTACTACCTCAGCTACAACTGAGCTGCTACCCTCACTATAAGGCCCAGCACCATCCCCGCCAGGTCCATCGGCACCCCCGCTTGGTCCACCTACGACACCTCCTCCCCGACCACTCTGCGGTCATGGTAGAGGATCGTGACCCACCAGTTGAGCCACTGGGTGTCCCAACTTGCTAACATCTGCACGAGTAACCAAAATAATGTCAGTGTCAATAAAAAACACTCAAGTACATAAAAAACTCGAGTAAATGTATAAATATAACACATACTTGCAGGACCCCAAACATAACCGAAAGGGAGACCAATATTTGGATAACCCTGAAAGTCCATCCCTGCGTAAGGGTATGGAAAAAACATCTGCGGACTGGCCTCAAACTATGCCTTCGTCGTGTCATTCCAAAACGACCCACCATGCCACCACCGCCACGTGGCATCATCAGAGCCCACCTCCTCATGCGTTTCTGCCTCGGCCCCCCAATAGGCACAACCACCACGAGCCTCAGTAGCACGACCCTCTCATACATAATGTTGCAGAAAATGCTAGTGTACGCAAATGATTTAGATCCACACTGGACCCTTTTTAGTTGTGACACAATACCATCAAAGTAGAGGCAGGAAAAATTGAAAAAATGCCTGTTCCTCAAATGGCGTAAAACCCCCACCTGTGGGCCCGATGCCCGATGAGGCACAAACAACCCCGCCAGTCGCACAATAATGGCCAGAGCACACCGCTCAGCTACATATGTTGTTGAGGCGATATTGATGCACCCCTCAATAAGAGGTGCACCACTGCAATGCCTCCTCCGGAACCTGTCCATGTTCACTCGTCTAGCAAGATGTGGATACCTCAATGCCTCGCCCTGAGGGAGTAATCTAGTCACAAAGTAAATTTCCATCTCTATACGGATAATCAAGTTTGTCCCCCTCAGGACAAACATTTTACACTTCCTACACCAATGATGTATGATATAACGTAACAGTCAGTCCTGTGACCGAAGGAACTCGTTTTCAACAAATTTTAGGAGGCCCCATGCGACCAATTGATGATGTTCCCCAGCATCAGTAGCTAGAATGGTTCGGATCTCTGGCCAATATTGTTTTCTCCACTACAACTTGCTAAGAAACAGGCACCCATCAGTACAGAGGAGAAACATCATAAGGGACAAAAAAAAACCCAAATTTTTTCAAAAACACTACCCTTGTGTGCCTGTTTTGTTCACAAGTGCACCCTTGCACGCAAAAAAGAAGGAACAGTGCATCTTCGCGCAACTGTACCTCGAAAATAGGCACAAGGGGGCACCTCTTTGCCTAGATCACCCACGTAATCTAGGGGCAAAATCCCCTTTAAGGCTGTACAAACTTAATTTGTAGGACCCCCGGCATCACCAAACTGAAAAAATTGAAATGCAAGATGTCATGGAAGTTACCTTGGCATAATATCGCTAATCCCTGGTACACAACTGACTGCAACGGAAAGAAAGGATTTGCTATCACCTCTGATCTCCCAAAACTCAGCAAGTACAAATGAATAGGATTAGAGCCATAATCCCATATTTATCACCCTTTTCCAGAACTTCGGAGGTCCATAACAGGAGATCAGAAGGTCAGTTCTGCAAACCGTAAGTTGCACCATCATCAATATACCATGACGAGCGAAAGTGATGCCCCACATTTTCTTTCCGAAGAAATATTTTTTCAATTGCCTGCAGGTATGCACCCTCCCATCTTCCTTTCCAAAATTCATGTTTTTCAATAATATTGGATGAAAAGAAGATGCTTTCACTTGAGGTAGTTATTTTTTGCAGGAAGAACCCGTAAACCATTCACAGCACCGCCCACTGAAAGTTCCGGAGCAGGTACCATTCTACCCTCAGCATGATAGAGTCCCAGAAAATTTTGCATATCCTGACATCATTTCTCCATTAGAAATAAACCATAGGGTCCTCATACCCGACCACGTTTATCATCACCTCACCCTGCATATGATAAACGTCCATGATGGTCGGTAGAGCCTCCCCTCCATGGCGATCGTCATCCAAAGTAGACCATAAATCACCCCACAAGTGATGCCATGGCCATACCATTTTAGTCTAGGAAGCACCTTATGCCCATCCATATATCATGAATAAGGTCAAGTTCACCATTTAAACTCAACCCCCTTCTGAGACGATCGAGTTGTACAAGCAGAATGAAAGCACACCTCCATGCACCGCATTTGGCCCACCATACCTCCATCAACATAAACCCATCTGCGAAATCTTCCACTTCATCAACCCCACACATGAGACCAACCAATGGGACCCCTACCCCTAGCAAAACACCTTCCTCACACCGTTAGTGAGAAATCCTCTTTCATGTTTTGGGGTACCCGTCTCTGTGTTTTGTACAAACCAAACCCCATTATTTTATTCTTTTGGTAAGTGTACAAAGACCGCAAATGATGCCCTTCGCCACTTCGCCCTCATATTTCACCTTTTCTCCCATGGCAGTAGTCCCCCATCTCCCTTGGTCGAAGTATTTCATCCCCCCCATGCACACACCATCACGAAAATCATAGCTGATTCATACCTGCCCTGGAAGTCCTACTGACTCCAGGGAATTTTTCCTTTAGAAATACCTATGACTCCCACCAAGCTGCTCAAGTATACTTTGACCTCGAGCCACTAAATCCCCATCATCCATTTTCAGCTACCACTCACCAACATGCCTATGTTAAACCCATTATGGTTCGGTTAAGGCTTCCTTTTTTTGACATCAACACCTCTTTTCCAAAAAGGAAGCGGTACCTTGGATGGCCCCTCCCCATGCAAAGAGGTATCCTCAGGTGGCACTATGGGAGACATCATTATCCATAGATGTCATCGATCCTCTTGAAATTCGACTACAACAAAAGATTTTATGTCACGATGGTATCGTACCTTACAACCATTGCACTTTGATCAAGATCCGTCAAAGACCCATGCCTTTATAAGCGTCTCTGAAAATAATGCTTACACGGGAAGGTCCCAGCCAGTACATATGCATACATTGCACAGTGATATGCCATACCAAGATTACGCATATGGGTACCACATTCCACCTATCGTCAAAGAAAAATGCCCCTGAGGGCGTCAACAGTTGTCGTCAACAACCACCAGCATGACTACCTCCGTAGTGACATAGACAACACATCTATCTACCAATTTTTTTTAACTAGCTACAACATCATGAGCATGGGACATGCCCGCCTCGTTGAAATTTTGTAAATATGTTGTATATTTTTTTTGCTTTCAGGGGGTCCCATAGGCCATGGTTATCTCAGAAACGGTGCAAGGAGTTGTCTATTCTAAAAGTACACATAGGCCTCTCTCTCTCTCTCTCTCTCTCTCTCTCTCTCTCTCTCTCTCTGCGTACGATACAGAAAAGAAACTATAATGTATTTCGGCTATACAGTTCTTCCTAGACTTCACACATTAGGGGGCAACTGTTAACATTGGAAAATCGTACAGCAGAAGATGACATCAATTAATGTCGAGCCCAAGGATTTACAGGACAAGAATACATTATGGAATCAAGAAGTATTTAAAATCTCTAAGGTTTTGAGAAAATCAAATTTGAACTAGTCATAAATGCTCAAATTCATGTTTTTTCCTTCGAGAAGAGCACCTTCTGTCCGCCCTTTGGCCTGAAAAGTGCGCATTCCTGGAAATGGAAAAAATTCACTTTCCGGGACCACTAAAAGCAAAAGACAATTACTCCTTATGTGAAAGCCGCCTAAGGATAGCCACCAACGCCTCCTTAGACATTATGTGAGCACTCAAAAGAATGTTTGAGCAAACAATGGAATCACACCTCTCCCTTGGGTCACCATCCATCATGTACCAAGGGAGGGAAGGAGGATTTGAAGCTCACCTATATAAACCCACCAAGAGATGAAAAAATGGTGATCACAAGGTTATGCTAGCCAAAGTTTCCCAAGCAACACCAGCATTGTGTACGACCCAAGGAGATGGAGCTAAAGAGGACTCGATGGTTGGCCAACCAACATCTTATTCCACCACATCAGAGAGAGAGAGTTAGGCTGCATCAGAAGGCAGAACTTGAAAGACAAAAATCCTTGCATTAGGACCTAGATCCATTTCCTAGGGGCCCTTTGGCAAGTGGGTAAGATTTTCTTTTATTCCAAGCATTGAATAAGAAGAGGCCATTGAGCCATCATTTGCATTATTACTGTTTGGAACTCTCTATATAGCTTCTTTTGTGTTTTTAGTTTTATTTTTTTTACCAGAGCATACTTCAGCATATTATTTCATTTAAGTTTTATGCTTTTGAGCTCCCCCCACATACTGCCCGTTACCAATAGTTTAGAGAGTAGACCACACTCTCTAAGCTCGTGTGATTTTGTACACCCATGTGTCGAATCCACCACAACACATGCTGTTGTGGCTCCTAGAGACAGTCCCCAGATGATTTGAGACAAGTGCCTAGGACATCTTAAGTGAGTGCTTCTTGTGGTATGTATGGACTTAATATCACACTCAACATTCAATATATTTTTAGAAATATTGATTCAGAACAACCCTTATTCAAGAAAATGCATTAAATCAGAAGTAAATGATCATTCAAGGATATAATAAAATATAGATCTACAACGATGAGTCTTGCTCACATCTGCAGTCCAATTTTTAAATCATTGAAGAATATTTATGATAGAAGAAAAAAAAGAGAGGAAAACTAAATGTAATTGACTTAAACTGTAAGAATCCATTATACCAAGCTTAGAGTGAGAAACATGAAAAGAGTAGAGATTGAATGCAAATATATATGGAGCACAATTAAGGAATTCAATTCTCATTAAACATGAAGGGAATTTTCATCAATTACTGAGTTAAAATAATCCAGGAGTGTACAAGAACACATCCATCAGCTGCAATTACATAATAACTGAGAATAAATATATAAAAAAATGTGGACAAAACATAGGGATTGATACATACTACAAAGAACAAATGAGCCGAAATCACCCTGACTGTATATTAATTTTCCCTTGAAAGAAACATTCAACAATGAGACACAATAGATCTCTTTCAGGAATAAAGTTTCTTACCAAAATTTTGAACCTTGATTCAGTCTTACATTTCCATTCATATAGGCCTTGGGAGAGGGCTCGTTACCCAAATATTCCTTTCTTGAGTTGTTTAGTACATGATAATTTTCGAAACTAAGCATTCTTCATAGCACAGTTGGGCTAACTAAAAATTTAAACAAAATAGTTGTAGACTAAATAATTACAAAAAACACAAAAATAAAAGTGTCAATCAGTGACATTCAATAAATTTTCATCTATGGTAATACAACTACGAAGGTTGTGTTGAAGGCTCAATGATTTGCATGGCAGTCGGATTAATGAACTCCTCACACCTCTGCCACAAGATTGGATATGATGGGGGACCATGAGACTAGAGATGATATGTGATCCTATGTTTGGTTAGCTCGCAATAATCCAAAATGGAATAGAACAAATGCTTAACCAACCCTAAGAGGTGAAATTCCCTCTTTAGGTAAGTCACCACCATTTACCTCCTAGTATAGATGTTTTATCATGAGTGGAGTCACCTTACTCTTGGCCTCAACTAACTTCTGATTATATTTCTCCCACAACACTAATCCTCCTCCAATATACCAGCAATTGGGCAACCCCGCTACAATGATCCTTGCGAACTCAACATTGAATGGTTCAAAATTTTTAATCATCGCATTAAGACATTCCTCAACTTTAGCCCTGGCCTCCTATTTCTGCATGGCTCTCATGATCTCCATAACAGTGCTCAGTCAGTCAACTACATCTATAGTCCTTAAATTGTTGACTGGTCTCTCATTGACAAACTTAATGTACTTCTCAGTGATCCGAGAGTTCTTCTCTCTATACTTCTTGTTTTCTATGAGGTGGAAATCAAATTCCTTGATGGTGGCATTATTCTCATTCAACAGTGTTATATAATCCTAGTTATTATTTATCTCATCAATGATTTCATCCCATATTAGTTGTTTAGCTTGTAACAAGGACATTTTCCCCTTTAGCTTTGCTCTTAGCACCGTCATATCTTGGTTGACAACCTGTAGGTTCTTGGAGATGACCTCAATGTTTGTTCTAAAATATTCAAGTTGCCTGGGAAAAATCTAAGTCCCTTTGTATTTTATTGAGATATCCTTCAAATATTTGGAGCTCAGTCAAGGGCTTGGTAAGTTGCTCAGTGGGATTTTGAGGATCCTCCGGTATGAATACTATGCAAGTGTGAGAATACATCTGCTTCTATATCTCTGTAGTGTGTTTTTTGAGAGATATTATCTCATTGTTTCTGTCAATGAGCTCTCGGTATATGACCTATTTCTCTACTTCTTCCTGGGCCAGTTACCGGGTTTGCACATGCTCATTGCCTGGCATTTTCAGCTTATGCCTCAGCTCCTGATTTTCCTTTTGGGAACTTTTAAGGAGGGTCTCAACAAGTTATATATATTGAAGATGCAAACCCATATTCACAATTATCTCTTTATAACTCTCTTTGGGAATTTGGAGGGCCCTAGAATTGGATTTCACTTGTTTCAATCTAGTAGAAGCCTTTCCCAACAATTTTTCTGCCTTATTAAGAGTCATTGCATTTTTGTAGAGTTAATTTTATAGCATTTCTCAAAAATATTTGTGAAGGTTTACATTACCTACTAGAGGGAAGCTGGCTAGATCTAGGGAGACATCCATTGCTTTGAACTATGAACCTAAAGGCAAGGATTGTGTTGATGGGTACTGCAACGAAAACTTCATCTGATTCAACTACAAATCCATGGTAGCCATGAGCCTAGTGTGATATTTTTTTGAATGAAGTGCTATGTTCTTCCTCATCTCATCCCTTACCTTCGTATTCCTTTTATTAATGTCCCTTTCAACAGACCAGTTTTTCTTATTAGCAGATGTACTATCTCTGGCACCCAAAAGAGTTACCTCTGAGGAAGTTGAGGCTACAGCTGGTGGAGGCTCCTCCAGGAAAACTTTAAAACCTAGCTGACCTGATCATGTGTCTACTAGCCTAGTATCAAACTCCTCCTCTTCATGTTCTTGAGTCCTTGCCTTCATACTTACATGTACTTCCTCTTCCTTGATTTCTCTAGCTTGTTCAATGGTCCTTTTTGGTTTCTTGTCCTTGTTGGTGGGGTTCTTGGTCTCCATCTATATATCCAAAGGACATGAATCAAAATTGTATTTCCATTAAATTCCAGGTATGGGTTCATGTATATAGGTTAAAGCTTTTATCTTTTTTCTCCTTTGGGAAATGACACCCTTAGGATCATAATGCCAAACATCTCCCTGCTATAAATCCATATTTCTAAGAAGCTCCTCAATTACTTTGAAGGTCTGTCTTGGGTTGATAACAAAATGGCCTATAGTATTTCCCAGTTTAAACATATATCCTTTCTTTGTCGAAACAAAGTGGAGATAGTCTGCATTAAGCCTATATCTAATGAATTCTAATGCAAATATCTTCATGGGAATGAATACTGGCAAATGATAGGAGGGAATATCACAACCATAGATCTTGAGATTTTTATGGTCTTTAAACAAGTACCAATCTCCTACAAAAACATATTTGTTGAGATGGAGAAACTATTTTTGTTGCGGTAAAATTTGGGATGGAGGTGCACCATGAAGAATATCATATTCAATGGACATGAACGTTGATATGAAATAAGAATATCTATTAGTGTCTGAACTCTGATTGACTAAAATTTTCTAGTCAAATAAATAATTGATCTCCTTTTTGCGAGTAATTTTACTCACGCCTACACACTCAAATTCCTCGACACATGCATACATAAAAAAAGAAAATAACAACGAATAATATCAGAAGTTGGATGAAGTGGCAAGATGGTGGAATTTCAATTTGATGGTTGTGAACAAGTAGGCCAGGATATCAAAAACGTATATGGGCTTCATCATCACACCCATAAACCATAGGCAGGATTTTTTGGTCAAATTGGTGTCGTCCTCTCTTAGAAAACATGAAACTAGGGACAAAACGAGTTGGAAAAGTTTGACAAATGAGGAAATAGGGAATTTATTAGTCATTTGGATATTCTGTGAGCCGAGAGCTAGAATTATCCACAAGCTGGATTGTTGTTTCTCAACTGGGAGGTCGAAAAAATGATACATAAGGGTAACATCAGTGAATTGTTGCGGTTTAGGAGAAGTACGGTAAACCAGGGCCTCCTCGATGAGATCAGGGGTAATTTCGAGTATCTTGTTTCATTTGGAGGTAACGAAGTACCCTTTTTGTTCAATGTATACTTCCACAAGCCATGAAACAAATTTATGGAAGTAATGCACAGTAGGGGCGATTTGGTAATACATGTTAGATTCGACAACTCAGAAAAGGTATTCACCCATCCAATGACAGCTCATTAAATTGAAATGCAGGTCGGTGAGGTAATATGTGAAAACTGGATCGCAAATCTGTGCTTCTATGTCCATGAGGGGCTCAGAGAGAGGAGAGGATTTAACCTCGCAGGTTTTGGCAGTTTCTAGAGCTGTATTTTTTATCTTATGTGTGCTTAAATTTGAAGTACGGGTGGATAGGGGAGGTTGAAATACCTGGTGACCATGTAGGATGTTGAAAGCAATGTCTCGATGAGGTTTTGGAGCAGCTGGAAGACTGTGTAGTGTCTTGTGCAAGCAGCCAACTAGAGGGAGAGCTTAGGGAAACAACGAGTGAAAACTAGGCTTATGAGGTAGGATGGGTATTATATGTGGATGGATGAGAGCAATAGTAAGATGAGGTAGCATGTTGGGTCATATACGTGGGTGGAGGAGAGAAATAGTAAGATTACGTAGCATGACATCATCAAGGATGACATGTTTCTCAATCGGAATGGGTGAAGGTAGTTAAAAGAGTGGGATCGATTAATTTAACATTTTTTATACCATGCTCACTTTCCGTAGATGGTAATGGGTTTTACCGCAGCGTATCTAGTCGCCATCGCTCTTGGTGGGTCGACTGGGAATCGGGTGGAGTGAGTGATAACCCCCAATAATGAATCTGAGCCATCGAATCTCCTATTGACTGTTCAATGCTAGGGGGAGATGAAGAATTCACTTCCACGTACTTTTGTCCATTGGTTTGATTCCAGGAGGCTCCTGGGTAGAGATGAACGATGATCCTCCTGATAGATGCATGAACTTTAACCACCTCCTATGCACATATAAGATTTTCAAATTTTTAATTCTCCATTATGTTGGGTGCAACTAAGGATAAATCGAATGCATTTTAAGGTTGTGTTGCCTTCCCTATGAGTGCTCAGTCTTGAATAAAATTTTATGAAGGGAAGGTTAACCATCTCTGCTTTGGTCAGCCATGTTTGAACAAAATTTTATTTTCATGTGAAAATATAGCAGACGATAACATTGGCTCCATATGGGGGTAGCATATTGGATGTAATGCACTGAAAACATGCAACTTAATGCCTTGCTCCTTTGGGTAGGGAGTCATATTATTGAAAAATTTACTTAAATAAAGAAAAGGTAGAAATATGAAGCAGAACTAGTTATTTACAAATAACTAGGTGGTATTTACAATGAATGGGGGGTGGTACCTTTAAAACTAGAAGCAGAACTTGAGAAACTGCCTGTTGACCGGCAACTCAAGCACTTTGCCTTCTATATTTTCTAGCATGAAGGTTTTGTTTCCCTTTATTTCAGAAATTATGAAAGGCCCGAACCTTAGAGGGTCAAATTTTCCATGCTTTTCTTTCTCTACCCTCCTTACATCCCACCTTAGTGAAAATTCCCCAGGCTAGAAGCATCTATCTTTAGCCTTACTATAAAACAAGGATTTTATTTTGACTTGATATCTAATAAACCTATGATTGACCTGATCTTGACTCTCTTGGAGCCCTGCCAATTGGTTTATCCTCTTGGTTAAAGTAATTGGATCTTATTTGCAATATTGTAGGAATTTGGCCACAGGAATTACCAATTGCATAGGAAAATGATGGCCTTTCCATAGATCAGTTCGAAAGGTGACTTTCCAGTAGACCTCTTGGAGGTAACCCTATTGGCCCACATGTCAAACCTTAGCTCTGAGTCCCAATTCCTCTAATTATCTGCTATAGCTTCATTTAGAATTCTCACTAGAGTCTTGTTTAAGTATGTTTCCAATCCATTTCTCTATGGGTAATAGGTGGTAGAATGACCCAACATAATGTTGTATTTTTGGAAAAACCTTATGAAATTTTATGACTTAAATTGTAATATTCCAAAATTTACAAGCAGTAAATTGGAATATTAATTTTTTCTTATATCATATAGGAGGTCAATAAAATGGGTAAAAGGTCCATGAGTAGGAATAAAATCCCTCATAGTGTGAAAGGGATCTACGGAGTAGCTTAATGTTGCACCTTCTAGTGTGAAAAGGGGCAATTGCATGAGGACAAGGTCAAGTTTGACCAAGTCAACAACGCTGCCTAAGAGGTGTGGCTTGCTTGGGAAGACAGTGAAATTTGAGAGAGAGAAAGATTCTTTGTGGAAGAAACCCTAATGTGTGGGGTCCGGTGCAAAGAGACATTCACTTGCATAAAAGGAGGAAGAGGCAACCATAGTGAGACATGTTTGAATATTTGATTATTTGTCTATTTAGACTATTTTCAGTCTCTGGTTGTTCAGTTGAGTTGCAGTGTTGTTTAGCACGAGGGATTCCTGCTTAGGATTTCCTCTCCTTCCAAGAGAGGCCTCTTGAAGGATTTCACTTCATTTCTCCACATCTTGACTCAAGGCCAAAGCCACTTCCATCAGTCACTGCGTTATTTCTGTTGAAGTATAACGTAGTATTGCTGGGTGTTGCAATGGAGGGTTCCACAACACCTTTCCTTGGCTTATCTTTCAGAGGAGGGAGCTCCTATTCCTCCGGGAGGTTAGTGAAGGAGATTTTAGAGCTAACTGCACATCTTTGGCACCAGGCCAAGCATTCCCTATCTCCTATAGCACAGTCCAGCTCCTTGACTGCGTTATTTAAGAGTGCATTTGCAGTGGGGGTTTGCACTAGCATCTTGGAGGGCAAGATCTTCAGGGATAGGATCAACCTATCACTTGAGAGATTCATTTGAGGAGGTTTGCTTCAGATTTTACATCTTATTCATTCATCTCCATATTGTTCCAGTTTTGTGTTGCAGCCGCTACCCTACAACTCCGGCATTTCTGCAGATTTTCCATTTGTACATATATTTAAGCCAATCCTCTTAAGGATTGTTGTATTGTTATTTTCAGGGGTTGAGAGCTTGCTCCCCCTAATTTCCTGAGCTCATATTGTCATATATTTATATTATAATTTTATATGTTATAGTGTATCTATATAAACTATGCAGCCATAGCTTGGGCATATCTTTGTAGCAGTGGTTTCACTATTTCTTGTACATGTTCCATTGAGGCTCTCATTGCCTAGCTTGAGTGATTGATTCCTCAAAGAATTGTACTCTTTTGCTGCTATATTATACAATTTTTTGCTATTGAAATCTTCATGTACTCAGGCTTATAATAATAATTTTTTTATTCCATTGTGTGTGCATACATTGTTGCAGTCCCTTCATCGGGCATTTTCTGAAGACAACTAGGTGTGGGAGATCTGTTTAACCCACCTAAAGGGATTTATTTTGAGCCACCTCTTGGATTTCAGTCTTAGATTCATTTATCTAAGGGATCCAGGTCTTGGTTTCAATTCCTATAGTAGCCATTACTGGAAAATGCATTTTCTAGTCATGCTTTGCTAGTTGTTCCAGATTTGGGATATTACAGTGGTATCGGAGCATAGTCTGGGCTCAGCCTGTGAGTCTAAGCCCAAGACATTAGAATATTGAAGAGGATGGGTTTTATCTCATCATTTTTTAGATCCATGAAGAACCTTCCCAAGGGGGATAAGCAGAAATAAGAGGAAGAACCCTGCACTTCCTATTCTCAATGAGAAGGAGATAGAGAAATAAGCAGGAAAAAGACTCCATCTTTTGGAGAAGAGAAAGGGGATAAGATCACAAAGATTCTTCCTAAATCTGTACATAAAATTCATGAGGATTTCAAGAAGATCTGGAAGGATATGTATGAAGAATCTCCAAGAGAGTTTGAATCTAAAGGAAACTCTAGATTGACATATGAGGAGTGTGAGAAAGCAGCTACACATCCTAATACACAACTCAGTCACATGCCTAGGATTTCCGGAAGAGAGATGGAAAGAGAAGAAGAGGTTGATAGGAGGAAAAATATTAGTGATTTACTAAAGGAGTATGAGTCTCGAACTCAGAAATTCTGAGATCATCTCATTTTTTTAGAGTTTTGCAAGATGAAGGTGAAAGGAAGAGAGCAACAGGATAGATTCATTCTATCTACCTTTGAAGGTTCACCTACATGTTCAGCCAAAGCTTGGGTGGAGGAGTTAGATACCTTCTTGTAGCAACACCAAATTCTTGAAGATGAAGCCATTAGAGTTGCAGCGCTGCATTTGAGAGGTAAGGCTTTTGCCTGGTGGATCTTTGAATCCTTTTCTTTGAGAAATGTAAACATTGCATCTTATGCAAGTTTCACTAGGGAACTAGTGGAAATATTTGATAGAAGGATTCATGAGACACACATGGTGGAACTAAAAAAGAAAAATCAAACAAAACCCTTGCATGAGAACGTAGTACCATTGTAGAAAACCATGGGGAAGGCTGAAAACTTGCACCATACCTTGCTGGAAGAAAGACATTCTTCTCACACCTTTGAGCAAGGAAGCATGGAGATCTCTTTTTCAAAGAGGGATCAAATCATTGGAGGGTTACCCATTCATGTTGCAGAGATTGAGGGAAACAACATTCACACATATAGAGATTATCTAGTGCCTCATGCAGAGGAAGGAGGAGCTCTTGCTCCAAGTAGAGGGATTCTTGCACCTTTGCAAGGGAGTCCCCAGGATCTCATGTGTGGAGATCAAGGCACAACTCATGTTCTACATGTGCCATTATTGAAGAGGTGTGGAACCATGGAGACACAAGGAGGAGGTAGGGAGGAGAACCAATATCATGAGATGAGATGTACACATCCCTATCCACTTCAGGGGGTTGATGCACCTGAGGAGAAAACTATATTGCATAGTGAGGGCATGGAAAGATTTTTCCATTCATATATGCAGTCATATCTTGATGATGATGTCTCATTGCATGGAGACATTTTTCCTGGGAGACCACTGGATTAGCAGAGGAGGATAGGTGCTTCACTAGTTGAGACACCACTTAGTGATTTCAGAGGAGTGGGAACCTTGGGAGAGCTTGGTACAACGTTGGGAGTCTTGGGTAGACCCAAGGAAAGAGGGAGCATTCTCTCAACATCATCAGTACCCACTTCCATTTCAGAATCTGCGTTGTGGCAGAAGCAACAGGGAAAGGATAACAACCTTACAACTTGCATCTTTGGCATGGGAGATGTCAAAGAAGATAGTGACCATACGATAGGTGCACTTCATGAGAGATCATCGGCGCTGTCACTATGGAGGATAGATCCATGTTGGAGCTCCCAGTTGTTGGTGGAGTATTCCAAGGATATTTTTACTTGTATGATATTGGATGACCAGCTGCATGAGGAGGGATATTCAGTCAGAGATGGGGTCATCTTCTATCATGGTAAGATCTTCTTTCCTAGAGCTTCCAAGCTCAAGGAGAAGTTGCTACAAGTAGCTCAGGAGGATTTCCTTTTCAGCCCCACTTTTTCTTTGAAAGCATACCACACTATCATGGAGGGGTATTTTTGGATGGGCTTTAAGGAGGAGATATATCAGCATATGAAGAGATACAAGGACCAGATGGAGATGGAGGAGAGACATGACTCTTTGAGAGAGTTAGCACAACCACCTCTTTCCTCTTTGAAGAAGAGAGGAGACTCATCTATGAGTCACTCCATTTGTATGAGCAGAAGGTATGGTAAGGGTATTCATTGTTGTTTACATGATTATTTTTATGATGTATGTATGAATCCCGTAACCATACATGTGCAAGATGATGCTCCAAGGAGGAGCATTCTTTTTTCTAGACCACATGGTTTAGATGAGGCCATAAGCATGATTGATAGCCATTCCCTAGGAGGACTTGGGGAAAAGATATATTATGGAGGACATGCTCATTTTACACCTTATATCATTCACTTCCTCCATACTTATGAGGATATTGGAGCAGCAGGCAAGTGGTTGAGAAAAAATTTTACCAATCTTTATTGCAGTTGAGGGTCAAGCTGCGTTGGTTGAATTTGAGGGACCATTTTCCTTCTCACTTGTTACACATGGCAGCAAGCATGATTCTCATTTTTTCTCCCTATGGTTCTATTGTTTTTGTCTCTATGAGGAGCATGCTTGGGAGAGAGACACATTGGGTGAATGTGTCCTTTGAGGGAGAAATTCCTCACACTTTTTGCACTACATGTTCTAAGGGGAGCATGGGACATGGTATGGTTACCTTAACAACACATTTGTCACTTTATGAGGTGATCCATATGATGGACGAGATGCCATATGATGATGACTTCCAACTCATCATATATGGGGATATTTGGGCTAGCTTGATTTGCAGTATTGGGGGAGAGGTCTTTGGATATCTAGTCCTCATATTGCCACTTGAGGGCAACCTTATTGCAGCCCGGGATCAGTAGAAAATCCACACTTATCTTAAGTGGAGAGATGGATAGTGTGGGGTAGGCTACATTGTCTACCATGTGCAGAATTTCAGCCCACCTACTTTGTCGGAGCTAGAGGTGGAGGACATTTTTCAGGAGTTACCTATTGGGAGGTGACTCATTTTGCATGGCTAATAGCTTGGAGATGGAGGATCCATATGGGAAAGATAGTTCCCATTATATTTCAGATCACATTCTTCAAAGGGACCTCTAGACATTGCTTTTCTATCCTCTTGAGTAATTCACCTTTACATGATGATGGCTTGATAGATGACTTGCATGCTGAGGAGGAGCAATGTGGAGACTTGATTGTTGAAATAACATCACTTCAATTGGAGGAGATCATCATACATGGATGCTACAGGGAGAGGAGGATAAACGAATTCAGTATATCCTTGCACTTGCTTGAGGAAAAGCAATCTTTGAGAGGGGAGGAC
Source organism: Pinus albicaulis (assembly GCA_034641835.2). Taxonomy (NCBI): domain Eukaryota; kingdom Viridiplantae; phylum Streptophyta; class Pinopsida; order Pinales; family Pinaceae; genus Pinus; species Pinus albicaulis. Next base: position 1,402,998,933 of record CM076579.1, on the reverse strand, counting down.
TGTAATATTCCAAAATTTGCAAGCAACAAATTGGAATATTAATTTTTTCTTATATCATCTAGGAGGTGAATAAAATGGGTAAAGGGTCCATGAGTAGGAATAAAATCCCTCACAGTGTGAAAGGGATCTATGGAGTAGCTTAATTTTGCACCTTCCAGTGTGAAAAGGGGCAATTTCATGAGGACAAGGTCAAGTTTGACCAAGTCAACAACGCTGCCTAAGAGGTGTGGCTTGCTTGGGAAGACAACATAGTTTGAGAGGGAGAAAGATTAATTGTGGAAGAAACCCTAATGTGTGGGGTCCAGTGCAAAGGGACATTCACTTGCATAAAAGGAGGAGGAGGTAACCATAGTGAGACATGTTTAAGTATTTGATTATTTGTCTGTTTAGATTATTTGCAGTCTCCGACTGTTCAGCTGAGTTGCAGTGCTGTTTAGCATGAGGGATTCCTACTTAGGATTTCATCTCCTTCCAAGAGAGGCCTCTTGAAGGATTGCACTTCATTTCTCCACATCTTGGCTCAAGGCCAAAGCCACTTCCATTAGTCACTGTGTTATTTCTGCTGAAGTATAACGTACTATTGCTGGGTGTTGCAGTGGAGGGTTCCACAACACCTTTCCTTGGCTCATATTTCAGAGGAGGGAGATCTTGTTCCTCCGGGAGGTTAGTGAAAGAGATTTCAGAGCTGATTGCACATCTTTGGTGTTAGCCCCCCATAAATTTTTTTACAAGCAAATAGGGGGCTAAATGTTGTTGAGTCTTCAAGGAATGCATTTCCCCTGAAAACACATCGTCCTTGAAGCCTCGTTGTGCCTTTTTTCCTTTGATAAATTTCCCTCTGATGATTTCCATTATAAAACCTCTCTATTTGTGAAGAAATTCCCAAAGGCCTCCTTTCCCCTTATTTCACCCCCACTTAGTCTCTATTTTATTCCCCCCTTGTCTCCCCTTCTATTTCCCTTTTTACCCTCTAAACCTCCCAAAATCCCCTTTCAATTCTACCTTTGCCTTTTTTTTGGCTAAATTTCCCCTTATTCCCCTTATCTTCCTCTATCGTTACCCTTTCCCAACCTTGAAACACATTAAAAATGGGCTAAAAACCCACTTTTCCACTTTATAATAGGGCTTAGCTCCTTTCCCACCAGCCCCTTTCAACCACTTCCCCACGTAACCATTACCTGGGACCAAGCACTTAAAGCCTTGGGAGCCAATCGCAATTGGAGTATCAGGTGGGTGCATTTCCTTTGTTATAGCCGAAAACCTCGACGCGATTGTATTTTGTTCATAAGTCCCGCGACACGTTTTAAGCCGTTGATCTGTCATGAAGATCTGACGGCGGAGCGCTAATCGCTCCGTCGCAATCACGGCGTTCAATCACATTCCCTCTTCCACGCCCCCCGATTGCGATTGCTCCGATAAAATCCTAGCCGTTCATCTCCCCGCCGATCTGACGGCCATCGCTTTCTCCACCCAATCACAATTGCAAGCCCGTCGCTCCGATCCCCGATCAATTGCAAGCCTTTCCCTCCGATCCCCGTTCGCACTCTCCCTCCGATTGAACAATAGCCATTGATCTAATCTCCAGATCCAACGGTCAGCGCTCAATCGCGCTCCCACCGCCAATCACAATCGAAACTTTGAAAAGTGACACCCCTGTCCCTCCTCCGATTGCGATTGCCTAATTCGATCCTGACTGTCCATCGAGTCTAAGATCTAACGGTTGAGATTTGATCGCCCTCCGCCTCCGGCTGGGTCCCACCTCATCGTATTGCATTGCATTTCCTTCACATTTCTTTGTATTTTTTTTCAAAGTCCAAAGTTTAAGACTTTGCACTAAAGTCTTATATTTCATGGTTGTTCTGCCCACTTTCATATAGCTGCTCGATCTCCGTTGTCGATCTTTGTCCCCTGACCGTGATCTAACGGTCTACGCTGCATTCTACCACCAAACCCTATTGTTCATAATTTTCACCATTTCATTGCATTTCGTCACTATTTTTCAATGAAAATCCACCGCTTCAACAGGCTTCCGAAGCATGCTTGCACCACCACTGCCCAGGTTTTGTAACAGGTTTATTTAATTGTGCAGATAGCACAGAGAGGCCATTTCAGCATCTACCAGTGGATCAGCAGGAGTGATTCAGAGGGGGTTAATGTTATTATTGATATTATTAATGTTTGACCCTACAATTTAAATGAAAGGCGCAGTTTGAAGACCAACGCACATGCAACAGGCTTATCTGTGTTTAATTCCAGCAGAATGTTTTCTCCAGACGTACACCATTCCTACAATGCCCGCCATGCCTCCTAGAGCCCTTAAAATGAATGTTACGAATAGAGGCTTATTTAAGACTGTCAGAGCTGCAGAAATGGAGGTATGGAGAAGGCCCGTAGACTTTAATCCAATTAATCGGATTCAGAAGGAAGCACAGAGTTCTAGACACCTGAAAGAACTCCAAAGAAATACCAGAAGTCAATCTTGGCCTGATAGAGTCTTCCAGAGTAGATCACAGGGTACATACAACGAAGCAGATTTCCATTAAGAAGAATGGGCTCGGACTCTTCCATCACTCTGTCTTAAATGGACACATTTAATGTGTATCTACCCCTGTTATTCCCATTCTCCTATAAGAAATCCCCGAGAACGTATTGTAAAGGTTGTTTTTGTTGGGCCGTTGTTGTCCAGTTGCTGCCGTTGCAGTTAGAGGGATTCATTCCGACTGTTAGAACAGTTTTGGGAGGGAGTAGCAGAGTAGTTGTTATGTAGTAGGCTAGGAGGAGGAGTTTGGATTGTAACAACCATTGAGCTCAGTGTATATGACTGGTTTTTCATCAATTAATCAAAGCACATTTCACAGGATCCTGGTCTATTACTATTGGTGATGTTTTTCTAACTCTGTTTATTACATTTCCATATTGTTTCATCTTCTTCTAGGCTTTCATCAGAAATATGGCATAGGATTTACCCTTGTTAGGTACGCTATGTCCCTGCTCTCCTTGCCTTCAATGTTTTCTGCTAAATGTGTTATCTGAGGGTTGATTTCAGTCAATTTAACCAGTGTAGTGGATGTTATTTCCTGCTCTCTGATGTATGAATTGGATGGATCAGTTCTTAGATTTTCTTGTTGGGTTTAAGCTGGAATATTTGGGAACACTGGGGATTAGAGTTAGCCCTGTCCACTAGGATCCTTGTGCGACCAGCTGGCCTTTCTGAGATCCCTTCTGTTGAACTCATCTCTTTTTTTCCTTGGAGCATGCTAAAGCTGACCTGGAGTTAAATGACCTTTGGTCCAATCTATAAGCTTCCCCTTTGTCCTTCCCTTGAGAGCTGCCTTTGAGTATGTCCAAGCAGGTCTGGAGTTAAATGACCTCTGACCTGATCTATAGGCAGAAAGTAGGTTGCTTTCCTTCTCTCACTTTCTTTCCTTAATGTTCCATTCCATCATCTATCTAAAAATATCCTTTAGTGTATATGGATTTCCCTTTGAAAGCCTTGGCTAGTTGTTGCATGTAATTACCTCTCATGACTCCATAGCCCAATGGATGGCACTTTCTTGACCTATCCTCTTTGCTGAAACATCCTGTTGTTTTGTTCCTTTTCTCCCATTACTTTCTCAGTTCATGATCTCATGACCAACCCTGCAACCAACCAACCAAATCATTTTAAAACACCCCTTTGTCCTTCATACCTAGCCATATATCTATTAGATCTTCAAAGATATATTATTATTTGTGTTATTAGAGAGATCCCTCTCCGGGTCCAGGAGGGCTAGATCATAGGGCCCAAAAGTGGTTCTGATGTTGTCTCATCTTTTGGTCTTGCCAATCTGGCCAAAGCATGGGAACTCCAACATAATGGCAACTCCGATGGGGAACGAGACCACTTTTCCTTTAGATTGGCATCTCATTGTTGATGGTGGACAACATCCTGCTTCAAGCGTTCATATACATCCACCTGGCGACTCCACACTCCATAACTCCCAAAAGACCAAATGACTCCACTGGTAGAAGACTCTGAACTGGTTGAGAAGAAGTAGTAGCCTTCTTTGCATAAGCATGAATCCAAACATGGATAGAGATACAAAGTATGATGCTTTGTATAATCAATTGAATGAATTAACAGAAACGTTTGGTAAAGTGCTGGAAATTTACATGGCTAACCTGAATGCAAACGATGATTATTTCAAACAACCCATGCATCTCCCAGAACAAGAACAAACTTAGGACCTAGAAGATGAGCAAGACATGTATGATGCTCAAGAATCTGTAGGAGACAAAGAGGAAAGTGATCAGGAACTGCCTAATTGCTTTCTTGTGTCTTGTGTTACGCTGACTAGAAAATATCAAGACCTGATGGCAAAGGCTAATGGGGAACGTTGCCTTGAAGAAACAAGAAACCATATAGAGGAGGCAGAATCTGGTGTGGAAGAAGAGGCTCAAGTAAACATCCCGCCTCCCAGTCAGCTAATACAAGAGAATGAGGATTGTTGCTCTTCTGTTCACGATGGGAGGGAAACCCCTCTTTTGACAGAAGAAGAGATTGATCAGATATTAAACCAATAGTCCCCCTCAGAAGTTTTTTAAGGAACACACACTCTTGCCCCTTCGTCTTATGAGTTTGATGACACAGATCCAGAAGACTCCTCTGTGGATCAGGACGAAGAAAGATCTACTGAAAATCTAGAAGGTTTGGTGGGTGAGATTACTTACAATTATAATTTCCCTACTTATGATATATTTGATGATGAGCGTTTTCAAAGGGAAGCCGAGCTTGCAGGACCCTCATCCTTAGTTTCATGGGAGGAATATCAGAGCCAGCAATTTCAGGGGAGTAATGAAACCAACTGGCCTATCTATGATACTGATGGGGAGAATAATGATAGTATAATAGCAGATGAAGATTCTTTGAATCTTCATTCTGCTTTACTACAGATCATCAGTGAGACTGGAAACCAGCAGCCTTTCCTTTCAAAAGAAGAGGAGGAAGGAAAAGAAGAGATTCTTGAGCAAAATGAAAGCGACGAGCCTTCTCTTGAAAAAGAGGAAACAATGGAACAAACCGCTACTCAAGAATTCTTAGATCTTTTCACGGAGCTCAGCACATCAGAGTAGAACATATCAGAGCTCCAAGAGGACTCAGCTCCAATATATGATGAGTCCTCCAGTTCAGAAGATGAAGGAGACACTCTACTCCAAGAGAGTCTTTTTCTCCATCCAGTGGAAGAAGAAGAGATCCTGGTTGAAGCCAGCCTGCCAGATATTCATAGCTAGGTATCCTTTTTTGATCCTTATGCACATTTCCTGCAAACATTTGAAGAAGGATCAAAAGTCTTTTTGAGCAGCATGTTGCAGATAGAAAGAAATTTTTTCAAAGCTGCTGTTATTGAAAAAAAAGAGTGGGAGCTGCCTTGCCTATCCCCCTAGCCCCTTTCAACCACTTCCCCACGTATCCGTTACCCGGGACCAAGCGTTTAAAGCCTTCAGAGCCAATCGCAATCGGAGTATCAGGCGGGTGCATTTCCTTTGTTATAGTCGAAAACCCCGACGCGATTGTATTTTGTTCATAAGTCCCGCGACGCGTTTTAAGCCTTTGATCTGTCATGAAGATCCGACGGCGGAGCGCTAATCGCTCCGTCACAATCACGATGTTCAATCGCATTCCCTCTTCTACGCCCCCCGATTGCGATTGCTCCGATCAAATCCTAGCCGTTCATCTCCCTGTCGATTCGACAGCCATCACTCTCTCCACCCAATCGCAATCGCAAGCCCATCGCTCTGATCCCTGATCAATCGCAAGCCTTTCCCTCCAATCCCCGATCACAGTCTCCCTCTGACTGAATGATAGCCGTTGATCTGATCTCTGGATCCAACGATCAGCACTCAATCGCACTCCCACCGCCGATCACAATCGAAACTTTGAAAATTGACACCCCTGTCCCTCCTCCGATTGCGATTGCCTGATTCGATCCTGACCGTCCATCGGGTCTAAGATCTGACGGTCGAGATTTGATCGCCCTCCACCTCCGGCTGGGTCCCACCTCATCATATTGCATTGCATTTCCTTCACGCTTCTTTTTATTTTGTTCAAAGTCCAAACTTTAAGACTTTGCACTAAATTCTTATATTTCATGGTTGTTCCGCCCACTTTCATATAGCTTCTCGATCTCCACCATCGATCTTTGTCCCCTGACCATGATCTAATGGTCTACGCTGCATTCTACCACCAAAATCTATTGTTCATAATTTCCACCATTTCGTTGCATTTGGTCACTATTGTTCAATGAAAAGCCACCGCTTCAACAGGCTTCCAAAGCATGCCTGCGCCACCACTACCCAGGTTTTGTAACAGGTTTATTTCATTGTGCAGATAGCACAGAGAGGCCATTTCAGCATCTACCAGCGGATCAGCAGGAGTGATTCAGAGGGGGTTAAGGTTATTATTGATATTATTAATGTTTGACCCCGCAATTCAAATGAAAGGCACAGTTTGAAGACCAATGCACACGCAATAGGCTTATCTATGTTTAATGCCAACAGAATGTTTTCTCCAGACGTACATCATTCCTACAACTCCCTCCATGCCTCCTCGAGCCCTTAAAATGAATGTTATGAACATAGGCTTATTTAAGACTCTCAGATCTGCAATAATGGAGGTATGGAGAAGGCCCGCAGACTTTAATCCAATCAACCAGATTCAGAAGGTAGCGCAGAGTTCCAGACACCTGAAAGAACTCCAAAGAAATACCAGAGGTCAATCTTGGCCTGACATAGTCTACCAGAGCAGATCATAGAGTACATACAGCGAAGCAGATTGCCATTAAGCAGAATGGGCTCAGAATCTTCCATCACTCTGTCTTAAATGGACACATTTAATTTGTATCTACCCCTGTTATTCCCATTCTCCTATAAGAAATCCCTGAGAACATATTGTAAAGGTTGTTGTTGTTGGGCCGTTGTTGTCCAGTTGCTACCGTTGCAGTTAGAGGGATTCATTCCGACTGTTAGAACAGTTTTGGGAGGGAGTAGTAGAGTAGTTGTTATGTAGTAGGCTGGGAGGAGGAGTTTGGATTGTAATAGCCATTGAGCTCAGTGTATATGACTAGTTTTGCATCAATTAATCAAAGCACATTTCACATGATCCTGGTCTATTACTATTGGTGATGTTTTTCTAAATCTGTTTATTACATTTCCATATTGTTTCATTTTTCTCTGGGCTTGCATCAGAAATATGGCATAGGATTTACCCTTGTTAGGTACGCTATGTCCCTGCTCTCCTTGCCTTCAATGTTTTCTGCTAAATGTGTTATCTAAGGGTTGATTTCAGTCAATTTAACCAGTGTAGTGGATGTTATTTCCTGCTCTCTGATGTATGAATTGGATGGATCAGTTCTTAGATGTTCTTGTTGGGTTTAAGCTGGAAGATTTGGAAACATTAGGGATTAGAGTTAGCCCTGTCCACTAGGATCCTTGCGCGACCAGCTGGCCTTTCTAAGATCCCTTTTGTTGAACTCACCTTTGTTTTTCCTTGGATCATGCTAAAACTGACCTGGAGTTAAATTACCTCTGGTCCGATCTATAAGCTGCCCCTTTGTCCTTCCCTTGAGAGCTGCCTTTGAGTATGTCCAAGCAGGTCCGGAGTTAAATGACCTCTAACTTGATCTATAGGCAGAAAGTAGGTTGCTTTCCTTCTCTCAATTTCTTTCCTTAATGTTCCATTCCATCATCTATCTAAAAAGATCCTTTAGTGTAGATGACTTGCCCTTTGAAAGCCTTGGCTAGTTGTTGCATGTAATTACCTCTCATGACTCCATAGCCCAATGGATGGAACTTTCTTGACCTATCCTCTTTGCTGAAACATCCTACTGTTTTGTTCCTTTTCTCCCATTACTTTCTCAGTTCATGATCTCATGACCAACCCAGCAACCAACCAACCAAATCATTTTAAAACACCCCTTTGTGCTTCATACCTAGCCTAATATCTCAATTCGAGCTTCAAATATATATTATTCTTTGTGTTATTGGAGAGATCCCTCTCTGGGTCCAGGAGGGCTAGATCCTAGGGCCCAAAAGTGGTTCTAATGTTGTCTCATCTTTTTTTCTTGCCAATCTGGCCAAAACATGGGAACTCCAACATTTGGTACTAGGCCAAGCATTCCCTATCTCCTATAGTGCATTCCAGCTCCTTGATTGTGTTATTTTAGAGTGCATTTGCAGTGGGGGTTTGCACCAACATCTTGGAGAGCAAGATCTTCAGGTATAGGATCATCCTATCACTTGAGAGATTCATTGGAGGAGGTTTGCTTCAGATTGTACATCTTATTCAGCCATCTCCATATTATTCCAGTTTTTTGTTGCAGCTGCTACCCTGCAACTCCGACATTTTTGCAGACTTTCCATTTGTACATATATTTCAGCCAATCCTCTTAAGGATTGTTGTATTGTTATTTTGAGGGGTTGAGAACTTGCTCCCACTCATTTCTTGAGCTCATATTGTCATATCTTTATATTATCATTTTATATGTTGCAGTGTCTCTATATAAACTGCACAGTCATAGCTTAGGCATATCTGTGTTACAGTAGTGGTTTCACTATTTCTTATACATGTTCCATTGAGGCTCTCATTGCCTAGCTTGAGTGATTGATTCCTCAAAGCATTGTAATTTTTTGTTGCTATATTATAAAATTGTTGGCTATTGAAATCTTCATGTACTCAAGTTTATAATAATAATGTTGTTATTCCATTGTGTGTGCATACATTTTTTCAGTCCCTTCATCGAACATTTTCTGAAGACAACTAGGTGTGGGAGATTTGTTTAACCCACCTAGAGAGAATTTTTTTGAGCCACCTCTTGGATTTCATTCTTAGATGCATTGATCTAAGGGATCCAGGTATTGGTTTCAATTCCTATAGCAGCCATTACTAGAAAATTCATTTTCTAGTCATGCTTTTCTAGTTGTTCCAGATTTGGGATATTACATAAATACCTCAGCATTATTTGTCACGATATTCTTGGGGCAACCAAACAAGGGGAGTGTGTTTTCTTCCATGAATTTTATGGCTACTATATCTGTTTTGTTCCTAGATGGAATTGCTTCAATTCACTTAGTGAAGTAGTCAGTTTGTGTGAATATCCACCGGTGTTGAATGCTGGAAGCTGGATGTATTACCCCACTAAAATTTAATCCCCATTCCATGAAAGGTTCTTCAACACAAATTGGGATGAGAGGGAAGGATGTTAATTTCTATTTCTTGACAAATACTTGGCACTTCTTGTAGGCCTAGACATAAGCGTGGACCTCTCCAAATAATTTTGGCCAGAAGAACCCTCCTTTGATAAGTTTGTGTGCTATAGCCCTCCATATGTAATGTCCTTCGTAGACAAAACCATGAAATTCATCCATTAATTTCTGAACTTCATCCTCCACCAAGCATAGAAGTAAAATTTCGACGGGGTCCCTCCAATATAATTGGCCATTTGAGGTAACAAATTTTTGGGTTCGTAGTCTCAAAGCTTGATATTTCACTTTATCAAAATTCACTGGGAACCTCAGGAAAAGTAGGTAATGAATGATATCTTTATAACAACAGGATGTGATATATTTCATTTGAATTTTTTGGACTAATGTTTCAATCCTTTTTTGTGGCTCTGCATCTTCATTTTTTCCCAACACTTTAGCCAACATTTTTATCCCTAAAACCTAGAAATTTACCTTTGATAAGATCTTAGCTAATACCTACCCTTTGATGATTTTTTTGGGATTGATTTCCATATCATATTCCTGTATTTTGGCGATCCATTTACCTCTATTTCCCTTGTTGTATCCTTGTACTAGGATGTATTTGATGATGATTGTGGGAACATAGGTCACTATGATTGCAGGGTGTAGATCCTGAAAGCCTTAAGAGCCTTGACCAAGACATAAGCCTGCTTCTCTAAAATATTATACTTCAGTTCAGAATCTCGCAACACTTGACTGGAGAAGGCTATTGGCTGCTCATTCCCTTCACCGTTATTTTGTAATAAGACAAAAAACAATGTGTGAGGAGAAGAAAAAGAGAATATAGAAAATGGCTTCAAGTAATCATGACTGACTAAGACCGGGGCTTCAACAATTTTTTTTTGATCTTGGAGAAGGATTAAGGAGACTGTGGATACCATTTCACTTTATTTTATTTTCTCAACATCATAGTGATATCATTAATTATCTCTGCATAATTTGGTATCAATCTCCTCAAGATAATTTTTTCCTTGGTAGTGGGATGGAATTTATGGCTTCCACTCACTTGGGATCAATCTTCACTCCATCTTTCGCTACTATGTGTCCCAACAAATTCCCTTCACTGAGAGTGAACTGTGATTTTTTAGGATTCAAGGACAAACCATATTTCTTGCATTTCTCAGAAGTGAGTCATAGATGTTCAACGTGCTCCTCATCTATTTTAGAGAAAACAATAATGTCATCCAAGTATATCACAAAAAACTTATTTTATTTCCCCCACAAAGGGTATATCCATTTCCCTTTGGAATGTAGCTCCTGCATTCATGAGGCTAAATGACATCCTAGCATACATGAAAGTCCCCCAGGGTGTGGTAAAAGTGTTTTTATTTTGATTTTAAGGATGTGAAACCACCTGATTGTACCCTGGAAAAACATAAATCATGGAAATCCAATATGATCCTACAACATTCTTCAACATGTGATCCATTTTGGGTAGCGGGTAATTCTCTTTTAGTGAGGCCTTATTTAGATTCCTGAAGTACATGCATAGCCTTATCTCCCCATTTTTTTTTTTATGGGAACTAAGTTTTCCACCCAATATGAGTGCCTAAATGGTGCAATGATTTTGTCTTGGAGTAACTTCCTCACCTCCTTCTCATTGGATGGAAGGATAAGGGGGTTGATCTGCCTGAGCTTTTGCTTGTGTGGTTTTACTCCCCCCTTTAAGGGAATCTTATGTTGGATGATATCTGTTTTAAAAGTTTTCAAATATTCATAATACTAAGTAAAATTATCTTTATAAATTTAAAAAGGTTCAAATACCTTTGTTTGAATTCAGGAGGGACCTCTTTCGCCAGCTTGATTATCTTGGGAGCCTCTTCTGAACCAATGCTACAAGATTCCACTTTCTATTTAGTTTCATGTTCGATCGGTTTGGTGGCCACATCATTGGAATTGAACAACCTTTACAAAGGGACCAATCCCATAGGAATATTGTTACCCTTTAAATGAAAAAAATTTTGCCCTACAACTGTCTCTTCCCAATTTTCCTAATGTGAGTTTATCATGGTTTCCTCTTCTTGGTTAATGACCGAATTTGAAAATTCTCCAATAGCTTCCATGAAGCAATTGATTTTTTCCTCGTCCTTGAACACCTGCCAATGGTTTACATTATCTGGAACTGATGGAATGTATCTTACTTCAACCTCATATCTTAGGAGTGGGTTTTGAGGAGGTTTAAAATTTGTAGTTGCTATAGCCAAAGAATTTTCCACCCGGTTCCATTCTCTAGGCAAGACTTGAATATTGGAGGCTAAGAAAAAAAGGTCAGTTAAATCCCATACCTCATTATGTTAAGATTTCAACCTTAGGTGCTTGTTCTAACACTAATTTCTTATTTGTTTCACTACCAGTTCAAAATCTACAAACACAACCAGGAATTCAATGTTATGGTTCCTAACAGCTTTTAGACCCAAGAGTAAAGCTTCATACTCAACAACATTATTTGTGGCTTCAGAATCCAATTTGAAAGAAAGAGGAATCGAGCTACCTTCCGGGGAGATTATCATCCAGGTGGATATTGGTGGCCACCCGACTATTCCACTTGGACCCCCACCATTGTTTCTTTTAGTTTTTTCAGTTTCCTTAATTGTAGAAAAATTTACTATTTTTGGTAGTTTTTTGGGTCCTGAACTTCTAGAGCTGTTTTGAGGCCCTAAACGACGTTTTTTGGGGAAACCACCTCGACAAATATGAGTGGGAGAAAATGAGTCGAAGACTCGATTTTCACTATCAACAATTGTATTCCTCAGATAGATATTTATAAAAATATATCATGTGCATCAAATGAAGATAGTATTCCAAAGTTACAACCCTAGAAAATTGATGTACGAATTTACCCCGACAGGGCCCATAGTTTAGCATTTTATATCCTAGGGTTAGGTTGTTGGATTTTTATGGTTTTACATTATTTCTCAATAATAAATAGGCCCTCAAGCCTCATATTAACACATTTAAGAGGCATGTATCCACCACATCTCTTCTTAGAGATAAGCTACTAGTGCCCTAGCTCGTTTATTTCCATTCTGTCAGTAAGCATATTTTAGTTATGAGATATTAATGAAATGAAGTTTTATTTCTACTACATCTCTGAATTTATGTGTATTTATCTATTCTATTGTGTTCCTGCATAAGTCCAGATCAGTGGTATAAGAGCGGTCTTATCTTTCTCGATCCTTCTTTTCATGTCCCCAAGGAGGTCGAGCTATAAGGAGTTAGGGCTAGATCTAGTTGAAACTTTGCAAGATCAGCTTCACAAACCCCGACGACCACCCATGGGGGATGAAAAGAAATATGAGGGAGCAGGAAATCCTATCAAAATATTTCTTGAGGAGGCCCTCGAGAAACAAAGGAACACGATGATGGATAAATTTTCCTAAATTCTTCAACGACTGCCCATCGACGATGCATCTGCATCCATAAACCACTCTGGAGGTGCAAATCCTTTTAAGGTATAAGTAAACTTTGACATTCCCATATTTGAGGGCCAAATAGATGCAGACATCATAGATAGATGGTTTAATCTATTAGAAGGGTATTTCTTGGTTCATGAATTTTCCAACTGGGAAAAGTTTACTTTTGAACTCCTCAAAGCCGCCCCCCATGTCAAGGAATGGTGGAAAACATACTGTGAGAAAAAGGACGAGAGGGAACCTTCTCTCTTTTTAGCTGCACCCACTTGGAATTTTTTTCAAGATGCCATAAAGGAACAATATTATCACGTGGGGAGCTATGAGGATAAGTACATAAAATGGAATACGCTGCGGTAGCTAAGGGATCAAGATGTGCATGAAATGACGAATCCGTTCCATACCCTGTGCAAAAAATTGGGTATCAAAGATTCAGAGAAACATTTGATGCTGAAGTACTGCAACTTTCTACATAGATACATTCAAGAGGAAACGGAGTTCCTCAGCATCTCCTCTCTTGGTGTAGCATATCGGTATGCTACCAAGAATGAGTAGAAGTTCAAACAGAAGAAGGGAGACTTTGGATCTGTGAATCAGAAGCAAGGGAAAGGTGCCCCAAACCGCAAAACAAAGGACAAAGCCAAGGCAGGGAGGCCAAGGATAACTTCCAGAGCCACAAGAAAAGAACAACACTGCAAAGCCAAAGAAGGAAATGGAAAATTGGTGTGAATTCCATAAGAGCTCCACTCACAACACAAGTAAGTGTTGGGCCAAGCAATCCATAGTGGCCGAGATGAAGGCAAAAATCAGATGCATGCTCCAAATCTGAACCAAAACCCGACAAGGGGAGTGAAAAAGGGAATCAAATTTGTCGATGCAGATCCCAATGCCACCGTTGTCACCATGAAGATCCAGAAGGAGGAACTAGAAGATACAGAGGAGGAGGAGCACCTCTTTCATTCCCAGATGTGGGTAAAGGGTTCCCTGCTATGGTTCATTATCGACAGTTGAAGCTAAAAGAACCTCATTTCAACAGAGGCCATGAAGCGGCTAGGATTAATTACCACAACACACCCACCGCCATACACCATTGGGTGGCTTCACCAAGGATAGGATCTCTGCATCAACCAACAATGTCGCCTTCCCTACTACATCAACCCCTTCACAGATGAGGTATTATGTGACATTTCCCCTATTGATGTTTATGATGTATTATAAGGCCAAACAAACTTGTGTAAACGACATGATGTATATGAGTCCCAACCTCGCGCTATTATTGTTACTTTGGGAAATAAGTTGTACAAGATACCGGAGGTAGCACCGCGTGCTTCCATATCTTTGGTTACTGCAAAAAAATGTGGAAAGCTCATTTCCAAAACTTGGAATTTTTTTTTCCTGATGATCTACCTAGAGGGAAAGAGGAATACTGTGGCCATGACCTCTAGACAGGGTTACTCCACATGACAAAAACAAATGGACAAGGTCATGGAGGTTCACGGGGACATCTTCACCTCACCCGCAGGGGTGACTCTGCACTATTAGATCAAGCACCCCATAGATCTGACCCTAGGTGCGCCAGGGCCCAATGGAGCAATATATCAACGGTCTGTTATGAAGAACCATGAAATAAAGAGAAAAATTCAGGAGATGTTGCAAAAGGTCACATCTGGCCGACTTCATCACCCTGTGGGAGCCTGAATGTGTTGGTGTAGAGGAAGGATAGAACTTGGAGACTTTGTATTAACTATCAGGCACTGAAAATATCACTGTCCAGAATAGGTCTATGAGCCCACATATTGATGACCTTATGGAACAAGTCAAGGGGGAAAAAATTTCATCAAGATCGACTTGAAGTTTGGGTATCACCAAGTACCAATCAAACCCTCCAATGTGTGGAAGACTGCCTTCAAAGCCAAGGGGGGTCTATTTGAATGGATGGAAATGCCTTTAAGGTTGACGAATGATCCTACAATGTTCATGAGGCTAATGGATGACATCTTGCGGAAATTCACCAACACATTTGTAGTATTATACTTGGATTACATCCTGATATTCAGCTAGATTTGGGAAGAGCACCTCCACCATATCTGATAGTTCCCAAACACTGCGACAACACAAGTTGTGTGCCAATTTAGAGAAGTGCACTTTTGGCATGACCCAGTTTCAATATCTAGGATACATTATTGATGAGCAGGGGGTGCATGTGGATCCAGCCAAGATCCAAGTCATTCGGGATTGGCCAGCCCAACCCACTCTAACAAAGGTTTGCAGCTTTCTGGGTCTTGCTAATTTCTACTACAGGTTCATGTTGGGATTATCTCATATCAATTGGCCCTTTATTCAAGTCACCGAGGGAGGAGTAGAAGTGAAATTATTTTGGTATGAATCTCAACAGAAGGCATTCGTAGAGTTGAAACATCACCTCTACTCTGCCCCAGTGCTCACATTACCATACTTGCAACAACCATTTGAGATTGAGACAGATGCCTGTGACTATGCTATTGGGGTAGTTCTTACTCAACAGGGGAATCTAGTGGCATATTACAGTGAGACAATGTTCGACATAGTCCGAAATTATCCCACTTATGAAAAAGAGATGTATTCCATTGTTCAGGATTTCTGACAATGGAATCATTACACTTTTGGGAAGGAAATGGTCATCCACACAGACCACTAACCCCTGCAGTTCATACAAACACAAGGGAAGTTGCAGAACGATCGCCATCAGAAGTGGTCCACATATCTGCAACAATTTAATTTTAACATCAAGTACAAGAAGGGAAACACCAATAACATTGCAGACTTCATCATTTGACCACTGATCATGGCACTAAACACCATGCTCAAATCTTGTGGGCACGTGACTTTTGATTGGTTGCTTCTCTATAAGAGTGATCCAGAATTCAACCAGACATACAAGATGCTCTTGGAGGGTAATCGAGTTCCAAATTTTCACCTCTAGGATGCACTACTATGTCACCTGGGACACCTTTTTGTTCCTTCAAGCGAGCATGCATTTGGAAAGTGCACTACAGTCGGGTCCCTGGGCATTTCAGGGTCAAGAAAAAAGTGGCAGTATTGTAGAAGTATTTCTATTGGCCAAAACTTTGACAGGATGCCAAGAAGTACATTAGATCCTGCACTGCCTACGCCATTGCTAAACAGACCATCAAGAAGCAAGACCTCTATACTCCGCTGCCTACCCCTAGTCGACCTTGGGAATCCATCTCCATGGATTACATGTTGGGCTTTCCTTCTACTAAGCATGGCAACGACTGCATTTTTGTGGTTGTCGATAGATTCTCAAAGATGGCCATTATGGTGGCCTACAAGAAGAATATCATAGAAGAATCCACTGCTATAATCCTCTTTGAATGTGTGTGGGCACACTTTAGGATCCCATAGTCTATCATCTTAGATTGGGACAACAGGTTCCTCATTAAATTTTGGTCCAACCTCTTTTTAATTCTGGACAAAAAGCTCACCAAGTCCACAAATTTCCATCCCCAAAATGATGGCCAGACAGAGGTCGTCAACATGGTGATCATACACATTCTGCGCATGTAAAACTAAAAACATCCACACACATGGGATGAGAGCCTCCCCTATGTATAAAAAAACTATAACTGGGCCCTCCACAACTCAACTGACAACAACCCCTTTCATGTGGGCTTGGGATTCCAGTCACTATGTCCCATTAATGTAGCCATGCCATTTGCAACTACTCAAGCCATTTTGACTCATGTCCAGTTTGAAGCTAACAAGGCGAACATCTTCATTGAGCACATTCAGAACATCCTCTAACAGGTTCATGACATATTGGACATAACCAATGCTAAGTACAATCAGTGGCATGATCATCATCGGGTGCCACACAACTTCCAGGTGGGCGATAAATTGTGGTTACATTTGCAGAAGGAGTGCCTCGCTGGACCCCACCGCAAGATTTATCCACTCCAATAGGGCCATACACCATCACCAAGGTTTTGGGGAAAATTAATTTGAGCTTAGTATTCCACCATTCCTTGGTTAACAGCCAATGTTCAATTTTGACCACGTTTGGCCTTACTTTACACCTCTACTGGAGACATCTGACATGGCAAAACAACTCACACCAATAGAGTTAAACCAAGGCTTCATGGAACAAGCCACTACTGATCAGATTATGGACATACAAATCAAGAACACCCACCAACAGAGTATCCAGCTATATCGATTTGTCAATGCAGTCCAACTCCTTTAGTAAGTCAAGTGGCTAATCAGGGACCAAGTTCAACATAAATTTCCTCATCTCATGGAGGAACTCAACATAATGGGGACCATTGCTTCCTAAGGGGAGGGGAATGATCCAGGTGGATATTGGTGGCCACCCGCCTCTTCCACTTGGACCCCCACCATTTTTTTATTTTAGTTTTTTTCAATTTCCTTAATTGTAGCACAATTTACTATTTTTGGCAGTTTTTCGGGTCCTAAACTTCAAGAGGCGTTTTGAGGCCCTAAACGACGTTTTTTGGGGAAACCACCTTTGAAAAATGTGAGTTAAAGACTCGATATTTTCTAAGAATAGTTTTAGTCCTTAGATAGATCTTTCTAACAATGTATCATGTGCATAAAACGAAGATAGTATGCCAAAATTATGGCCCCATGATATTAATGTACCAATTTGCCCCTACGGGGCCCGTAGTTTGGCATTTCATCTCCTAGGGTTAGGTTTTTCGATGTTTAAGGTTTTCCATTGTTTCTCAATAATAAATATGCCTTCTAGCCTCATTATAACATAGTTCAGAGGCATGTACCCGCCACATACCTTCCCAAAGATAAGCTACCAACGCCCTAGCTAACTTATTTCCATTCTGTCTGTAAGCATATTTTAGTTATGATATATTAATGAAATGAAGTCTTATTTCTAATGCATATCTGTGTTTATGTGTATTTATGTAATATATTCCATTCTTTCATAAGTCCATATCAGTGGTATAAAATCATTTTTCTCTATCTCGATCCTTCTTTGAATTTTCCTAACGAGGTCAGGGTATGATGATTCAGAGCTCGATATGGTTGAACCTTTGCAAGATCAGCGTCCCAAACCTCGATGGTCGCTCATGGGGATGAAAATAAAGATGAGGGAGAAAGATATATTATCAAAATATTACTCAAGGAGGCCCTTGAGAAACAAAGGAATGTGATGATGGATAAGTTTTTTGATATTCTTCAATGACTGCCCACCGGCGGCGCGTCTGCATCCAGCAGCCTTTCTGAAGGTGAAAATCATTTTAAGATACAACTAAACTTTGAAATTCCCATATTTGAGGGCCAAAGATGAAGACATCATAGATAGATGGTAGAATCTATTAGAAGGGTATTTATTGGTTCATGAATTTTTCAACTGGGAAAAGATTACTTTTGCACTCCTCAAAGCCACCCCTCTTTTCAAGGACTAGTGGTAAACCTACTGTGAGAAAAAGGATGAGATGGAACCCTCTCTGTTTTCGGCCGCACCCAATTGGAATTATTTTTGAGACACCATCAAGGAACAATATTATCCCATGTGGAGCTATGAGGACAATTACATAAAATAGACTACGCTATGACAACAAAGGGATCAAGATGTGCATGAGCTGACAAATTTGTTCCATACCGTATGCACAAAATTGGGTATCAAATATTTAGAGAAAAATTTGGTCCTGAATTACCACAAATGTCTACACAGATACATTTAGGAGGAAATAGAGTTCCTCGACATCTCCTCGCTTGGTGCAGCATATCGGTATGCTGCCAAGATTGAGAAGAAGTTAAAATAGAAGAAGCGAGACTTTGGATCTGCAAATCAGAAGGAAGGGAAATGTGCCCCCAAACCGCAGAACAAAGTAAAAAACCAAGTCGGGGTGGCCCAGGATAACCTGCCAAAGTCTCAATAGAAGAAAAACATCATGAAGCCAAAGAAGGACATGGGAAATTGGTGTGAATTCCATAAGAGCTCCACTCACAACACAAGTGAGTGTCGGGCCAAGTAGTCACTGGTGCGTGAGATGAAATCTTTTGAGTCGAATGCATGCTCCGACTCTAAATCAGAACCCGATAAGAGGAGTGAAAAAGGGAATAAAATTATTGATGCAGAGCCCAACACCACCATTGCCACCATGAAGACCCAGAAGGAGGAACCAGAAGATTCAGAGGAGGAGGAGGACCTCTTCCATTCCCAAATGTGGGTAAAGGGTTCCCCGCTATAGTTCATTGTTGACAACGAGAGCCAAAATAACCTCATTTCAGCATAGGTCATGAAGCAGTTGGGCTTATGGACCACAACACACCCACAACCGTATACAATCAGGTGGCTTCACTAAGGATGGGATCTCCGCATCAGGCAACAATGTCGACTTCCCTACAACATCAAGCCCTTCACGAATGAGGTATTATGTGACATTACCCCTCTTGATGTTTGTGATGTATTATTGGGCCAACTATACTTGTGGAAGTGACATGCTGTATATGAGTCCCGACCTCATGCTGTTATTTTTACTTTGCGAAATAAGTTGTACATGATACCAGAGGTAGCACCTCCTACCGACATATCTTTGGTTACTGAAAAATAATGCAGTAAGCTCATTTTCAAAACCGGGAAATTTGTTTTCTTGATGATCTGTCATCAGGGCAAGAAGAAGAATCTAGTCATGAATGCTAGACAGGGCTCCTTCGCACAACAAAAACAAATGGACAAGGTCATGGAGGTTCACGGAGATATCTTCACCTCACCCGTAGGGGTGCCTCTATAATGTCAGATCAAGCACCCCATAGATCTGACCCTAGGTGCACTAGTGCCCAATGGACCAATCTATCGGCACTCTGTTCTATAGAACGATGAAATCAAGAGGCAGATTCAAGAGCTACTACAAATTGGTCACTCCGACCGATTTCATCACCCTATGGGAGCCCGATCATGTTGGTGCAAAAGAAGGATGGGACTTGGAGACTTTGTATTAACTATCGAGCACTTAAAAAGATCACTGTCCGGAATAGGTATCCGATCCCATAGATTGATGACCTTCTACACCAAGTCGAGGGGGAAAATTATTTTAGCAAGATCGACATGAAGTCCGGGTATTACAAGGTACCAATTGAACCCTTTGATGTGTGGAAGACTGCCTTCAAAGCCAAGGAGGGCGTGTTCGAATGGATGGTCATCCCTTTTGAGTTGAAGAATGCTCTTGCAGCCTTCATGAGTCTAATGGATGCCATCTTGTGGCCATTCACCATCTAATTTTTATTAGATACTTGGATGACATCCTGATATTCAGCTAGACTTGGGAATAACACCTCCACCACATCCGACAGGTCCTCCAAATACTGCTGCAGCATAAGTTGTGTGCCAATTTGGAGAAGTGCACTTTTGGCATGACCTAGGTTTAGTATCTGGGATACATTAATGATGAGCAGGGGGTGCATGTGGATCCAAAAAAGATCCAAGTCATTCAGGATTGGCCATCGCCAACCACTCTAACAAAGCTCCGTAGCTTTTTGGTTCTTGCTAATTTCTACCGCAGTTTCATGCTGGGATTCTCTCATATCACTTGGCCCTTGAGTCAAGTCACCAAGGGAGGAGTGAAAGACAAATTATTTTGGTCTGAATCTCAACATAAGGTGTTCATAGAGTTGAAACATCACCCTTGCTCTACCCCAGTGCTCACATTACCAGACTTGAAACAACCATTTGAGATCGAGACAGACGCCTCTGACTATGCTATCAGGGCAATTATTAATAAACAGGGGCATCCAGTGGAATATCATAATGAGACACTATCCAACACAGTCTGAAAGTATCCCACTTATGACAAAGATATATATTCCATTCTGTAGGATTTCCGACAATGGAAGGATTACATTTTGGGGAAGGAAATGGTCATCCACACAGACCACTGACCCTTGTAGTTCATACAGACACAAGGGAAGTTGCAGAATGATCACCATCAAAAGTGGTCCACACATCTACAATGTTTTCATTTGAACATCAAGTACAATAATGGAAGCTTCAATAATGTTGTAGATTGCCTCAACCAACCACCAATCATGGCACTAACCACCATGCTAAACTCTTGTGGGCACGAGAATTCTGATTGGCCACTTCTCTACAAGAGTGATCCAAAATTTTACCACACTTACAAGACGCTCTTGGAGGGTAACCGAGTTCCAAATTTTCACCTCCAGGATGCAATGCTATGTCTCCTCAGACCACTTTGTGTTCCTTCAAGCAAGCGTGCCTAGATGATTTGGGAAGCACACTACAGTCGGGTCACTAGGCATTTCGTGTTGAAATTTGCAACAAGAAACATTGAAATTGGAAACCAGAAAGGACAAAAATTGACCACATAACTAGTGTGGGATTCCAGTCACACATGAGTGAGGAATTCAGTTACCCTCATACTAACTTAGTTAAATAAATTGAAAATTAAATTGCAATTTCATCTCATACTAACTTCTATAGTTAACTAAGTCATGATGACTGAGTTAGTTAAATAAATTAGAGTTGAGGGTCTAAGATGAGGCATGTAGATTGATCCTACTATTTTTTGGGTCTAGTTGTAGTTAATGCATTAGTGTAGTGCACGTGTAATCAATTAACTAAAATTAATTGAGTTAAAATCAGTTTAACTAGTTCTAACTGAGTGATGAGATAGTGAGAGGTCTTGTGAATTAAATTATATTTAATTCAAAAGTAGTTTTTAATCATATAAATGATGATTCACTATTAATAGTTTCATGCATGTCAGTTCTTATGAAGACCCAGTTGAGATATAGGTTAAAGGGAAGATAACTATCAGTTGTATTATTAGCAAATTTCCTGGGCGCAATTATAAAGTCACAAGAAGGCTCATGATGGATTGCACAATAAAGGAAGATTTATTATCATATTTAATACGGACTTAATTTCTTATGTATTGTGTGAGAAAGGTTGGGCTAAGCAGGGGCTAAGAATTAGCTAAGTTTTGGTCAAATTTTCCTAAGAATTGCTAGTCGGTTTTGAGCAGGATCAGGGTGAGATGATTGGTAGAGTGCATGATTTTCTCTGTGTGAGAAATAATTGTATTGTTTCATGATTATTTGAATATGTAAAATATATGATAGATGGGTTTTGATCAGGTGCTTTCCCCAGATACATCTTGTGTTGTGTGATTGATAATTTCTTTCTCTTACTTGCATGTGATTGAGCGATAATGTTTTATATTCCGCCAACATAGTAGAAGGATTCAATATCTTGTTTTAGTAAATTACATGATAATATTGAATCCATTGGTATAGAGTTTCTATATAATTTATACATGGTATTAGAGCACTAGGAACCACAATAGAAGAGAAGAAATTGAGTTTGTCTTGAACAGGTTAAAATTTTTAAATTTATTCTTTAGGATCCAGCAGCAAATCAAGATGTCTTTCAATGGCTTGAGACTCGAATATGCACTCGAGGGAAATTAAAATTATATTTCATGGAAGGATAGGATGGAGGTAGTATTGGAGGACAATGATTTGAAGGAATTCATATATTTTGATATTCCCAAGCCTGCAGCATCAGATGCCCCACTTCTTGATGCATGGAAGATGAAGCTAGAAAAGGCAAGAAGGATATTGTTAGAGGGAGTTCGAGATCATATTGTCTCGAATATCCATGGGAAGGTGACTCCATATGATATGTGGAAGGCCTTGATAAATCTGTTTCAGAATAGCTACGACCACAAGAAGTTGGTGCTAAAGGATAAGCTCAAAAATATCAAGATGGAGGAGGGCGAGATGGTACCAACATAATTGGTGAAGTTCACTCAATGTTAAGATGAGCTTGGAAGTGTTGGTGTGACAATAGCCCAGAATGATTTGGTGAGCCTAGAACTTCTAGGCCTTCCCAAGAGCTAGCATAGTTACTATGACTCTATGAATGGGATGGAGAAGTTACTAGACTAGGAGCATTTGTGGTCCAACTTGGTAATAGAAGAGATAAGGTGGAGCATGAGATACGGGACCTCTAACACCAACAAAGAAGAAGATTGTGAATTAGTTAGAAAAGGAAATAAATCCAAGGGAAATAATTCCCAAGGTGAATAGGGCAATAGATAATTTTTCAAGATCATGTGTTTTCATTATCACGAGCATTGGAACTATGAATCGAATTGTCCACAGAATAAGGAAAACAAGAAGAAGCCTTCACTTGCAGCAGGTGAAGCATTGGCTTCATATTTCGAGATTGATTTTACTCTCATTGAATGCATGGATCTCATTGTAATGGGATTCATGTGGTATCTATACATTGGAGCCTCATTCCATATGACGGGTGTTAGCACTGGTTTTGATTATGTTAGTATCCTATAATATATAGGATCACAAGGTGACTGATTATTCTTTTCAGATCTTGTATATTGAAAATAATATTCCATGACTGTCATTTATTTTTGAGAAGATAATTCTTGTTCCAAGCTTTCCTGATTTAGTATGAATTGAATATTGTTCATAAGCATTCCTTGAGGTGGAATTAAACCCTGTTTCATGTTTTTATAAGTATTTTGATCTAGCATGCATGTTAATATGTTTTTTTTAGTCTTGATTCACTAAGCATTACTGATTCATGAGGTCATGTTATTCAGAACCACCCCTTGTAATGGGATTCTTAAAATGTAAAGTGAGACCCTTGTAAGTCTTTTAAAATCATTCTTTCACTATACATTTCAGATCTGGAATATTTGTCATTTTTTCCTCCCAACAGTGGATTTCTGTCTTACAGACCCACTATTTTTCTCCCATTCTTCTAATCATTAAACTACAAATTTTTCTACCACATCATATATACGAGTGCCCTAATATGTGTCAGAGATGTTTTATCGATTCAATGCTCTTTTCAAAGTTCTTGAGATCCAACCACTTTCCAAAAAACCTAATCAAATCATAAGAAATTGCCTTAGACCTTAGGATGTGTTTGGTCAGGCACTTGAAGTAGTCCAAGTGCTGATTCTAGTGCTAACAATGGGGAATATAGATCTCTTCAGTGACTTGCTGGAGAAGGAACTCTAGCAGAACATAGAGTTTAGAGATGACATGAGGTATAGCGTGACTGCCATAGATATAATTACCTTTCAGAGGGAGTCTGTCTCCCCTCTCAAAATAGCTGATGTTTTAAATGTTCTAGGCCTAAGGAAGAATCTTGTCTCCATAACAGTATTGGAAGAATGTGGTTATGAGGTGATTTTTAGAAAAGGAAAGGTGTTCCTTAAACACATAGCCACGAGACAGGTGAATCAAATTGGTTCAAGAGTCAAGAACATGTATGCTCTCAAGGTTGAGGATGCATGCAAAGCTTTGACGAGCGAAGCTAGAGGTTAATGACTTGGTGGTTGAGAGGGAGCAATTATCTCTCAACAGGCAGCCTCAGAACTAGTCTCAGAAGGTTGTGGAGAAGCCACAATTGGAGAAGCAGTGAGGAGACTAAGTGGAAGAGTCTACTCAGGAAAAGACCTCTAGGAGGGGGAAATTTTGAGCTAGAAAGGCAGAGGGAGTACATGGAGCTATACCTCCAGGTGTGAGGTGGGGCGATGTGCAGAATTAATCCTAAGAAGAAATTTGGGCAGGGTCCATTGAGATGGTGTGTCTCATGGATAAAACCTAACTACAAGGAGCCCATAGTACAACAGTAGTAGGAAGGATCAGTTATATTAATGTAGTCATATTTTAGGAGGACATAAATCAGAGTGACAAATGTCACATACTGGAGCGCAGATCAGAGTTGGCATCAGTGCAGAGGGTGCATATGGAGATGTAAACAATAGTGTAGAGAGTCCAGTAGATATGTGTAGTAGCTAGCATCATTCAGAAGACTCTGATGACAGATGCATTATATTAATTTATTTTATTGGAGGCTATTAAGTTTCAGGAGTTGCAGGTGCAAACAACGCTAGAGAAGTGTTGCATGCAGAACATTCCAAAGGTACCATATCAGGATATATTGAATTCCTTTCTTGTTAAGAGGGATATAAACATACTATCCTATTTAATAGGGACTTAATTGCCTAGATATTGTGTGAGAAAAGTTTGGCTAAGCAGGGGATGAGAATTGTCTAAGTGTTGGTCAGTTTTGCCTAATAATTTTTAGTCAGTTTTGATCAATATTAGGATGAGACGATGAGTGGAGTGCTAGATTTTCTCAGTGTGAGAAAGAATTATATTGTTTCATGATTATTTGACCATGTACAATATATGATAGATGGGTTTTGAGCAGGTGCTTTCCCCAGATATATCTTGTGTTTTGTGATTGGTAATTTATTTTTCTTACTTGGATGTGATTGAGCGATTGTGTTTTATATTCCGCAAATATAGTAGAAGGATTCAATATCTTGTTTTAGTACATTACATGATCAAATTGAATCCATTGGTATAGATTTTATATATAATTTCTACATTTCGAGGTCGAGAAAATAGTGGCAATTCTGTAGAAGTATTTCTATTGGCCAAACCTTCGACATGATGTTGGAAAGTACATCAGATCCTCCACTTCCTGCACCATTGCTAAACCGACCATCAAGAAGCAAGGCCTCTCTACTCCACTGCCAACCCCTAGTTGAACTTGGGAATCCATCTCCATGGATTACATGTTGGGCCTTCCTTCTACTAAGGATGGAAATGATTGTGCTTTCATGGTCATCGACAGATTCTTGAAGATGGCCATTATGGCGGCCTGCAAGAAGAATATCACAGTAGAATCCACTGCTAAACTCCTCTTTGAACGAGTGTGGGTGCACATTGGGATCCTACAATCTATCATCTCAGATTGAGACAATAGGTTTCTTAGTGCATTTGTTGAGATTCAACAAGATGATGATCCTAGTGAAAATTAAGCACCTACACTAGGTGGGGCCCACAGGCTATTTTAGGCGTATGTCTATTTTTAGAATTTTGAGAAAATTCTATTTATAGCGGGAGTATATTTATAGAAGGTTGAGAAAATTATACTTATAGATGAGTTTATATTTTTATATGCATGGGAAAAGTCTATTTATAGATCAAATGTCTAAAAATAGAATGCATGTCAGTTATTATTATCTCTTAATAATAATTGGACAATAAATAATAATCTATTCTCTTGAAGCACTTGATTTCAGTTAACTGATGTGGAAAACCAGTTGATTAAAGGAATTAAAATTTAGAAGGTTGGTTGGTGGGACATGCAAGTGGAATTTGTTGTAACTAAGTGATACAAACTTGTAACAGAGTTGGATGTGTAGTTATGTGATTTGTAAAGTAGCTTAACTCAGTTAAGTGAGTTAAACTCAGTTGTGCTAGTTGTAACTAGTTGTAACTAAAGATACACTAGTGAGAGATCAGTGAATTAAATATTAAATTAATTCACATGGAGTGATCTCACATGCAACTGAAGATTTACTACTATTAACTACATGCACGTCAGCCAGTGGAGACCCAGTTGAGAGATAGGTGAAAGTGATAGTTTGACTATCAGTTGTGACATTAGTGGGTGCACCAATTCAACCACACACACATTGGAGATTCCAATGAGGATTGCGCAGTCAAGGCAAGGTGTTATCTCATTCATTCAGGGATTGTGATCAGTAGGGATTGTGAAATGCAGGCAGGCTGTCAGGAGGTAGTGATTTGGTGCATGTATTTGCTAGTTTTTGTATAACAGTGTGAAACGATTGTATACTGTACTGAGAGCTCTTGTATTAGAGTTTTTTATGATATTGTTTCATGATCCATGATATATACATAATATATGATAGTGGGTTTTTTAGCTTTATTATTTCCCAGTAAAAACATATGTGTTATGTGTGATTGATCATTATTCATGTGTTTGCAATTAGCGATTAAATTTCTGCAAGAATTTAAGTAGAAGGATTATGTATTTAAAAGTGGCATATAATTTTTAGATCAGGAGAATTCAGGAAATACATAATTGTATTAAAATTTCTACATGGTATCAGAGAAAATAAAATTGGAATTTGGAAGCTATAGCTGAGTTTGTTGGTGGAAACAATTCGAATTTTCTGCAAGAATTTCTTGGTGCGACAGTTGAGTAAAAATAAAAATGGATTTCAATGGTTTGTGGCTATAGTATGCACTAGAGGGAAGCTCAAACTACATAGCCTAGAAAGATAGGATGGAGGCGATGCTTGAAGATAATGGCTTGAAGGAATTCATCGACAATGATGTTCCTAAGCCCACTTTGACAAATTCTGCATTACTTGATGCATGGCAAGAGAAATTAGCGAAGACGAGAAGGATTCTATTGGAAGGTATATGAGACCATATTGTCTCAAGCCTTCATGGGAAAGCCACTCCATTTTTAATGTGGAAGGCTTTGACAGATATTTTCCAAAGAAGCAGCAACCATAGGAAATTGGCACTGAAGGATAAACTCAGAAAGATCAATATGGAGAAGGGTGATAGTATTCCAAAGTATCTCACAAAGTTTTTCCAATGTCGGGATGAACTCGTGAGTGTGGGAATCACAGTTTATAATGAACATTTGGTGAGCTTGGCTCTCTTGGGTCTTCCTAATAGTTGGCATAGTTATCAAGACTCTGTCAATGGACAAAAAAAACTACCAGATTGGGATTTGGTGCCTTAGGGAAGCACCCATCATGTTGTAACACCTCCCATAGCCCATCAAGGGAGTGGCCATATTTGAAAATAATCTTGGCCCATAGTTGGCCATGAAGCTTGTAAGGTAAAACAGTCCCTTTGGGAGTTATGGCCTGCAAATGTAAAGTAAGAGAATACATGCAATCATGAAATAAGATGTGATTTACATAAGCATGCTTCTTACCCAAAGTCTCCAATGTTGTGTCCGCTTCCCTCTTAGAAAGAGATGACATTAATGCACAAGGTTGAGGGAACACTTTGATCTTCTGCTCATCATGGGAAATCCTTGGTGGAATTCCTTCAAGTAAGGAGACATCAAGGCATAGATCATGAAAGGATGTATGGACTGATGTGTCCTTGGTTTGCTTGAATAGATCATTTTGGCTTCTTTTTTCATTATTATGCTGAAATAAAGAGGGACAAATGTTTCTTACCATGTGAAGCTTTCCCTCCTTCTTGCCTTATGCAATCTTCAGGGTCTCATCCTTTGATAGTGATGACACATGCTCCCCATGGATGGTGCCATAATATTCATATAATGAGTCCCCATTAATGAGATATAATTGAATACATGAGTGGAGAAGGCCCTCCATGCTTCCACTATGCAATCCAATAACCTTCCTAGGTGTTTCAACCTTCTGCAATGGATAGGAATGAGGTTGGCCCTCTTCCCCATCTCCTCTTTGTGTCGTCATGGTTCTACATATTCTGAATTTCAAGGGATTTTGAAATGAAATCCCTTTGATATCTTCAATAAAATACCTCTCATCTATGTCCTTCCAAAACCATTGAGGTTCTGGATCTTCTGCAAGTAGAATTTTCTCTTCGAGCTGGGGAGTGCTCATTGAGAAAGAGGCATCTAGAAAGGAGAAAAGGTTTCTCACTTCAAGATGTATACCATTAATCATTTCTTCCTCCATTGCTTCATGAATGAAGCTACAATTTGAATGCCCCCATGAGGAATGGTGCCTCCTTTCTTCCTTACTACTCTTGCATAGCGCAGTGCAACTTTGTTGCTCTAAATCAACAACATACAGAAACGTAGATCTCTTCATACAATGTGCTGAAATGACAACAGATGGATTTTTAATCATACCTTGGTGGGATATAGAAGCAAGAGCTTCTTCTACAACTATGTAGTCTTCCTCCATTACTGAACATGAAGGTTGCTCCTCCAAGGTTATGCTAGCGCTGGTACAAGTCTCCACCCTTTCAATCTTCTTGAGATCTTCTTCAATACCCTTCAGATTCCGGAAAAGGAGCAGGGAGATCTCCTCTTATGTCATTCTTCCAAGTGGTGGAGCCATGCTCTTGTTTTTTCTGTACAATTCATCTTCTTTGTTAGGGTAGGAAGTGCATGGGTCTTCCTCTCCTTCTTGAAACCTTCTAGGAGTTTCATTTTCTTCTTCTTCCTCCTTTGTCTGTCTACCCTCTTTGAAGAGGCTCTTCATGGATCTGGAATATGATGAGGTAAAACTCATGTTCTTCATATTTTTGTTCTTCTTGGGCTTAGACACATAGGCTGAGCCAAGAAAGTTGCTCCGATACCACTGTAATATTCCAAATCTGGAATTTATACAACAATGAGAATACCCTAAGGTATTTCAGAGTTGGATATGCAGAAATATGCCTTATAACAGATTTAAAATGAGATATCCTTCAATTAAATGACTATGCAATAGCTTATAACTCACTTTGGACTCAAAAGGGTGGGCAAAAGAGGTGATTTTGGCACTAAAATGAGTATATTCAGGTCTCTGCGTAAAAATAAGGTGGTATGATGGTTGGATCTGATAGCTTAGGTCATGAGGGACCTATGCTCCAAATTTCAGCTCAAACAAATAATTCTAGATAGGTTAAACAGTTCCTCCTTCCCCAACAAGGTTTAAAAACCCTGATTTCCCATGGCTTAAATTATGCAGAATGTACTGAAGCTTATACAGCATGATTTTTTAAAGGTTTTAACTGAAATAATTATGGAACATTATTATGGAAAATTTTATATGATTCAAATGATTTATACTAAGAAAAACGGATCTTTTCATAAAGAAAGGCCTCAAAATGAGGTGTTGCAACACATGAAATGAGACAGAAAAGCTATCAACATGAATTTCAGGAGGCTGAATCTTCTTATTATTTAGTTATAGATCTGAAAAAAAAATTTACATGAAAACATAGAGAAAGCCAAATAGGCTCTTTATTATACTCCCCTTGGGGATCTTAGCAAATGATGAACAATAGTGAGTAGATATGAGATCTAAGTCACAGTTCTATAGTAGTATTTAGAAATTTTGTAGTAAATACATCAGTAAATAAATCAGATCTAAATATTACATGGATTGGTTGGCCAATCCATGGATCACCATAGTGAAAGGAAGGAGTCCTTTCCACTAGAGATCTCTCCTCCAGGAGAACTCCAAAACCCCTGCATCTCTGCTCCTTAAGAATTACACAGCTCAGGGAGAGAAAATGCACAGTTAACTGGAAAAACACTTTGGCTTGATGCCAAGATATGGATCTGAAGCACAATCAGGAGAGGCACTCTTCCAGGAGGTTAAAAGACACACTCCATGAGAAGAGGCTCCTAAATCAAGCTAGATCTCTATAGATCTAGAATCCCACTTGTTGTAGCTCACTGAAACAAGTAAATCCTGACTAGATTTACACTGCCTAAGAGAGATGGAGCTTGGCCTCAAAGCCTGATAGTGGACAAAGAAAAACAACCTCCTTCAAGAGCTGCTCAATGGAAGGAGAGGGAGGATTCCTAAACATGAAACCCTCTTGTGCTATGCAACACAATTATCACGCTAAATAGCCTATAGAATTTGAATTTTTCTAATCAGACTCAATTTTGAATATCTTCAACAACCTTTTCCTTGAGCCTTCTCCTTCTTTTTATAAGACAAGGATGTGAAAAACCCTAAACCACTTACAAAACTTTAGCTCCTTTCACATGAAGCTCCTCCATCTAAAACTGCGTTGAGCCTCTAGATGGTTCAATGAATCTAGACAAAACTGAGATTTGGTCCTGTTGACCCAGTCAATTATCTCAATCCCATTTCACACACAAGTGGATTTTATTACAATGGCCCGGATTTATCCCTTTTCACATTGGGCATGTATTTATTCTTTGATTTAAGGAGTTTTTCATGTCCTCCTTTACATTTTATTCATCAAATAATAAAAAAGAAACAAAATGAAATATTCCTATTAGCTTGGGCTAATTAGGAATATTACAATTGCGCAGTCCATTCTTGTAGAGCTAAAGGAGAAGGGAAGTTGCTAGCATTTCAGCTAGTAATCCAGTGGAGGACCATTCCTTCACATTGTATTCATTATTTCCATAATTTCTGAGCTACATTGCATATCTTAGCAGCAGGGTAGAGAGCCTCCTTCCTTTACAGCGTAGTTTTTATGAGAAATTTTGTAGTAGCAGCTGTAATCTTCTTTGGAGGATTGAGGAGCCAGACCTTGAGCTTCTAGCTTGAGGATCTAGTGAAGGCATCAACCCTTCAAGCTTAGATATGAAATAGTGACATAATGCAACCATTCATTTATTAGATCCAACTTCAGATCTCCATACCCAGTAGTTGTATTGTGAAACCCCAAGAGGGTGATTCTCTTAGATTGAAAAATCTGAGAAATCCTTTCTAGGTTATCTTGGGTTACCATCATAGAGCCCAAATCTAGAATCTTGGCATTATCACAGCTCCAGATTTCCGTAGATCTACATTTCCATTTTTAGTCTGTAGTCATATATTCATTATCTGTTGAAGGGACAGTGCAGTATTTTCTTCCAGCAGCTCTCCAGTTATGCAATGCTTACTTTGGCATCTTCTTAGGGTCATTCTAGGCCATCTCTTTGGCTAGATTACCTCATATTTGTGCACTGTTGTAACTGAATATTCTCCTACGAATAAAATGGCTCAGCTATTCTGTCTATATATATTTTGATCATAAAATTACATGTACATTTTCTATGTTACAATATTATGTTTGTGTATCAATGCATTATTCCATTTTGGGATATTACAGTGGTATCAGAGCATGATCTTTGGCTCAGCTTGTGGACATTTTGAAAGAACAACAGATAGTAGAGATCTACTATGGAGGGATTAAGTTTTGCCTCATCTTCCTTTAGATCTATGAAGGAGATCTCTAAGGAGATCAATGAAACAAGAAGAGAAAGGAAAAGAGAAACCTCAAGAAGGTTTCAAGATGAAGAATGTCCCAACACTTATTTTTCAGCAACAAAGAAGACTGGAGAAGCAAGAAGCTTCACATTATTCCACTAGATCCACTTTCTTTGAGAA
The DNA here is from genome assembly GCA_034641835.2 of Pinus albicaulis. Classification (NCBI taxonomy): domain Eukaryota; kingdom Viridiplantae; phylum Streptophyta; class Pinopsida; order Pinales; family Pinaceae; genus Pinus; species Pinus albicaulis. The sequence goes on along the minus strand of CM076579.1, from coordinate 1,402,967,303 downwards.
AGAGGACTAGTATGAATATGAGGAAGACTTGGGGAATGAGACCCTAAGTGAATATTTCTCTAAATACAAGTCACAACCTAGAGCATTAAAGGAGAATCTCTCTCTCCAACAATTTCTGCAACTCAAAGAAGAGAAGAGATCTAGAAGCAGCAATTGAATAAAGAGGCATAGATTATTCTTGCCTACATTTTATGGATCTTCCATAAGCACATTGAGGGCTTTTAGGGAAGAATTTCTCCCATTATTTCTGAAATATCGTATATCAGAAAGAGAGGTTGTGGAGTTTGCAGCGTTGCACCTAGATGGTGAAGAAAGAAATTGGTGGTTTAGTCATGTATCACATAGAGAAGTGTCTGATTATGCATATTTTATGCAAAGAATGAAGAAGAAATATGGTAGAAATAAATCAGATACATCACACATAGTAACATCTCCCAATATCTCTCAACATGAAGGAGTTATTGCATGAAGATTCAAGAGAATATGATCTCATTATCACTCAAGAGGAGGAGCCTTTACCACTACCAGCTACAGATGTGCTTAAATCAAGAGGGGTATCACTTTCACCTTTGCAAGATGGTCTTGAATTTTTGAAATTTGGAGCCCCATGCATGATTCCTGAGATGCATGATGAGGAGCAGACAGATACCAGTGCTAGTACACTTGTAGAAGTGCAGCCATCACACTTACTAGCAGTTGGAGAGATTATTGCACCAGAAGAGGAAACTCTTGTATCATTGCAAGATGTTTCTAAGTATCAGCTGATCCAAGGAATTCATAAAATTTCATCTCATATTGTTTCAATACCTCTCATTGAAACTTATGGGGACATGCCATCAGGTTTATTGCATGACCAAGGGTTAGAACATCATGCTGATTTGGAGCAGAATTATATCACTGCATAGAGGACCCTTGATCTAATCAAGGAAGAGATGAAGAACCATCCTATTTTATAATTGATGGACTACATTCAACCCTTTGAGTTGAAGTGTATACATTTTGAAGATGGGATGAGTATGATACTATGTACAATGGTTGGCAACGAGTTCAAAATTTTGCCTTGCTTTGAGACAACACATGTATCACCTCACAAATCTATAGTGCTATTAATGAGTAGCAATGAGAATAAGAGGACCCATTCCTTGTGGGAGAAATCATATGGTAGCTTCATTCATGAAGCAATGGAGGAAAAGATGATAGATGGTAGACATCTTGAGATGAGGAATATTTTCTCCTTTCTAGATGACACTTTCTCAATGAGCATCTCATAGCTCAAAGAGAAAATTCTACCTGCAGCAGATCCAAAATCTTATTGGTTTTGGAGGGCCATTGATGAGAATAGGGTCTCATGGAGAGATCTCTTTGGAGGTGCACTTCAACATATCATGGAGTGAAAAGTTATTCAACAGTTTGAGGAGGTTGGTGTCATACAATGGGAGGGTACCAAGTTTTTGTAGGATGAGATCCATCATCCTCATTGGGATGAATGGTTGATGATATGGAGCAAGGGACTGCCAAACCACTTGTAGATCTATGATACAGGGCAACAAGAAGCATGGCTATGCTGGTTTCTCTTGGGTGAGTATGGTTACCACCCAATGGATCATATTTTTCTGATTCATGCCTTGCACATCACAGGAAAAATGCAGAAGAAAAAGGCATGGTTACTTTGGTTTTTTATGAGAGAGTTTGGACATCACATGATATATATTATGTCCTTTTATTTACTCTTTTTTGGGATATTTCTCATGTCTTTACATGTATTTCTGTTTGGGATGTATCTCATGTTCATGTATGTACTTGGGTTTGGCAGAGAATGATAACTCTCAAGTGATGTGGCATAAGGGAGCTTGTTTGTATTATATTGATGGGACATTTCACATGTCCATATTGTTGCTCCATGACTTGCATCATGATGATGTAAGGAGGCAGCAAGAGATCTTGTTGCTTTGGTTACTTTTGGGAGAGTATGGGTTGATTTCTTCCCATATATTGCATGACATTAATGGAGTATGGCAACAGGAGGCCTTACAACGTTGGCTTCTGTTGAGGTATTATGGTCATTATACATGGTATGGTGATGATGTGATGGGGCTGCAAGATGCCTTGTTAAGGTGGCTTCACTTAAGGTAATATGGCCACTACATTTGGTACAATGATGATGTGGTATGGGAGCAAGAGGTATTGTTGCGATGACTTATATTGAGAGAGTATGGCTCTCACATTTATATTGATGCAGATTTGGCATGGAAACAAGAAGTATTGTTGCGGTGGCTTCTTTTGAGAGAGTAGGGCCCTCTTGTTTCTTTCATGATGATCTAGCATGGTAGCAGAAGGCTTTGTTGCGTTGGTTGTTACTAGGAGAATATGGTTTGACATTGTTCATGTTTTTTCCATATGTCCCTACTTCTTGTTTTTCACTATGTTGATGTGATGTTTGATTCCTACATGGCCAACAGGGATAATGATGTGAACATCGATAAATGCAATGTAATCTATGTATCATGGGCTGGAGAGATAGTTCATAATTTGGGACTTTCCACTTTGGGAATGAACAACTTCATCTTATGTATCTCATGTGTAAAGGAGAACTTTGGTCATCATATGGTTGGCACTTGGAGATTCATTGATGAGGATTGGTATATAAATTTTCAGTTGGAGGCCATTCTAGACATTCTATAGAGGCAACACTAGAGCTAGACATGCATGACACATTGTGACATATGGGGAAGCCTTCCACATGAGGATGCCATTTGGAGGGATAAAGTTTGCTATAGCATCTGCTTTTGCAGTTGCTTGAGGTCAAGCAACATTTTGCTGAGGAGGACTATAATATTCCAAAATTTTCACATGATATTTGGAATATTAAAGTTCTTAATAAACTTAAGTAATTAAGTAAATAAGAGGGTGAAGGGACCAACAAACTCCAAATATAAATAAAATCCAATTTTGTATGTGGATATTTCAGGTCTAGATCTACATCATGGAGTAGTGGAGTAACTACTTGGAGTGGAGATCATGTCTCATTAATGAGAAATATCATGGAGGTTGAATCAATCAACTAAGATCTTGGAAGGAATCAAATGTAATATCATAGAGAATTTATGAGATGATGGAGTAAATGGTGCATTAATGCACACATGATGGAGAGTGTGATAAGTACATTCACACATGATGGAGATCATGAAGGGACAACGCAGTCAACATGGAGACCTATGTCCACATGTACAACACAGTTATGAGGTGGGCCAAGGCATGAGAAGGTTTAAAAACTATATAATGAAGATGAAGGCAACATAGAAGGGGGGTTGAAGATTATTTTTTATGTATGATCTGTTTAGATCTGGAGTTGTCATTTGACATTCCATGCAATCTTATGCTGTTTAGCTAAGTTGCAGTGTTGTTTAGCACAGGGTGTTCCTGATCGAGGATCCCACTCCTTTCATTGAGTATCTATTGAAAGAGTATTTTACTTCATTCATCATCAGGCATTGGTGCCATATTATACCTACTTTTTGCAGAACATCCATATTCATAAATTGCACATTTCTAAAGATCAATTTGAGAGGAGGAGGCTGTCCTTCAATATTTCAGTTGAGGAACCAGTGAAGGATTCATTCTATCACCTTGAGCTTTAATATCATCCTTCCAGTTCTTCAAATATATATCAGGCATCAGGCCATCTATTATTCATCTCCTAGTAGCAGCATTTCCATCAGGAATTGTGTAGTCCATTCTTGTAGATCCAAGGGAGAAGGGAAGTTGCTATCATTTCAAATAGTAATCTAGTGGAGGACCATTCCTTCACATTGTATTCATTATTTCCATAATTTCTGAGCTACATTACATATCTTAGTAGCAGTCTAGAGAGCCTCCTTCCTTTACAACGCAGTTTTTATGAGCAGTTGTGTAGCAGCAACTGCAATATTCTTTGGAGGATTGAGGAGCTAGATCTTGAGCTTCTAGCTTGAGGATATAGTGAAGGGATCAGCCCTTCAAGCTTAGATCTAATCTTGTGAAATATTGCAACCATTCATTTGTCATATCTAGCTTCATATCTTCATACCCAACAATTGTATAGTGAAACCCCAAGAGGGTGATTCTCTTAGATTGACAGATCTGAGAAATCCTTTTTGGGTTATCTTGGGTTACCATAATAGAGCCCATATCTAGAATCTTGGCATCATCAGAGCTCCAAATTTCTATAGATCTACATTTCCCTTTTCATCTTGCAGTCATATATTCATTATCTACTGAAGGGACAGTGCAGTATTTTCTTCCAGTAGCTCTCCAGTTACGCAGTGCCTACTTTGGCATCTTCTTAGGGTCATTCTAGGCCATCTCTTTGGCTAGATTACCTCATATTTTGTACACTATTATAACTTAATCTTCTCCTATGAATAAAATGGCTTAGCTATTCTATCAATATCTATGTTGATCATAATCTTACATGTACATTTTCTATGTTACGAATATTATGTTTATGTATCAATGCATTATTCCATTTTGGGATATTACAGATCTCCAGATGCATATAGAGATGGGCGACGATAGACGATACACTGCGACTGGAATTGGTACCATTACCTTTGAGAGGGATTCTGGTAAACCATTTATATTGAAAGATGTTATACATGTTTCAGGTCTGAAGAAAAACTCGGTCTCAGTCACGATGTTGGAGGACAAAGGTTATGACGTTATTTTCAGCGATTGAAAAGCTTTCCTGTGACATAAAAAAATGGGTCAAACCAAGAGGATATGGATTCGAGTCAAGAATATCTACAAGATAGAGGTAGAAGGTTGTGTTTCCATGATGGGAAAAGCGGAAAAAGTGGTGAGCCGGGATGAGGGCGAATTATGGCACAGGTGATTAGGCCATCTTCACCATGGAGATTTGAAAGTCATGCATCAAATATCTATTATACTTCCAATGGGAACACTTGCTCAGTTAGATCAGTGCAAAGGTTGCACCACGGGGAAGTATGTAAATTCAACCTTTCATGAAAAGGAGAACTGTGCTTCGGTGATCCTGGAGAGAGTTCACACAGACGTGTGTGGACCATTCTCGGTTGCTTCAACAACAAAACATAGGTATTATGTTATTTTTTTTATGACTTTTCTCGTAAATGCTAGATCTTCTTCATGCAGAAGAAGGATCAAACATTCTCAAATTTCTATGAGTTTAAGGCATTGGCTGAGAAAGAGTTGGGGAATCAAGTGAAGGCTCTGTGGAGCGATAATGGTGGAGAATACATATTGAACGAATTCAAAGACTTCTGTAGCAAAGAAGGAATTTGAAGAGAACTCATAGCACCTCATAACCCACATGAAAATGGGGTCACAGAGAGGAAGAACAGAATGATCGTGGGTGCGGCACGAACGATGCTGCATGATCAGGGCCTACCAATGAATTTGTGGGTGAAAGCATGCAACACTACGATTTATGTGCAAAACCGTTGTCATCATAGAGTACTTGGCATGAGTACACCTGAAGAAGCTTTTATTGGTAAGAAACTGAATGTTTCTCACTTTTAGATTTTTGGCTCATCTGTTTATGTGCATGTGACCAAGAACACCAAGAAGAAGTTGGAGCTGACTATTGAAGTTGGGACATTTTTGGGGTACACAAAAAAACCCCATAATTATCATGTGTATTTTCCAAATAGTCGAATGACTATGGTACAACGAGATATAAACTTCAATGAGGAGAAAGCCATGAAGTTGTTGCTTGAGAGGGAGCTAGACTTACATGTAGAGGAAGAACTTTTGATTCCCAAAGATGAGCCTCTATATGTGGATCAACTGTAGGAGAAGGATCAGGGAGTGGAGGAGTCCACTCATGTAGAGCCAAACATCAAAACTGGCAAAAGGCATACCACAAAAGCTGAGAGGATCAAGCTTGATGCACCAAAGAATGTAGAAGTCCCTACTTCACAGCGTAGATAGAGACAGTTTCCTAACTGATTCACTAGATACATGGCTCTCATGAGAAAATTTATTGTGACTGAGCCATCTTCCTTTTAGGAAGCAGCGTAGGAGGCCGCATGGGTAGATGTGATGGTGGAGGAGTATGACTCCATTGTCAGAAAAAATGCTTGGGAATTTTTTCCAAGGTCGGTTTATAAATCAGTGGTAGGTTCAAGATGGATCTATAAGGTAAAACAAGCTATTGATGGGAGTGTTGAGAAGTATAAGCCTAGATTTGTGGCCCAGGGCTTCTCATATATCAAGGGGATTGATTATGAAGAAACCTTTGCACCTGTTGCACAGTATTCTTCCATAAGGACCATCCTTGTTCTCTCAGCGTAGATGCATTGGCACACTCATCAGATGGATGTGAAGACTGTGTTCCTTAAAGGGATCATTGAGGAAGAAGTGTACATTGAGCAGCCTGAAGGATTTGAGATATTCAGCAGCGAGTCGCATGTGTGCAGACTCAAAAGAGCGTTGTATGGGGTGAAGCAAGCACCCCGTGCTTGGTACACTCAGATCGACAGCTATTTCACCGAAATTGGCTTCACCAAGAGTGAGGCGGATGCAAACCTATACGAAATTGCAGTGGAGCGTAAGATTTTAATCATTTCTCTTTATGTTGATGATTTAATACTGATTGGTGATGAGCAGCTGATTCACTCATGCAAGGAGGATCTTGCAAAGGAGTTTGAGATGAAGGATATGGGCCTCCTTCATTATTTTCTTGGATTGGAAATATGGTAGCGAGATGGTGAAATTTTTGTGTCTTAAGGAAAGTATGCAAGGGAGATACTAGGTAAGTTTCACATAGAGGGATAAAAACCCATGGATAATCCTCTTCCAGGAAACTGGAGGAAAGATGATGCTACATATGGAGAGGTAGTGGATGCTACTGTCTATCGACAATTAGTGGGTTCGCTAATGTATTTAGTAAATACAAGACCGAACATATGCTATGTGGTGAACCAGCTTAGTCAAGTGAAGGTTAAGCCTACCAAGATCTTTTGGAAGGTAGGCAAGCATGTCCTGAGATATCTCAGGGGTACATATGAGTATGGGTTATGGTACAGACATACAGATGAGGTGAAGTTGGATGGCTTCATGGATGTAGATTGGTCGAGCAGCCCAATAGACAGAAAGAGCACATCAGGAGGGGTCTTCAATGTCAGATATACAACTGTTTCTTGGTATAGTAGGAAACGGAGATCTGTGGCACTTAGTTTAGTGGAAGCGGAATACATGGCAGTAATTCAAGCTACATGCGAGGCTATCTAGATGAGAAAGATATTGGTTGGATTGTTTGGTTCTCATTTAGATCCTACTGTGATTCATTTTGATAATCGGAGTTGCATTAAACTCTTGATTAATCCTATGTTTCGTGTTAGATCTAAGCATATAGGTATTTACTACCATCATTTCAGATATTTTGTGTAGCGGAAGATCATGTTGCTTTAGTACATTCCTATGGAAGATCAGGATTCAGATATTCTGACGAAGGCGCTCACCGAGAGAAAATTTGAATACCATAGAGACAGGATCAGGGTGAAGGATAATCCCTTTCTTGTTGAGAGGGAGTGTTGAGATTCAACAAGATGATGATCCTAGTGAAAATTAAGCACCTACATTAGGTGGGGCCCACAGGCTATTTTTAGGTGTATGTCTATTTTTAGAATGTTGAGAAAATTCTATTTATAGTGGGAGTCTATTTATAGATGGTTGAGAAAATTCTATTTATAGATGATTTTATATTTTTATAAGCATGGGTGAATTATATTTATAGATCGCATGTCTAAAAATAGAATGCATGTTGGTTATTATTTTCTCTTAATAATAATTAGACAATAAATAATAATCTATTCTCTTGAAGCACTTGATTTCAGTTAACTGATGTGGCAAACCGGTTGACTAAAGGAATTATGAGTACTAAGGTTGGTTGGTGGGACATGCACGTGGACTTCATTGTAACTGAGTGATACAAAGTTGTAACATAGTTGGATGTTGTAATATTCCTAATTAGCCCAAGCTAATAGGAATATTAAATTTTGTTTTGTTTTTCATTCTTATGAATAAAATTGTAAAGGAGGACCAACAATGACTCCTAAACAACAGAATAAATCAATGCTCAATGTGAAACAAGCTAAATCTGAGCTACTTTCATAAAAATTCTTAAGTGTGAACAAGGTTGGGCCACTTGACTGGGTCAAAAGGACCAAATCCACAGCGTTGTCTACATGCAATGTATCTCTTAAAGGCACAGGTAAGTTCATGTTGGAGGTCACTCATGTGAATGAGGCTAAATCATCAAGGTGGTTTATGGTTTGGCAAGGCTCCCACATTATAAAAGAAGGATGAGGACACCAAGAGAGGGGTTGATCATTTGATGTTGCTGAAGGTATTGTATGTTTAGACAAACCTCATTCTCTAGTTGTTTAGCTAAGAATAGTGCTGTTTAGCACTTGGGTGTTCTTAGTTGGGAATCCCACCTACTTTCTTGAGTAGCTCTTGGAGGAGACTTGTTCTATCTTTTCCACTATCAGGCTTGGGCCAAGCTTCATCTTCCAACCACAATTCAGATCCTGTTGAGGGTTTGATTTTTTTTTTAAGCTGCAGCAGTGGAAGCTAGATCTATTCATATCTAGGAAAATCTAGTGCCTTTTCTCAGTGAGTGTGTCTTTTAACCTCCTGGAAGAGTGTATTGGATCATTAGAAGCTTCATTTTCAGATCTAAGAATCAGGCCTATTCAGTACTGAAGCATACAATGCATTTTCTCTCCCATAACTGTGTTATCTGCAAGAGGGAAGTTATAGGGGTTTTGGGCAACGTTTTGGAGGAGTGATCTCTGGTGTTGAGGGGTTTTCCTTACAATGTGGTGATCCATGGATTGGCCATCCAATCCATGTTAATTTTAGATCTTATTTGCATCTGGTTCTATTTACTACAAAATTCCTGAATATTACTGCAAGACTGCAACTTAGATCTCAGATCTACTCACTGATGTTCATGATTTTCTCAAATCCCCAAGGGGAATGTATTAAGGAGCCCATATAGTACGCAGATCTGTATTGGATCTATATTTTTGTGTAAATATATTCTCTATATCTGATGTGTAATATATATTAGCTGTAGCATCAATAAAATAACGTTTTCAGGCTTTGCAGTCCCATCTTGTTGTTGCAGCACCTCAATCTTAAGGGTTTCTTCATGTAATTATTCTGTTTACCTATTGGAAATTGTATAAAACATGATATAGATATTATTTACTAAATTCCATACTAAATTTCATCCATCACCTTCAGAAAATCACGCTTCTTGTGCTTCAGAAATTTCTGCATACCACAAGTCATGGTGATTGGGCATTTTTAAGCTATATTGGGGGTGGTAGAATTGTTTAACATAGATAGAGTCATTTTTTTGAGCTTAAATTTGATATTTAAGTCTCTTATGACCTAAGATACGAGATCCCACCGTCACTTGCCCTTATTTTTAAGCTCGTCTATGAAATTAACCTTTTTAGGGCATAAATTTATGCTTTTCCCCAACTTTTGGCTCATAAACTGAAGTATAGTTTGCTGCTGTATCTTGGATTGATTTCTATGTGTTTCTAACATGTCATATGAGCTTATTTGATGCTGCATATCCATTACTAAGTTTAAATATTGCTGCAGTCCCTCTTTGGGACATCTTTTCAAGGAAACTATGTGTGGGAGATCTGTTTAACCCACCTACAAGGATTTATTTTTGATACCCTCTTGGATTTAGGACTTAGATACTCAGATATAAGGGATCCAAGTTATTATTTTCATTTCTATAGCATCCATTCCTGGAAAATTCGTTTTCCAGTCATGCCTTGCTGATAGTTTCCATTTTGGGATATTACAGTGGTATCAAAGCATGATCTCTGGCTCAGCCTGTGAGATCTAGCCATCTAAAGAATAAAGAAGAAGACTGAAGAAATATTACATAGAGGAAAAAGAGAAGATTTATCCTAACACTCTCTCAAGCCATGCATGAATTGAAGGAAGAAATCAACGAATTGAGGAGGGGAAGACATGCAAACCCCTCAAGGAGTTCTTCTCATGAAGAAAACCCTAGTAATTATTATGTTGTGTGTGATCATTCAGCCACACAATCTGATCTAAAATGCTGTAACATGCCTACTTTCTTGTTGAGAGAAAGAGGAAAAGGAGGAATGACAGAAGAGGAGGTCACCCTGCTTCTTTTCCAAACCTTGGAAGGTATTAAAGGAGATCTCAAGGAGATGGAAGGGGAGGACTGTAGAATATTTCTGGAAGGGTTTGAAACAAGCCCTAGCTATTCACATGATGGATACCACACATGAAGATCCACAGTGCAATCTATTGCCCAAATTGACTGCAATAAGGATGGAGGAAGAAGATGCACCAAGGGAGGAGACCTTGAGTGACTATCTTCAGGAGTATGAATCTCAATCATTGAGATTCAGAGAGCACTCAGACTTCCAAGGGTTTTTAAAACTCAAGGAGGCAAGATCCAGTAGCCACAAAAGAAGCAAGAGAGGTAGAATCTTCCTATCTCACTTTTATGGATTAGAAGGGTGCACAACAAAAGCTTGGGTAAAAGAGCTAGATTCCTATTTTCAGCTACACCAAGTTTCAGAGAAGGAAGCCATCAGAGTAGCAGCGCTGCACCTCAAAGGTATGGCCCATGATTGGTGGTTTAATGATTCTACTTCATTTTTTCATGCAAATGTAGAAACTTATGTTGAGTTCACTAAAGGGTTGATGAGGAGATTTGATAAAGAACATTGTGAACCATCATTTGTTAAAATCAAAGACTCAAACACTTTGCATGAGTTGGAGAGACCTATTGAACCAGCTCCACTCCATAATTTTAAAGGGGATAAAAACATGCAGGATAGCTTGCCAAGGGAAATATCCCCATTTCTTAAAGAAACCTCTTCTATTTTTGAAGACATGGAGTCATTTTCTTCAAGGGATGACCGAGATCAAGGGTCTCTCATTGAGGATGAGGCATTCTCACACATGGAAGAAGAGGAGAAGGATCAACATCAAGGGATGATGAGCATTCACCCTTATATATTTCAGAAGAATTCTACACAAGGGAAGGAGACTGCACTGCGCAGAGAAGAAAGGGACAAATCAACCCACTCATACATGCTGTCCACTTCAGACTTTGATGTCTCACTACATGCAGGCATCCCACCTGGGAGGCCACCAGATCTAGAATTGGTGAGAGACATCTTGCCTCTTGGCTCACCATTCTTGGATTCCAAGGAGGTGAGGATTTTGGAGGATGATTTTGGCATGAGGGATGTCAAAGTAGTAGGCAGCAACATGAGGAGAGCTTCATATACTAGATCAACAACATTGTCTCTTAGGAGGATTGATCCCTATTGGAGGTCTCAAATTTTGATAGAGTAATCCAAGGATCTTGGTGCATGCATGATTTTAGATGACCTGGATGGAGGTGATAGATACATGGTGGATGATATGGTCATCTATTCCTATGGCAGGATCTTCTTGGCTAGATCTTCTAGTCTCAAGGAGAAGCTGCTACATGCAGCACATGAGGACTTCTCTTCTATGCACTTTGATGCATATTTCCATTTGATGGAGGAGTTAACTTGGGAGGGCAGCTAGCATGACATATTTTAGCATATAGAGAGATGCATAGCCCAGATGGTAATGAAGAGTGTTGGAAATATTGTTATTGATGGCAAAGGAAGTGGCAAAGAAATTGGCATCTGACACAATAACTAGGAACAGAGAAAAGAAACATAGCAGAGGACAAAGGTCAGTAGAGAAGAACAGAGAAAGAGTGCAAGAGAGCAGTATCATTCAAGGAGCAACTTAAATTCAGTAGGAAGAATATTTGTGTCCCTGTGAAATTAAATCATATGAGAAGTTTTATTCGGTGTATGTATGCATCCTGATGGAGGAAATCCTGTGTATGATTGTGTTCTAGTGATACTCTGATGGGTGGAGAATACCGAGTGTATTTGGGTATTGATTGGTTCAATTCTCGTATGGAATGCCCTGAAACTCTGTTGAATTCATTCCCCTCATAAAGGAAGCCTGCATATAACTAACTCTATCCTAATGGTAGAAAAATCCCATCGGAAGAGAACTACATTTGTTTGTTGTTGGAGATCCTGCCGAAGATAGACCAAGTAAGAAGGATAGCGCAAACCCAGACTACCCCTTTGGAATCATGAACGGAACTTGGAAGGAAAAAGGTAGAACATAACAAAAGGAAGGATGGACGGAACCTTGAGCGAAGGGCAAAACCATAAAGGAGGAACAGTACAAGCGGTTTCTGGTTTTCATCGCACCGCTTTCGACGGGAAAGCGATATTCAAGAGGTGGGGAGTGATTCCATAGAATGAGAGACACACGTCCCTGTAGGATTTCACAAAATCGCTTACCATGCCACACCATCACGTGTTATTGTTCAACCCAGGATGCCCAGTGATATCGATACAAGCCGTTGATTTGGGAAGGAGCCATCGAACAGTGGTCATATGAGGAAGATGCACAAAGATTAACAAAAGTACGGCGGGCCAATTCACGTTAACGTTTGGCATCATAGGTCGAGTGATATGCATATATGCCGTTGATCTGGAAGCTTGCTATCTAACGGTGATCAGACGTTGGACTTGCGCGAAGTTTACTTATGGTACCATGCGCGTATTTATGTGGGCCCCAGTTTTAAATAATGTTGATTAAGCCGTCGATTATGCATGTGGGGTTGGATCCAAAGGTCTATTTTAAAAAGGCCATTTGATAAAAGCGTGGATTATTAATATAAATATTTAATTATCAAAGGGTGTGAATAATATTTATTTATCAAATTCCACGAATTTGATAAATAAAAAATTCCAATAAAAGAAGGAATACCATTAGCGGTTGGATGGTTTTCACTCATGGTTTTACTAAATGCAAAACTATATAAGGAGAGGAGAAATAGAATACGAGGTGTGCATGCGAAAGGGTGGTGAATGAATAAATTTCTCTAAGGAATATCTGCATGGACGAACTATGTTCTTAATTGATAAATCTGAATCTACGATGCACCTATGGATATGATCTAGAAATGATGAATCTCTACCATGATAGACAAAATTAAATGATGAAGACTTGACAGAAGTCTGATGAAGAAACTGAAGAAATCTGGTGAATCTAAGGGTTGAAGCTTTCTGTATGAAATTAGAAGTATCCTGCCAGTAAAAGCTAGTGTGAAAATCAGGGGGTTGGAGCTCCCTTCCAGTAGTGGCTGGAGAACGAGAAAAAGGTTGTAGCCTTTCTACAGGTGGGTGCTTGCGTGCTGTATAAGTCTGCACCAGCATAAATTGTAAGAAGTTTTATTTATAATAAAAATTGAAGACTGAGATTACAGCAACGGTGGTTTTCTCCCGAATTGGGTTTCCACCTTAAATACTGGTGTTCATATGTGTTACTTATGTTTAATGGTTTGTTCTGTTATTTCTTTTCATGCTTACTGCTTACTAAACATCTGATGAATGAATGATGCAATAAGATATCTGGACATACAAGTTGGATTCAGTAATGTAACATATGGTTTTAAAGAGAAAGGAAAAGTAAAAATTTCCAGTTAGCTCTAAATACTGATTCACCCCCCCTCTCAGTATTTTTCCAAAAAATTGGTATCAAAGCAGGTCCTTCTAAAAAAGCTTAGCTGCTAGAAGGAAGATCAAGCAAGATGAGCAATCAAGATGGAACAACATCTATCAGGCCTCCGCTCTTTAACGGAAACAATTTAATCTTCTGGAAAACAAGGATGAGATCCTATCTTCAGTCTCTGGGAGCAGATGTATGGGAAATTTTTGAAGGAGGATATCAATATCCAGTTGCAGTACCAACAGATTCAACGGAAAGAAATAATTATGAAACCAATGCAAAGGCAGTCAATGCTCTATTAGGAAGTCTAACTGAATCAGAATTTGTCAAAGTCATGCAGCTGAATACAGCAAAGGCAATATGGGACAAAATTATTCTAAGTTATGAAGGTGATGCAAAGGTAAAGAGTGCTAAACTCCAAACTCTCAGAATTCAATATGAGAATCTAAACATGGATAATGAGGACAACATTGCAAATTTATTTTTATGACTTGATGATATTGTAAATCGTATGAGAAATCTAGGAGAAACAATAACCAAATCTACTTTGGTTGAGAAAATTTTAAGATCACTAACGGAAAAATTTGAGTCAAAAGTTTCTTCTCTTGAAGAAAAGTGGGATCTTCAAAATCTTACTATGGTGCAACTTCATGGCATACTAACTGCATATGAAATGAGACAAGGAGGACCATCTAAAGTCAAAGAAGCAGTCTTTAGAACTTCTACAAAAGGGAAGGAAGTACAAAAAACAGAAGGATCAGGATATGTCTCAGAAGAAGATGAGATAAACTTTGTAAAGAAACTTCAACTTGGCACCGGATGGTTTAGAGGTAAGCTTCCTTTCAAATGTTTTGATTGTGGAAGAGTTGGTCATTATGCTGCTAAGTGTCCTCATAAAGAAACACATAAAAAGGGGAAGGAAGTAGAAAGAAGGAATAAGAATCGTTTTAGCACTAGAAAAAGTTACTATACTCATGAAGACGATGATGGGTTATCTGATAGTGAGGAAGAATGTGAACAAGATCTTAGACTTCTCATGGCATTTGAAAAAGAGTCTAGAGAAGAAAAGGATAATTTTATGGATGCTCTAGAAGACAGTGATTTTCTTGATGAAAACAATAAACTCAAAATTTTCTTAGAAGAGAGTAAAATAACCATAGAAACTCTGAAAAATCATCTTGAAGAAAGGGAGAAACACAATGAGAAATTAGAGTGTGAAGTAGTAAGTCTAAGAAAATAACTTGAGAAAGTAAAGACTTTGAATCTTATATTTTCTAAAGGATTTGAAACGTTAGATGAGATTATCAAAGTACAACGTTATCCCCTTATAAAGATAGGTCTTGGATATATCGGAGAATCTTCTTAGGCTTCAGCACCAAATTATCTAAAAGCAGTTACAGTTGGTATACAACATGTTGGGTCTCAATCTAGTCTCCTAAACTGAGCTCATTTAATTGTCAACCAGGATTTGTAAACTACTGAAGTGAAGTGTACCATATGTACCTAGGTGCTTGTTTCCTAGTGCGTTGTATGTAGTGTTTTGTGATGTTTTTGGTCTTTTATGTTGATTTATGATGTTTTTGGTCTTTTGGTGTTTTATGTGTACAATGAGAGTGCCTAGAAAACTAATGGAAAGGAATTGGTGGGCAAAAACACAATTGAGCCTAATGTATGGAATGGCACATGCAGTTGGAAACAAAATCTGAACTATGACTAAATAGAAACAAAAGCTTCATAATGACTTCTTAGGCAAATGACACAAACTAAACTTGAAAAAAATTATCACTAAATATGCAAGTTCTCTAACTGAACAGTTAAACACTAATGATGCAATATTCTGTCCTAGCTCATCTATTCCATGATTAACCCCTAATTCTATTCTGCAATTTAATTGAATGTCACAGAACCTATACTCAAAGAGTTGTTGATTTCTTGTTTAAAGTAGTTCTTTTGAGGAAGAGCTCTGTTTATAAAATGATGAGGAGATTGCAGAGATTTCAGACCTTATAGTGATGTTATCTTTTGTTCCTATGGTTATGGATCATTTGTAGTTTTCAGAACAAAAAGACATTTGTAAATAATGAAGGCTGTCTTGTGAATCCTAACAACTAAAATAATCTATTGGTGCAATGGATGACAATTTGAATATGAGATGCAAGTACAATAAGTTAATCTAAGAATGAACCTAAGATGCCACTAATCTAGAACAATGCTAAACTATAAGTCATCATCAAACTTGAAACAAAGTAACTGAACATGAGTTAAATGCAATGAAACTCCGGAGCATTCTAACTATGCTAACATGCATTATTCTATGAAGTTACACAATCTGCTTGTTCATCATTAGTGATATGTTGGAAGATTTCTTCGTAAGAGGTAGTAGGAACACCTAATCGACTTGTATGCAAATTGAAAGCAAATGAATCAAAGCAAATGAAAACTAAGCAGATCTAGACACGGCCATATCTTTGAACTTATGATGTTCTGAAGAATTTTCTCTTGTGTATATGATTAGAACAAGTGCACCCGATAGTAATAACAAATCACACCATTTACAAGACTAGCTATTCATCATTCATTGTTATGATATGTTGGAAGAATGTCTTCTTGTGAAAGAACTGGAATGAATATAACTACAGTATCTAGTTAAAAACAAATACAAATTCAACTCCTATTCTACAATACCATAGTCATTAATCATTCATCATTTTGGTCTGTTGGAAAAGTGTCTTCTTGTGGAAGAGCTGGAACGAATATGACTACAGTAGCTAGTTAAAACAAATACAAATTTAACTCCTATCCTACAATACCATAGTCATTAAACATTCATCATTTTAGTCTGTTGGAAGAGTGTCTTCTTGTGGAAGAACTAGAATGAATACGACTACAGTAGATAAAACAAAACAACTACTAATTCAAATGCAAAACGTAAAGGCAGCTTGTAGGAAATCTATCTAGCTCAAAAGAAATCCTACAAGAGGGCTCTCTACCACTTGACGCATTCAATAAATCACGATCAACAAGTCAGACTTTCATCTGCCTGCTGAAACATATTTTTAAGAATGAGGCCATGATACTCCGTGTTTTCAAAGACGTGGCCCCCCCCCCCCCCCCCCCCCCCCCCCCCCCCCCCCCCAGTAAATCTAACACATGTAACTTAACTGTTTCCTGCCTACTCATAAGAGTTTATAAAAGCAATGAAAGCTAACAGACTATAACACCATAATAATGTCTTTCCTTATCCGAATCATCTTAGAGTCTTTGAGGTGGCTGCGTGAAGGAGAAAAGACACCTGGACTGAGACAGTCCTAGTAGGAGTCTTCCTTCACAAATGTGTTCTCACGTGCATAACCGTACCCAGAATTCATTTCCTCTTCCATGACGAGCAACACACCATGTAGGCACGACGTGGATCATGCCCATATGCGTTTTTCCTCAAGAGGCCACCTGGAACATACTCAAACATAAAGGTAGCTGCAGAATCGCCGGTTAGCTACGGAATGCCTGCATTCTGCAGCTAGTTCCGATCAAAATGCTTAACAATGGAAACAATCACAAAATTCAACAAGTCAGTCATGTAAACCATTCTAGAAGTAATTTTAACTATTTTTATTGATCAATTGGGTTTAAAATAGAAATGGACAAGGGAAAATGAGGTAAAATGAGGTGAAGGAAAGCACAAATTTGAGGCTCAACACAACATGCTGCCACTCAGCAAGGGAATAAAGAATCTTTACAGGAAAAGCATGATCATCTCAATTCAAAGAACACTAACAGGAATGTCTTTCAAGCAAACACCAATCAACAGGTAAATTCAAGTAGAATATTTCATGATCACAGAAATTTCTTCTTCAATGGACAATGTTTCTCATGTCACAATTTTGGTCATAAAGATGTTCAATGTGTTGCATATAAAACCATCATGACAAGAGAAGCAAGAAAGAAAAGGATTGATATTGAAACAAAGAAGAATACTTATAACAAATTTTCTCCTCTTCGAAATGAAGTTGAATGTGCTTATTGCAATAATTTTGGCCATGAAGAATCTGAATGTAGGAGCAAATTTCAACCAAAAGAACATGTTCCTTCAAGCTCCAAAGTATGGAAAAAGAAGGAATTACAGGTTGAAAATTGTGGCATAGCGTTATTTGCAGAAGATGAAGAAAACCAATGGTACATTGATAGTGGATGCTCAAGACACATGACAGGTGACAAAACCAAACTTCTAGCATATAGTGCTTTAGAAAAGGAAAAGAATGTTACATTTGGAAATGATACTCATGTGGTCATTAAGGGAAAAGGGTCTGTTTTTCTAAAAGAAAAGGTGAAAGATAATGAAGTCATGTATGTGGATGGATTAAAGCATAACCTGTTAAGTGATAGTCAAATGTGTGATCAAGGAACTGAAGTTGTCTTTAGTTCAAAAGAATGTGTGGTACGTGATCTTGATACAGGTAAAGAAATTATAAAAGGAAAAAGAACTCCAAGCAACCTGTATGTATTGAAGAACTGCAAAGAGAAATGTTACTTGAGTAAATCTTCAGAAAATTGGCTATGGCATAGAAGGTTGGGGCATTTGAGCTTCTCTCAAATCAACAAATCAAGCAGAATTAAAGTTGTTCGTGATCTTCCCAATATTACTCTACTTGAAAATATCATACGCAAATCTTGCCAATTTGGTAAGCAAACCAGAGTAGAATTTAATGCCAAGGAAGGATCATCAAGCAAGCCTCTTGAACTCATTCATATTGACATATGTGGACCTGTGAAGAAAAATTCACCACGTGGAGAACAATACTATATCCTATTTATTGATGATTTCTCTAGAATGTGTTGGATTGGGCTGCTTAAACACAAAGATGAAGCATTTGAGAAATTTTAGATCTTCAAAGCACTAGTTGAGAATGAATTAGATCTAAAAATCAAGTGTCTCAGATCTGATCGAGGAGGAGAATATACATCAGATGAATTTCTTGAATTTTGTGAACAACATGGCATAAAAAGACATTTTTCTGTAGTTGGCACTCCACAACAAAATGGTGTTGCAGAAAGAATCAATAGAAAAGTTCAACAAATGGCTAGAGCTATGCTTGATGATTCCGGAACACCTGACACATTTTGGGGAGAAGCAGCACATACAGCAGTAAACATTGGCACATGTTCGTGTAAATAGTGATAAAACTCCATATGAACTCTGGTATGGTAATCCTCCCACTGTAAAGCATTTTAGAACTTTTGGAAGCAAATGCTTTATAAAAAATAATGATGAAAAACTTGGCAAGCTCCTTGGTTACCCCTCTAGGAGTAGATCATATAAATGTTACAATAAAAGACTTCGGAATATTGTTGAATGTATTGATGTTGTTATTGATGAGTCTCCAACAGCTCCAAAAGAAGAAAAACAAACAACAAATGAAGACGATGATGATGACATATATCCTTCTACATCAATTAGTAATGATACAAACAGTGAACTCAATGAAGAACCCGAAGATGATTTGTCTGAAAAGGCTCCATCCAAATATGTTCAAAAGAATCATCCAGAATCTCAAATTTTGGGAGAAAAGGGATCAGGTGTACAAACAAGAAGGACTCTTGTGGGATCTTCTAGCAATATGGCATTTCTGTCCACTATTGAACCTCACAATGTCAGTCAAGCTAGAAAAGATGAATGTTGGATTCAAGCCATGAATGAAGAGCTTGATCAAATTGAAAAGAATCACACTTGGGAATTAGTACCAAGACCTCATGACAAAAATGTCATTGGAACTAAATGGATATTCAAAAAAAAGTTAAATGAGAATGGGGATGTTATAAGAAATAAAGCTAGACTTGTTTGCAAGGGGTATGCTCAACAAGAAGGTATAGACATTGAACAAACCTTTGCTCCTGTAGCCAGACTTGAAGCCATAATAATGTTTCTTGCTTTTTCAAGCTTCCAACAAATCAAATTTTATCAAATGGATGTTAAATCTGCTTTTCTCAATGGTGATCTAGAAGAAGAAGTTTATATAGAACAACCGGAAGGATTCATTTTGGGAAATGATGAAAAACTTGTTTGTAGACTTAAAAAGGCTCTATATGGTCTCAAACAAGCTCCAAGGGCATGGTACTATCGTCTTGACAAATATCTTCATCAACAAGGATTTTCAAAAGGGTCTGCTGATAGCAACTTATACACAAAAATTGAAAATGACAAACTATTGATTGTGGTTGTATATGTTGATGATATCATTTTTTGAAGTAATGAAGAGTCTATGAGTTAGAAATTTCCTTCTGATATGCAGCAAGAATTTGAAATGTCTTTACTTGGGGAACTAACATTCTTTCTTGGCTTGCAAGTGAAACAAGCAACAAATGGCATATTCTTATCACAAGCAAAATACCTCAAGAAAATCCTGAAGAAGTATGGCATGGAAGATTGCAAACCTGTAAGTGCACCAATGATAACCGGATGTAATCTCAGTTCTAATGATGATTCCCCCATGGTGAATCAACCAGAATACAGATCTATGATAGGAAGTCTACTTTATCTCACTGGGACAAGACCAAACATCATGCATGCAGTTGGGATTGTTGGACGATTCCAAGCTAATCCAAAAGAGTCTCACCTTTAGGCTGTGAAAATAATATTCAAATATCTACAAGGAACTCAAGACTTTGGACTATGGTATCCAAAGAATGCTTATCTTACTCTTCATGCATACATTGATGCAGATTGGGCTGGAAGTGTTGATGATCGGAAAATCACTAGTGGTGGTGCATTATATATGGGGCCCCGGTTAGTATCTTGGTTTAGCAAGAAGCAAAGCTTTATTGCCTTATCTACAGCAGAAGCAGAATATGTGGCTGCCACATCATGTTGCACTCAAATTCTCTGGATGATGCAAACCTTACAAGACTTTCAAATAAAATGTTCACCTCCTATCTCCATTATGTGTGACAATACAAGTGCTATCAGTATCTCAAAGAATCCTGTTATGCATTCCAAGACCAAGCACATTCCCATCAAATATCACTTCTTACGTGAACAAGTGCTTGAACAAAAGGTGAAATTGGAGTATGTTCCCTCCAAAGAGCAAGTTGTTGATATATTTACCAAACCTCTACCTAGGGAAGCATTTGAATATCTTAGACAGAAACTGGGAGTAGTCTCTGCCATGCAGAGGATTAGATCTACTTAAATACAGAAGATTAAATTGGTTGTGAGGTGCTGTTGGGCATCTCTGAATGCACAGGCTAAGGGGGAGCATTGGTCATATGAAAAGGATGCATTGTTGGAATTTATAAGTCATTTTGTTATATTATGTTTGAAGAAACAACATGATCTCAGGGGGAGCATGGTATTTCCGGATCAAAGGATATTGATCAACTCTTTGCCATTGATGTCAAAGGGAGAGAAAAAGCAAAGGGCTTCTATAAGACAATCAGAGGAAAAGTATTTCCATCAATGCCAAAGGGGGCGATTGTTGGAAATATTGTCATTGATGGAAAAGGAAGTGGCAAAGGAATTGGCATTTGACACAGTAACTAGGAACAGAGAAAAGAAACATAGTAGAGGACAAAGGTCAGCAGAGAAGAACAGAGAAAGAGTGCAAGAGAGTAGTATCAGTCAAGGAGAAACTTAAATTTAGTAGGAAGAATATTTGTGTCCCTGTGAAATTAAATCATATGAGAAGTTTTATTCGGTGTATGTATGCATCCTGATGGAGGAAATCCTGTGTATGACTGTGTTCTAGTGATACTCTGATGGGTGGAGAATACCGAGTGTATTTGGGTATTGATTGGTTCAATTCTCGTATGGAATGCCCTAAAACTCTGTTGAATTCATTCCCCTCATAAAGGAAGCCTGCGTATAACTAACTCTATCCTAATGGTAGAAAAATCTCGTCGGAAGAGAACTACATTTGTTTGTTGTTGGAAATACTTTTGAAGATAGACCAAGTAAGAAGGATAACGCAAACCCAGAATACCCCTTTGGAATCATGAACAGAACCTGGAAGGAAAAAGGTAGAACGTAACAAAAGGAAGGACGGACGGAACCTTGAGCGAAGGGCGGAACCACAAAGGAGGAACAGTACAAGCGGTTTCCGGTTTTCATCGCACCGCTTTCGACGGGCAAGCAGTATTCAAGAGGTGGGGAGCGATTCCATAGAACGGGTGACACGCATCCCTGTACGATTTCACAAAACCGCTTACCACGCCATGCCATCGTGCGTTATTGTTCGACCTAGGATGCCCAACGATATTGATACAAGCCGTTGATCTGGGAAGGAGTCATCGAACGGTGGTCGTATGAATGAGGAAGATGCATGAAGATTAACCAAAGTACGGTGGGCCATCGCACGTTAACGTTCAGCATTGGAGGTCAAGCGATATGCATATATGTCGTTGATCTGGAAGCTTTCTATCTAATGGTGATCAGACGCTGGACTTGCGCCAAGTTTACTTATGGTACCATGCACGTATTTATGTGGGCCCCAGTTTTAAATAATGTTGATTAAGTTGTCGATTATGCATGTGGGGCCGGATCCAAAGGTCTATTTTAAAAAGGCCATTTGATAAAAGCGCGGATTATTAATATAAATATTTAATTATCAAAGGGTGTGAATAATATTTATTTATCAAATTCCACGAATTTGATAAATAAAAAATTCCAATAAAAGAAGGAATACCATTAGCGGTTGGATGGTTTTGACTCATGGTTTTATTAAAGGCAAAACAATATAAGGAGAAGAGAAATAGAATACGAGGTGTGCATGCGAAAGGGTGGTGAATGAATAAATTTCTCTAAGGAATATCTGCATGGATGAACTCTGTTCTTAATTGATAAATCTAAATCTACGATGCACCTATGGATATGATCTAGAAACGATGAATCTCTACCATGATCGGCAAAAAGAAATGATGAAGACCTGACGGAAGTCTGATGAAGAAACTGAAGAAATCTGGTGAATCTGAGGGTTGAACCTTTCTGTATGAAAGTAGAAGTATCTTGCTAGTAAAAGCTGGTGTGAAAATCAGGGGGTTGGAGCTCCCTTCCAATAGTGGCTGGAGAACGAGAAAAATGTTGTAGCCTTTCTGCAAGTGGGTGCCTGCGTGCTGGTATAAGTCTGCACCAACATAAATTGTAAGAAGTTTTCTTTATAATAAAAATTGAAGACTGAGATTACAGCAGCGGTGGTTTTCTCTCGAATTGGGTTTCCACCTTAAATAATGGTGTTCATATGTGTTACTTATGTTTAATGGTTTGTTTTGTTATTTATATTCATGCTTACTACTTACTAAAAATCTGATGAATGAATGATGCAATAAGATCTCTGGACATACAAGTTGGATTCAGTAATGTAACATATGGTTTTAAAGAGAAAGGAAAAGTAAAAAATTTCAGTCAGCTCTAAATACTGATTCACCCCCCCCCCCTCCCCCCTCTCAGTATTTTTCCCAACAAAGAGGAGGTCACAACCACTTCCCTACTCATTATAGGTGAGGGAGAAATTCCAGTTGAGCCATTTCAGCCCAAGATCTCAAGTACATGATGGAGGAGGTATAATTTCACATTTTGTATTGCAATTCTTTTCCTTGTTTGAGCAGCATGATGTATCAAGACGAGTTGTTCCTTCTTGCATATTGTATAATAATGTACTTGCAGCCTTTTGTATCATTGAGATTGGCTATCTCATTGGTGGTTTGTGGGGGGAAGCCACATGATTCTTGGTGTGCACCATTGACACCATATTATAACTTCATGTTTCCATCTTATGAGATGACCGTGGCAGCAAACAAGTGGCTGGTGAAGCACTTGTTATTTCTTCTTTTGATGCAAGCAAAGGATGCACTGCATTGGTTCCATGAGTGGAACTATGATTCACTCTCTGGTTGTCACGTGACAGCTTGTTTTCAATTATTTTTGCTTCCATATATTGCTGATGTTTCTATGTTCATGGGAGGCTTTGTTTGGGGAGTGAGATACGTGATAAATATGCCCATTGGGAGTATGATTCTCCCTACTATTCATGCTGTATGTTTCAGGAGGAGCAATGGGAAAACCATGATTGCCACATCTCAACTCTTTTCTTCATATGGAGTGAGCCATTTGGAGAACTTGAGTGCTTGGAGGAGGCACTTCATGGCTGAAATATGTGATGGGGAAGCTTGGGCCATACTTGGAGGCCATATTGTTTCAGCCCAAATACATAAATATTCCCACACTTATCATAAATGGAGAGAGAAACTACTTGGATGGGAAAATATAAACTCTTCATTCAGCCCCAACACATTGCATAGATCCGGGGTTGAAGTTTTCTTTGATGAGCTACCTAAAATGGCTCATTTCATTTGGATGATTGCATGGGTGAGGGAGTCACTCATTGGGAACAAGACTTCCCATGTTTTGATCACTCCTACCTTGAGGAGGCCATTGAGCAGCAAGGAGATCACCACTTGTACCTTCCATTTCTTCATGATGTACACTTTGTTATCTTACACTTGGAAGGAATCCTTGGAGGACATATTCATTGCCTATCATTTTTAGCCATGGTGGGATACATTGATGAGGCCAAAGGAGAGGGAGGAATAAATTTTGCTCTACCTTGCAGTTTCTTGAGGAGAAGCAACATTTTGAAGGGGGAGGACTGTAATATTCCCAATTAGCCCAAGCTAATAGGAATATTCAATTTTGTTTTGTTTTTCATGCTTATGAATAAAATTGTAAAGGAGGACCAACAATGACTCCTAAACAACAAAATAAATCAATGCTCAATGTGAAACAAGCTAAATTTGAGCTACTTTCATAAACACTCTTAAATGTGAACAAGGTTGGGCCACTTGACTGGGTCAACAAGACCAAATCCATATTGTTGTCTACATACAATGTATCTCCTAAAGGCACAATGCAGTTCATGTTGGAGGTCACTCATGTGAATGAGGCTAAATCATCAGGGTGGTTTAGGGTTTGGCAAGGCTCCCACATTATAAAAGAAGGATGAGGACACCAAGAGAGGGGTTGATCATTTGATATTTCTGAAGGTATTTTATGTTTAGAAAAACCTCATTCTCTAGCTATTTAGCTAAGAATAATGTTGTTTAGCACTTGGGTGTTCCTGGTCAAGAATCCCACCTCCTTTCTTGAGTAGCTCTTGGAGGAGACTTGTTCTATCTTGTCCACTATCAGGCTTGGGCCAAGCTTCATCTTTCAAACACAATTCAGACCCTGTTGAGGGTTTGATTATTTTTTTAAGTTGTAGCAGTGGAAGCTAGATCTATTCATATCTAGGAAAATCTAGTGCCTCTTCTCAAGAGTGTGTCTTTTAACCTCCTGGAAGAGTGTATTGGATCATTGAAAGCTGCATTTTCATATCTAGGCATCAGGCCTATTTAGTATTGAATAAAACAGTGCAGTTTCTCTCCCATAACTATGTTATTTACAAGAGGGAAGTTGCAGGGGTTTTGGGCAACATTTTGGAGGAGTGATATCTGGTGTTGAG
Organism: Pinus albicaulis; assembly: GCA_034641835.2. Classification (NCBI taxonomy): domain Eukaryota; kingdom Viridiplantae; phylum Streptophyta; class Pinopsida; order Pinales; family Pinaceae; genus Pinus; species Pinus albicaulis. The sequence goes on along the minus strand of CM076579.1, from coordinate 1,402,942,206 downwards.
GGGTTTTCCTTGCATTGTGGTGATCCATGGATTAGCCATCCAATCCATGTTCATTTCATATATTATTTGAATCTGGTTATATTTACTACATAATTCCTGAATATTACTGCAGGACTGCAACTTAGCTCTCAGATCTACTCACTGATGTTCATGATTTGCGCAGATCCCCAAGGGAAATGTATTAAGGAGCCCATCTAGTACACAAATCTGTATTGGGTCTATATTTTTGTGTAAATATATGCTCTAGATCTGATGTTTAATATATATCATCTATAGCATCAATAAAATAATGTTGTCAGACTTTTGCAGTCCCATCTTGTTGTTGCAGCACCTCAATCTTGAGGGTTTCTTCATGTAATTCTTCTATTTACCTATTGAAAATTGTATAAAAAATGATATAGATCTTATTTAATGAATTACATACTATATTTCATCCATCACCTTCAGAAAATCACGCTTCCTGTGCTTCATAAATTTCTACATAACACAAGTCATGGGGATTGGGCATTTTTAAGCTATATCGAGGGTGGTAGAACTGTTTAACATATCTAGAGTCATTTTTTTGAGCTGAAATTTGATATTTAAGTATCTTATGACCTAAGCTATGAGATCCTACCATTAATGTCCCTTATTTTTATGCTCATCTATGAAATTAACCTTTTTAGGGCATAAATTGCTGCTTTCCCCCAACTTTTGGCTCATAAACTAAAGTATAGTTTTATGTTGTAGCTTGGATTGATAGCTATGTGTTTATAAAATTTACTATGAGCTTATTTGATGCTTCATATCCATTACTAAGTTTATATATTGCTGCAGTCCCTCTTTGGGGCATCTTTTCAAGGAAACTAGGTGTGGGAGATCTGTTTAACCCACCTAGAAGAATTTATTTCTGATACCCTCTTGGATTTAGGACTCAGATACTCAGATATAATGGATCAAATTTTTTATTTTCATTTCTATAGCATCCATTCTTGGAAAATTCATTTTCCAGTCATGCCTTGCTAACAATTCCCATTTTTGGATATTACAGATGTGTAGTTATGTGAGTTGTAAAGCAGTTTAACTTATTTAAGTGAGTTAAACTCAATTGTGATAGTTGTAACTAGTTGTAACTAAAGATACACTAGTGATAGATCCCTGAATTAAACATTAAATTAATTCACATGGAGTGATATCACATGCAATTGAAGATTTACTACTGTTAACTACATCCATGTCAGATCCAGTGGAGACCCAGTTGAGAGATAAGTGAAAGGGATAGTTTGAATATCAGTTCTAACATTAGTGGGTGCACCAATGTAACCACACACACATTGGATATGCCAATGAGGATTGCGCAGTCAAGGAAAGGTAGTATCTCATTCATTCAGGGATTGTGATCAGCAGGGATTGCGCAGTGGAGGCAGGCTGTCAGGAAGCTGTAAATTGTCACATGTATTTGCCAATTTTTGTATGACAGTGTGAGATGATCGTATATTGTACTAAGAGCTCTTGGATTAGATTTTTGCATGAGATTGTTTCATGATCCATGATATGTACATAATATATGATAGTGGGGTTTTTAGCTTTATGCTTTCCCGGTAAAAACATCTATGTTATGTGTGATTGATCTTTCTTCATGTATATGCAATTGGTGATTAAATTTCCGCAAGAATTTAAGTAGAAGGATTATGTATTTAATAGTGGCATATAATTTTTAGATCAGGAGAGTCTAGGCAATATATAATTGTATTAAAAATTTCTACAGCATTTTGGTCCAGCCTCTGGCCAATGTTGGACACCAATCTCACGAAGTCCACAAATTTCCATCCCCAAAATGATGGCCAGATAGAGGTTGTCAATAGGATGATCGTACAAATTCTGTGCATGTACAACTCAAAATTATCCATGCACATGGGATGAGAGCCTCCCCTATGTACAACACAACTATAACTGGGCCATCCATAGCTCAATTGATGACAATCCCTTCAAGTGGGCTTGGGATTCCAGTCACTATGTCCCATTGACATCGCCATGCCATTTGTAGATACTGAGGCCGATTCGGCTCATGTCCAGTTTGAAGTTGACAAGGTGAACAACTTAATTGAGTGCATTCAACACATCTGTAAACATGTTCATGACATATTGGACAGAGCCAATGCTAATTACAAGTAGTGGCATGATCAACATAGGGTGCCACACAACTCCCAAGTGGGCGATAAAGTGTGGCTACATTTGTAGAAGGAGCACCTCTCTAGATCCCACCGGAATCTTTGCCTGCTCCAATATGGGCCATACACCATCACCAAGGCTATAAGGGACAATGAATTCAAGCTTAGTATTCCACCATTCGTTGGTCTACACCCAATGTTCAATGTGGACCGCCTTCGGCCCTACTTTCCACCTATATTGGACACAGTCGACATGGTAGAACAATTTACACCAATAGAGTTAAACCTAGATTGCATGGAACAAGCCACAAATTATCGAATTATGGACACATAGATCAAGAAAACCTGCCAATAGAGGATCCAGCTATATTGAGTTGTCAAATCAGGCCAACTCCTTCACTAGGGCAAGTGGTTCACCAGGGAGCAAGTTCAACAGAAGTTTCCTCATCTCATAGAGGAACTCAACACAATGGGGACCATTTCTTCCCAAGGGGGGAGGAATGTGTTAGAAATATTATATATGACACAGCAATGGAGCACATCAAATATGCATAAACAAAAACACAAAAAACATATAAAACAAGAGAGACAAAAATATACATGGTTCACCTAATTTGGGCTACGTCCACCCTGAACAACCAGTTCTTCCTTTATATTATCCAGCAAGATGAAGAGACACAACCTACAATAGATCCTTTGTAATATCCTCTACTCTCTCTCACATTCCCCATTTTTGTTTCTCACTTATAATACACATACAATACCCAACTGCAATACAATAACCTCATACAAAATAAGGGTTGCCTTCTAGCGCAAAAAACCCTACATTAAACATAACTTCTATCATCATATCATCTGCCTAATGAACGACCCAGATTGACTACAAAATTACAATATTTTACAAGGAAATTTTACATCTATTTTTAGCTTTGGGGGAATTGCCTTTGAAACCCCTTTCCTTGATTTACTGCGATATAATAAGCTCTTTCCTCTTCCCATTTTTATTCCCCTAGCCTCTGCACTCAAAGCATTACCCGATGTCTTACCAGATCTTTTTCATCGCATTTCCTCACTAAGGATAGCAGCAACAACATCATCAAAATTTAGAGTACTAGATCCAGAGATAGAGTTACTAATGGCCATAACTAAACCATTCCAAATTTCTGGAAATGAGCACAGAAATAACTAAGCCCTAACTTCATCATCAAAGTTTACCCCTAAAAAACTTAAATGACTGGTAACCATATTAAATTCATTTAAATGGTCAGCAAAAAATCCACCATTCGACATCTTCATATTAAATAAATGTTTCATAAGAAATACCTTATTTGAGGCTGAGGTTTTTTCATATAGTTTCACCAATGCCTTAACTAAACCCTCTGTTTTTGTTTCCTTTGAAATATTGAAGGCTACCGATGCCTTCATGAGGCACAACCATATTGTTCCAAGTGCCTTTCTATCGAGAATATCACATTATGCATCTATCATACTCGACTACTTCTTTCTTTTTCTGCTCAATGGTAGGTACAAACCTTTCTGATATAGATAATCTTCCATCTGCATCTTCCAAGTGGGTAGTTTTGGCCATTAAATTTCTCGACTCCAAACCTACCATCTTTTTCCATTGTTCCCACTTGAACCAGGAACCCTTCTTTCCTATGTGTTTATCAGCCTAATTGACCTTTGGCTTTGATACCAGTTGTTAGAAAACTTATATATGACAGAGAAATGGAACACAAAATATGGGGAAACACAAACAAAAAAAACATATAAAACAAGAGAGAGACAAATATTCATGGTTCACCCAATTTGGGTTACGTCCATGCCGAACAACTAGTTCTTCCTTCATACTATTCAGAAAGATGAAGAGACACAAGCTACAACAGATCTACTTTAATATCTTCTACTCTCTCTCACTATCCCCATTTCTGTTTCTGACTCATAATATGTAGAAATTATATAAAAAATATGTATATCATGGATTCAATCTGATCTACCAATGTACTAAAGCTAGATATTGAATCGCTTCTACAAATAAATTTCAGAAATTAAACACAATCACCAATCACATGAAGCAAAGAAAGAATCAAATCAAACCACAACACAAATAATTTCCTGGGGAAATATTGCTGCTAAAAATACTGTTAGACTCCTATACCAATAGGTGTCATTTTTCATGATTGTCTTGATTGAACTATGCAATATGTTCAAACCTTTTTCTTGTGCAAAGGTGTTCCATATTCTTGAAAAAAAAAAAAAAAATGTAAAGAGGGTATACCCTAAAAAGAAAATCAAAGGGTAAAAAGAATAAAATGGTCAAAAGAGTGAAAGAAATGAACCCCAAACAAAAATAGACAAGGAAAGTGTGCAAGTTTAAATGCCACTACTATTTCAATTTTTGTAATAAACAAAATTGTGTGCAACTTGTCAAACTTTTTCCACAATTCATGAAGAGTCAAACTGTTTAAACTTGACTCATTCATTTTTCAATTTTATGTCGTAGAATAGAGAATAAATATCTGACCAAACAGTTTAATCTTAGCAGATAAGTAGATAGGTAGAGTAATAAAAGGTGCTCAACAGTTTAATCTGAGCCCTTGGATGTAATAAGTCTAGAAATAGATAGATTTTCGATGTAAAAGAAAAGAAGTTCGATGAGGGTTTGCCAGTCTAAGTGCACCCTAATAAAGAACAGAAAATGATAGAGTAAGTAGGTAGGGTAGGTATATTTTGTTGCTAAAATTACATGTGATGAATGCTGGCCCTAAATGTGTTCAATCCTACTTTCATCACAAGTGCAAAGGCAGATGCTACATTGGAAATTTTCACAGAGCAAAGTCAAAATCATTAACTTCCCATCTCACTTTCTAAAGATTTTTTTTACTAATTTCCCCTAAGTGCTAAGGAATTTGAAGATTAAAGGGGCTCAAGGTACTTCCTCGACTTTTGGACTCCCCGGACCTCTACTTAATGATTAGAGAAACCTTAGTATCTAAAGATATTCATCATTACACTCATTCACTTTTAATCTTTTCCTAAGTAAAATTCCATTTTACTTAGGAAAATCATGCTATATTTCATAAAAATCCCTCAAAATTACTTGCTATTCTAAAACTAAGTGTTGAAGTTGATATAATGCAATTTGCTTCAGAAATATTCACTTTCTCAGTTGTGTAAAGAATTTTGAGTTTTCCATGTTCCTTTGTCATATTAACATTTAACTTTAATTATCAAATCCTTATACAAATTATCTTTTCTTATATATATAACTCCTCCTATGTAATATCCCAAAAAACCTTTGTATTATACGTTTTAGCCAAAGTATTTAAACCCATATGATAAAATCAAATACCCACATTATAAATCCCTTTGGCTAAAAACATATCTATATAACTAGTCCCACCCCCTATGTTAATTGAATTTATTTAATTTAATTATGATATAATAAAAATATATATAAAAAACAAAGTTTAAACATGTATTTCATATGTTTAAAACGAAAAATAAATAAACCCAAAGTCCATCTGTAACCCCGACCCTCCATAAACCAAAGAGATTAATTAATCAGCAGGATTAATTAATAATCTTACCCCTCCGCCAATCGAAAACATCCCGGAATGATTAACTCATAAATAATCGTGTCGGGCCCACACGTTAACTCCACTGTTAAACTGCCATTAACCGAATTTGCTGAAGACCTCCGTCAGTCCGTCATCCTAGCGTCCATCAGCCGTCAATCAGTACCTGTTAAATACAACTTATTTTCTAAAAACAGGTATTTATATCATTCCCCATTTTTCACTCTGCAAAATCTTGCTGTTCGTTCAAAATTCTACACCAAAGACTGCTACAGAGTATTTTGAGTCTTCTTTTTTCCCATAATTTCAATTGTCTCTATAGAAAACTGTATTTTCGATCTTCAAACTGGTAATTGCACCTGTTTCTGTGAAAAACCCCCGAACTTTCCATTTTGAATACACAAGAACCAAAATGGAAGTCCCGCTGGCTCTAAATGTTGCTCCATTAAATTCCCCTCATAGAGAATTGGAATATTTACCATTAGTGGATAAAGATTTTCAAATCAAAGACTTACTTTTCAGTGAAAATCCCCTTCAAATTTATTGTCGCTGCAGAGACGATTATTTGAAAGTCTTGGATATCATTGGATTGTGGGAATCAAATCTCCCAAGATACCTTTTACCCTCAGTCCATATCTTTCCTGAAATTATCCATTATTGCCATGATAATTATGATCCAATTCAGAGAGCAGTTTTATCCCCAAACCAGAATGTCCTTTTTCATATTACTGCTCAATCTATCAATGATATGCTTAAGTTTGAACCTGGTCAAAACCTCACTCCCTTGTTCATGGGAGAATTGCTTGAAAAATATACCCAGTTATCCCCTGAAGAATTAAAGCGCATTTGTCAGATTTTCATGCTACCTGAACATCAGCCCAAGGGCCCACCTCCCTATGGTTGTTCCTTTTTTATTGAATTGGGCTAGATTACTCTGAATATGATTTCTTCTATCATGGGCTTTAATACTAGTGAGTATGTTAATGAATTAACCCTAGTATTATTGTCTATCTTCACTCCTAGAAAACCTCCTACTGTCAAATATGACTATGCATCCTACATTGCAGACAAAATCCATGATCAATTCATGAGATTAGAAAATGAGAAAGTTTTCAAGTACTCTTCAGTCATTTACCATCTCATGCTCTATTACCAGTCTGAAAACTTTCCCTTCCATGTTCAAAAGCTTGATACTAAGGGAAACCCAAGGTCTGTAATATTTTGGTCTGCCATCACACACAAATCCTACGCTTCCCCCTATTCCTATAATGAGTTCATTGACCTTTTCATACACCCTGCAACCACCTTGTTGACAGGAGTTGCTCCTCCGAGACTCAGCAATGAAATTAAGAAAACTTTGCAGCTCTCAAGGATGTATAAAGTTGGGGACTGGTACTTGTACCAAAATTATTCAGAAATCAGAATATATGGATGTGAACTTTGTCCATTCAAATTGCCTAAATATGTGCCTATGAGACTTTTTGCCTTAGAATATTTCAGGCAAATGAATAAATCTAATATTATTCATTTTTGTAACACTAAGAAGAAAGCCCAACTTAGAATCAAAAGTCAGTTAGGTCCCTTTATATGAAATTCTAGGGATGCTGGACAAGAAGTAGAAATTATATTACAAGACCATTTCAAGTTACAAAAGAGTTTCCATTGGGTCCCCTATGACCCATTCAGTTTTATTTGTTACAAAAGAATGAAGAATAAATCAGCACCATACTTCCACCATAGAATTCCAGAAATAGAACAGTATGCTAATAAAGATGAGTGGATGGAAGGAACATTAGTTGAACAGGATAGTGAAGAGATAAATGTAAAAAATGTCATGAAATATCTTGAGAAAAAGTTTGACCTCGAAACTTTTTGGCAAGTGCAGGTACCACATATTGGCACTTCCTCAGCAGGGAATTTTCAACAGGGATTGCAGGAAAACATTCCATCAATTGCAGTTGATTCTAAAGGAAAAGAGAAAGAACCAAAAGTACAAGTAATTGAAACATTCACCATGACAGAAAAACCTCAAACTTCCAAAGCACAAGATCAAGCACAGGTTTCTCCTATTCAAGTCAATCAGCTTGAAGTTTCAAATTTGCAGACTCCGTCTAATGAGGAAAAAGGCAAGAAAAGACAAGTTAAAGATCCTACTCCTCCCAAGGAATCTTCCCAACAACCTCAAGCTAAAAGGAAAAAACTAAATCCACTTCCTGAAGTAGAATCTATTGATGAAATCTTTGATGAAGAAAGGGAGGATAGTCAGCTTACTGGTTCAGTTAGTGAAACATATATAGGTCACAAAGGAAATGAAATACAAAGACAGTTAAGCACTGAAGTGTCTTCATTCAAACAGCCAAAGACAGATGCAGGAGACATAAAAAAGATATTTATCAGTATAAAAGCAAGGAATGATCCATTAAGGGTCCAGGTGTATAATCAGTACCTTAAAATGGCTCCATAAAATCAAGAGAGATTAATGTCAGCTTTTGACCTTCAGCAAGGGAAAATGTTAATGAGCCATTTCAAATCTAAAGTTCCAAAACCACAGACAGCAGCTGATTACATCAGGACCAATTTTGAGGTCCTAGCAAAAGATATTCATCCATTGGACCAGATAGAATTACACAAGCAAACTGGAAAAATGATATATTCTACCCTTACTAACAAAGCAATGGAAACCCATAGATTGCAAGATTCTTTGAATAATACAAGTACGCAGTTGCAGATTGAGAAAGCTTCTTCTCAAGCAAAGGATAATAGAATAAAATCTCTGGAAGAAATAATCATCAGTTTGGGTCATAATCCCAAAGATATAAAAGGCATTGAAGCACTGATTAAAAAGAAGGATGATGATATTGCTGCACTGAGGAAGCAATTGAAATTACCAGTTTCAAGGCATCCTCAAACTCAAGAAGTTTTGAAGGAAAATTCAGAAGAAGAAATGATGGAGTTGCTCCTGAAAATGACTGAGCAACTAAGTGAAACAAAAAAGAAACTGGAGAAAGCATTGAAGGAAAAGCAGTCTACCATTCAAACATCCACAACAAAGGCTACTATAGGTACAGGTACAACAGTAGCAGACCAGCAAACAGATCCACCACAGGTGAATACTTCTAGCTTAAGTTCTGATGAATTAGTGAAACAAATGGAAAGTTTAAAACTTAGAGTAACAAAACTTCAGTCTACAAAGTTACAGCTTACTAATTTGGAACAAAAATATGATATGTCAAAAAAGACTGTTGCTGACCATACAAGAGAAATCAAAAGGTTGGAGAAATTGGTTAAGGCTTTAGAAAATGATCTTTCATTGGAGAAGCCTTTGAGAGAAATCAATGAAATTATTTGGAATAATATTATTCATTAAATAAAGGGTACTTGGTCCTTCATTCAAATAATATTTGAACATAATGACTTGGTCAAAATAGCTCTGGAGGAAGTTGAAAAAACAAGAGAAGAATTGAGAGACAGACTTGAACAAGCAAATCAACTCATACAGTTCTTAAACACCCAGACCAGACAACAGCTTGCACAGCTTGGAGTTGAGGACAGGGCAGGTACTATTTTAGAAATAAAAAGAGTTTTTACTAAGAGAACTCTTATGCAAAATCTGGAACGTAAGTGCTCAGATATTCAAGAAGAGATCATTGCCTTCAAAGAAAGGTTTAATGTTTTATTAGCCAGCGGGCTGCCCAGTCCTATGATTTCAGAAAACAAAATAATGGACTTGGGAACTTATGTTAATAGATTGGACATACATGCTCACAATTTAACTTGTTCCTCTATCAGTTCATCAGAATCGACATTGCCTACGGGAAAGAATCTTTATGACAGATTAAAGAATTTATTTCATCTTGAACATGAAATAAGATATTTATTCCCAAACCAACCCAATTTCTTCAGATACACAGAGGCTGATGAAACATTAAGAAAAATCAAACGAACCAAAATAGCAGAAGACAAATGGTGGGAAGACCTGTTAGAAATTTTGTAAAATTCATCTTCATATGAGAAATTTTTCCTTTTTACTATAGTGTAAAGGATAAATAGATAAACAAAGGTTAAAGAGTATCAGATTAGCAGTTGAAAGTGTATTAGTAGAAATAAAGAGTATCAGAGAAGCTAGGCAGTCAGAAAATAATTACCAAAGAGGAAAACATCGAGCTAGATTGTAGGAACTGCCTCCAGCACATGCATAAATGGAGGAAACAACACAACAACAGTTGCCTTTTATCCTATCTACGAGACCATATGTCTCTCTTTATGTTGTAACCTATTCATTAGTCACCCTAGATTATTTTCTAGGTTGTTGTAAGATATTTTTAATCATTTTTTGTATAAATAAGCCCTCAAATGGAGTACTGAGGGTGGATTCTATTACTTTGCTGTAACATTGATCTTTTAGAATAAAATTTCTTTGGAGAAACTTCTTTGTGGCTTGCTGGATGATGATTTGAAGCTCAAGACTTTTTGCAGGATTCATGTGTCCGACTACAGTTCAATAAGTCTTTTCTATCCTATGTTTTAAGTTTTATATCTGTTTATAATATCACTCTGTTCCATTTCTGAATAATTGACATAAAAGAATAAATTAGAATTTACTTAAGTGTACTCTGATTTCAATTGTGATTATTCTAAATGTTTTTTGCTAAACCGGTTATAAGCAACGAATTCTTAATTGCTCTTGTTTCTCCGGTTTAAACATTTTGATTACTATAGTAAAGAATTCTTAATTGCTCTTTACTTGTAATCATTCACTTTCTTCCTTTGAACATGTTGAAAGATTCTTAATTGCCTTTCATCCCTTCAAAACCCATTCCATTCACTTTAATTTCTAAAATTGTTCTATGTTTGGCTATCTTGCCCTGCAAAGCCATCTTGTGTGTAGAATATTAATCTAGTAAAGCCATCCTTTAGACTCCATAGCCCAATGGCTTGAAAATACTCAACCTTGCTCTTAGTTGGCGGATTCCACCATTTAAATTCAAACAAAACTCTTGAACTTATAACTAGCCTAATATTTTCTAAGAACAAAGCTAAAATTTAAAGAGAGAGCCCTCTCTGGATACAGATTAGCTAGATTCTGTATCTGAAGGTTGGTTTGTGGTAACCTCGGGTTTACTTTCCTTTTCCACAACTTCAAGGAAAATCTGAGTGATAACATAGTGGCGACCATACTAGGGACCTGAAAATCTTTATTGTCAATATTGTTTGCTTATAAGCTATGGACAGAGTCTGAAGATCAGCCAGGTAGCTTTTGAAATGCTTTTGCTCTGCAATTGCATAGTAAATGAATGTTGATTCAGTCTATCTCTGGTTTAGCTTAATAACTGAACTTTAGTTTCAAACATTCAATCAGACTCTCTAGTTCAATAAATCTTTGAGAAAATTTTAATTAAAAATCTTAAATTTCTTGAAGAATTTGCTGAAGTTGTACTTTCATTGTATTCCAAACAAAAAATCAAAAAGATAAAATCTAGGAAAACTGGCTTCAGAAAGGATTCGTCATACTAGGTCAAATCCTGACCCTAATCCACCACCTATATTTGAAAATCCAAATCTGATTCCTAGGATTCTTAGAAGACAAGGAAGCCAAGAAAGCTCTGAAAGAGGAAGTCAAGAAAGTTCTGGAAGTTCCAGACCTCTTTCTAGATCACATTCTTGTCCTGTGAAGATTATATATTTTTGATGAAATCCCTTTTGATGACCGATTTGAAACATCTCTGTTTGTGAATTTTTCTGAATCTGAATTGTCTAAGCTCGTTCCAGACCCACTATTTCTTGAATATTTACAATTGAGATTTGTTTCATATCATTTTGACAGACATTTGCAAAACTCCATTCAATCTGAACAGACCTTTGAAGAAAGTTCAAACATTTATGTAATTACTGAAGCTTCCCCAAGCTCAGCTACCTTTCCTCATGTTGTGCATATCAGCCCCTCCATTCAAATTTTTGGCCACCGATCCCATCCAAATGTGTTTTGAACCCCTTTCATGGCCTAAAACCTTCATATACTATCTACCGTTGTCCTGCCCACCCGAAAGATACACTCTACAAAGGCTAAAAATCTATAATTAAAGTTATATCGGGCCTAGCCCCTGGGGTTCCAACCCCTCTGTTCTCATTCCCATGTGACTCGGGCGCACAACCATATGCTAAGTCAAAAGGAGCTTGTCGCTTTACGTTTTCGAGCACAACTGTAGCCATCCGATCAAGTCCAATCGACGGAGTGGAGTCTATTTTCCTTGGTGGTCCCCGCATCCGTATCCCATCGCAGAAAACCACTCGTTTCATTCCGCACCACCTATCTGAGGCTGGCGGTTTTTTCCCGCGGACCCAGCGATTCCATACGTTGGGTGACGCGTGTCCCGGTGTACGATTCCCATACCACTCATTTCGCGCGTTAAAGGTCAGACCAAAGACACGCAACGGAATTTGTCACCACCGTCCGATCTCGTGAGCCTGATCCAACAGCTATTAATCTTCAGAGTCGCGCACCTTTTAGTTTCGTCTGTATCACCTCTGGCCCACCGCTTCATCACTCTTTGATGCATCATCAACCGTTGAGCTGTTTGTAGATCGTATAGCCCAGATTTGTCAGCATTCCATTGACTCAGTTCTCCCTCCATGTCATTGCCTCATGTGTCCATCATCTCTCCCTCTGCTGTTCATATCTATTTCATTCATACGTTATATGTTAATGTTTCCCTCTGGTCAGCCTGTCCGCCATACCTCCACTGTAATTTCTCCGCCACCTTACATGTTCTAGCCATGTGGCCTTGTTCTTGACGCTACCATCGCCTCCACCTCCATGCCCCTTGCTCCTGTGTTTGTATTTTCTAATGCATTTGTGATTTTTGTAGGTTTCAAGAGGAGGAAGATAAACCATAATTCTTCGCCTCCATTACCAAGACCAAGATCTTGTCCAAGGACAGTTCTTAAAAGCAAAAATTTAAAAGGGAGGCTGGGGTTAGTTGCTATGATATGACCCGATAAACGAGAGCAGAAATAAAATCCATTGAACCCTGCAAATGTATCCAGGGGGAAGATTACGTAGCAAGAAATATTAATGGGCCAGCATACAAATATCAGTGAAAGATCGAGAAAGCAAGATCGAGAAAGCCAGAGTCCGGCCTTATGCTTTTGAATTTTTAATTTAAAGATGGAAGGCCGAGAGTACTATGCACAATCACAAGCTATCTCAGGGTTTTATGACAACATATTTTTCTCTTTCAGCAAAGGGCAGAACATTTGTATATTTTATTATTTGTGTCTTGTTTATAAGGAGATTTTCATCCGCAACATTTATTTCCAGAGTTAGATTGCAAAGTACAATTAATTATATTTAGTCATTCACAGTGTGGGAGCGAATGTTTTCCGCCATTTTGTTCAAATCAAATCATTAAATGTGCCCCATATACCTCCTTCTCTAGAATTCTCTATATTTTCTATAAAAACCCAGAAAAAAGACATTGTCAGGGTTCCAGATTTCTATCAGCAAACTGTTCAGTGAAAGGCTTTGTATACATCTTGTAAAGTTTCTGTATGAAGGCTCAGAGCTCGTAGGGTCTCAGTGAGGAGGAGTTATAACTGTGATGAGGATTCTGGTCTTTGGTATCCCACAGTATGTAATCTTTTCTTATTTGTTAATACAATATCTCATTTCATTGCATTTATCTTCTTGTATCATGTTATAGAATGCGAGTGGCTCACTGATCTTAAGTAAGGATTCATCCTAGTTGGTGCCCATAATTGGATTATTCAAGCGCTTTAAATAGGCCTAGTCATGATATATTGTTCCATGTTCATGTCATTCATATTTTCTACTATATTAGTTACTTGAGGAGGGTGCTTTTAAAACACCATTGTCATGTATGGATTCTTAGTTGGATAAGCCCATATGTGGTTCTGTTGTGTATCTAGGTATCAGCCTCATGTTAGCTAGTATCTCCTTCATGTTTTCCTCACTGCATCCACTTTCTGATATTTGATTTATGTGGCATACTATCTGAACTGGACCTCTTTGCAGTAAGCTGTCTCTTAACTGTCTGATGCTTTTGTATTGGAGTTTTGCATGCTGTTCCTACATTATTCTTATCTTTGTATCAGCTTCTGAGAGAGTTTGGTTCCATTTCAATTAATTTCCTTGTTTTACAAGAGATAGCAGGAGAGCTTTTGGACTGACAACCCAAGTTATATTATGAGCTCCTTGCTATGATAATATGTCCTAGGCACTGGTCTATGGCAACTCTAAGTTGTCTCTAGGGGTGAAAAAATTGTCTACAACATCTTTATGGCGCCGTTGCTGGGGATGAATTTGAGAATATCAGTTTCCCTGGGCCTCGAAAAATCATATTCACTCTCTAATCAGGTGAGCACAGAGAGTTGAAGAGTTCCGTATCTCTCACCTTGGCGACTCCACGATTGGTTTTTATTTGATAAATCTATTGGTAGTTCTGGATCCTCGAAAGCCACTTTTGAGGTCAGATTCCTCTAAGTTAAAGACATCCTCTGTATCTGACCTAGAGAAGATTATTCATAGAATAATTTGAAAAGAAATACAATCAGCCCGTGCCGAAGTCCCTGAATATTCTGTAGAAGATTACCATCCTCTTCTTCTCAAGAAATTCCAGAAGAAAATATTGAATATTTCTCAGATAGCCCACCCAGGGGAAGTGCTAGAACCAAAGATAACCCTCATCCTACCCCTGAGGCTGAAGAAGTTAAAGAAGTCACAGAAGTAGCTGCTGTTAACCATGAACTTTTCCCATCTACACCTCAGGCTTCTGTGTAATTTATTCCCATTGTTATACATACTCCTCTCCCACCTCCTCCACTTCCTCCATTTGTAAATCAAACTGTTGCACAACTCCCACCTCCTCCAATGGATAATGTTCCTCCTTTCTTATTGAAAAAATACGCTCCACTGGCCTTACCACAAGTGCTGAATGATATGCCACAGGATTATTTGAAGATTTTGCCTAGATTCAATGGTGAAAATGAAATTGATGCTCAGAGACATATTGAGACTTTCTGCTCCTTTGCAGAGAACCTTAATGTTGAACATTTAGACGTGGTCTTAAGATTATTTGTGCAATCTTTGGATGGTGAAGCCAGAAAATGGTTTAAGACCTTGGGAAACCGTTCAGTAACCACCTGGGATGACATGGAGAATAATTTTCTCAGGAAATGGGGAGAAAAGAAAGATCATGGACAGTGTCTCACTGAGTTCAATACACTCAAGAAGATACATAATGAAGGAGTGTTGGAGTTTATTAAGAGATTTAATAAATTATATCTAAATCTCCCTGCAGATATGAAGCTTCATCAGAACACTGCAAAAGTTGTTTTCAT
The DNA here is from genome assembly GCA_034641835.2 of Pinus albicaulis. NCBI lineage: Eukaryota > Viridiplantae > Streptophyta > Pinopsida > Pinales > Pinaceae > Pinus > Pinus albicaulis. Next base: position 1,402,927,121 of record CM076579.1, on the reverse strand, counting down.
TGCAGCTTTTGACTCAGATTTCGGTTTCTCCCTCAGGGAGAGAAAGCCTGACACCCTAGATGATGCTCAGTCAGATGCCTTGGAATTAGAAGCAAACTTCGCCTCCACTGGGAGATCAAAAGGAAAAGTTGAACAGGACACTAGGAGAAGAGGCAAGGAAGACGTTTCTACCTCCAATCAAGACAAAGACGTAGACAGAATTGAAGAAATGATCAAAATGATAAAAAATATGTCTAATAAGTTGGGTAAGCTCGAATTGGAGGCCAAGAGTTCAACCCCCAAGAATTTTTATAATGCTCCAAACAGAGGATACAATCCTTAGTACAAGAGACCACCACTGCAGATATTGCCAAGAGAAGCAAAAGAGCAACCAGATCAGGTACCACACCCATTGTACTTGGAAGGTCCAACAGATGAATTCACCGAAGATGCTGCTTATGAATTAGAAGACTCAAATCTGGATTTTTCAAACAATGATGATATAGAATTCCCATTGCAAGAAGAAGAAGAAGCAGAGATTGATCATTATTGTAAACAATTTGCTGATTTCATGCAAGCACAATTCAATGTAAAATATGATCTCAGATCTTCGAGGAAGAGGACCTGAACTCAAGATCAAGAAGAGGAGCCACCTCAGAAGGAGGTACCTGCTCAGAAGGAATCAGCAACAAAGAGAAACACAGAAAAAGGTAAGAGTCCTCTAAATACTCCCCTGCAGCCTAGTGATCAGATTCCTTCTTCTTCAAAAGTAGTCAGTCCTCCCAATGCCGAGTCAGAGTCAAGAGAGGTCAAATTTCCAGCTGAAAATAAAGAGTTTAAAGAAGTTGTGATAGAAAAGCCCCCTCCTGCTTTTAGTTTGCAAAAATAACTTGAGAAAATTAAAATTCCAGTCCCCTTGACTGAGCTGTTAAAACAACCTGCATATCAGTCTCAAGTTACTTCTTTTATGCTCCCTCCTGAAATATCAATTGTGCCTGATAGTTTAAACCTTCAAGAAGAAAGACCCATGGTAGTCTTTGGCCCACATGTTGAGGAAGTAGATCCTTCTACTCCTCCTTTTTATGTGTCTCTAGTTATTCATGACCTGCTGTTACATAATTGTATGTTAGATTCTGGGGCTTCCCATAATCTTATGCCTCTATCCGTCATGGAACAACTAGGACTACAAATCACATGCCCATATAAAGACCTTTATTCATTTGATTCCAAAAGAGTCAAATGCTTGGGGATGATTAAAGATTTAGTGGTCAATTTGGCCCAAATTCCAGCAAAGAGTGTGGTCATGGACATTGTGGTGGCTGATATCCCAGCCTGCTTTGGCATGTTGCTGTCAAGGTCCTGGGGTACAAAAATTGGTGGGTCAATTAAGCTGGATTTAACATATGCTACCATCCCAGTTTTTGGTGGACATGAGAGGAGGTTATACAGAGAGACTAAATTTGTCAAGGTAGTTACTAAGGCTGATAACTCTGAAAATTCACCAGTCTATAGTAAAGAAGGAGATTTTTCATGCTTTATGCTAGAAAAAGATCAAAATTATGTGCATGAACCCTCCTTCCAAATTAAGGATGAGCAGCCTTTAGAAAATTATGAAGCTGGAATCTGGACTTTACATTTTGATGGGGCAAATTCAAGAGAAGGCAATGGAGCTGGGGTGTTATTAATCTCTCCTACAGGAAAATGGGTCCCACTATCCTTTAAATTGGAATATGAGGCTACCAATAATGTAGCTGAATATGAAGCACTTTTGTTGGGATTACAGACAGCCAAGAATATGGGCATACAAATTTTAAAAGTCATGGGAGACTCTGAGCTGGTGGTAAGGCAGGTCAAAAATCAATGTCAAACTAAGCATCCACGACTGAGAGCTTACAGAAATGAAATATGGGACATGGTGGAAAATTTCTTCTTGGAATTTAATATACAGTTCATGCCCCGGGAGCAGAACAGAATGGCAGATTCTCTTGCTGTGGCTGCAAGTACATTTCGTCCTCCACAGAATCCTCTTTTGAGGTATGAAATTGAAGTACGATACAGACCATCAATCCCAGATAATGTTAAACATTGGCAGGTATTTGAAGATGATGAACAGATGAAGAGATTCTTGGAGACAGTGGGAGAATTCTCCAATATGGAGATTGATGATAATGAAGAAGAGGAAGCTGAAAATGTTGTAGAAAACAAATGGGAAGAAAAAATAGCAGGCAATAAAGTGCTGCAGCTAAAAGGAAATATCATACCTAGAGGGCTGGTGCCTCTATAAAGATTGTTTGATAAAAACGATGTTCCATTGCAACACAGTAAAACAGTAGAAGAAGAACAAGTGGAAGATTTAAATCTGGGTACTTATGCTGATCCCAAAATTGTCAAATTATCCAAAAAGGTCCCAGAAGAATATAAAGAGAAATATCTGAAATTATTTCAGTTATATAAGGATGTATTTGCATGGTCTTATCAAGACCTTAAAACTTTTGATGTTGATATAATGCAGCATAAAATTCCTTTGAGAGAAGATGCAAACCCTTATAAGCAGAAGCTCAGGCAGATAAATCCTATGCTGCTTCCCTCTATTGAAAAATAAATCAAGAAGCTGCTGAAGGCCAAAATAATTGTGCCACTGAGATACTCAGAATGGGTAGCAAACCTTGTTCCTGTTCGAAAGAAAAATGGAGAAATAAGGTTGTGTGTAGATTTCAGAAACTTAAATAGAGCATCTTTAAAAGATAATTATCCATTACCTAAGATGGATCACATTCTGCAGAAAGTGGTCGGAGCCTCCAGAATGTCAATGATGGATGGGTTTTCTGGTTATAATCAGGTAGCTGTGTTCCCAGATCAAAAGAAAACTGCATTTACAACACCATGGGGAACATTTATGTACGCCAGGATGCCATTTGGATTAATTAATGTAGGAGCTACTTTTCAGAGGGAAATGGACATAGCCTTTGTTGGAGAGTAGGACAAGTTTCTGGTGGTATATCTGGATGATATCACAGTATTTTCAAAGGATGATACTAAACACATTCAACACTTGCAGAGAACCTTTGAAAAATGCAGAAGGTATGGTCTTTCCCTCAATCCTCAAAAATATTTATTTGCATTAGATGAGGGAAAACTCTTAGGGCACATTGTAACTAAAGATGGTGTGAAAATAGACCCTAAGAGATTTGAAGTTATAAATAGTATTCCTTTACCCAGGAATAAGAAGGAAGTGCAGGTGTTTCTAGGCCGAATCAATTTTCTGAGAAGGTTTATTCCTAACTATGCTGAGATATTTAGGCATATAACTGATATGTTGAAAAAGAATAACGAAGTAAAATGGTCTCAGGAACCTAGAGATGCATTTACAAGGATAAAACAGGCATTTGTTGAAGCTCCTGTGCTAGCTGGGCCAGATTATACAAAGCCATTTATAATATTTTCATTTTCTTCACCCCATACAGTAGCAGGAGTCTTATTACAGAAAAATGAAGATGGATATGAGCAGCCCATAGCCTTTTTCAGTCAGGTATTACATGATGTAGAATTGAAATACAATATATTGGAGAAGCAGGCATATGCCCTAGTGAAATCCCTCAAGGCTTTTAGAATGTATGTTTTGTAGTCTCACATCACTGCCTATGTCCCTACAGCAGCTGTCAAAGATATCCTCGTTCAAGGAGATAGTGAAGGCAAAAGAGGAAGATGGATTGCAAAAATACAGGAGTATGATTTGGACATAAGACCCACTAAGCTGGTTAAAGGACAAGGGTTAGCCAAAATTTTGTCTGAATCAAATCATCAGGCTCTAGGTATAAATTTTTCCATGATAGCGAATGAAGAGTCTGAGAAAGGAGAAGAGCAGCATGGACTAGAGATGGCCACTCAAAAGATACACATAAAATATCTCACTAGTCATTGGTACCAAGAAATAGTTGAATATCTTTTAACACTCAGCTATCCTCCAAGTTGTGATAAGATAAAATACAGAGCTATAAGAATGAAATCACAGAAGTATATAGTTGCCAATGGTCAATTATATTGGAGAGATCCTTCAGGCATACTATTATTGTGCCTCACAGAGGATGAAGTAGAAAATATAATGATAGAATTTCATGAAGGAATCTGTGGAGGACATTACAGCTCGAGAGCTACAACTCATAAAGTTCTGAAGGCTGGTTTCTATTGGCCAAAATTATTTGGAGATGTTTTTAATTGGGTTAGAGCATGTGATAAGTGTCAAAAATTTGTTGAGAGACAAAAGCTGCCTGCTCTGCCCCTAATTCCAGTTCATGTAAATGAACCATTCCAGCAATGGGGATTAGATTTTATTGGAGAAATACATCCCCCTTCAAGTGGCCAACACAAATGGATATTAACAGCTACAGATTACTTTACAAAATGGGTGGAAGCCATACCTACAAGAAATGCTACAGATGCTGTAATCATCAAATTCATGGAAGAGAATATCATATCCAGGTTTGGCTGTCCAGCTAGAATTGTAACTGATAATGCACAGGACTTCAAGTCCAATAAATTTATAAATTTCTGCCAGCAGTATAATATTGCATTGAATCACTCCACAGCTTACTATCCACAGGGAAATAGCTTGGCAGAATCTTCCAACAAAAATCTAGTGAGGGCCTTGAAGAAGACAATTAATGAGAATCAAAAGAATTGGGATTCCCAATTGAAATTTGCTTTGTGGGCGAACAAAGTAATTAGTAAGAGAGCAACTGGGAAATCTCCTTATGAACTGGTATATGGGTGAGTAGTTGTGTTTCCTGTGCAATTGGCTTTGCCGGTGGCATGTCTCATGCAGGAAAGTCAGGAAGAACCAGATGACATGGTCAGAAGAATTAACCAACTGGTAGAATTGGAGGAAACACGGAGCCAGGTGAATAAGAGATTAGCGGAGTATCAGGAGAAAATGAAAAACATCTTTGATCAGCAAGCAAAAGACAGGAAATTTCAAATTGGTGATCTGGTTCTCAGATGGGATATCCGAAGGGCTGAAAAGGGAAAACATGCTAAATTTGATCCACTTTGGTTTGGCCCATTTAAGATTATGGAGCTAAAAGGTAATAATACATTTATTTTAGAAAATTTGCAGGGTGACTTGTTAGATGCCCCTGTGAACGGACAATTCCTAAAGCCCTACTTTCAATTTTAATTCAGGCAAAGTATGTCTGTTGTATTATATTGTATATAGATTTTTTTTTCAGTTTTTATTTTAATAAGGAATAGGGCTGACGAGTTTTGAAGAAAATGCAAAGGGATTGAAGAGTAGAATCTACATAAAGGATGGTCTGAGGTCTGCATGTTCTTGACATGTCCAAGGATGAACATGTCGTCCCCAGATGGAGCCGATGTTGTGCATATCAGCACCTCCATTCAAATTTTTGGCCACCGATCCCATCCAAATGTGTTTTGAACCCCTTTCATGGCCTAAAACCTTCATATACTATCTACCGTTGTCCTGCCCACCTGAAAGATACACTCTACAAAGGCTAAAAATCTATAATTAAAGTTATATTGGGCCTAGCCCCTAGGGTTCCAACCCCTCTGTTCTCATTCCCATGTGACTCAGGCGCACAACCATATGCTAAGTCAAAAGGAGCTCATCGGTTTATGTTTTTGGGCACAACTGTAGCCGTCCAATCAAGTCCAATTGACGGAGTGGAGTCTATTTTCCTTGGTGGTCCCCGTGTCCGTATCCCATCGCAGAAAACCACTGGTTTCATTCTGCACCACCTATCTGAGGTTGGCGGTTTTTCCCGCGGACCCAGTGATTCCATATGTTGGTTGACGCGTGTCCCAGTGTACGATTCCCATACCGCTCATTTCGCGTGTTAAAGGTCAGACCAAAGACACGCAGCGGAATTTGTCACTACCGTCCGATCTCGTGAGCCCGATCCAACGGCTATTAATCTTCAGAGTCGCGCACCTTTTAGTTTCGTCTGTATCGCCTCTGGCCCACCGCTTCATCACTCTTTGATGCATCATCAACCGTTGATCTGTTTGTATATCGTATAGCCCGGATTTTTCAGCATGCCATTGACTCAGTTCTCCCTCCACGTCATTGCCTCACGTGTCCATCATCTCTCCCTCCGCTGTTCATATCTATTTCATTCATACATTATATGTTAATGTTTCCCTCTGGTCAGCCTATCCGCCATACCTCCACTGTAATTTCTCTGCCACCCTGCACGTTCTAGCCATGTGGCCTTGTTCTCGACGCTACCATCACCTCCACCTCCACGCCCCTTGCTCCTGTGTTTGTTTTTTCTAATGCATTTGTGAGTTTTGCAAGTTTCAAGAGGAGGAATAAAAACCATAATTCTTCGCCTCCATTACCAAGACCAAGATCTTGTCCAAGGACAATTCTTAAAAGCAGGAATTTAAAAGGGAGGCTGGGGTTAGTTGCTATGATATGACCCGATAAACGGGAGCAGAAATAAAATCCATTGAACCCTGCAAATGCATCCAGGGGGAATATTACGCAGCAATAAATATTAATGGGCCAGCATACAAATATCAGTGAAAGATCGAGAAAGCCAGAGTTCGGCCTTATGCTTTTGAATTTTTAATTTAAAGATGGAAGGCTGAGAGTACTATGCACAATAACAAGCTATCTCAAGGTTTTATGACAACATATTTTTCTCTTTCAGCAAAGGGCAGAACATTTGTATATTTTATTATTTTTGTCTTGTTTATAAGGAGATTTTCATCCACAGCATTTATTTCTGGAGGTAGATTGTAAAGTATAGTTAATTATATTTAGTCATTCACAGTGTGGGCGGGAATTTTTTCCGCCATTTTGTTCAAATCAAATCATTAAATGTGCTCCATCTACCTCCTTCTCTAGAATTATCTATCTTTTCTATAAAAACCCAGAAAAAAGACATTGTAAGGGTTCCAGATTTCTATCAGCAAACTGTGCAGTGAAAGGCTTTGTATACATCTTGTAAAGTTTCTGTATGAAGGCTCAGAGCCTATAGGGTCTCAGTGAGGAGGAGTTATAACTGTGATGAGGATTCTGGTCTTTGGTATCCCACAGTATGTAATCTTTTCTTATGTGTTAATATAATATCTCATTTCATTGCATTTATATTCTTGTATCATGTTCTAGAATGTGAGTGGCTCACTGATCTTAAGTAAGGATTCCTTCTAGTTGGTGCACCCATACTTGGATGATCAAGCGCTTTAAATAGGCATGAATCATGATATCTTTGTTCCATGTTCATGTCATTGTATTTTACGCTATATTAGTTGTGAGGAGGGTTCTTTTTAAATTTGTTCTTCATGTATGGATTCTTAGTTGGATAAACCCATATGTGGTTTTGTTGTGTATCTGGGTATCAGCCTCATGTTAACTAGTATCTCCTTCATGTTTTCCTCACTGCATCCACTTTCTGATATTTGATTTCTGTGGCATACTATTTGAACTGGCCCTCTTTGCAGTAAGCTATCTCTTAACTGTTTGATGCTTTTGTGTTGGAGTTTTGCATGTTGTTCCTACATTATTCTTATCTTTGTATCAGCTTCTGAGAGAGTTTGGTTCCATTTCAATTAATTTCCTTGTTTTACAAGAGATAGCAGGAGAGCTTTTGGACTGATAACCCAAGTTATATTATGAGCTCCTTGCTATGATAAGATGTCCTAGGCACTTGTCTATGGAAACTCTAGGCTGTCTCTAGGGGTGAAAAAATTGTCTACAACACCTCAAACTTCTCAAAACCAAGCCACTCCTTCTACTCCTCCACTCACTCCTTCCAGACCATCATCACCTGTTATTTCATTACACCTTCCAATGGCCAATAGAAATGCCCCGTTAAGGTTTCCAGGCAACCCTGCTGCTTTGCCTCAGGATTATCAGAGTAAAATCACCCCTTTTGACGGTTCAGGTACTTATACTTCTCAACAACACACCAAAAGGATGACTGATTACTTTGAATTTTATGAAATTGATGCTGATGACGTTCGAATGAGAATTTTTTTCCAGAGTCTTACTGGGGAAGTCAGGACATGGTTTAGGGCCCTTGCTCCAAACAGTATTGCTGACTTACCAGCCCTGTATAGGTCATTTTTAAACAGATGGGAGAAGAAGAAAGACCCTCTTCAGATCCTATCTGACTTTGGAAAATTGAAAAGAGGACCTAATGAAACAGTACAAGATTACATCATCAGATTTCATGAAGCCTACAACGCTGTTCCTAAAAACCCTAGACCACCTCCGGACTCAGTATTTGTTAAATTCCCTGATGGTTTTGACTCTGAAATAGTATATTCACTTAGGGAAAGAGCCCCGCAAACCCTAGAAGAGATGCAAAGCATAGTGGTTAGTGTGGAAGAAAACCTCATAGAAAAACGAGCTAGAGCTAGGGCCGAAAGAAGAATGCCTATGAATGAAGAACATTCAGCTTTTGAAAGAAAGCTGGATGCAATCATCAAAGGTATGGAAAGACTGGGAGACAGAGTGGAGACAATCGAAAGAAAGTCTTCTGGTGATAATCAAAATGTTGTGAGAAACCCAAACTTTAGAAGAAATCAGAACCAAAATATTGGGAAAAATGTCCCTGATCAAAACATCAGGCCACCTTTCCAAGAAAATTTTGTTGAAGGTTCAACTTCTGAATAACCTACTGAGGATGTTGAAATAAATAACGTGACTGAGAACAAAAATGAACCAGAAGTTTTCCTATCTCAAGATGATCAAGAGAATCACATTCTTGAAACATTTCAAACTCATTCAGGAGAAACTTTTGATTTTAAAGAAGGCTATGACACAACAATTTATGAATTTCATAAACAATACAATTTGAGAAGCAGACAGATTGATGTGCCAGAGAATAGAAAACAGAAAGCTGTAAAACAAAACGTCAAAGGTAAAACTAACATCCCTCCTGTACAAAACATTCCTCCTGTACAAATTTTGTCTAGGACAAGTCCGAACCCCGCAAATCCAATAATTGAAGATGTGTTTGACAACCAACCAAATAATAAAAAACTATCTAATACTTTTCCTCCTGTAGGAAACGTAGAAGAAACAACAAAAGTTAATTCAGAAACACCTTCAACTCATAATCCCATCTATGAAAAGGAGAAAAACATTGAAGACCCAAAAAATAGAGAAAACCCAACTGTCCAAAACACTAAAGCTCAAACAGAAAAACCTTTCAATCTAGAGGCTGAAATAGGTAAACTAAAGATCGTTGTTCCTTTATCAGAATTGGCTAAACATGATGTCTATAGAAGCCAAATCAGCAAATCTCTTAACATTAAAATTACTGGAATGGATGATTCAGTAAATGTTCTTGATGATCAACCCAAACTCCTTTTTGGCCCCGAGGTAAATGGCAAACCAGAAAGTGGAGGAACTCCTCCATTTTATGTAAGCTTGAATGTTCATGACAAAATACTCCATAATGCCATGCTTGATTCTGGAGCGTCCCGCAATTTGATGCCAAAATCTGTGATGGAAAGATTAAATCTAGACATTACCAGACCGTATAAAGATATTTTTTCTTTTGATTCAAGTCAGGTAAGATGTTTAGGTTTGATTAAAGATCTGTGTGTTACTTTGGTGCAATACCCTGCGAAATCTGTTTTGATGGATATAGTAGTGGCCGATATTCCTCCCAAATATGGTATGTTGTTGTCCAGATCCTGGGGTGCTAAACTTGGAGGGTCTATTCAATTAGATATGTCATATGCTACTATTTCAGTATTTGGTCAACCTAAAAGACTTTACAGAGAGACCTTGATGAAATATTTAGTCAATAGCCATGAGAATCCTGAAAACTTCCTTGTCTATTCAGTACATTCTGATATGGACTCTTTTATCCTTTATAATGCTGAATTGGACCTTCCTAATGAATTAGAAGCACCAGAAACGGAAATTGCAAATAAATCTACTGTTCAAATCGAAGATATTTCTGAAAACAAAGAAACACCAGATAATCAAGAAATACCAGAAAAAGCTAAAAAACTAGCTCCTGTTAAGAAACATGTTAAAACAGTTGATGAAGATTATGAACATGAAATTCTGTGGCATTTAGAATTTGATGGCTCTATAAACAAGTTAGGAGAAGGAGCTGGAATTTGGATACATAATGTTGAAAACGATCACGCCGAAGGCCATGCTTATAGGTTGAACTTTAGATGCACTAATAACATGGCAGAGTATGAAGCTCTTTTGCTAGGGCTTAAACATGTCAAAAATTTAGGAGCAATTCGAGTATCAATCATAGGGGACTCTGAGTTAATTATCCAACAGATAAATGGTGAATGTTCAACAAAATATCCCAGATTGAAACAATACAGAGAAACAGTTGTGGAAATTCTCAACACTTTTCTACAAGCTCAACTTGCCAAGATTCCCAGGAAACAAAATTTGCATGCTCACAGTCTTGCAATGTTCGCTAGCACATGTAAATTACCTTTTGGACCTAATCATCAGTTCACAGCTGAGATTAGACATAGACCTGCTATACCGGACAATCTCATGAATTGGAAAGTATTTGTAAATAATAATCAGATCAATAATTTTTTGACATTAGAAAATGAGTTCTCTAACAGTAGTATAGATGAAGACACAACAATCAATGAATTTGATCAAATAGATGAACAAGAAACGAATATTTCTGAGGAAACTGCTATTCACATGCTTCACCCAACCAAATTCACTGAAAATGATATGCAATATTTGAAACAAATGGAATTCGATGCGATCATAGAAGATGAATCTGAAATCATTAATCTGAAAGATAATCATTTACCCAAAGGATTAACTCCTTTGGAAGATATTTTTGACTCAAATGACATTCCCTTAAAACCCAAAATGGAACCTGTTAAAGCTGATATTGAAGAAGTCAATTTGGGAACTGAAGAAAATCCCAAGATGGTTAAACTATCTAAATCTCTGCCAAAAGATCAAAAGGTTAAATATGTTGAACTCTTAAAAGAATTCCAGGACGTTTTTGCCTGGAGTTATGAAGATCTTAAATCATATGATACATCAATAATTCAACACACAATACCTTTGAAACCAGATCAGAAACCTTTTAAACAGAAACTTAGAAGGATCAATCCTGTTTTACTACCTTCAATTGAAAAATAAATTAAAAGAATTTATGAAGCAGGAATTATAGCTGCTATTAGGTTCTCTGAATGGGTTTCTAATTTAGTACCAACAAGAAAAAAGATTGGAGAGATTAGACTGTGCGTCGATTTGAGAAATTTGAACAAAGTTTCTTTAAAAGATAACTATCCTTTGCCTAAAATGGACCATATCCTACAAAGGGTAGTGGGATCTTCAAGGATATCTCTTCTGGATGGATTTTCAGGGTATAACCAGATTCTGGTTCATCCTGATGATCAAGATAAAACAGCATTTACAACACCATGGGGTACTTTTAAATATGTCAAGATGCCATTTGGACTCAAGAATGCAGGAGCCACATTTCAAAGAGCAATGGAAATTGCTTTTGCTAAAGAAATACATGCTTTTCTGGTTATTTATCTAGATGATTTAACAGTTTTTTCCAAAACAGATCAACAACATTTAGATCATCTAAGGCAAGTGTTTATAAAATGCAGAAAGTATGGTATTTCTTTAAATCCAAAAAAATCATTGTTTGGTTTGGAAGAAGGAAAGCTCCTAGGTCACATTATTTCTAAAGATGGCATTAGAATTGATCCTGAAAGAATACAAGCAATTTTGCAGATACCTCATCCCAGAAACATTAAAGAACTTCAAGCTTTCATAGGAAAGATCAATTTCTTGAGAAGATTCATTTCTGGTTTAGCTGAATTACTTAGACTGCTTATTAACATGTTAAGAAAAGATTCAAGTATTTACTGGACTGTAGAAGCCAAGCAATCATTTGAAGAAATCAAAATGGCTTTAACAAGAACACCAGTTCTTAACAGTCCAAAATTTGATAGATATTTCATTATTTTTTCATTTGCTTCTGAACATATAGTTGCAACTGTTTTACTACAAAAAGATGATCAAGGATGTGAAAAACCAATAGCATTTTTTAGTAAAGCACTTAGAGATGCATCTTTGAAATATAATATCATGGAGAAACAAGCTTTTTCACTTGTGAAAGCAATTAAAGATTTCAGAGTTTATATATTGTATTCTCATGTGATAGCTTATGTACCTAATGCTGTCGTTAAAGACATCTTGACTCAAGATGGTATTGAAGGCAAAAGAGGTAAGTGGATAGCTACCATATTAGAATATGATATTGAAATTAAACCAACAAAACTCATAAAAGGTCAAGGTTTGGCTCAACTCATGACTGAAACTAATTGCCAAGCCCTGGATATTAACGAACTAGATAACGAATAGGAGATGGCGACTCCACAGATCAGTCAAACCTTCTTAGACTCACCCTGGTACACTGATATCATTTATGTTTTGTTAAACCTACAAGATCCTCCAGGGTTGTCCAGAACGAAACAAAGATTTTTGAAAATGACATCTTTAAAATATTGTATTTTAGATAGTGCTCTTTTTTGGAAGAATCATGATGGAATCCTATTAAATTGTTTATTGAAAGATGAAACTGACAAGGTTCTTAATGAATTTCATGCAGGAGATTGTGGTGGACACCTCTACTGGAAGTCAACTGCAGATAAAATCTTAAGGGCTGGTTTTTACTAGCCAACCTTGTTTTCAAATGTTAAGAAATTTGTAACTTCTTGTCATAAGTGTCAGATCTTTGAGGGAAAAATAAATTTGTTACCTTTACCATTAAAACCAATTTCCACAGAGAGACCCTTTCAACAATGGGGACTGGATTTTATTAGAGAAATTCATCCTCCTTCTTCTGGGAAACACAAATGGGTCGTTACTGCCACAGATTACTTTACTAAATGGATTGAAGCTATCCCATCTAGACAGGCCAATGATTCTGTAATTATAGGGTTTTTAGAAATCAATATACTTTCAAGATTTGGCTGTCCAGAAAAAATTATAACAGATAATGCTGCGGAATTTAAATCAAAGAAAATGATTAGTTTCTGTAATAAATATCACATCACTTTAGGCCATTTAACAGCCTATTATCCTCAGGGTAATGGACGGGCAGAGTCTTCCAATAGAAGCCTTATTAATATCATTAAAAAATTATTGGAAGAAAATAAAAAGAACTGGCATAAGAAACTTACCAATGCATTATGGGCAGACAAACTTACAACTAAGAAGTCAATTGGGACCTGTCCATATGAATTAGTTTATGGTATTGAGGCGAGATTTCCATCATCCTTAGGAATTCCTTTTATGAAGTTACTTCAGGAGGCTCAAGTGGAACCAAATGATATTCAAAGAAGAATAAACCAAACAATTCACTTGCAGCAAACCAGAGAAGAAGTGTATCAATGATCCCAAGTCTTGCAAGAAAAGTTAAAGAAAATGTTTGACAAAATAACTAAAGCAAAAGATTTTCAACTAGGAGACAAAGTTCTAAGATGGGATTCCAGAAGGGAAGATAAAGGGAAACATGGGAAATTTGATTTCTTATGGAAAGAACCTTACATCATTCATGCTTTACAGGGAAATAACACATACTTTTTGAAGAATTTGGACAGTTCAGAAGCTGAGGAAGGACCAGTCAATGGTCGAATGCTAAAGCACTATTTTGATCCTATTTACTAGGATGTTCTGATGTTTTCTAACTTGTACATAATATATCCTTTCTAATGCATCAGTTTTGATTGGATGGTGACTTGTTGGATTTGAAGCCCGAAGTGAAGGCCCTAAGCTTCAGAAGTTGCACTATCATATATACAATAAAGCTACCAGAAAAGAGTGCATGAGTTCGGTTTGGTGTTGGGAGCATACGTACATTTGTTCTTGGATACCATGAGAAAAATACATCCCATAATGGAGCAGTGTTAAAACTCTGATCATACCAATAGGTGTCATTTTTCATGATTGTCTTGATTGAACTATGCAATATGTTCAAACCTTTTTCTTGTGCAAAGGTGTTCCATATTCTTGAATAATCAAAAAATAAAAAAAATAAAAATAAAATAAAAAATAAACAAAATGTAAAGAGGGTATACCCTATAAGAAAATCAAAGCGTAAAAAGAATAAAATGGTCAAAAAAGTGAAAGAAATGAACCCCAAACAAAAATAGACCAGGAAAGTGTGCAAGTCTAAATGCCACTACTATTTCAATTTTTGTAATAAACAAAATTGTGTGCAGCTTGTCAAACTTTTGCCACAATTCATGAAGAGTCAAACTGTTTAAAATTGACTCATTCATTTTTCAATTTCATGTCGTAGAATAGAGAATAAATATCTGACCAAACAGTTTAATCTTAGCAGATAAGTAGATAGGTAGAGTAATAAAAGGTGCTCAATAGTTTAATCTGAGCCCTTGGATGTAATAAGTGTAGAAATAGATAGATTTTCCATGCAAAAGAAAAGAAGTTTGATGAGGGTTTGCCAGTCTAAGTGCACCCTAATAAAGAACAGAAAATGATAGAGTAAGTAGGTAGGGTAGGTAGATTTTGTTGCTAAAATTACATGTGATGAATGTTGGCCCTAAATGTTTTCAATCCTACTTTCATCACAAGTGCAAAGGCAGATGCTACATTGGAAAAGTTCACAGAAATCAAAGTCAAAATCATTAACTTCCCATCTCACTTTCTAAAGATTTTACTAATTTCCCCTAAGTGCTAAGGAATTTGAAGATTAGATGGGCTCAAGGCATTTCCTTGACTTTTGGAGGGACCAGAGCCTCCGCCCAATGATTGGAGAAAACCTTAGTATTTAAAGATATTCATCATTACACTCATTCACTTTTAATATTTTCCTAAGTAAAATTCCATTTTACTTAGGAAAATCATGCTATATTTCATAAAAATCCCTTAAAATTACTTGCTATTCTAAAACTAAGTGTTGAAGTTGATATAATGCAATTTGCTTCAGAAATCTTCACTTTCTTAGTTGTGTAAATAATTTTGAGTTTTCCATGTTCCTTTGTCATATTAACATTTAACTTTAATTATCAAATCCTTATACAAATTACCTTTTCTTATATATATAACTCCTCCTATGTAATATCCCAAAAAACCTTTGTATTATACGTTTTAGCCAAAGTATCTTAACCCATATGATAAAATAAAATACCCACATTATAAATCCCTTTCGCTAAAAACATATCTATATAACTAGTCCCGCCCCCTATGTTAATTGAATTGATTTAATTTAATTATCATATAATAAAAAATATATAAAAAACAAAGTTTAAACATGTATTTCATGTGTTTAAAACGAAAAATAAATAAACCGCAAGTCCATCCGTAACCCCGACCCTCCATAAACCAAAGAGATTAATTAATCACCTGGATTAATTAATAATCTTACCCCTCTGCCAATCGAAAACATCCCGGAATGATTAACTCATAAATAATCGTGTCGGGCCCATGTGTTAACTCCCCCTCCATCTTCCCATCCGGTCCACCGTTGGATCACTCCGCTGGAGATCTACGGCCCACAAACATTCCGCTAGCCATCCCCTATACGAAGATTAACGCGCGAAATCGGAGCGGTTTCCAAACAGTGCACTGGCCATGCGTCGTGTATTGAATGGAATCGCTACCAATTCATGAAATACTGCCTGCTCCAAAAAGCGGTGCGGAATTTACCACTTACCGCCCATTCTCCATGACGTGTCCATCGTACACCATGATGTCATCATAAAAAATAATAAAAAATTCCCCATTTTGACTTAGCAAATAAAACAAAACTTCGCGCATTTTTTTTTCATTTTGTGTGTTGAAAGCGACTGCGTCCTCCATTCTGAAAATTTTCAAAATCCACTGTTAAACTACCATTAACCGAATTTGCTGAAGACCTCCGTCAGTCCATCATCCTAGCGTCCATCAGCCATCAATCAGTACCTGTTAAATATAGCTTGTTTTCTAAAAACAGGTATTTATATCATTCCCCATTTTTCACTCTGCAAAATCTTGCTATTCGTTCAAAATTCTACACCAAAGACTGCTACAGAGTATATTGAGTCTTCTTTTTTCCTAGAATTTCAATTGTCTCTACAGAAAACTGTATTTTCGATCTTCAAACTGGTAATTGCACCCGTTTCCGTGAAAAACCCCAAACTTTCCATTTTGAATACACAAGAACCAAAATGGAAGTCCCGCTGGCTCTAAATGTTGCTCCATTAAACGCCCCTCATAGAGAATTGGAATATTTACCATTAGTGGATAAATATTTTCAAATCAAAGACTTACTTTTCAGTGAAAATCCCCTTCGAATTTATTGTCGCTGCAGAGACGATTATTTGAAAGGCTTGGATATCATTGGATTGTGGGAATCAAATCTCCCAAGATACCTTTTACCCTCAGTCCATATCTTTCCTGAAATTATCCATTATTGCCATGATAATTATGATCCAATTCAGAAAGCAGTTTTATCCCCAAACCAGAATGTCCTTTTTCATATTACTGCTCAATCTATCAATGATATGCTTTAGTTTGAACCTGGTCAAAACCTCACTCCCTTGTTCATGGGAGAATTGCTTGAAAAATATACCCAGCTATTCCCTGAAGAATTAAAGCGCATTTGTCAGATTTTCATGCTACGTGAACATCAGCCCAAGGGCCCACCTCCCTATGGTTGTTCCTTTTTTACTGAATTGGGCTAGATTACTCTGAATATGATTTCTTCTATCATGGGCTTTAATACTAGTGAGTATGTTGATGAATTAACCCTAGTATTATTGTCTATCTTCACTCCTAGACAACCTCCTACTGTCAAATATGACTATGCATCCTACATTGCAGACAAAATCCATGATCAATTAATGAGATTAGAAAATGAGAAAGTTTTCAAGTACTCTTCAGTCATTTACCATCTCATGCTCTATTACCAATCTGAAAACTTTCCCTTCCATGTTCAAAAGCTTGATACTAAGGGAAACCCAAGGTCTATAATATTTTGGTCTGCCATCACACACAAATCCTATGCTTCCCCCTATTCCTATAATGAGTTCACTGACCTTTTCATACACCCTGCAACCACCTTGTTGACAGGATTTGCTCCTCCGAGGCTCAACAATGAAATTAAGAAAACTTTGCAGCTCTAAAGGCTGTACAAAGTTGGGGACTGGTACTTGTACCAAAATTATTCAGAAATCAGAATATATGGATGTGAAATTTGTCCATTAAAGCTGCCTAAATATGTGCCTATGAGACTTTTTTCCCTAGAGTATTTCAGGCAAATGAATAACTCTGATATTATTCATTTTTGTAACGCTAAGAAGAAAGCCCAACTCATAATCAAAGGTCAGCTAGGTCCCTTTATATGCAATTCTAGGGATGCTGGACAAGAAGCAGAAACGATATTACAAGACCATTTCAAATTGCAAAAGAGTTTCTATTGGGTTCCCTATGACCCATTCAGCTTTATTTGTGACAAAAGAATGAAGAATAAATCAGCACCATACTTCCACCACAGAATTCCAGAAATAGAACAGTATGCTAATAAAGATGAGTGGATGGAAGGAAAATTAGTTGAACAGGATAGTGAAGAGATCAATGTAAACAATGTCATGAAAGATCTTGAGAAAAAGTTTGACCTTGAAACTTTTTGGCAAGTGCAGGTACCACATATTGGCACTTCTTCAGCAGGAAATTTTCAACAGGGATTACAAGAAAACATTCCATCAAATGCAGTTGAATCCAAAGGCAAAGAGAAAGAACTATAAGTACAAGTCATTAAAACATTCACCATGACAGAAAAACCTCAAACTTCCAAGGTACAAGATCAAACACAGGTTTCTCCTATTCAAGTTAATCAACCTAAAGTTTCAAATTTGCAGACTCCGTCTAATGAGAAAAAAGGCAAGAAAAGACAAGTTAAAGATCCTACTCCTCCCAAGGAATCTTCACAACAACCTCAAGCTAAAAGGTAGAAACTAAATCCACTTCCTGAAGTAGAATCTATTGATGAAATCTTTGATGAAGAAAGGGAGGATAGTCAGCTTACTGGTTCAGTTAGTGAAACATATACAGGTCATAAAGGAAAGAAAATAAAAAGATAGTTAAGCACTGAAGTGTCTTCATTCAAACAGCCAAAGACAGATGCATGAGACATAAAAAAGACATTTATCAGTATAAAAGCAAGGAATGATCCACTAAGGGTCCAGGTGTATAATCAATATCTTAAAATGGCTCCACAAAATCAAGAGAGATTAATGTCAACTTTTGACATTCAGCAAGGGAAAATGTTAATGAGCCATTTCAAATCTAAAGTGCCAAAACCACAGACAACAGCTAATTACATCAGGACCAATTTTGAGTTCCTAGCAAAAGATATTCATCCATTGGACTAGATAGAATTACACAAGAAAACTGGAGAAATGATATATTCTACCCTTACTGACAAAGCAATGGCAGTTCATAAATTACAATATTCTTTGAACAATACAAGTACCCAGTTGCAGATTGAGAAAGCTTCATCTCAAGCAAAGGATAACAAAATAAAATAATTGGAGGAAATAATCATCAGTTTGGGTCATAATCCCAAAGATATAAAAGGCATTGAAGCATTGATTAAAAAGAAGGATGATGACATTTCTGCATTGAGGAAGAAATTAAAACTACCAGCTTCAAGGCATCCTCAAACTGAAGAAGTATTGAAGAAAAATTCAGAAGAAGAAATGATGGAGTTGATCCTGAAAATGAATGAACAACTAAGTGAAACAAAAAAGGAACTGGAGCAAGCATTGAAGAAAAGAAGTCTATCATTCAAACATCCACAACAGAGGCTACTACAGGTACAACAGCAACAGATCAGCAAACAGACCCATCACAGGTGAATACTTCTAGTTTAAGTTTTGAAGAATTAGTGAAACAAATGGAAAGTTTGAAACTTAGAGTAACAGAACTTCAAACTACAAAGTTACAACTCACTAATTTAGAAAAAAAATATGATACTTCAAAAAATACTGTTGCTGATCATACAAGAGAAATCAAAGGGCTGGAAAAATTGGTTAAAGCTTTAGAAAAGGATCTCTCATTGGAGAAGCCTTTGAGAGAAATCAATGAAATTCTTTGGAATAATATTATTCAGTCAATAAAGGATATTTGTTCATTCATTCAAATAATCTTTGAACAAAATGACTTGGTCAAAATAGCTCTGGAGGAAATTGACAAAACAAGAGAAGAATTGAGAGATAGACCTGAACAAGCAAATCAACTCATACAGTTCTTAAACACCCAGACCAGACAGCAACTTGTAGAGCTTGGAATTGAGGACATAACAGGTACAATTTTAGAAATAAAAAGAGTTTTTACTAAGAGAAATCTTATGCAAAATCTGGAACGTAAGTGCTCAGATATTCAAGAAGAGATCATTGCCTTCAAAGAAAGGTTTAATGTTTTATTAGCGAGCGGGCTGCCCAGTCCTATGATTTCAAAAGACAAAATAATGGACTTGGGAACTTATGTTAATAGATTGGACATACATGCTCACAATTTAACCTGTTCCTCTATCAGTTCATTAGAATCGACATTGCCTACAGGAAATAATCTTTATGACAGATTAAAGAATTTATTTCATCTTGAACATGAAATAAGATAGTTATTCCCAAACCAACCCAATTTCTTCAGATACACAGATGCTGATGAAACATTAAGAAAACTCAAACGAACCAAAATAGCAGAAGACAAATGGTGGGAAGACCTGTTAGAAATTTTGTAAAATTCATCTTCATATGGGAAATTTTGCCTTTTTACTATAGCGTGAAGGATAAATAGATGAAAAAAGGTTAAAGAGTATCAGCTTAGCAGTTGAAAGTGTATCAGTAGAAATAAAGAGTATCAGAGAAGCTAGGCAGTCAGAAAAGAATTACCAAATAGGACAGCATCGAGCTAGATTGTAGGAACTGCCTCTAGCACATGCATAAAAGGAGGAAACAGCACAACAACAGTTGCCTTTTATCCTATCTACGAGACCATCTGTCTCTCTTTATGTTGTAACCTATTCATTAGTCACCCTATATTATTTCCTAGGTTGTTGTAAGATATTTTTAATCATTTTTTGTATAAATAAGCCCTCAAATGGATTACTGAGGGTGGATTATACTACTTTGCTGTAACATTAATCTTTTAGAATAAAAGTGCTTTGGAGAAACTTCTTTGTGGCTTGCTGGATGATGATTTGAAGCTCAAGACTTTTTGCAGGATTCATGTGTCCGACTACAGTTCAATAAGTCTTTTCTATCCTATGTTTTAAGTTTTATATCTGTTTATAATATCACTCTGTTCCATTTCTGAATAATTGACATAAAAGAATAAATCAGAATTTACTTAAGTTTACTCTGATTTCAATTGTGATTATTCTAAATGTTTTCTTCTAAACCGGTTATAAGCAACGAATTCTTAATTGCTCTTGTTTCGTTGGTTTAAACATTTTGATTACTATAGTAAAGAATTCTTAATTTCTCTTTACTTGTAATCATTCACTTTCTTCCTTTGAACATGTTGAAAATATTCTTAATTTCCTTTCATCCCTTCAAAACCCATTCCATTCACTTTAATTTCTAAAATTGTTCTCTGTTTGGCTATCTTGCCATGCAAAGCCATCTTGTGTGTAGAAGATTAATCTAGTAAAGCCATCCTTTCGACTCCATAGCCCAATGGCCTGAAAATACTCAACCTTTCCCTTAGTTGGCGGATTCCACCATTTAAATTCAAACAAAACTCTTGAACTTATAACTAGCCTAATATTTTCTAAGAACAAAGCTAAATTTTAAAGAGAGAGCCCTCTCTGGATACAGATTGGCTAGATTCTGTATCTGAAGGTTGGTTTGTGGTTACCTCGGGTTTACTTTCCTTTTCCACAACTTCAAGGAAAACCTGAGTGATAAAAAATACCACTATATTATATTGTATATTTATCATGGAAACATGAAACAATTACAATGCACTCTTCTCACAAGAGACTCCAACACTGAACTAATTGTCTCACTCTATCCTAGACAAAACTAGCCAACACTTAGCCAATTATTAGCCTATAAATGACCTGCCTTGCTTGCACAATTCTTGAGGAATGAAATATCTATTCTTTAGGAATTTTGGCCTTCCTAAACTTCGCACGGATCATGGGCAATCCAATCTGTGTTTGGTTGCATGGGTGCAACCCAATAATCCTACAACTGATAGTTAACATCCCTTTCACCTTTGTCTCAACAGGGTCTCCACTGAAACTGACATGCATGCAACTAATAATAGTAAATCATCAGTTGCATGTTAGATCATTGATTGTGAATTAAATAATATTTAATTCACTTGATCTCTCACTAGTGCAACAAAGAGTTACAACTAGCTCAACTGACTTTAACTCACCTAACTTAGTTAACTAATTACTCATGCATTAAAATAATGCACCAACTGCACTTTGAACTCTGTTACAACTAGAATTACTCTGCATGCCTCATCAAATACCCTCAACTCGAAATTTGTGAGCTAACTGAGTTTATCACACTCAGTTAACTATTACAAGTGATTATGATATAATATTACATTTTATTGTCCATTTTAATTAAGGGAAAATTAAAATAGACACTGCACCAAATTTAGCCCACACTAGTGTAGGTGCTGGTAAGACCTATTGGTCCCACACTAGTGTAGGTGCTGCTTGGACCTATTGGTCCCACACTAGTGTAGGTGTTGCAATTTATTTTTGGACTTCAACACTCCATCTCAACAAGAAAGGGATTGTTTGCCACCCCAATCCTGCCACTATGGTATTCAAATTTTCTCCTGGTGAGTGCCTTCGTCATAATATCTACATCCTGATCTTCTGTGAAAATGTATTGAATTAACATTATGCACCTCTAAACACAATCTCTGAGATGGTGGTACCAGATGTCTATGTGCTTGGACCTATCATGAAACATAGGATTAACCAAGAGTTTAATGCAACTCTTGTTATCACAATGTATCACTTTCGGATCCATCTGAGTGTTAGGGTCCTATAATAATAGGATTCATATTTTTTGAATTGAATTTGATTAGTCTTGTAATATGTACATACTTTTGTTTCTGCAAATTGTTTTCCCATATCAAAAAAATAAAATAAAAAATTTAAAGAGGGTAAAAGTCCTAAAAAGAAAAATCAAAGGACTTAAAAGAAAAATATAAAAAAGAATAGAAAATGGACCCCAAACAAAAAAGAGATAAAAATAAAACATGAAAGTGATGCAAATCCAAATGCCACTACTATTCACCTTTTTTGCAAAATAAAGATTGTGTGTAGCTTGTTACAATGCCACAATTCATGAAGGTTAAACAACTTAATCTTAACCTCTCATGCTTTAAATTTCATGTTGTTAGATAGAGAATAAAAATCTAGGCGAACAGTTCAAACTTGGCAGATAAGTAGTTAGGTAGAGAATAATAAGGAGATCAAAAGCTTAATATGAGCCCTTGGAAGAAATAAGGATATAATTAGTTAGTTTTGTTGTTTTAAAAGAAAAATGAACAAGGGTTTGCAAGTTCAAATGCACCCATGTAAAGGAAGAAAAAATGTTAGGATAGATGTTGGGTAAGTAAAAGAAGTTTTCATAAGGCATGCATGGCAAAAAATTGGTCATTTCATTTACTAAGCTCCTTTCTAAATACATTTTCCCCCTTGTAAAATATCCCTTTCCCCCCATTTTAACCCTTTTCCATTTACTAATACCCCTTTCCCCTTATTTTAACCATTTCCCCTTCCCTAAAACCCCTTTTCCTTAGCTTAAAACCCACTTTTTGCATAGTTTTAATGGTTAAAATATGTTGGGCTCACTCCATTAAAACCTATCCCGCTATCAATTTTCACTTATTAGCATATTATATTCGATTTCCCCTGATATTGATTTAATCCGTCCCTAAAACATTCCTAATTACAACCTATAGTTTATTTTATATACATACATTTCTAATATCCCCCATATTATATTCTACATATATTTCTCCACACCCCTTTTATTATTTTTCCCTATAGTTTAAATTAACTCCCATTATATATATATTTAACCCATTTCATTTAAATAATCCTTTCCCTCCGTTACATTAAGTTAACATTCTCACTTCATATATTTACTAAATCCCCCCACTATATTAAAATCGCGATTCCTATTTTTATTGTAACCTCGCACATATATATATCCCCTCTGCATACCAATTCCTAGCCACTTCCCAGCCCCACCATTGTTGACAACTTTCAACCCTGACAATCGTCCGATCAACACCAGCTAATCAAACGGCTAATATTAATTATCACATCCCCAATAACCTGATCATTAACACCACGAGACCTTGCGAAATAGGTTGTTTTGTTCCTCCTCCCCTTGCCATGTGTCAGTCCCGTATTCAATCGCATCGATCCAAGCCTTATTGCTTACCACCTTTCACTCATGTGATAACTACCTAGCAGTTTCTCCTGCCCATTGTGATAAACCACCTTTTGAACCATGCCATAGACTATTGTGATTAATGTCTGCACCCATGCGATAAATCGGTCTGCTCCTCTGTTGTGATTAACATATGCACCTTACTCTGTGACAAAGCCATCACTATTAGAAAACTACCTCTGTACAATATAAGAATCACAGAGTTTCCACAATATGATATTCCTCCATTCCCTTACCTCTGTTTGAATTACATAAACAAGAATATCATTTCCAACACTGAATCAAAAATCCATTTCAGTTCAGACTTGTTTCATAGTCTTCCCCCATGCCCAGAAGCTATGATCCCTTCTCGACAAAACTACGTTTCATTAACTATTGATTTATTTTTTGTAGGTGACTATACAAGACCTGGACAAAAAATTTGGATACTAGTCACCAAACTTGTTTACTCCAGACTCTCAGCATTTGAATTCAAAATATTTCATTCAACAAAAATTTGTGTACCAAGATAAAATTAAATCAAATGAGAGAGAAAGAAGAAAGAAATCATTTACACAGAGACAATAATGTTCTAACAGAGAGGAAAGGCTTTTACTCAGCAGAAGGTTGCATACAGGTGAAAGAAGACAAATGGAAGAAACAAAAAGATGAAAAATAATTTTCAAAATATGAAAGAGTTTTTTGTTTCTAACATCCTCGTATACAAAAATCTCTCTCACTTTTCTAACAACCATTATGGTTTTGGAAATTTTAAACAATATTTGAAAGCACTTTTTACAGAAAATTCTTGTTTAGTCATCATTTTGCAGAGAATATTGTGGCAAAAAAAAATGAATCTTGCAAAAATGGAGGTGGTTTATGTTCCTAAGTTTCCAACCTACAAAAAATATCTCACTTTATGCA
The DNA here is from genome assembly GCA_034641835.2 of Pinus albicaulis. Classification (NCBI taxonomy): domain Eukaryota; kingdom Viridiplantae; phylum Streptophyta; class Pinopsida; order Pinales; family Pinaceae; genus Pinus; species Pinus albicaulis. The sequence continues at coordinate 1,402,902,797 of CM076579.1, read as the reverse complement.
TAGGTATTACAGAATGAGAGATACATGCACATCTTCACAGCCTATTTTTTGGACTGTGCAAAGTTTTGTTTTACACATTTTTGTAGAGATTACTGTGAACAACTAGAGTGGAATTTTAAGAAACTGAGAGAGGTTTATCTCAAAAAACTATTTATCTACAGTAACCTCTTTCAATTTTTACATATATATCTTGGATTGAGATATAGAAAGGGATTTCTAGACCCTAGTTTTCAGAAATTTGGGAGGAAAAAGCTCATAGACAAATAGTGACTAGGATGCCACCTCATCAAATAAGAGTTTCTATAAAATTCGAATTGCTTTTATTTGTCAGCAGCAATAAAAAAGGATAATGTTTGAATTCTATTTATGTAATACAATTGGAGATATTTGTAAGAAATCTTGATATTGTTTTCAAGATATTTCAGTTTAGAATTTGTATAAATACTTCATCATTTGAAGTAATAGAGGTTGGATTTGTAACCAAGAACCTCACCATTGAGGGTGATGCAGTCCACTAATTTAAAGTGACTATTTTCATTAATAAAGGAGAAGTTGTTTCAAGATTCATGTGCCATATCTACTAGTGAAGTTTTCCTTATTGCATATGTGCTTTCCTTTGTTTCCATCTTATTGTTTTCTTAATTTTGAATTGTCTAACAGGAGTATTACTGTAGAATATGTTGAGATCATACACTCTGCCTTTAACTGTTAGTAATATACATGTTTTATTCTGATATCCATATTAGGGCATTCTTCATTGCTTCCTGATTCTGATTGACCTCTTTCATTATCCGAGGATCCTTCATTGCCCTCTTTTCCTGATTCTTTTCTTTCATTTTGATATCTGGATCTCAGAACCCTTAATTTCTCTCTCATCCTGATTGAAACCATTTTCACCATCCAAATCTAAAGAATCTAGTAGAAATGTCTATATTTCCTTGTTCTACTTAAGCTTGATAATTCTGCAAATTGATCACCTAAGCCTCTTTGACTCCATTGCCCAATGGCCTTCCTCTGCATTTCCAACCAAACCAATTCAAAACCCAAATTTATACTTATTAACTAGCCTAATATCTATTTCAAATAAAACTAAATCATACAGAGAAAGCCCTTTCTGATTTTAGGATGGATATATCCTAAACTCCAAAGTAGGTTTGTGGTTACCTCGGTGATTTCTTTCTTTAGCCTTCAGAAATTATAAAGTGATAACAATGAGAACCAAACAAACCAACTAGGATATTTATCATCCAAATGGACTCACATGCAACTTGACTTGCTGCCATCTACTCTGCCTTTGCTAAACTGAGTGCCACAGTTCACTGCTTCTTGTTGTACCAGGAAACTGTTGTCAATCCTATGCTGAAGATCCCTCCTGATGCACTTTTTCTATATAATGGATTGCTTTCCCAATCTGCATCCTTGAAGCCTTGAAGCTTCACTCCCTCTATCTATCTATAACATAATCCATACTCTGTAGTTCCCCTGCCAATATCTCAAGACATGCTTCCCTGCCTTCCAAAAGAGCTTAGTTATCTTAACCATAGCTTGACTCAGATGGTTAACTGAATAGAAAATGTATGGTCTGGTTTTCACCAAGTACATTAGTGAGCCTACTAGCTGCCTGTAGACAGTAGCATCCACTACTTCTCCAGAAGTATCATCCTCTTTCCTCCAATTTCCTGGAAGAGGAGTGTCCATGGGTTTACAATTCTACATGTGAAACTTACCCAGTATCTCTTAGGCATACTTACCTTGAGAAACAAAAATTTCACCATCCCCCTGCCATATTTCCAAACCAAGGAAATAGTGAAGGAGTCCCATGTCCTTCATTTCAAAATACCTTGCAATATCCTCCTTGCATGAGTGTATCAGCTTCTCATCACCCGTCAAAATTAGATCATAAACATAAAGTAAGATAATCAAGAGTTTACCATCAACCACAATCTGGTACAGGTTTTCATCCGATTCACTTTTGGTGAAGCCAAACTTGGTGAAATAGTTGTCCATCCGAGTGTACCAAGCACGAGGTGATTGCTTCAACCCATACAGTGCTCTCTTGAGTTAACGCACATGTGACTCACTGTCAAATATCTTGAAACCTTCTTGCTGCTCTATGTACAATTCTTCCTTAATAAATCCATTGAGAAACACAATTTTCACATCCATTTGATGAATGTGCCACCTCATCTCCGCTGAGAGTGCAAGGATAAATCTAATGGAAGAGTACCTCGCGACTGGTGCAAAAGTCTTGTTAGATCCCCGTAAATTTCTAAAGGCTGAAGGCATAACTACGAAGGGACAACATCAAACCTATTTGGAATCCAGGACCTAGCCTTCTTGGACTCAAAGAGGGCTCTCTTTGTTTGATATAGCTTTGTTGATGGGGTCATTTTAGGCTAGCTATTAGTGCATAGAGGTTTGTTTGATATTTTTGGTTGAGGCAGTAGAAGAGGGCCATTGGGCTATGGAGTCAAATAGGTGTAAAAAAATTCAAATGGATGAATAATTAAGGTCAGGTGCAACCAGGAAAACTAGCCATGTGAATGGATCTTAACAGCTTGTGAAATGGAAAGGAGGAGGAGATTACGTTTCAACATGAATTCATAGTGGACCTATTTGAATTTTGCATTCAGGTCTCAGAGAAAAACATAAAGTATTTTTTCGAGACTGAGCAGGGTACCCCATGGTAAATCCTACACAAAAATTTCTATCCACAGTAAAGAAAGAAAATAGTGTGTAAAACTAGAGATGACAAGTTATGAGAAAAGGATCACTTCACCACATATCATAACACAATAATATGGAAAACAACATAATATTTCATTTATCCAAAAGAGAGTGCTTACAACTAGATGATACCTTACAATGGTTTTTTCCCTTTCCAGGCCTCTTTGATACTGCTACTGCATGCAATATTTATATAAAATCTCGAGTCGATTACTCTGTATGTTTCGGTGATTTTCATTTATTACATTCAAGAAGAAATTTTGACAAGTGGAAACATGCAGGCGATGATAGGATAAGACTGACAAGAAGTGGCTGTATTTACTCAGATATTACGATATTTGATTGTGAAATGATCAGAATTTGGCTTTGTCTAATGCCAAAGAGGCAATGATAGCTCTGACATATTGTCTCTACATTGGTGCCAAATGATTGCTGAGCAGAGTGTGCTGGATGTAATGATGGACGCTTTCTATTAAATGACCTCTATATCTTCTGCACAAGTTATTCTTGCAGTGAAGCTTTGAAACGGAAATCCCACCACCTTCCTCTTGAAACACACAATGCTAATTAAAAACTTTGGATGGTAATGGTGTGGAATGGTTACATGAGGCAATGATGGTGGGAGTCGACACGACACAACGATGTGGATAAATGTCAACATGTGCAGTGGTATTATCCAATAGCAAAACCGTTTTCAGAGGGGAGCATGAGCGATGAGTGGTAATGGAGTAGGGTGGTGCAAAGTTATATGGGCGCGCCACATAGTGGGAAAGGTGGTATGGGTACCACACATTTTGGACCCCCCCCCCCCCCCTGTTAATGTTTGACGACTGAGGGGGACTGAAAAGAATTGTGGACCATTTGATGTGTGGGAGTGAGTGGAGATGGTGGGGAGCTATGGAAAAGTTAATGTAGATGGGATGTGGCCAGAAGGTGGGCCCCAATTCTATATCGCAATCGCAGGTCGGAAGATTTTTTATGAGCTGCGGATGCAATTTTTAAAACCTTCTATGTGCGACAGTAGAAAATGTGACATGGCATGGTGGAGGTGGGGCTGACCTATATCACAAATCACAGGTCGGAAGTTTTAGTGGTGGGAAAGTGGAGGTAAATATTAAGACGAACGATGTGAAAAGTGCGATGAGCGGGGATGGCATGGCAAGGAAAAGGCGGGCCCGCCCGCAGCTTGCAGATCGCAGATTCTATTATTTATCTTGTTAATAAACTTATGAACCAATGGTTGCAATATGTGACAAGGGTGGTAATGGAATGGTGCAGTGAAAATTAAAATATGTGTGATGCGATGAATATCACACATCGGTGATCGCAAGATTTGAAGGTTGGAAGAAATGCGATAAGTTAAGTTCCCCAATCTGCGAAATAGTATTTTTGATGCAATGCGAAGCGGGGAAAGGGTGAAGGTAAGTAATGTTAATCATGCCCGAATCATAATAAAAGGGTTTATAACGTATTTGAGGCATATGAAGTAGTAAGTGAATGGGTCCCACCATCATCGCAAATTGCATTTCAGAAGGTTTTATAAGAGGTAATCAAAGGATTTTGCGATTTTGTCAATGCGAAAAGTGATATGAGTGTGCGGTAAAAAGGGAATGGATTTAGGAAGGTGAAATATAATGAATGCAGAGTAATATAGATGGAGTGATATATATATAATTTTTGGCCGTGGTGTGGGTAGAGATTCTATAAAGTTGCAAAAGCATAAATATTAGATTTGAATGGTTTTAATGGGATTTCGAGCACTGGAATTCAGAATTTGGAAATAATTAAGGATAAGAGAGGGTAAATGATATGAAATGAGGGAAGAAAAATATTTTTTCTCACCATTATGCTTTCAGCAACACTTTCCTCCACTAAAATGAAAGGCAGATTGATTCCTTTGATGTTCTAGACAATCAGGATTTCCCTTCTTTTCTTGAAAATATATGACATCCATGGAATGTTATTTTCAATATGAGAGATCTGAGAAATAATCAGTCACCTTGTGATACTGTGAATTACAGAAGTTTAATAGTGGCTCCAGCTGGGGATGGAAGCTCATTTAGGAGGTGTCAATAACACCGTAGACTAGTGGCCTGATCCATTAGGCTGATCCCAAATCTGTTACAAAACCTCTATGGCTGACAATATTCAAGCTGAAATCAACACTCTCTCCAAACTGAAGTCTAGAATATACTGAAAACTAGAAAAAAATCTGAAACTAAAATTGGAAAGATGCTCAGAGTCTTGAGCTTATTTTCACACCTACCTACCCTATCCTACTAAAATTACTATTTTTCTAAGTGATACCATAATGCCAGTGCAACCAGTCAAGTAGCAGCAGAAACAAATGGACAACTTGACTGTTTGTCAGGAAAATCAGAAGTATAACTTGGTTATGTGTCCTGTTGTAGAATTATTTGTTTTTGATAAGTTAGCATTGTACTTTGAAAAATAAAAAAATAAAATGCTAGGTTAGAACATGGATGAAAAATAAAAATAATATTTTTTTTAGGAAAATTATATTTTATGACATCCATGCAAGAAAAAATGATAGGGTTATTTGCTCTAAATAAAGGAGGCAAAATAAAAAATGTTAGGGAAGCATGAAATAAAAATGTTAATGCTTTAGTGTTTGAAAATAATCAATGGTCACCTATTTAAATGCGCTAGATTCTCAAATTGTAAATTTTTTAATTTATATATGTTAAAACCTTTGAAAAAGGGTTTAATGTGTATTTATTAAATTGATATATAAGCGCATATGGATTTATTATAAGATCACAATTGAAAAAGAAGTCAAATCATGAGATGATAAAGCGCTTGCATTTTTCAACTACATATATCGAGCTCCCTTCGGATCTATGGCTGAGATCAACTTCGCACCCCCCCCCTCCCCCCCCACCCCGATAGTTTCTTTTTAATGCGGGGGGGGTCTGAAGTCTAGTATTAACAGCTGCCCTTTTCCGTGATGTAGCATCACCATATCACTTCGCACCCCATCCTCCTAAAATAGGAAATCGGAAGGTTATCCCCATGAAATCCACCTGTAGTTTTCATCGCTCACTACCATTTTTCCTATGCCAAAGCCATTGGTCCACCAATCAATCATATTCCTCCATGTCACTTTTCTGTTATCCCCTCCACGATCCAAGTATACCTGTTAATCATCCCGTTGGCCAATAAATTCACTCTAAATCGCACCGTTATGAAATTAAACCTCATTAGACTATTAGCCACAACCGTTAAACCCGAAGTGTAGCTTATAAAATTACCAATAGTCCCCCATTATTTACTTTACCTTCTCGTTCAAATTTATTTCATCCTTCATTTCATTTCACAGTGAATTGTCATTTATGTAATTGCCCTTCATATTCCTGAAACCCTGTCATCATTTCTGTAACCTGAGATTTAAAGTCATGTACTATTCTATACCAGCCAAGCATGGCACCTAAGGCCAAAACCAATAAATAAATGACTCCTAAGGGTAAAGGTAAGAAAAAAGTGACAGAAAAAATCCAAAATGTCGACAGTGTTGCAGAAGTCATCTCCAAGGTTGCTCATTCAGCTGTTGAGGTCATTCTTGAAGTTGCCAAATCCATTGTAGAAGACATCCTTGCAAATCCGCAGATCAATCTTGACCTCATACCCCTAGTTGACGCCTATCATAAAATCACATACTATCACTGTGAATTTGACTTCTACGAGCTAAATTTGTGGCTAAAACAGAGGCACATTGATAACCAAGACCCTATTAGGTTTTGGGAATCTATGTTGCCTTTGTTTGCATTCCCTCAAACTCACCCATTTCCATATTTAATTGCCTGGTGTCAGAAGCAATATGACCCTATAACCAAGTCAGTGGTGGCTTAGAATGGAAACATTCTGATCACCATATCCCCTAAAACCATTAACCAGATGCTTCTCATCCCTTCATCTGATTCTTTGTCCTATTTCTCTCTTGCTGTACTCATGGATATTTATTATAATTTATCTTTCCCTCAAATAGCTCAGATATTTGACATTTTGTTACCTAAGGATGCAGACTTACCAAAGAGAAATCCCTCATATGCATCCTCCATCTTTCCTATAGCTACCAAACACTGCATCTCCCTTCTTTCTTATTTGTTAGGGTACCCAAACAATGAAACCATTGATGAACCCATCCTAGGTTTCTTATCTAGCTTTAGTCCTGACAAATCACCATTTCTTATGTACAATTACATCCATTTCTTGGCTTATATTATACATGAACAATTCATGAAATTCACCACACAAGGATTTTTTAATTATTCTTTAGTGATTATTCATATGATTTTGTTTCAGTAGGAAGATTCATTACCTATTCATTTCAACAAGCAGGATGAGAAGGGAGTGAATCAATCAATGTTTCACTAGACAGAATTGGTTAGAGCTTCCTCAAAAACCACTTCTTTCTCAGATTTCATAGATTCGTTCATTCACCCAGTAAGGCATCTCCTTATCGATCAATCAAAGCCTAGAATTGGAGAAGACATTAAAATAATTCTGCACCTCAGTGAACAAGAAAATAAAAGTGATTGGTATCTGTATAAAAATTACACAGAGATCAGGGTGTATGGCTATGAACTTTCACCTTACAAACTTCCAAGATATGTGCATATGAGAATTTTCTCTTTAGAGTACATAAGACAAATGTTAAATATGGATGAATTGCATTTTTTTTCGGGAAAGAGGAAAGCCCAGTTTAAAATCAAGGTTAGTGTTGGATCATTCATCTGAAACACCAGATCAGTTGGTGTTGATGCAGATGCATTATTAAAGAAGATGGGTTTTCAATCAAGTTTTACTTGGTCATATGACCCCCATGGAATTATTTCTACTCCGGGGGTTGAACTCAAGACAACCTCTTACACTCATACCTCCAGAGCAGAAAGAGAGAAATACATGAACCGGGATGAATGGGTAGAAGGTGCTCTACAGGAAGCAAATGAACAAGTCATTTCTACTTCAAATGTACAAACATCAGTGTCTAACAGTAAGCAACAAAAAATTATTAGAGAAGAGACACCACATTCTAAGGAAATTATGAAAGGATTCATCTTATAGCATAAGAAGGCAAAGATCACTTCCTCTTTGCTTTCAGAAGAGAAACAACCAAAGATCATAGATTTGGGAGGTACTGAAGTCTCCACATCCACCAATGTTCTTGAGACTCCTCCATCATCATCACCTACAAGAGAACCACTAGAAATCATCCAACATTCAGATACCAGCTCTTCTGAAGAGAAAAGTATTTTCGCTAGATTTCTAGACATCAAGCACAAGAATGAAGCACTGAAATCAAATGTTTACAACCAATTTTGAAAAAAGACATCTACATCACAACACAGAATTATTGCTACCTTTGACAGTGAGAAAGGAAGGATGCAGATGGCCTTTCTGCAAGAAATAGTTCCATTTCGAAAGACACATGATGAGTATAAGAAGACTGCATTCTCATTTGATACAAAACAGATACATCCAATTGACCAGATGGACATCATGCACAGGGAGTCAGGAGAAATGCTATTTTCAAGAATGACTGCAATAGCCATGTCTCTGTCCAAATTGAAAATAGCACTGTCAAATATGCAATCCCAGTTGAATATTGAGAAATTATCTTCATTTGCTAAAGACAACAAGATGAAGACATTGGAAGAACTTGTAGTAAAAGTGGGATATGATCCAAAGGACTACAAGGCAGCCGATGAAATCATCGAAAAGAAAAATGTAGACATTTCTGATCTGTGAAAACAACTCAAGCTACCCTCAACAGAAGACCCACAGACTAAAGAGATGATAGAAAATGAATGTGACAAGGAGGAAATATTTAAGTTGATCATTGATCAAAATCTGAAAATCAGAAAGATGGAAGAGAAAATTGAAGAATTATTTCTGAAAGAGAAATCATCAATCCAATTGAATAATGATCCTACTTTAGCAACTCAAACATCTTCTATAGGTTCAAAACCTTAAGCAACCTTTACCATAACTAATGCAACACAATTAGCACAAGATTTGTCCATTCAAAAGCAAGCACATGAGAAGTTACATTAGAAGTTTCAACTTCTTGAGTCACAAAATATTAAAAATGATACTTTATATCTAGAAGAAATGCATAAGACTCATCAGTTGGAACTTAAAATCAAAGAACTGGAAAGTGAATCTCTAATGGAAAAAACTCTTGGAGAAGAAAAGCAGAGTATCTAGGAAGACATCATCAAGTCCATTACTGAAATATGGCCATCTACACAGATCATCTTCAAGTAGTAGGAATTCATTGACAAATGCAGAACAACAATTCAAGAGCAGAAGGATCAACTCAAAAAGAATTCAAGTGAAGCTTCTGACATGAAAATGTTCTTAATTCAATGAACAGAGAGGAGTTGGAAGCGATCAATATCTCATACAGAATTGCAACCATTTTGGAGATAAAGAAGGTTTCACAGAAAAGAAACTTGATTAACCAGTTGCAGGCCAAGTGTGAAGCTTTAAATGTTATTGTTCAAAGGTTTCATACTAAATTTAATGTTTTAAATCATAAAGGACTACCAGGTCTGGTAAGAATAAATGATAATTTGGTCAAGTTATAATATTATTGCACAAATTTATATACAATTTCAATAGACAAAACAAATTTTGCAGGTATCAAAGGCCACATTACAGGGAGAGATTTTCTTGAAGCTCTACAGTTTGATTTGATTGTTCAACATTAAATCAAATAGTTGTTCATTCAAAGACTAACTTCTGATAGATTTACTGAAGTAGATGAAATCTTTAGGAAAATGATGAATGTAGATATCCCGAGTGGAGATCAGTGGGATAAGTTTTGTGAAACCATCGTGTAAAATATCAATTTTTCAGCATGCCAAAACATCAAATTTTGAAGGGCCAAGTCAGTGACAGTTTCCAGCAAAAGAGGCCAAGTCAACAACAACTTTCACCAAAATGGTCCGAATCATCAACAACCTCCAGAAAAACAGAGACACTCCACCTATCTGTCTCATTTTATTGTTCATATCCTATTATTGTAAATCAGTTAATATATTTCTAAAGTTTTGTTAATTAGTATAAATAACTCTCATTTCAAGTTATTAAGGGTTTCACCCTTGGATGAGCGAGTTTTTGTAAACATAAATTGTTCAAGTCTTTTTGATCATCAATAATACAAGAGGATTCTAAACTTATCTAATACAACTTTGTTTTCTCTATGAGTTTTTCCAGTTTTCAACCATTTTGTTTCTTCATATATTTAATTGTTATCAATATAACTAGGTGAGGTTGACTGTGTTTTAGCAATATTATAATTACTCCTGAAGTTATTATTATTATAAAGACTGATTTACTTGACAATCTATTGATGTAAGTCCCTTTTATTCATAAATTGTCAGCATCTTGATAATGTTATATATATTTTGTTGAACTTCTATAAATTGTTTAAAGGTTTTCAAGAATTTGGTTTGTTGAATAATTCAAACTGAATATTCAATAATCATATTCTCTTACATAAGTCCACTTAATCGAATTATAAAATCTTAATTACTATGTGAGATGAATAAGCAGCCCTTAGTTATAATTACTGATATTATCCATAAGATTTAAATACATAACTGTTTGTTCAAAATTTATCTTATGCATTGGTCTTCCAAAATCACAAAGTACAAACAAAACATTATAGATGCTTTGGCATGATTATTGACCACAATCATCTCAAAGGACAACATGTCCTCATAACCAAATTTACAATATGTAATGTCAATAGCTGATGCATTTTATCCTTATAGAGAATACATATTTGAAAACTTGAGCTAACCTCCATATCATCTGCTATAGGATCGCTAAAAGCATGATGTATGATATTTTCTTCTAGGCCTTCAATGAATAGTTGATCAGCGATGTCCTCGGTGTTGAACCTTGAAACCACATCTTCAATTTTGTACTAGAAAGCATAATACTCCTTAATATGTAAGTCAAGAGGTAGTACAATTTACTCTTGCTTTAGAGAAGGACGATTTTCTATGAATTCTTTAGGATCTTGGAAATTATATGACTGAATTTTAGAATTCAAAATTTCAATGCCATTTTCATATAGTTCGACAACTACCTCCAAAAAACATGTTTTAGCTTCAAGAAAAAATTTTCTTGATTTCAAAATGAGAAAGATAGCCTCTAGAAAATATTCATCAAGCTGAAATTATGATAACTGATTCCTGAATGCATTTAGATCTTCACGAGATAAAAGCTCTGCCACAAACCTTGTGATCTTGTTATGTAGAAAATATGGTTAGCATGTTGTGGAGTTGCCATGAATACTCAAAAGTCAGGTTCCTTGAATCACGGAGTCGCCAGGTGAATAATGCAGCCTTCTTGTGTCTGGTCACTTTCCACCATCAGTAATTAGACCTAAAATTTTATGTACTTTCTGAGGAAGATAAATTTCGTCCCCAGTATGGTCGCCATTATGTTAGCTCCTCATAAATTTCTAAAGGCTGAAGACATAACTACAAAGGTGAAACATCAAACCAATTTTGAATCTAGGACCTAGCCTTCCTGGACTCAGAGACGGATTTTTTTGTTATATATAGCTTTTTTGATGGGGGAATTTTAGGCTAGCTATTAGGGCATAGAGGTTTGTTTTATAATTTGTGGTTGAGGCAGCAGAAGAGGGCCATTAGGTTATGGAGTCAAACAGGTGTAAACAAATTCAAATGGATGAATAAATGAGGTCAGGTGAAACCAAGAAATCTAGCCATGTCAATGGATATTAATAGCTTGTGAAATGGAAAGGAGGAGGAGAATAAGGTTCAATGTGAATGTAGAGCAGACCATCTCTGAATTTTGCATTCAGGTCTCAGAGGAAACCATAAAGTATTGTTTCGAGATGATCTGAAATTGAAATTTTAGTTCTAACTCAGATTTGAACTTTAAAATATGCATACGCAAAAATGATTAACTAAACCATTTAATTGAATGCTTTAATAAAATATGTTCAAAAGCACATTCAAACACATCAACACAACAATAATTTAATAATGGAGTTCACTAGACTTCCTGGCTATGTCTACGGGTCCTTAACTTCCAGTGTTGACTGCTTTATTTTATCTTCAAAAATGATTTTATAGGTATGAGCTCAAAAAAAGAGACTCAAATGAGAAAATTGACCTCACCATTGCGTCCGGCTCGAAATTTCGGTCAAAACAAGAATAAACTTGGCTATGTTTTGCCATTGTGACCTCCAGACCCCCTGGAGAATCCAAAACCACTTCTTCTCTACAAAAAAACACCTTCCTAAAATAAATACCACCTCGGTCTGCAGAAAACAACCTCGGCCTGCGCGCTCTTGGTTTGGGCGCTCCTGGTTTGGGCAGATTTAGTTCTGTACTTGCATAAAATAAATTTCGGTGGGTTGGTTTCCAAGAATAATGCATAGATGAGCTGGTTGGTAGACTCATTATGAAGGCGCTATATTTAAATGATTTTTGGAGGTCGGCGGGTCGAAACCCCCCCCCCTCCCCGACCTTTCCTCCAACCCTCCGGCGGTTACATCCATATATGGCTAACATATATTAATGCACATTAAACCTTATGATAAGGTTCATATCCATATCTCATTCATTTTATAATATATATAGTTTAACACTGATATATATATATATATATATATACATGCATTTATACCTTCGATAAATTTCCCATCCGAAGGTTTGCATATATCCCGTGGTTTGTATCCACATATATCATATGATATATATCTTGTGGCATTTATATAGTATAGTTTCATTGTTACATTAATATATATGTAAACATATATATTATATGTTATATATTGCGACAGTAACGTATATATTAATGTGGCATTTCAACATTATCCACATAAAAAAAATATCCGCACATTCAAATCTCAAAACATGCGTTGGTCCAAATGGTGCCAAATTTCTGGTGAAAACTTAGCATTCCAGGAGGTCAGGGCTCGATCCTCTTTGACTCCCAAAATTTTGGAATTAAGACCAAGTTAGGAAAAATCCGGGCTGCCACGTGTCAACCCCAGATTGGCCCATTCCAACCAATCACGTTCTGACATGTCACTAATCCTGCTGACTTCATCTTGGATAGGTGGCGTGTTCCTAGGATGACAGGTGTCTTGATGACGTCATCTAACCATTAACTATGACTTTTTCCATTTTTCCCTAGTTTTCCATAAACTTTGACTTGCAATATCTTTGTCATACGAACTCGGTTTTATACACCGTTCACACCATTGGAATCCTGTCGACAAGCACTTCAACTTGGTCCTATTTTCATTTTCATTTGAAGACTTTGATCTAGAGTAAAAACTGAATCCATTTTGGATCACGATATTGAGTAGGGTACCCCATGGTAAATCCTACACAAAAATTTCTATCCGCAGAAGAGAAAGAAAATAATATGTAAAAATAGAGCTGACAGGTTACGAGAAAGGAGCACTTCACCATAGATCATAACACAAGAATTTGGAAAAAAAATAATCTTTCATTCATCCAAAAGAGAGTGCTTACAACCAGATGATACCTTACAATGGTTTTTTCCCCTTTTGGGCCTCTTTGATACTACTACTGCATGCAGTATTTATATAACATCTTAAGTCGGTTACTTTGTATGTTTTAGTGATTTTAATTTATTACATTCAAGTAGAAATTTTGACAAGTGGAAACAGGAAGGTGGTGATAGGATAATACTGACAAGCGGTGGCTGCATTTACTTTGACAATCCAATATTTGATTGTGAAATGATCAGAATTCGGCTTTGTCTGATGTCGAAGAGGCAATGACAGCTCTGACATCTTGGTTGTACCTCTTCATAGGCTCTGACATCTTGGCTCTACCTTGGTGTAAAATGGTTGCTGAGCAGAGTGTGATGGCTGTAATGATGGCCATTTTCTGTTAAACGACCTTTGTATCTTTTGCGCAGGTTATTGTTGCAGTGAAGCTTTGAAACGAAAAACCCACTGCCTTCCTCTTGAAACACACAACACTGATTAAAAAATTTGGATGGGAATGGTGTGGAATGGTTACATGAGGCAATGGTGGTGGGAGTCAGCGTGGCACAACGGTGTGGATAACGGTCAACAGGTGCGACGGTATTGTAAAAAAAAAACCGTTTTCGGATGGAGGCATGAGCGGTGAGTGATAATGGACCGGGGGGTGTGAAGTTCTATGGGCGCACCATGTAGCAGGAAAGGTGGTATGGGATACCACCCATTTCGGACCCGCCCCCCTTGCCCCCCTTGCCCCCCCAACCCCCCCCCCCCCCCCCGCTTTGTTAACATTCGGCGGCTGAGGGGGGGCCGAAAAGTATTGTGGACCATCCAATGTGTAGGGGTGAGAGGAGATAGCGGGGAGCTGTGAGAAGGTTAACACAAATGGGACGTGGCTAGAAGGTGGGCCCCAATCCTATATCAAAATCGCAGGTTAGAATATTTTCTTATGAGGGACAGATGCAATTGTTAAAACCTACGATGTGCGACGGTGGGAAAGGTGACATGGCATGGTGGAGGTGGGGCTGACCTATATAAAAAATCGTAGGTCATAAGTTTTAGTGGTGGGAAAGTAGAGGTAAATTTTAAGACCAATGATGTGTGAAGTGCGACGAGCGGGGATGACATGGCAAGGAAAAGGCGGGCCCAATCTCAGCCCGCAGATCATAGATTGTATTATTTATATTGTTAATAATATTATGAATCGTTGGTTGCGATATTTGGCGAGCATGGCAGCGGAATGACACGGGGAAAATTAAAATATGTGCAATGTGATGAATATCGCACATCGACGATCGCAAGATTTAAAGGTTGGCGGAAATGCGATAAGTTAAGTTCCCTGATCTACGAAATGGTATTTGTGATGCAATGCGAAGAGGGTAAAGGGTGAAAGTAAGTAATGCTAATCATGCCCAAATCATAATAAAATAGTTTATAATGTATTTGAGGTGTATGAAGCGATAATTGAATGGGTCCCACCATCACCACAAATCACATTTCAGAAGGTTTTGCAAGAGGTAATCAAAGGATTTTGCGATTTTGCCGATGCGAAAAGTGATATGAGTGTGCGTTAAAAAGGGAATGGCTTTACGAAGGTGAAATATAATGAATGCGGAGTAATTTATGTAGAGTGATATATATAAGGTTTCACTGTGGTGTGGGCAGAGCTACTATAAAGTCCCGAAAGCATAAATGTAGTATTTGAATGTTTTTAATGGGAGTTCGAGCATTGGAATTCAGAATTTGGAAATAATGAAGGGTAAGAGAGGGTAAATGATATGAAATGAGGGTAGAAAAAGAAATTTTCTCACCATTATTCTTTCAGCAACACTTTCCTCCACTGAAATGAAAGGTAGATTTATTCCTTTTATGTTCTAGATAGTCAGGATTTCCCTTCTTTTCCTAAAAATATATGACAACCATGGAATGTTATTTTCAATATGAGAGATTTGAGAAATAATTAGTCACCTTGTGATACTGTGAATTAAAGGAGTCTAACAAGTCTCATTATAGTCGATCCCCTCAATCTATGAGAATTCCCGGGCCACGCCTTGTACTTCTCCGCACTCCCATCAGTAGCTTGCTTTACCTTGTAGATCCATCTAGATCCAACCACTGATTTGTCAACTGGCCTTGGGAAAATCTCCCATACACTGTTCTTTACGATGGAGTGATACTCCTTTACCATAGCATAAAACCAAATTGGTTGCTGCACTACTTCCTCAAAGGAAGATGGTTCTGTCACAATACACTTGATCATAAGAGCCATGTATCCAGTAAACCTCTCCGGAGACTGTCTCTGTCTGCGTAGTGAAGTAGGGGATCCTACATTCTTTGCTTCATCAAGTCTCAATCTATTAGCTTCCGTGGTGTACCTTCTACCATTTCTAGTGGATGGATCTACATGACTGTTTTCTACCACTTCATGATACTCCGCATGTGGCTGCTCTACATATTGAGGCTCATTCTTTGGAACCAAGAGTTCCTCCTTTGCATGCAAATCCAGCTCCATCTCAAGGGAAAATCTCATGGCTTTCTCCTCATCATATTTTATATTCCGTCGCACAACAGTCATTCTGTTGTTTGGAAAATACACCCGATAGTTGTGGGGAGTTTCAACGTACCCCAAAAATATCCCAATATCAACTGTTGGTTCTAGCTTCATCCTCGTGTCTTTGGTCACATGCACATAAACAAATTAGCCAAAAATCTTAAAATTTGAAACATCAAGTTTCTTACTAGTAAAAGCCTCTTCCGGTGTACTCATGCCAAGTATCCTATGAGGAAAATAGTTTTGCACAAATACCGTTGTGTTGCATGCCACTGCCCACATATGAAACGGTAGGCCCTGATCTTGCAACATTGCTCTTGCTGCACCCACAAT
Organism: Pinus albicaulis; assembly: GCA_034641835.2. Taxonomy (NCBI): domain Eukaryota; kingdom Viridiplantae; phylum Streptophyta; class Pinopsida; order Pinales; family Pinaceae; genus Pinus; species Pinus albicaulis. The sequence goes on along the minus strand of CM076579.1, from coordinate 1,402,886,655 downwards.
TGTTCTATTATTTCTTTCTGCAACCCCATTCTACTGTGCATTATGAGGTGCAATCAGTTCTCTCTGAATTCCTTCTTTGCTGCAGAAGTTCTTGAATTCATTGGAGATATACTCACCACCATTGTCGCTCATAAGAGCCTTCAAATTCTTCCCCATGTCTTTCTCCACCAGTGATTTGAACTCAAGAAACTTTGAGAACGTCTGATATTTGTTCTGCATGAAGTAGATCCAAAAATTTCGAGAAAACTCATCAAAAAATATCACATAGTACTTATGCTTTGCTATCGAAGTAGTAGATAATGGTCCACACACGTCTGAGTGAACTCTCTCAAGGATTTCCAAAGCTTGGTTCTCCTTCTCATGAAAAGTGGCCTTTTCATACTTCCCCATAGCACATCCCTTGCATGTGTCTGACCACACAAGTGTACCCTTGGGAAGAACCGTAGAAATCTGCAACATGACCTTCAAGGCTCCGTGGTGTAGATGGCCCAATATCATGTGCCATAACTCACCCTCATCCCGGCTCACCACTTTTTCCACCTTACCCATCAATGTTGTGCAACCATCTACATCAAGTTTATAGATATTCTTAACTCGAATCCCAATCTTCTTGTCTTGCCCTAGTTTTTTGTGTCGTAGGAAAGCTTTTCCTTCACTGAAAACAACATAATAACTTCCATTCTCCAACATTACAACTAAGACTAATTTTTTCTTGAAGCCTGAGCATTACATATTTTAATTGAAAGCGTTTACCTGACTGTCTGTGGAAGGTAATGGTACCAATCCTGGTAGCACTGTACCACCTGTCATCACCCATTTTGATATGTATATGGAGGTCCTTCTCCTCCAAGCTACTGAAAATTTCTTTGTCTCTCGTCATGTGAAAGGATGCACCACTATCCAAATACCACACCGATCCCATTGCACTTGACACCATGCATGTAATGATCAAGAAGTCAAGCTAAAATTGCGAGGCAAAAGCAAAAGTAGCTACAGATCCTAAATCTTTCTTGTTCTTATTCTTTTGTGGATAGTTAGTGGCATAATGTCCATGCTCATGACAGTGAAAACACTTCACTCTGGACATGTCACGCTTCTTTCCATCTTTACTAGACTCAGATTTGGAATGGAATTTCTTTCCTTTCCCTTCTTTGCCTTAGCAGCAAAAGAAATATCTTCTTCATCTTCATTCTTAGATGAATATCCATCTCTGGTATTCCACTTGAATTCTTCTTGCACGAAACCCGACCAAAGTCATTCACAATCTAGCAGCTTTTCCCTTCCATTGACAGAGTCCTGATAACTATGCCAACTCTTGTGAAGTCCTATAAGAGCTAGGCTCACAAAATCATCATCAGTGGCAGTAATTCCAATGCCCCAAGCTGATCCTGACACTGGAAAAAAATTGTTAAATAGTTTGGCATGGAGTCACATTTCTCCATTTTGATCTTCCCGAGTTTATCCTTCAGTGCCAATTTTATATGATCATTGTTGCTCTAAAATAGATATGTCAAATCTTTACACATTACATATGGTGTCACTTTTCCATTGAGACTTGAGACAATGTGGTCTCATACTCCCTCTAGTCAGATCCTCCTTGCCTTTGTAACTTTCTTTTTCTAGGCATCAAGATTTGCAGCATCTGTCACAGCGGGTTTGGGAACATCATTGTCAATGAATTCCTTCAATCCATTGTCCTCCAGTACTACCTCCATCCTGTCTTTCCAAGAAATATAGTGAGAGCTTCCCTCGAGTGCATACTCCAATATCAAGCCATTGAAAGCCATTTTGTTCCCGAATCACCTATAGCAACAATAAAGTCTTCTACAAATTCGAATTCTATTCAGTCACAAACTTAGCATCTCCTCCACTATAGTGATTTACTATGCTTTGATACCATGTAGAAATTATACAAACAATATCTATATCATGGATTCAATCTGATGTAATAATGTTCTAAATCTAGATACTTTATCGCTTCTACAAATCAATTGCAGAAATTAAACACAATCTCCAATAACATGAAGCAAAAAAGAATCTGAGTCAAACCACAACACAGATAATTTCTCGGGGAAAGATTGCTGCTCAAAACCCCACTACCTTCTATTTTCTATTTAGCATGGAAACATGAAACAATTAAAATTCACTCTTCTCACAAGAGTCTCCATCACTCAGCTAATTGTCTCACTCTGTCCTGGAAAAAACTAACCAACACTTAGCCAATTCTCAGCCTCTAAAAAACCTGCCTTGCTTGTGCAATTCCTAATGAATGCAATCCCTATTCTTAGGAATTTTGGCCCATCCTAAACTACACAAGGATCATTTGAAATCCAATGTGTGTTTGGTTGCATGGATGCAACCCAATAATCCTACAACTGATAGTTAACATCCCTTTCACCATTGTCTCAACTGGGTCTCCACTGGAACTGACATTCATGTAGCTAATAATAGTAAATCATCGGTTGCATGTTAGATCACTAATTTTAAATTAAATAATATTTAATTCACTTGATCTCTCACTAGTGCAACAAACAATTACAACTAGCTCAACTAACTTTAACTCACCTAACTAAGTTAAATGATTAATCATGCATCAAGCTAATCCACCAACTGCACTCTGAACTCTGTTACAACTAGAATTACTCTGCATGCCTCACCAAATACCCTCAACTCAAAATTCATGAGGTAATTGAGTTTATCACACTCAGTTAACTATTACAAGTGATTATGAGATACGATTACATTTTATTGTCAATTTTAATTAAGGGAAAATTAAAATATACACTGCACCAAATTTATCCCACACCAGTGTAGGTGTTGCTAAGACCTATTGGTCTCACACAATGTAGGTTCTGCTTGGACCTATTGGTTCCAAACTAGTGTAGGTGTTGAAATTTCTTGTTGGACTTCAACATAATACACATAAAATACCCAGCCACAATACAATACCCTCATAAAAAATGAGGGGTTTCCTTCTAGTGAAAAAAACCCTGCATTAAACATAAATTCTTCTGTCAGATCATCTGCCTAATGAATGACCCAGATTGACTACGAAATTACAATATTTGACAAGGCAATTTTACATCTGTTTTTAGCTCCAAGGGCGCTACCCTCGAAACCCCTGTTGGGGTCCACTGGCCCTCGGACCCCCCAACCGAGGGGGATCAGTCCCCCAGGACCCCCGCGGGGGGGTCAAGTCCCCCTCGCACCCCCTTACGTGGAGAGGTGTATAGTCTTCCTGGGTATACATCTGGCTTAAACAAAAACCTCTGAATCAAGATGAAAATCAGGCTCCAGAACCAAAAAAATGATCTAGGTGGATATTGGTGGCCACCTGCCTATTCCACTTGGACCCCCACCATTATTTCTTTCATTTTTTTTAGTTTCCTTAATTGTAGCGCAATTTACTATTTTTGGCAGTTTTTCGGTTCATGAACTTCCAAAGTTGTTTTGAGGCTCTAAACGATGTTTTTTGGGGAAATCACCTCCAATAAATTTGAGTCAAAGAATATGATTTGGAGAATCGATATTCGATATCAATAGTTTTATTCCTCGGATAGATATTTCTAACAATGTATCATGTGCATCAAACGAAGATAGTATGCCAAAGTTACAACGTCAGGAAATTGATGTACTAATTTACCTCGACGGGGCCCATAGTCTAGATTTTCATCTCCTAGGCTTAGGTTTTTAGATGTTTAGGGTTTTCCATTGTTTCTAAATAATAAATATTCTTTCAAGCCTCATTGTAACACAGTTCAGAGGCATGTAGCCACTACATCTCTTCTCAGAGATAAGCTACCAACACCCTAGCTATTTTATTTCCATTTTGTCTGTAAGCATATTTCAGTTATGAGATATTAATGAAATTAAGTGTTATTTATGCTACATCTCTACATTTGTGTGTATTTTTGTATTCTATTGCATTCCTTATTAAGTCTGAATCAATGGTATAAGAGCGATATTTTATTTCTCAATCCTTCTTTTCATGTCCCCATTGAGGTCGGGGTATAAGGAGTTAGGGCTCTATCTGGTTGAACCTTTGCAAGCTCAGCCTCGTAAACCCTAACGACCACCCATGTGGGGCGAAAATAAATATGAGGGAGCAGGAGATATTATTAAAATATTTCTTGAGGAGGCCCTCGAGAAACAAAGGAACGCGATGATGCAAAAATTTGCTCAGATTCTTCAATGACTGCCCATTGACGACACATCTGCATCCAACATTCACTCTGCAGGCACAACTCCTTTTAAGGTACAAGTAAACTTTGAGATTCCCATATTTGAGGTCCAAATATATGCAGACATCATAGATATATGGTTGAATCTATTAGAAAGTTATTTCTTGGTTCATGAATTTTCCAACTGGGAACATATTACTCTTGCACTCCTTAAAGCCACCCTCCATGTCAAGGATTGGTGGGAAACCTACTGTGAGAAAAAAGATGAGAGGCAACCCTCTCTGTTTTTAGCCACACCCACCTGGATTTATTTCCAAGACACCATAAAGGAACAATATTATCCCATGGGGAGATATGAGGACAAGTACATACAATGGACTATGCTGTGGTAGCAAAGGGATCAAGATGTGCATGAGATGACGAATCTATTCCATACCCTATGCACAAAATTGGGTATCAAATATTCAGAGAAAAATTTGGTGCTGAAGTACTGCAGTTGTCTGTATAGATACATTGAAGAGGAAATGGAGTTCCTTGACATCTCCTCACTTGGTGCATCATATTGATATGCTGTTGAGATTGAGGAGAAGTTCAAATAGAAGAAGCGAGAATTTTAATTTTCGAATCAGAAGTAAGGAAAAGGTTCCCCCAAAGCTGCAATAAAATAACAACACCATGAAGCCAAAGAAGGGCATGGGAAAGTAGTGTGAATTCCATAAGAGTTCCACTGACAACACAAGTGAGTGTTGAACCAAGAAGTCACTGGTGGCCGAGCTAAAGGCTTCTGAATTAGATGCATGCTCCGACTATGAATCAAAACCAACCAAGGGGAGTGACAAAGGCAAGAAAATTATCAATGCAGAGCCCAATGCCACCGTAGCCACCATGAATATACAGAAGAGGAACTGGAAGTTCGAGAGGAGGAGGAGCACCTCTTCCATTCCAAAATGTGGGTAAAGGGTTCCTTGCTGCAGTTCATTGCCGACAACAGGAGCCAAAAGAACCTCATTTCAACAGAGGTCATGAAGCGTCTGGGCTTGCCGACCACAACATACCCACAGTCATACACCATCGGGTTGCTTCACCAAGGATGAGATCTCCGCATCAACCAACAATGTTGCCTTCCCTACAACATCAAACCCTTCATGGATGAGGTATTATGTGACATTACCCCTCTTGATGTTTGTGATGTATTATTAGGCCAACCATATTTGTAGAAGCGACATGATATATATGAGTCCCAGCCTAGCACTGTTATTGTTACTTTGGGAAATAAGTTGTATAGGATACAGGAGTTAGCACCACCTGTGGCCATCTCTTTGGTTACTGCAAAACAATGCAGTAAGCTCATTTCCAAAACTGAGAAATTTGTTTTCCTGATGATTCATCCTCAGAGAAAGAAGAATACTTTGGCCACGACCTCTAGACAGGGCTCCTCTGCACGACAAAAACAAATGGACAAGGTACTGAAGGAGTACGAGGATATCTTCAACTCACCGGTAGGGGTGCCTCTGTATTGACAGGTCAAGGACCCCATAGATTTGAGCCCAGGTGCATCGCTGCCCAATGGACCAATCTATTAGCACTATTTTCTAGAGAACGATGAAATCAAGAGGCAAATTCAGTAGTTGCTACAGAAAGGTCACATCCGACAGAGTTCATCACCCTGTTGGAGCCCGATCGTGTTGGTGTTGAAAAAGGACGGGACTTGGAGACTTTTTATTGATTATCAAGTGTTGAACAAGATCACTGTCTAGAATAGGTACCTGACCCCATAGATTGATGGCCTTCTGGACCAACTCAAGGGGAGGAAATATTTCCGAAAATAACATGTAATCACTTATATATAAAAGTTTTAATGAGTTTTGTGACATGTGTAGTCATATTTGAAGATTTCAAGACAATCCTATTTGGCCTCCAAGACTCAAATTCAAATTTACTCTTCAAACTATTGAATATTTGAAGAAGATTTGAGATCATCGATCAAACATATTTTATGGAGAAAGATCATGGAATTTTTCTTAAGTGTCTCCTATCAAAGCTAGGAGATATTTGTGAGAGGATATGAAGCACTGCTAATTACTAGATGTCAACACATGGTTGTAACTACATGAGATATTTATGGATCTAGGAGAGATTTTTGGATCTACATTTATGAGTTATTTATCTTAGTTTTTGTATAAATAGGACTGCATTCTCCTCTAAAAAGGTGTGAAAAGTTTGGGAGATATGCTCATGCTTCAATGTCGATATTTATGGATCTAGGAGAGTTTTGTAGATCTACATTTATGAGTTGTTTATCTTAGTTTTTCTATAAATAGGAGTGCATTCTCCTCTCAAAAGGTGTGAAAAGTTTGGGAGATATTCTCATGCTTCAATGTAGAGTTTTTAATGTTAAGGATTGGCACTATGCTTATGATTGATATAATGAATATCTTTGTAGTTCACTTTGATATGGTTGTGAATTCATTTGGTGTTTGATCAAGAGTTTTCTCATCTTTCCTAATCTCATGCACTTTGGGATGGACACCTAATGCGTATGGGATGTATTCTAATGATTTATCTTTTTAGTTTTATTTTTTATTTTATTTTTATTTTAAGTCTTTTGATTAGATGAATTGTTTACATTCTTTCATATTCATTCCATTTATGTTCTTTTGCAGGTTAAGCATTATTGCTCTCATTTCATAGATTCAATGATTTTCAATTTGTTTGATAAATACTCATTGTTAGTCTCCTGTATTTCTACAGTATCACAAGATGACTGTGTATTTCTTATATTTATGCTGAAAATAATATTCCCTGACTATCATTTATTTTCAAAAATCTCACTGCCTTCATTATTCTCCATTTAACTTCTCCATTATCTCTCATTTTACCTTTTCTGATACTCTTATACTCTGAAATTCCATGTTTGACCTAAATCCCCTCTATTATCCTCCTGTATTCTATAGTTTCACTAGGTGACTATGGATTTTCTACAATCTGCTAAAGGTAGCATTTCTTGACTATCAACTATCTTCATAAATCTCACTGCCTTCATTATATTCATAAAACCTTTTTCACTATCTCTCAGCTTGCCTTCTCAAAATCACCCTCCTGCTCTAAAAACTCATGTATGGGCTCAAACCTCTCATTATCACATTTTTCTCCTACCCAAAGACCCACTTTAATATCTAAAAACACCCCATCAATCCCCTCACCTTCATCGTTATTTCTCTTTTGCACTAAAACAATGTAAAAGTTATTTTTACATTGTTTTTAAATCAGAAAATTAGACCTTTCGGGCCCTGCTTCTTTTATATTAAAATTTTTTTTTTGTTATTAAAATGAAACCTTTCAAGACCCATATTTTATATTAAAAAATCTTGTTTTATTGTAAATGCGCCCAACACCCTTTATAAATATTAAAGCCCTTGCTTTAGTATTTAAAAAAAAAAACCCACCTTTGCTAAAAACCCTAATATAACCTTATCTTCCACCCCATTTCTAAAGATTCCCGCTTCTATTTTAACCCGGGCTGCTTCTCCTTAAGTCCCTACCTGCATACGCCTAACCCCACGGCCATATAACCTCGTCCCTATCCATAGAATCAGTGCCTCTGCTTATTTTATTAGCTCGGATCCCACCATTTGACCTGTCCACTGCTCCTTTTACCCTGACCACTGTTGATCTTTATTCCCCAAGATCTAATGGCCCACAACCAATATCGCACTATTTTCCATGGGGATTAATGATTCCAAAGTGCACGAAATGGGTGGTATTCACCCTTGTCCCATTCACCATGCGGCACCCTCTCAGTGGAATCACACGCTCCTCTCCAAAACCATTAACCACTCCTCATCCCATGTGAAAACTGCCTTTTCCCCTTCATGCCATAAATCAATACTGCCTCCTCCATTCAAATGCTTCGAGGCCCTATGGCTTCATGATAAAGCCCCGATCTATCATCACCACCTCTACAAATGCTCCTAACACTCGGAAACCCCAAATAAATGTAGACAAGCCCCTCGACGCAGGTTTCAAGCTAACAATTTGTTTTTATTGTGTAGGTTTCATGGTAGGAATGCGTAATTGGCATTCCAAGGGCCCAAAATTATTTAAATGCGTGCTCTGGGTGATGATCCAGGGATACTTTTTTTATTTGAAGGACTGAAGGCATGCAATCAAGCATAATCACCAATGAATCATGATCATTGGTGGTTATCCAAGCACTCCAACAACAGAAGATGCATACACTGCGCAACAAATATAGACAAAGACATAGATAAAGGATGAAAACTATTGTAAAACCGTGGTGGTGAAGGATAATCAGAGGATTAAGGGCAATCCAAGAATTAAAGATATTAATCAAAGATTAGAAGATAGAGAGGTAGAGATAAAGCAGAAAGTGAGGGAAAATCATGTTTAAAGGATAAAACAAAGGCATATCAACACAAAAGAAAATTCTAATGAATAAAACCAAAGCATTTACTTCTTCGAAGGACACATTTGGACACCTACAACATGTGTTATTTCAATAAAGACATCAACAATTATTGAAATAGTCAGAGATACTTCTCAGCTACTCAGCAGTTATTGTAAAAGTTATTAAAAAGCCTTAAAAGTCAAATATTTCCAAAGTTTAGCTCAAACAGTTAATTTAGGAGTTATTATTACAGCGAGTCAGTCTCAGATATTTTGGCTTGGGCCTTGCATGGTCTCAAAGGTCAAGATAACATTAAATCTATAATAACTACAATCTAATACCCTAGCTTAGGATCACCTCCTCATTTTACAGATAAATACTACATGAATGCTTCATGTTTAGTGTTGGTTGGTTGGCTAGTTAGTGGATTGCTAATTGATGAGCTGCTAGGCTAGATTTGAGAAAAATCTGAGCTGCAAAGATCTATTGTACTGGAGTAATGTAACTATTTTGAACATTAGTACTACAAGCACGTTCACAGGATTCTTGAGCTATGTTAACGGTGAAGTTTTCCTTCTTTGTCAATGTTTTCCTTCTGTTTTCCATTCTGTCCATTATTTATCTGATAAAAGATCAGAAATTTTAGATTAGGATATGCTGTCTTGGCACCCTATTTCTATTTGCATTCATTATCTCAATGTTTTCTTCTATAATGTCTGATTAGAGAATTATTAATTGCCCTCTGGTTCAACCTAGCATGTTGTCTTGGAAATGATTTAATAGAGTCAAGCCAAAGAAGTCTATGGTATACCCCGTCCTTTGGTGTAGCTTGAAATATTGCTTTTAAGGCCTTTCTTTGAATTTTACTTAGTAGATTCCAACTAGAGAAGTCTATGGTAAGCCCTATCCTTTGGTTTTTCTCAAACTATTGCTTTAAAGGTCTTTAGAGTGTTTGATTAAAGAAGACAGGTCTATCTTTCTCTTTAGTTGCATTCATTGTTATCTTAAATGTTTTCTTTGTCTGAAAGTAATTCAAGGATTGTTGGGTTGTTGTCTTAAAGGTTTTCTTATTAAATTCTGGCCAAAGAAGTCTATGGTATGCCCCATCCTTTGGTTTGTCTACAACATTTACCTAAAAGGCTTTTCTTGTTGAATTAGAGTTAAACGATTCTTAATTGCGCTTTAGTTTTACTTTTTTCACAGCTTACTGTTATTTCATATCCCATCTAATCTAAGAGATCCATTTGATATAGTTAGCTTTCCCTATGAAAACCCTTTGCAGAGTTGATGAAAAATTAAATCCTTTTATGAATCCACAACCTAATGGATTGATGTTTCTCATGGTCTATCTATTCAACTAAAACACTCCCTTAATTAATCACACCATTGATCTATCAACCTATCAATCAATCAAAACAAACAAGTCCTATAACTTCATAACTATCCTAAAATCATAAACAAAAGCATATTGATACATCATTTACAAACACATAAATAGAGAGAGCCCTATCTGAGTCCAAGAAGGCTAGGTCCATGGACTCCAAAGTGGTGTGATGTGGTTCCCTGTAGAGTTTGTTCTTGCCAATCTTACAAATCATGAGGACCCAACATAGTGGCGACCGTACTGGGGATAATAAGTAATTAACAGCTTTAATATCACCTCAATAACTCTAAAAACCCCTTTCAAACTTATATGAATCAAGTGTTAACCAAGAATGGTATCTGGTTGATGATGGTAAATAACAACTAGCCTCAAAACAATTAAAAATACTTCACCTAGTGACTCCAATGGTTTTCAGTAGGCCTGCTGAATCCACTGATTTTCCATAGACTCCACTTGGAAACTTATTTTATTATTAAACCTCAACAAAACCCAGTCAAGAATACTTTGTGGATTAAGTATTTCTTTCACAGATTGGTTGGTTCTTTAAGATTGGGTCCAAATTCTAGCTTCTAGAAGAATTTGTACCAGATCTCATCCAGACCCAAATCCTCCTTGCAATAGTTGACAATCTTGAAAGCATCCTTAGGAAGTCTCCTAGATCTAAAAATTCAACTGTTAGTAGACCAATCTACAAAGCAAGTTACCTACCTGAAAACCTTAAAAACATGAAAAATATCTGGTTGTTGATGGTGGACAACAACCTGCTTCAAGAAAGTTGAAGTATTCCACCTGGAAAATCCACAACTCTCATTAAGCCTAAAGAATCCATTGGTAGATGACTCTATACTGGTTATAGAGATGTAGTGATCCCTTTTCTCTAACGGATTGAAAAAAAACAATCAAAATATGCATGCTGAGCAAGATTTCAAAGAAGAAAATACAGGAAGTTGTCAATTAAGTACTAGATGCCTTCCTACATCTTGTGCTTCACTATTAAGAGAGAATTACAAGCAAGTTGCAACTAGAAACAAGGAGGAATGCCCAAAAGGACCAGTCAGGGAAGAAATAGATGATACAAACCCTTTTTCATATCTATAAGTTCTCCCCCTAAGCCATCTTGAAAACACAGAATCTGAAATAGAGGAGGAGTTAACACATTTTGAATCTCTACCCTTATGCTTCGATTATTTTCAGATTTCAAAATGGAAACTGGAGCACATTCTAATTGATAATCACAAGAGAAAAGAACTCTCTCACCCATCAGATGATAAAATCAAAGATGAGAAAGAATCTCTCTTAGAGTCAGATGATCAGCCCTGGAGTCCTTTGAAATATCAAGCAGCAGAGAAGATCATTGAAGCTGAAACAAATGACAATTCATCTACCCTTTTGTGTGAGGCTCAAGAATATATTCAGCCTCATGATAATTCACAAGGGGAAGAAAAAAATCGTGGTTCTATCCAATTCAAACATAAAATGCCTCCTCCTTTAACCAAATATGAAATCAATCAGGATCTGAGCATACAACTAGCCTCTGAAATTGCATCTATCTATTCTACTACTGATTTATGTAGTGCAACCTTGCCTCATGAAGAAACAAAAGAATAGATTGATACTAAGGCTGTACTACCTCCTCAAGAAGGCCTATTACCAGGGAATGTTCTTAATGATGGCCTTCAGATAGAATTCTTCCCACTCAATCAAAGCTTATCAGGTGTGCTGGAGAACAACATAGAAAAATATTATGAGGATGCCAAGACAGATGGTCATAAATATGGGGAAGAGATTCTTTCTCAAAAGAATCCCAAGCTTAACAAAGTCGAGCAAGGAATGGTCCTGGATAAAACTGATTATTCAAACCCTCAGAGCCAGGTATTATTCCAAGATCCTTTTACTAGTTTCTTAGAGACATCTAAAGAAGGAGTAAACTATGATAGGAATAGTTTATTGCAGAATATAAAGGAGATTTTGAGCATTGTTGTTCAAAAGCAGATAATATGGGAGTGACCTCTTTATTTTTTCAGCATACCTAAAAGGCTGAATGAAAATCAATCATGCAGTCACTTACTTTATTGGTTGTATTGGAAAAGAGAGTTCACCTAATGAATATATATCATATGCAAGTTAGAGTAGGATAGATAGGTATGTAAATAAGCTCAACACTGTGAGCATATTTCTAGTTTTTAGTTTCAGATTGTTTTGACAAAAAGAAAAAAAAAGAACAAAAAGGAGAAAAGAGGGCAGATAAAAGAAAAGGTAAAGCCCCAAACCAAAAAAATAATATTTCTGAAAGCGTGCAAATCCAAATGCCACTACCTTGAAAGGAAGTCTTGTTCAGTCATACAGGCTAATCATGATTGAACGAATTTTGAATTTCTACTGATAGGTTAGAAAATGAGGATCTACCAAACTGTTTAAACTTGGCTTATCGGTAGATTGATAGGAAAAGGTATTGGTTCCAAAGTTCAAATCTGAACCAAAGAGAAAGAGAGGGATGAATGAAAAATTCAAAATTATAGCCCTCAATTTTTATTTTTACTTTTTGCAAAAATAAGATCTGTGTGCAGCTTGTCCAAAATGCCACAGCTCATGACAAATCAATCTGCTTAATCTTGATTTGGTCATGTTTTCAATTTCCTGTTGGTAGATTAGAGAATGAGAATCTGTCAAACAGTTTAATCTTGACAGATAAGTAGATTAGGTAGAGAATAAAAGAGCTCATCAGTCCAATCTAAGCCTTTGGATGATATAAGGGTAGAAGTAGATATTTTTTGCTTTCAAAAAGAAAAAATTATGTCAAGGTTTTTCCAATCTAAATGCACCCAAATGAAGAAAAAAATGCTAGAATTAGATGATGGGTAGATAGAACTAAGTTGCAGCAAATCATGATTTTCAAGTTTCAAAGGTCCAAGTAACAAAGAGTAGCAACATATTAGAAATTATAGGATGAAAAATCTGCCAAATACATTCAGGGCACTGATCTACACTTCCAGAGATCTCAACTCTGAGGTTCTTGACACCACCTAAAGGAGCTGCCCTCCCCATATAAAGCCACTATTATCCTCCTGTATTCTATAGTTTCACTAGGTGACTATGGATTTTCTACAATCTGCCGAAGGTATCATTTCTTGACTATCATCTGTCTTTAGAAATCTCACTGCCTTCATTATCTTGATAATTTTTTTTCACTATCTCTTAGTTTTCCTTCTCAAAATCACCCTCCTACTCTAAAAACTCATGTCTGGGCTTAAACCTCTCATTATCACCTTTTTCCCCTACCTAAAGACTCCATTTCATATCTAAAAACACCCCATCAACCCCCTCACCTTCATCGTTCTTTCTCTTTTGCATTAAAACAATGTAAAATTTCTTTTTACATTGTTTTTAAATTAGAAAAATAGACCTTTCAGGCCCTATTTGTTTTATATTAAAAACTTTGTTTTATTATTAAAATAAAACCTTTAGGGACCCATATTTTATATTAAAAAACCCTGTTTTAATATAAATGCGCTTGACACCCTTTATAAATATTAAAGCCCTTGCTTTAATATTAAAAAAAAAACCCCGCCTTTGCTAAAAACCCTCATATAACCTTATCTTCCACCCCATTTCTAAAAATTCCTGCTTCTATTTTAACCCAAGTTGCTTCTCCTTAAGCCCCCACCCACATATGCCTAACCCCACGACCATATAACCTTGGCCCTATCCCTAGAATAAGCGCCTCCACTTATTTTACTAGCCCTGATCCTACCATTTGACCTATCCACTGCTCCTTTTACCCCAACCACAGTCAATATCACATTATTTTTTGCGCGGGGATTAATGATTCCAAAACGAACGAAATGGGCGGTATTCGCCCATGTCCCATCTACCACATGGCGCTCACTCAGTGGAATCACACGCTCCCCTCCAAAACCATTAACCACTCCTCATCCCGTGCAAAAACTGTCTTTTCCTCTTCGCGCCATATATAAATATCGCCTTCTCCATTCAAATGCCCTGAGGCCCTGTGGCTTCCCGATAAAGCCCTGATCCACCATCACCACCTCTACAAACGCTCCTAACACCCAAAAACCCCAAATAAATGCAGAAAAGCCCCTTGACACATGTTTTAAGCTAACATTTTGTTTTTAATGTGCAGGTTTCATGGAAATAATGTGTAATTGGCATTCCAAGGGCCCAAAAATGTTTAAATGAGTGCTCTGGGTGATGATCCAGGGAGAATTTTTTTATTTGAAGGACTAGAGGCATGAAATCGAGCATAATAACCAATGGATCATTACCATTGGTGGTTATCCAAGCACTCCAACAATAGAAGATGCCTACATTCCATGGAAAATACAAACAGAGACACAGATAAAAGAAGAAAAATATTGGATAACCGTGGGAGTGAAGGATAATCAGAGGATTAAGGGCAATCCAAGAATTAAAGAGATTAATCAAATATTAGAAGACAAAGAGGCAGAGATAAAGCAAACAGTGAAGGAAAATCAAGTTTAAAGGCCTAAAGCAGAGTTTAAAGGATAAAACAAAGGCAGATCATCACAGAAGAAAATTTGAATGACTAAACCCAAAGCATTTACTTCTTCGAATGACACATTTGGACACCTACAACATGTTTTATTTCAATAAAGACATAAGCAGTTATTGAAATAGTCAGAGATACTTCTCAGCTACTTAGCAGTTATTGTAAAAATTATTGAAAAGCCTTAAAAGTCAAATATTTCCAAAAGTTAGCTCAAACAGTTAAGTTAGGAGTTATTATTACAGTGAGTTAGTCTCAAATATTTTTCCTTGGGCCTTGCATGGTCTCAAAGGTCAAGATAACATTAACTCTGTAATAACTACAATCTAAAACCCTAGCTTAGGATCACCTCCTCATTTTCAAGATAAATACTACATGAATGCTTCATGTTTAGTGTTGGTTGGTTGGTTGGTTAGTGGATTGCTAATTGATGAGCTGCTAGGCTGGATTTGAGAAAACTCTAAGTTGCATAGATCTATTGTACTAAAGTAATGTAACTGTTTTGAGCATCAATAATACAAGCACGTTCACAAGATTCTTGAACTATGTTAATGGTGAAGTTTTCCTTCTTTGTCAATGTTTTCCTTCTGTTTTCCATTTTTTCCATTATTTATCTGATAAAAGAACAGAAATTTTAGATTAGGATATGCTGTCTTGGCACCCTTTTTCTGTTTGCATTCTTTATCTCAATTTTTTCTTCTGCAAGGTCTGATTAGAGAATTCTTAATTGCTCTCTGGTTCCACCAACCTTGTTGTCTTGGAAATTATTTAATAGAGTCAAGCCAAATAAGTCTATGGTATGCCTTGTCCTTTGGTGTAGCTTGAAATATTGTTTTTAAGGCCTTTCTTTGAAGTTTACTTAGTAGATTCCAGCCAGATAAGTCTATGGTAAGCCCTGTCCTTTGGTTTGTCTCAAACTCTTGCTTTAAAGGTCTTTAGAGTGTTTGATTAAAGAAGACACATCTATCTTGCTCTTTAGTTGCATTCATTGTTATCTTAAATGTTTTCTTTGTTTGAAAGTAATTCTAGGATTGCGAGATTGTTGTCTTAAAGGTTTTCTTATTAAAGTTTGGCCAAAGAAGTCTATGGTATGCCCTGTCCTTTGGTTTGTCTCCAACAGTTACCTAAAATGATTTTCTTGTTGAAGTAGAGTTAAAGGATTCTTAATTTCCCTTTAGTTTTGTTGTTTTCACAACTTACTGTTATTTCATATCCCATCTAATCTAAGAGATCCACTTGATATAGTTAGCTTGCCCTATGAAAACCCTTGCAGATTTGATGAACAATTAAATCCTTTTATGACTCCATATCCCAATGGATTGATGTTTCTCATGGTCTATCTATTCAGCTGAAACACTCCCTCAATTAATCACACCATTGATCTATCAACCTATCAATCAATCAAAACAAACAAGTCCTAGAACTTCATAACTAGCCTAACATCATAAACAAAAGCATATTGATACATCATTTACAAACACATACATAGAGAGAGCCCTATCTGAGTACAGGAAGGCTAGGTCCATGGACTCCAAAGTGGTATAATGTGGTTCCCTGAAAAGTTTGTTATTGCCAATATTACAAATCATGTGGAGCCAACACCCTCATTTTAGCTTTTTCCCCTACTCAAAACCCTTTTCCTTACCTAAAATCCCATTACAATTTCTAAAAAACCTTTCCCCTCCACTTATTTCCCCTTATTTCATTAAAAAAAAATGTAAAACCCATTTTTACATGGTTTCTAAATAAATATTAGCCCCGAGTCCCACTTGGATAAACTCCGTTTATTAAACTACTCGACCCCGTTATACAAAAAGTCCTGACTCACCTTTATATATCAACGCCCCCACTTTTTTTATGACCCTGTTCCCCCACTATATTAAAAACCCCATGCTACTGTTTAAAACCATCCATGTCATTTAAAATATCGGGCCCCACCTTGTGTTTTAACCCGCCATTCCGTTCAATCCCGACCACCGTCTGATCTTCTCCCCTTGATCCAACAACCCTCGCTCAGTATCGCAACCCAAAATGCCCGATGATTAAAACCTTCGGAGGGTTGTGAAACGGGTGGTTTTGAAACCCCTCCCATCCTCCACACGTCATCCTCACACTCTAGCACATCCCTCGAAATAAAACCACAAACCGTCTTTGCACTGCGCGATAAACTGGAAACTGCCTCCCCGCCTACAATGAAACCATCCTTTGTTTCCCGATAAATAACCATTTCTCACCACCCTGCAGGATCCCATTTTATTAACAAATTGTTTTAAATTTTGCAGGTGATGTATGTATCAGAAAATGTAATAATCAAATTGTGTTTCTAAATTCCAAGAATTGTTTAAACTAGGCTCTCTAGGTGACGATCTAGAAGCCTTAGTCACAAAAGGATTAGGAGTGCAATAATAAACAAAAGCAATAATGGATCATGATTATTAAGGATCATACAATTCCTCCAAAGACAATGAGGTTTATTGAATATTAATGACATAGTAAAGGTAAAAGGGGTAAACAGAACAATCAGAGGAAGAAGAAGAAAATGATGAGCAACAACAAAGGCAGTAAAAGAAATAAATAGAGTAGAGAGGTTAAAGATGAAGAAAAAATGAAATACAAAGATAAAAACAGAGTCGAGAAAAAGGCAGTGAAAGGTAAAGAAGGTAAATATAGCTGTCAAAAGGAAAAAGGTGCAAAAGATAAGAAAGCAGGTCAAACAATAAGACAAAGAAAGAAATTACAAATGATAGCAAAAGCAGTAAAGCGAAAATACAGATAAAGACAAATCAGAGTTTAAAGGCAAACCAAAGAAACAAATCAACGAAGGAAGACAAAACCAGATGTTGGCTACCTACAGTTTAGTTTTGATTTTAAATAAGCTACCTTAGTTAATGTTTCAGTCAGAGATATTTTAGCAGCAGCTCAGAAGTTATTGTAAAAGTTAAATTTGAAGGAAATTAGTCAAAGATATTTTAAATTTAGCTCAACAGTTAATTAGAAAGTTATTGTTATAGTAGGTCTGTCAATGATATTTTTGGCTTGGGCCTTTGTTTGCTTGAGGGGTCCTGACCTAGGTTCGGAGTTCAAGGTTTGCCAAAAAACCCCTATACTACTAGCCCTTTGGCAGTGACCTACTTGCGCAAGTCAAAGTCTCACCTGAAGTAGTATGGGTGGGTAGTGGAACCATGTTTCTGTACCCTGAGAAAGGATAGGTAAGGCAAACAGAGCTGCATCCTGCCTCGAGATGTCCAAATCTTCTCGAGCAGGGTTTATAGGTCTCTTTTTTCATCCACGTGCACAAGGTCAATTATACTATGGTGCTCAATAATCATATACTTCTAAGACAGTAGCTCAGTATTTCATAAAACAGAACAAAACAAATCTAGATGCAGTAAAAACACTTACACAGAATTTTCACAGTTGAATACAGAATACGCATAATACAGCAATTTCCAATGATTTGCATAAACAGTACACATAGATTCAGTTCTCAGACATCCTTTCTTATTCATAAATTCATCAATTCCCTCTTACAATACCCGTCCCAGCCTGCACACACAGCAGCAGGGTCCGCACACAGAAGGACTATGGATCTCCGCGCACACAGCCAGTAGGAGTCCTTCCC
Organism: Pinus albicaulis; assembly: GCA_034641835.2. Lineage (NCBI taxonomy): Eukaryota > Viridiplantae > Streptophyta > Pinopsida > Pinales > Pinaceae > Pinus > Pinus albicaulis. Next base: position 1,402,868,535 of record CM076579.1, on the reverse strand, counting down.
CAAAAACCCAAACAGATTTACTAAACCACAATTCGCATCAATATATCTTCATTTCTCCCCCTTACAATTCAAAATGTTCCTCTATTTATAACAATCTAGCCTAACTTCCCTATGGTCTGCAAATCGTGGTTTTCGGACCCCAGGTTTACCCTTTTACCTATTACAATGCTTTCGGGGCTTTGAACCACCCCAAAACCCCTGCGCTAAACTAATGATAATAAACAAAATACGAAATCAGATCAGTTTCGCAGCTCGTAGGAGACCCTATTCCAACAGTCCCCCAACACAATCTTGTGACTCGTCTCGAGTCACTGTGGTGGTGCGGTCTCTATTTGCGCACATAGGCTATGCTTGGGCCTAACACGCGGTGAATTGGCGGGCCATTTTGGTATTGAGGGTTTGTAATTTGGTTTGGGATTCCTTGAGTGCTGCAACCAAGCCTTCTATGGTAGCTCGGAGTAGAGCTGACGCCGGGATTTCATCAAGGATCTCTGTGTTGAGCTAGTGAACCACTGTTTCGAGCTACGCCATACAGAAGATATCTTCGGTTTGGCATGTGAGGAGCGGTGTGGCCACATTGAGCTATTGATATGGGGTCTGGTTGCGATGATGGATCTATTGCAGCATGGCGGTGTGTAAATCCTGTAACGCCTCACGGGGCAGCTGCGCCAAGTCTACTTGTAGTTCCGTAGCTGTTGGGAGGTGGTCACCGACCAAGATAGTGCGTGGTAGTGAAAAAATATGGATTTCGCTGGCAGGGAGTATGGAACTGCGGAGAAGTCACAGCGTATCCCTATACTGCTTCATCCCTCGGGGGGATGGATTATCCTTGTTAGTCATCCCTTTCATGCACAGGACTAGCTGCGACTCGACTGCATCAGTTCTCATAGCAAGCTGTGGCAGTTACGTATCATCCTTCGTGGCATCTTCTGAGCCCATCCGGCTAGGGCCTGCGATCATCCCAGGGTTGGAAAGGTCAGGAACTTCCGTCATGTAGCTTCGGCACCATTCTACACAGGGTTCAAAGTCAATTTTCCCTGTAAGGAGCTAGAGGGAAATAATCTTATCAATCTCGACATCCCTAGACCCTCTCAACACAATGTCTGCAGGCGCTGGACTGGTAGGTGCCAAAGTGTTCTATAGTTTAGGGGTTGCCATAGCAACAAAAGGATAGGCTTCCCAATTTGGAAACTTGCAGATAGCAGAAGTAGGTTGATGGGGTATGACCCAAATGCTAAAGGTCCAGAAAATCAAGCAATAGAATAACAGATGCAAATTATAGAGACAATATGGAGCCTTGATCAGAGTTATCCTGTTTTCCTTATAATTTCCGGGGCTATCCAATGGTAGAGTAAATCTAACTTGAAAGTCACCATCAAGCAACCGATAAAAACTTACCATAAATTTCCGCATTGATTGCCAGCCGCCTATTTTTCATAATGGTAAGATTCCATTTTTACCATATTTCAATGTTCTGACGGTCATTATTCGCATCTGAGGGCTTTCCCACAGATTTACTGACCTTGGATGACGCCTCTGTGCTGCTCGCACATCCCGAATTAAAGTCGACATCAGGTGTGTGGTAATGCGATTCAGGTACAACTCAAGAAACTTGGCAACCATACACATCCTGTCCAGCGCCGTGGTTGGGACATTTCAGGGATCAGTCTTTCCTTCCATCGGGTTAAGGCTCCAATATTCAACCGTGTGTGGTACCGGCATTCCCCTTGATCTGGGTACAATGTACAGGTGTGATCTTCCCTCAGTTAAGGCATTTGTGTTCTGTAGAGCTACATCGAGCACCCCTGTGCCATCTTCCACCCTAAATGTTCGTAGAAACTCATCCCACAAATTCTCCCAATAGCACATGCGCTGATGCAGCTCCGCATGTACATACCACGCAGATGGACGCAGTCCTAGGTCATGGATAAATAGGTGAACCCGTTTGTTTTTGGTTCTGTCACACCATTGCGTTTCCCATGCCAGCAAATATCTGCGTGGGTCTTATGACCCAAGGAAATTTTGGATCTGTCTCCTAGCTGGGGCTCTAAATCGCAGGATCATCTTATTCTGACATTCCTCCCAATTGCGGAGTACCTTCCCATGTGTATCCCACCAATGCACAGGCGCTTCGTGTAGGGCTAGCTGAAGGGCCCCTAGCCTGTGTCCCTTGGGAACTTCTGCTTTGAATGCACGTAAAAATTCCTTAATCTCCCCTGATTCCCCAAAGTAGGGCAGGTCTCTTACCTCGACGGAGATGCAGCAAAAATTCCTTGTGACCTGAAGACATCATAGCTTCGAAACCTCATGCAACCAGCCTTGCCAATTCTCTAGTTCCCCATTAGAGTCGGAAAAGCATTCACTATATTTTTCCCATTAGAGCACTCCTTCTGCCGTGGGGTTAATCCAATCCTCATCCTGCGTAGTCAACTTGTAAATTTGATATACTTCCTCCTCATTGCGCGTTGGCTCTGTATATCGCGCACCTCCGCGGGATCCAGTGGTACTATTACTCGGGTGCCGTTATTTTAAAACACCATGCTGCGCTTTTTGAGATTGATGACACCCCCCATATCTATAGCCCAGTCTAGTCCTAGGAGTGTAGGGTAGGGATCCGCATCTTCCATGATTTCTATAACCTCAAAGTCAACTTGGACCTTTACTCCTATGATATCTACCATGAATTTTGGCAGCCTTCCTAGAGGGATGATCTTCTGTTGATTTTCCATGTGCAGCTAGATGGTGGACCATTCCAATTTAGGTTCTCCCATTCGTTGCCATGTTTGTTTAGGTAACACGTTCGCATCTAATCTGAGGTCCAAAACAACTTGATCCATCTCGTAGTCGTCAATCTGCGCAATTAGCCGCATTTCTCTACCAGTGCATTTTTTATACCTGTATAGTTTGTGTACATCCTTGGTCCCAGAGGTCAGATCGGGCCACACTGTGCAGCTATTCATTAATGCCTGAATTTTCTCTACAACCTTTGGGTTACGTAGCAGCTTCAGACATGCCTGCAGAAAGGGCTCAACCCCCTCATCTGTCTTGGGGTGTGTTGGTACCTGCGCAGTAGCTGCTACTCTCTGAGCGAGGTCCTGGTTAGCTATGGCCATGGTCTCTTGTCCCCTATTTATGTTCAATCCTCCTTGATAGGTCAGAGGACCCCTGGCAGCCTCTTCCTTTGATCCCTGGGTGACCATCCCACTGCATGTTATGACTGTTACACTTGGGTCTATGTTCCTTAGCTCGGCTTTAACTCTCTGCACATTCTGTGTAGGGGTGGGCTGCTTCTCCTGCATTTTTGCTATTAATATTAGGAAATCTTCGACCGCATGGTCCAGCTGTCTGCAATATTTTCAGGATTTTCTTGTGGGATTTGGGCAGTCCCTTGCAAAGTGTCCTACTTCCCCGCAGTTATAACAGAGTAGATGTCTGCATCCTCAACATGTGCTTCCTCCCTGACCTCCCCTACCCCTTGTTGGAGAGCGACCAAAGCTCACAGGGGATCTTGGTGACACAGGGTTTGATTGTACCCTATACAAGTTTCAACGATCTATCATCAAGTCGTAAGTGCGACAGTTCTACTCATTGTGTCCTATCGACCGGCAGAACCTGCACCACTGTTGCTTCAGTTCTGGGACATACGCACCTAGCTGAGGGCAATGGTATATTTCATACAGCCCTGCTACATGGCAGTCATCGCACCACAGTGTAGGTTCACTCAAGCCTGGTTGTGATAGGATGGGTCCCCCACTCGTTCCTGGGTGGATCGGACTAGGTCCTCCTACCTGCATGTAATCTGCCAATAGAGGGCACTGATCCTTCGTATGGCAAGATACCCGACATCATATGCACCACATATCTGTGATGGCTCCTTTTCCTCGCTCCTTTCATAGGTTCTAAATTTCCATGTGCATAGCTCCAAGCTGCTCCTGAATTTGCTGTACTCCTAACGAAGTATCTTCTCTGGGCGCAAATTCTAGTTTCATAGCGACTTCCACAGCTTTTTCCTGTGACTCAAAGGTTTGGTGACTCATTGGTGTATGCAGGTGGGGCAACAACATAGCGATGAACCATTCCGTATGTTTTCTATCGTCATACTCAAATCCTCCTTCCCTAATTTCTTTCTTTAGTCATTGATCAGCCTCCCACACAGACTCAGATGCCCCTTGCTTGAAGTCCTTTACTTCCATTACCAACTGAGAGTAAGATTTTGGCTTTTGGAATTGTTGCTTCAGAGCATCCTTAATATCTTGAATAGAAGCACTCCCATTCTAAGAGACGTATTGCATATACTAGTCTAATGCTATGTCTTTGAACGCCAAGGACAACTGCGCCCTCTTCACCGTATCGTTTGTCACATTTTTCGCAACTCATAAAGAATCTGCAACAAACCAAAATCGGTCCATATCCTCGTCTCCTACCCCCTTGAAGGTAGGTAGTTTCAGGTGCACAACCATATCACTGTCTGGCAGAGGTGGTGGTATAGGTGAGTTCTTACCTTTGTGTGGCCTGGACGGCGATGTCACCGGGGGGTCTTGCGCAGCCGTTTCTCTCAGAGGGTTATAGGAAGATCCTCCCCCATTGAGGTTGGTCTGATAGCATTTACCACTGCGCATCATGCTTTCATCGGGATCTTAGGTCATTCAGTCAGTATGACTACACAGAATACTCTTCTCGCACAGTAATATCTTAATTAAGAACGGTAATGTCTTCAGAAACTTGCCCTGGAACCCTTTAAAGAATCTCCGCTCAGCCTCAGAGTAGGAGACAAACTAATCAATGGAAAATTCCGTCACAAATCCTCCTAGCACACTGTCCACCCAGTGATCCACCATGTGAGTGATGGTATTATCAGTCCTCTCCAGCTTATGGATCAACTCTGGAGTCTACTGAGTGACTCGCTCATCCTTCCAACACTTCTGGAATTTTAATAGCCTAGCTAGCCACTCCTAGAGCTTTATTACAAATGTCACAAAGAAAATTCGTAGCTTTCTATAATAATGTACCTATTTTTCCACTTTCCGTCGTTAACTTCGTGCTGCGATTTTCTTTTACCACAAATTCCCAAATCTGATTTTCTAGCCACTCCTTAATTTCCTTCCTTTCAGGCTTCTAGTACTCTCTTGTCATTACTCGATCCCTTTCTAAAAATGCTCCAGGTCCCGACAACGGAACCATTTGTTGCCTCGAGGGGTCCTGACCCAGGTTCGGAGTTCAAGGTTTGCTAACAAACCCCTATACTACTAGCCCTTTCGGTAGTGAAATACTTGCGCAGGTCAAAGTATCACCCGAAGTAGTATGGGTGGGTGCTGGAACTAGGTTTCCGCACCCTGAGAAAGGACAGGTAAGGCAAGAAGAGTTGCGTCCTGCCTCGAGATGTCTAGATCTTCTCGAGCAGGGCTTATAGGTCTCTTTTCGCATCCACGTGTGCAAGGTAAATTATACTATGGTGCTCAATAATCATATACTTCTAAGAAAGTAGCTTAGTATTGCATAAAACAAAACATAATAGATCTAGATGCAGTAAAAAAAATTACACAGAATTTTTGTAGCTGAATACAGAATACGCATAATAAAACAATTACCAATGATTCGCATAAATAGTACACATAGATTCAGTTCTCAAACAGCCTTTCTTATTCATCAATTCATCAATTCCCTCTTACAATACCCATCCGAGCTTGTACACACAGCAGCAGGGTCCGCACACAGCAGGACTCTGGATCTCTGTGCCCACAGCCAGCAGGAGTCCTTACCCAAAAACCCAAACAGATTTACTAAACCATAATTCGCATCAATATCTCTTCATTTCTCCCCCTTACAATTCAAAATGTTCGTCTATTTATAAAAATCTATCCTAACTTCCCTATGGTCCGCAAACCATGGTTTTCGGACCCCAGGTTTACCCTTTGACCCATTACAATGCTTTCGGGGCTTTGACCTACCCCAAAACCGCTGCACTAAACTAATGATAATAAAAAATATACAAAATCGGACCAGTTTTGCAGCTCGTGGGAGACCCTATTCCAACAGCCTTGCATGGTCTCAATTGTCAAAAATTCATTTACTCTGTAGTAAATTAAAATATGTCACCTTAGATTAGGGCAACCTCCTCAGTTGCAGTTAAATACTACATGTATTCTTCATTATCATTGTTGGTTGGTTGGTTGGTTGCTAGGTTGGATTTTTTCTTAGACTTTGAGTTCCAAAGACTATTGTTTTGGAGCACTGTAACTGTTTTTGAGCTGGACATTAGTAATATAAGCACTTTCATAGGATCCTTGAGCTATGTTAATGGTGATTTTATCCCTCTTTTGTTAATGTTTCTCCTTTGTTTTCCATACTGTACATCAATCTTCCTGATAGTAGAAACAAATATTTCAGATTAAGATATGTTGCATGAGCACCTTAACTTTGTCTGTTACTGTTATCTCAATGTTTTCCTCTACAAAGGATAGCTGAATAATTTATAGATTGTCTTCTCTTTACTTTCACCTAGCTGTTATCTTAAGGTTTCCTTTTGAAGTTTAACTAAAGAATTCAGAGATTGTCTGCTCTTTAGTTTCTCTTAAACTGTTACCTTGAGGTATTTCTTATGATTTTGAGTTAAAGAATTCTTAACTTCTCTTTACCTCTATTGAAATGTTGTCTTACATGTTTTCCTCTAAGGACTTCAATGTAGAATTCATTGTCTTTTTTCTCTGCTTTTATGTTGAAGTATAGTTAAAGAATTTAGAGACTATCTGCTCTTTAGCTTTACTGAACTCACTATCATTTCAAATTCATCTTGCCACATAGATCCATTTGATATAGTTAGCTTGCCCTATGAAAACCCTTGAAAATTCGATGTAAAATTTAACCCTTTTATGACTCCATAGCCCAATGGATTAAGCTTCCTAAATTCTATCTACCCAACTAAACAATCAACCAAACAAAACAAACAACCACAAGCTTTATAACTAGCCTAAAATCAGAAAATATAATCATAAAGCTAAATCAGTTAAGCATAAATACAGAGAGAGCCCTCTCTGAGCCTAGGAAGGCTAGGTCCTAGACTCCAAAGTGGTTTGATATGGTTCTCTCCAAAATTGTTCTCTCCAATATTACAAATTACGGAGAGCCAACACTCATGAATGATTCTAACTTGACAATGCACACATTATTAAATTCAAATGATCTCTCACTACTTTCAGAATAGGTTGCCTTTGAATTTCCTAGTTTAAGAATTAAATGTTTTCTTAGTATAGTATTTGCTACTTTCTAGATTAAATTTAATTTCAAGTCATTAGAATAGATTTACTTTCATGTTGTTAAGATAGATTTAATTTCATGTCACTAGAATAGATTTATTTTCATTTTAATAGAGTAAGTTTACTTTCATGTCAATTGTCACTTCAATCTCATAGCGTTGGCTTGAGGGGTCCTGACCCAGGTTCAAAATTTATGGATAAACCAACAAACCCTTCGACTACTGGCCCCTTTAGCATTGATCTGCTTGTGCAGACCAAAGCCTCACCCGAAGCAGTATGGGGGGGTGTTGGAACGAGGTTTGCACACCCCAAGGGAGAAAATAATGAAGTGGTCCTCAGAAAAACTGAATGCAAACTTATATCAATTGAAAATAGATCTGCTCAACAACATATAGTAGAATTACATAAAATGCACAGTCTTTAATAGAATAACACAAAATAGTTGTTCACCTTAGCACAGATAAATAGAACAAAACCAAATCCAGATCTTAAACAATGAAAATACTTAAACAAAACTATCAACCATTAATAATAATTCATAATCATATCTGATATCCTTTCACAATCATCGATAAGTAGGACAAATAATGTGATCTTAACAGAACATAAGCAGTAAAAAAATCATATGCATAACACAGTAAACTTGTCAAAAACTATCCTTTCTATTAGTTTCAGATCTTTCAATCAATACATCAACATTCCCTTACAAAAATTGATCAGAATGTGATCGTTATTAAGTGCTGAAGTAGTATTGATTAGTTTACATTAGTGAATTGATTTTTAACTGAACTGCTTAATGTGGAACACTGAAGGAAATTAAATTCATTTATGACTTAAACCACCAGCATATTAAGAACGAAAATACAACAAATAACAGAGATAAGAGACACCAAACATTGATTACGGAGTTCGTCCCTAGTAGACTACATCTCCAGGTTCACTTTCAAGATGGACGTCCACTTTATTAGGATTGATCTGAGGAATTCTTTACACAAAAAATAAACCAGAATGATTGTGCTCGTAGTCACTTCTGTTCACTGAAAATAGAAATCTCTCTCTCCTAGATTTCCAATGCCTGTCTCTATGCCCAATTCTGCCTCCAGACGACCAAGAAACACTGAAAAAAAATCTACCTCTCTCGCTCCAATTCTAAATACAGAGTCTCTCATGTGTGTCATGGAAGAAAAATGTCATGGTTTAAATAAGGTTGGTCTCAAACCACTGAAAGCCAAATCAGGAATTTGGTTGAGCAAATAATGTGGTATTAGGTCTTGGGTTTGTTACATGGTGACACCTAGAAAAATTTATAAGTTTTTTTAATTTCAACCTTAGCGCAATTTAATTTGAAAACCTAAAATAGTACTTTAGGATAAAATATTATTCCCGATGGTTAGCGAACAATGTGGAGGACGAGGGCGGTTTGGCATGTGATCACATTTTGCAGCTACATCTGCGGTATTATCTCAACAGTTCAGGTTTGCTAACAGATATCATTATCCCACGTGATAACCCAAAACTCTGTCGGTTGCGGCTTAGTTCTATAGTTAATCCTAACATTTATCTTTGTGGTCATTACTAACAATTCTGCCACTTACCTATTCACATGATATTTGGTTCTGACACAGTTAACTCCTCCGGTTAATGACTGTGGGTTTTAAAACTTTGGTTTATTTGCAATGATTTATAATACATAGTCCCGAAACCTTTAGAACTTGGTTTTTAATACATTGCAATAGTGCTAGGTCTTAGGTCTAGGTTTTATGTGTTAGGTCTTAGGTTTTATACCTTAGGTTACATTGTGCTAGGTTTATATCTTAGCATTAGGATTTTTACATAGGATCATGTCATCACATGAATTGCACACACACACCAATTTTGAACCACTTATAACCATGACAACACAATGAACCATGACGAAGTACTTTCATGTGAAGTAATGGAGGACGTGGAGAATGATCTGATGACTGAACCTGTCATCAAACAAATTGGAGCTGACTGGACTTCATTGTCAATTTGCATTGAAACAAGATCCTCCTGGATCAATCCTCCCCACTTGAAAGCTTTTGGACCACAAAAGTTTGATTTAAGAAGACATTAGGTGAGGGTACAAATCCCTCACTTTTCTAATCTCTATCCATCTCTCCTTGCTCGGATTCATGCCCTTGAGTCCCACTCAAAGATATTCAACATCTCCTCATCTGGATGTGTGAACTCTCCTATCGAAGATGGTATATTCTTGCAACTCATTCATATACTCAGGTGCTAAATAATCAATATTAGGAATCTGTGTATCTTCCTCGGGATCTATGATCATTGGAGGTTCATACAACTTCATATTTTCTACATTTACAACTGAATATATATGCATGTAAGGCAATAAATCTAATCGAAATGCATTATTTCCAACTTTTTCAACAATATTGAAAGGACCATACCTGATGGGTTTCAGTTTCTTACCTTCTCCTTTGAACCAGACTTTACTGATATACAACCATACCTAATCGTCGACTTGGAAATGATGATCAACTCAATGATTTTCGTGGCATAATTTTTACTTGGCTTGACTCTTCTCTAACTGATCCTGCACTGCTTCATGTATCTATTGTATCCATTGAATGAACTTAACTGCTTTGTTTGAATCGTCGTGTCCATTCACTTTATCTTCTTCACCAAATATGAATTCCATCGGGGACTTTAGTAGATACCCCAAACATGTTTCAAATGGCGATAGATGAGTAGAAGAATGTAAGGATCGATTCTAAGCATGTTGCACATAAGGTAAATATTCATCCCAAAAATTAGGATATTTACTACAGTAACCTTGAAGAATATGTATCACTATCCTATTCACCACTTCTGTCTATCCATCGGCATGTGGATGAAAAGTTGTTCTCTTCTTCAACTTTGTGTCCATAAGTCCCCACAAAGTGGACCAAAATTCTCCTACAAAGCAATTTTCTCGGTCAGAAATAATAGTAGGTAACCCAAAGTGAACCCATACTTGTTGAAATAATATCTTTGCCATTTTTTATGCAATTACTTACTTTTTGCATGGAATAAGAATGCACATCTTGCTAAATTGATCAACCATGACATACATGTAATCATGTCCTCTCATGGACATAGGTAGTTCTCCAACAAAATCCATGGAAATGTTGTCCCATGGTCATAAAGGAACTGGAAGTGGCATGTACAAACCAATATTTCTATTGATTGGCTTGCTTGTCGAACACATCACACATCCTTTAATGTAATTCGCAACTGTTTCATACATGCGAGGCCATTAAAAATACCTTTTAATTTGCGCCATAGTATTTCTTATGCCAAAATGTCCTGCAATTTTAGAATAATGAGCTTCTCGAATAACTTCCGCTCTTTCTATCTATGTTATGCACAACTTACCCAGATGATATAACAACCTATCATGAATATGATCATTGAATTCTTCTATATGAGTACCATGAGTTAGTGATTCATAAATATATTTGAAATCATCATCAATACTATTTTTTTTCTACATAACTTTCATGTTTCAATGAACTATTCTACAGTACTACTGAAGCATTCAAAGACGATCTAGACAACATATCAACTAATTTTTTTGTTACACCTTTCTTGTACTTAATTACCTAGTGAAATTTCTCAAGAAATCCCATCCATCTATAGTGGCAAGATTGTTGCAACTTAGTTTGTGACTGAAGGTATTGAAGCGACTGATGATCTGTGTGAATCAATGTTTACTTACCCACTATGTAGTGTTTCCATTTATTTACACTTTCAACCAAAGAAAAAAACTCTTTATCATATGTCAGATAATTGATTACTGCCTCAGAAAAAGTTTCAAAATGAAAACAAATTGGTTTCCCATTTTGAAGTAAGACTGCACCCATTGCATAACCACTTGCATCTATTTCAATTTTGAATGTTTGTTGAAGATCAGGTAAAGATAATACTGGTGTTGTGACATGGTTATGCTTAAGTGTATTAAAATATTTTTTTGTTTCCCTCCCCATTGAAAGGAAAATTTAGATCCTGTTAAAGCATGTAACAGTGATGTAATCAAAGAAAACTGAGCAATAAATTTTCTCCAATACTGAACTGCACCTAGAAAACTTCTAATTTCAGTCACTGTTCCGTGGTCTTGGCCACTTAACAATCACATCTATCTTAGTTGCATCTATCTTTAAATGACCACCTCCAACTATGTAACCAAGATAAACCAATGAAGTTTTCACAAATCCACATTTTGAAAGTTTAATATATATTTTTTCCCTATGCACCACTTCGAAGACCTGTTTCACATGCCTAACATGTTCTTCCATACTAGAATTGAATATTAGGATATCATCTAAGCAGATAATGAAAAACTTATCAATGTATTGACAAAAGACATCGTTCATAAGATGCATGAAATTTTCTCGTGCATTACACAAACCAAAAGGCATTACTAACCACTCAAATAGTCCTTGCCTAGTTTTGAATGAAGCTTTCCAGATGTCATTTTACGCTATTAAAATTTGATGATACCCACTACATAAATCCAACTTAGTAAAATAGACAATTTTTTTTAATTGGTCAAGTAAATCATCTATCCTGGGAAGAGGATACCTGTTCTTGATTGTGATTTTATTTAAGGCCCTGAAGTCAACACACATTCTCCATGTCCTGTCTTTCTTAGGAACTAAATTATGGGTGAACCTATTGAGGCCTCTAAATTCCATTCCCACAACATGGGGGAAAACCACCTAGTCTGAACCTTAGAGAAAGTCCTTTTTCGTTTGGTATGGTGGCTCCGACTGGGGATAAAGGGACCAGTTTCCCAATAAGGATGATTTGGGTTGTGTTTTGTTTATATAACTTGCAATGTGAAATGATTTTAATTTATCACATGCATCTATTTAACACTATCTATTCTACTATATACCTGGGGTGTTTCTTCCTTTATGCGATCTAAAAAGATATCCTCCAACTATTAGTAATGAAAATTATTTAACAGTTGAAAGAGATGACAATTATGTAAAGCTGATTCTTTTAACAAAATAGTTTGATTAAAATAATTGTGAAAATTATATCGCATTCATATGTGTGATTATATATCAGATAAGAAATCATAGAAAAATATTAGTACAGAAGTGCATTTAACATTCATTTATGATGACGTTTCAAATATATAATATAATAAAAATATAACTGTCAATCTAGAAAGCAAAACTTAATACAAGTGAATAGAAGTACCATATGTACAAATTCCTACTCATGTAAACTGACAGTGGATTTTTTCTCCTCTTTAATTTCAAGTAATTTAAAGAGTACAATAGTGCAACATCAGTAAAAATAGCTTCAAATGTCAAAAGATAACAGATTGTGTTCCATTAATCCATCAAAGCATTTACAAACTTACAAAATTGCATTTTTTGCAAATGTTTTTGACAAATTTTGGACCCTTCTCTAAATGCATGAGAGGGGTTTAAATACTAAACTAAATATGTTTAAAAATATATTATTACATAAAAATAGAGGAGGTTTCAAATAACCATCCTTGTAAGGAAAACTTTAACTACAATCTAGGAAAATAAAGTAACAATATAACTATGAATTCTGATCTTTCCTTTGGATTTGATCTTGAAGTTGACAAATATCTAACATGGATTTGAGCTGAGCTGGCTACGAAATTTTCGATCTGACCTATCCCTTGAATACTACATTTGAGAGTGTTGGTTGTGATCTTTTTGTCGAATCAGTTAAAGACTGCAGTGTTTGGTATTGATGATAAGGTTTGATCAGAAAATTCCAATAATTTTCTTGATCAAAATTATTTACTTTTTTAATCATTTCTTCTTGAATTTACGCCCTTTGTTTCCACTGTGTTTCCAAATTCTTTATTTCTGAGAGCACTTTAGATGTGCATTCTTTGATAAGTTCTAATTTCAAAAGCTATTGACATATAGATTCAGTAATTTCCTTTGTTAACCTTGATGCTTTTGCTGCTGCTTTGTTTGCTTGCCTTATCTGTGCTTCCCAATCCTTAAATAATATTTCCTTGTGGAATTTATCTACTTGGGGTAGATCAGCTTCCTTGCATGAGTCTGATGCTTTCCATTGAATGTGTTCATTGATTTTCTTCTTAATCTTCTCACACTCAAGTTTCTGGACAGCCACTTGCTGGATCAGTATTTCACTTGAATCACAATAAGAGCTAGTAATAGAAGATTATTGGAAAAATGCTTCTTGTTGATGCTTTAGTTTAGAATTCACATCTAATGCTTCCTTTATGAATTTTTCTAGTTGTGGCTAGCTTTGTAGTTTGTTTATTGCTGCTTTGTTGAACCCTTAGTTAAACTTAGAGGGGGGGGGGTGAATCAGTTTAACACATTCATGGACTTTTAAATTTTTCATTAAACTTTATTAACACCTTCATTTCATGATCAACATAATGTGTGAGAAATCTTTATTTGTGAGCAGCAATTAATAAGAAGATTAGACACTATATTAGTAGTCTTAATATGTGAGCAGCAAGTATTAGCAGACTAGATATACCATATCAACACATAGACATCATGCACATAGACACCAGATATAAGTGGGAACCCATAAAGGGAGAAAACCACATCTTATTATTGTTGTGATGCAAAGGCAAGCTCCAACTCCCTCTCACCACTGTTTTTCTACAGGCACCAACCTACAGGAGGATCCAACCTCAGTCAGCTAGAACTGACAACTATCAAGCTTCAACTTGATAGGGAAGCTCCAACTTCCTCAATTTATCAAAGGAAATGTTTGTTGATTTACCTCAGATATCAGCTCTATTCTATAGCATCTCTTTCTGCTCCTCTCTTCCTTATCTTCTCTGCCTCAGTTTTCCATACTCTACATTCTCTATTTTCACTTTCTCTAACCTCTCTTAGCATATCAAGATGATATTATTTATAAAGATTTTCTTGTGATTGTCGGTATTCCTCAAAGAATTCGAAATGGATAGCCATACCTCTTAGTCTTCTTCCTTCTCATTTCTTTTCTAGCTCACTTAGAAAGATATAAATGTATGTACTAAATTTAATATTACAGTAGGATATTTGTTCTCTTCCGGAGACTTTCCAATGCATCACAACAATATAAATAAATTAAAAACATTTACATTCAATTACAATGAAAACTCCTTTTCTAGCCTTTGGCTTTGCTGGTTTTGTCTTTTCTGCTACTGTTAGGTAACTGCTTTGCATACCTCTACTATTTACTGAAATTGTGTGCGCCTGTGCATGTACACCTGTCAAAACCACATCTTCATTCCTGTGCATATTCACCTATTCACTACAATTTTGAATCTGTTGTATATATGTATATATGTATATATGTATATATGTATACTTTGTTGCTTTGGTATTTAATGTATCCACTAGCTGGGGTAATGATTCTCAGAATTTTATGTGGGGTTCCACTTGCGTATTAACTTTGGTTATATGCAAGCATTTACATAGGGCTTTCGATCATCCACCTTATATATTCGCATACCAACTCATTTTCAACATACATGCATGAAGTCAGCCTTTTATAGTTCAATAACCCAAAGATTCTCACCTTGGCGAAGTTTGACCCACTATGTACATAAATATATATATATATATATATATATATATATATATATATATATATATATATATATATATGTTCTAGGCTTACCCTTTGAATCATATATATACATAAGCCTAAGTCAATCTTCAACCATGGCTTTAACCCTCGGCACATCAAAATTCTATATATATTCACATAACCTTTGATTTTATCACCGATTATTAACTTCTGGCTTCCAAAAAAACCAACGCATCATGTTACAAAGCATACGGGCCCACAACAACATATCTTGCTTAACGTGTACACAACTCCACTTGGATCCAATGATTCACCTGCTCTCACGCTCCATACAATCAATCCGACGGTAATCACGTTACACACTTGCACGAAATGTAGTTCTTAAACCCATGTGATGAAACTGGGTCCCAGTGTTAACCTACCCATCTCATCCGATGACGGACATCACGTCGCACTGCTTCAGATGATTCGACGTCCTTAATCAAATCTCACGTGACTTAGATGCATGGGCTTTTAACTCGCGATGAGAGTGGTATCTCCAAACTGCTTAAGACCACGTGTCAGCTCCTGGCATATATCGCGTTCAAATTGTAAATACAACTTACCGTACAAAAGTGGTGTGATGAAAACCATCGGGTGTTCCAAACCCACTATCACTGTTCACAGCACTCGTGGTTCCGTTCAGTTGCGCTCGAGGTTCCGTTCCTTCCTTGATTTGTTCACGATCCCAATATGTCTTCTTAACTTCGTTTTCATACGATTCTTCGGTTATTCTCTGTCGCTCCTTCTCATATGTTATCCCTTGCTTTTTCAACACTTCAACACGGCGCTTCTGCTATCATAACGCACAGCTCCATTCACGCATAGGTTTATCACCAAACCTCTGCGCTCGATTCATGATTCCTTAACGCAGGGCCTTATCCCCGACTTTGTCCCGGGGTCCCTCCTTCGCACTATAGATATCCTCCATCTATTAGGAGGGTAGCCATTCAGTCTCAATTCCCAATATTCAGTTGTAGTTGCTAGTTATTCATCAGAGAAGTGCGGAACTCCATTACTCCTTTTTAATAGATTCATTTACCCATCAATAAATCAATGCTAGAACTTTAATTCATTACTCTGCTCCTGGTTCTCCAACATTGAAATGAACATCCGAAATAGATTTCCTTATCAAACAGGGTTAACACAATTCAGGATCTTTGCAGGGTTAAGAAGTTTCATCGCATAATTCCTAAAATTCATAAAACTGTGCCATCACTGTTTCAATATAGTATGTGTAATAAGCTTGTCTCGCAGGATTACTGTGCCATCATTCTGCTTTTGGGTTTACTGCAGCTCCTCCAAATTATAAATCCCCGATTATAGACATGAAATTAAGCCAGTCCTCCATTACAATAGGGTCTCTTATATGGAATTTGAAATTCAGAACTTCACAGCCCATAATTTCACAACAGAGCCTGTAATTTCCTTTAAGTGCCTTATTCAATCGATGGCTGTAATATCGAATTTTACCATGGACCCTATGTCATTGCCATGTCATTGATGACTACAACTCATGCATTTGTTCAACCACAACATCGATAGACCATAATTGACATTTATTATTCTATCCCACACATAAATTAATCAACCTATGCACATCCATTCAGGAACAAATGAATTCACTTGCAAGACTACTTGTCCTGGCCAGATCTTTGAATCAAGTGGCTCTTTTGCAACCTACTCTGTCTCTCCAACTCGTTAGCTCTCTACTCTTTGTCTGTCTCCTTTTCCTTTATTTTTCTATCTCTCTTTGTCTCTGTTTCCTCTGATGTATCTGCTACCTTTCTGCCCCTTGAATGATGTTTCAGGTGCTCCTCCTTTGTCATCTCCTTTGCCATCAATGACAACATTTCTAACATGATTCTAGTTGTGTTTTATTTTTAGTGAGTTGTACCTGAGGTTGCAATTTTAAACTTTCAAAATCCTTTTGAAATTGGGGCATTTTCAATTCCATTTTCTCATTGGAGTTAGAATTTTCTTGCTCTAATAGTTTCTCTAAATCTTGTATTTTATCTTCTCTTTGTTTTAGTAAAATTTGAACTTTAGTGGATTTATCAATAGTGGCAGTAGCATATGCCCCTGAAAACTATGATAGCTTGGTTAGATGTTCAGTAGGATCAGCTAGAGGATCCTTCCATAAAACGTCAACAGATTCATTTGTAAGTCTTGAGACTGTATCATCAATTCTTCTTCTTTTCCTCCTCTTGACTACAGGCGTATGAATAGGACTGTAGAAGACATCTAGTGAAGGGATTTACTCAACTTGTAAAACTATCTACTCTATAGGATAAGACGTAATGATCTCTTGATCATGAGTTTTAGGAACTTGTTGTAGCTAAGTAACAATTTCCACTAATTTTTGAGAACGCTGTAGCGTCTGAAAACTAGTAGATTAATCGATATTAGGATTTGTTTGAGGCATTTTTATTGCCTTATAAAACTTATCCCATTCACTCTTCAAATATTCTGGCTGAGATTTTTTTGGCTGATTAGGTGTATCTTTGTTGTGCTGAACTTCTTGGGAATATGATTATGTTCCGTTACTTCCTCCTTTCTCTTGCATCTCAATCTCTTTGATTACATGATTAATTACCTTTTCTAGGTTCTCATTTCTATTTTCGAAATCATTTTTAGAATGATATTAATTCTGAGATTGATGTTATGATTGCCCTGACTCATCTTCAGACATGTCTTTAGCTTCATTATCCAAGCTAATACTTGGAGTTGGTCTATTGACATCTTCAATAGTCAATAAATCTATAGGAATCATTTCCAGTCTCTTTCTTCTGTATGCTTGGAATGCTTCCAATTCATCTTGATTGAGTTGACTGGATGCAAACTTTAGTACATCCAAGAACTTTTCAACACCTTGAAATAAATCATCAAATCTATCTATTTCTTTCACAAAAGGCTTTACTTTGAGCTATGTGATGAAGTTCTTAATCACATCATTGGGTTCATATGACCACTTTGGCATTACAGCCAAATTCAACAAATTAACATTTTAAACTTCCTTGTAGGCATGACCAATATCAAAAAGTGCAAAAGTACCACACTATAAAGGGAAATTAGGCCAAACAACCTTCTTAGCATCTTTAAACTGTTTTGAAATAATATTTACAAAAAGCTGGAAGGAAATCTCTCTAGCAGGTAGCTTATCGGGAACATAATATGGTAGGACATGAGGAGAATCATAACTCCCAAAAATCTAACATAGGTGAAACTTTCTTCGGCAAACCATCTGGAAATGAAAAAAATGTTTGTACTAGCCTCTTTGGAGATCCTAGGGGCTTTCTCATTGAATATAATTTGGTGCATAGGCAATATGAATCTATGGAAAGTTTTGTAGAAATGTAGATGAAAATATGATTCCCAAAGGGATATGTGGTAAATGTGAATTGGATTAGGGTCTTGGGTCATCCATTTCCATCCCATGGCAGGAAAACTAGAAGAAAAGAAATTTGTGTCCATTACATAGGCACTCATGTAAAAGGGGGGTATTTCTATATATAAAACACTTCTTTTACTCCTATACTCCATGATGTTTCTAGTTAAATTATCAGGTATGATATATTCCCAATTTAGAATTAAGAAATTGATGATTGCATCAATTAATGGTGTTAGCCCCCCTATGAAATTTTTGACAAGAAAATAGGGGGCTAAATTGTTTTTAAGCCTTCAAGGAATGCATTTCCTCTGAAAACACAGTCTCCTTGAAGCCTCCATGTGTCTTTTATCCTTTGATAATTTCCCCTCTGCTGATTCCTATTTAAAAGCCTCTCTGTTTGTGAAGAAATGCCCAAAAGGCCTCCTCCCCTTCTTGTTCCATTTCCCTTTGTCCTCCCTTCTATTTCCCTTTCACACCCTCTCAATCCTCCCAAATCCCCTTTATATTCTTCCTCTACCCTTTGTTTAGCCAAATTCCCCCTTATTCCCTCTATCGTTACTCTTCCTTGGCCTTAAAATGCATTAAAATGGGCCAAAATCCACTCTCCGCTTTATAAAAGGGCTTAGCCCCTTTTCCCCAGCCTCGTTAGCTTTTTCCCCCATGTAACTGAGTGCTTCTCCTTAAGGCACCCATCGCAAATCGCAGATCGCATTTTTCTGGGTTGTGTTCGTTAGATCCATCGCAAATATTTGCGATGCGATAGACCGATCGCGCCGTCGCACTTCCCACCCTTCGCATTTTCCCCCGATCGCATTTTCCCTTCGTCGCAAGTTCTCGCATCACAACTCTGCTCGATCGTATCTATCGCATATCGCACTTATCGCATATCGCAGTTTCATTATATATATTCGATTGATCCATCGCAAATATTTGCAATACGATCTGATCGCGTTGCAAATATTTGCGATGTGATCGCCTGTCGCACTCGCCGCCATGGCACTTTCCGCCGATCGCATTTTCCCCATTGTATTTCCGCTCCGTCACAGGGCGCAAAGCACAATTTTCGGTTTTGTGTTGATTTCTGCCGTCGCACTTTCTCCATTTGCGATTTTGCATCAGACCCCCGGGTCCCACATCCATGGCTCCCCTCATTGCATTTTGTTCATTTCCTTTGTATTTCCTCCGTTAGTTAAACCTTTGAATTTTACATTAAATTTCAATAAATCACCCTCCGCCATGACCGGGTCCCGCCATTTTGAATGCATTTCATGTGTTTGACCTTTCCCCTTTGTAGCTCGGCCAATAGTTAAACCTTAGTGTTTAGCACTAAAGGCATTCTTCGCCATCGTTCCATGTGTTCGCCATTTCCGCAGTTGCCACCACCTTTCCACCACGGGCCTCCAAAGCATTTCTCCACCACCACTGCCCGAGTTTGTAATAGTTTTATTTGACTGTTCAGTTAGCACAGAGAGGCCAGTTCAGCAGCCAAACGAAACAGCAGAGACGAATTTGAGGGATTCAAGCCGGTTAATTGAATATTAACAATTATAATCCTGCATTCAAAGGGAAAGGCGCAGTTTGAAGATCCAAGCACATTGTTAAAGTCTTATCTGTGTTTAATATCAGTAGGGTACTTCTCTCCAAACGTACACCTTCCTACAAGAAATCTCCATGCCTCCTTGAGCCCTGAAATGATTAATTACACCGACTGAAGCTCATTTAAGACAGTCAGGCAGCAGTTATTGAGGTATGGAGCGGCCTTGCATACTTTCATCTAGTTCATTTACCCTAGAATGGAAGCACAGAGCTCCAGACGCCGAAAGGACTCCAAACAAATATCTGAGGTCAAATCCGACCCGACAGAGGTCTCCAAACCGATCTACAGAATATACACAGCGCTGCATATAGCCATTAAGCAGAATGGGCTCAGCTTCCTCCACCATTATGTATTAATGAGACTCATTTAATTGTTCACCTACTTCTATTTCTTCCTCTATAAGAACCCCCGGGAACATATTGTAAAAGGTTGTTGTTGTTGTTGCCTTGCTGTGGCAGTTGCTGTTAGAGGGATTCATTCTTGACTGTTAGAACAATCGTGGGGGGGAGTAGCAGAGTAGTTGTATGTAATAGGATGGGAGGAGAAATTCTGGACTGTATTAGCCATTGAGCTTATTGTACATGACTGGTTTTGCATCAATTAATCAAAGCACATTTCACAGGATCCTGGTATATTACTATTGGTGATGTTTTTCCTAACTCTGTTTATTACATTTTCATAATGTTTCATGTTCTTCTGGTAGGAAACATAAGTATAACATAGGATTCACCCTTGCTAGGTGCCCTATGTTTCCTGCTCTCCCTACCTTTAATGTTTTCTGCTTTATGTGGTATCTAATAGTGAATCCATGTGTTTTAACCAGCGCAGTGGATGTTATTGCCTGTTGGCTGATGTATGAACTTGTGGGTTTGCTGCTTGGATGTTTCTTTGTCAATATTACCTCTGTTTTCCCTTGGAGTTGCTAAAGCAGACCTGGAGTTAAATGACCTCTGGTCCGATCTATAAGGAACCCCTTTTTCCCCCTTCAAGAGCTGCCTTCGAGTATGTCCAAGCAGGTCTGGAGTTAAATGACCTCTGACCTGATCTATAGACAGAAATTGGGTGCCTCTCCTTCTTCCACTTTCTCTCCTTGATGTTCCATTCCACCATCTGCCTAAAAGATCCTCTAGTATAGATGACTTGCCCTTCGAAAGCCTTGGCTAGTGGATGCAAGTAATTTCCTTTCATGACTCCATAGCCCAATGGATGGTACTGTCTTGGCCTATCCTCTTTGCTAAAGCCTCCTGCTATTTTGTTTCATTTCTCCCACTACTTTCTCAGTATATGATCTCCTAACCAACCCAGCAACCAACCAACCAAATAATTTAAACCCCCCTTTGTGCTTCATACCTAGCCTAACATCTCATTTTGAGCTCTTAAATACATATCATTCTTTGCTTCATGGAGAGATCCCTCTCTGGGTCCAGGAGGGCTAGATCCTAGGGCCCAAAAGTGGTTCTGATGTTGTCTCATCTTTTGGTATTGCCAATCTGGCCAAAAAATGGGAACCCCAACATAATGGCGACTCCGCTGGGGAAGAATCTGAGAGTCAAGAACTGCTAACATTTGGTCTATTTCCCATTGTCGTCAGCAACATAATGGCAACTCCACTGGGGAAGAGACCACTTTGACTTTAGATTGGCATTCAATTGCTGATGGTGGACAACAGTCTGTTTCTAATGTCCAAATTCATCCACCTGGTGACTCCACACTCCATAATCCTCAGAGACTCCACTGGAGGAAGAACCTGAAAAATGGCCAGACCCCATAGAAGGGTAGAACATACGGGTTGGATTTGTTTTAAAGAATTCATTGTTTTTGTCTATCACTATGTTCTGTCCTACTTTAAGCCTAATCAGGTGTACAAAGATGAAACCCACACTAAATGTGGGAAAGACCTCAAGCCTCAGTCTGCAGACCGTGAGCAGACCTGTACTCCTGTGAAGAAACTGGTGGAACAAGAAGCTCATGTTGTATCTCCCACCCTTCAAGAAGCTTCAAGCAGCCATGAGCCCATTGTTACACCACCCACACCTACAAAGGTCATAGAAAGATATAAGCCTCTAGTTTTACCTCTTTTCTTCCAACCCCTGCCTGCAGAACTTATTAACCAGCTACCTCATTTTGACGGAGAAAATAAAGGGGCCACTGCCGAGGAACATGTTCAAAACCTTGAGGATTTACTTGAGCTGTATGAAATAGAAGAAGATGATGTGTGCATTAGAATGTTTGCCTTGTCATTGCAAGGAAATGTTAAGAGTTGGTTCAAATTCCTTCCAGTGGCAAGCATTTTCAGCTTTCATCAATTTTCTCGAGTTTTCCTTGATAGATGGGCAGCCCCGAAAAACGCTCTCCTCATCCTAGAAGAATATTAGAATTTGAGAAGGCAGCCAGGAGAGACAGTGCAGAATTTTTCAGCTAGATTCAATAAGGTATATGATGCAATGCCTTCTAATATAAAACCACCTTTGGGATGGGCTTTATCGCACTATCCAAGTTCTTTTGACCCCGAGGTGGAATTCCATATAAGGCAAAAATATCCTTTGAGCCTGGAGGAAATGCAGGATATAGCAATCACTATCAAATACAATATACAGTGTAGGGAAGAAAGATTACAAGCAGCAAGGAAGGACCGAATGGAGAAAATAGCATAGATCTCTTTAGAGAGCAAGCTGGAGAGACTGATAGAGACTTCCTGTTGTGTAACCAGCTCCAAAAATAGAAGAAAAGAGATATCAACGCCTTAGAAATAAGCCACTTCGAGGGGGCAACCTCCAATACATTACATAAATGAACAATTCTTGGATGATACAATTTACAAAACCTCCTTTCTATATATAGGAGTCCATGGGGCCATAATGTAATCCTCGTGGGCCACAATGTAATCCTAGCCGACCTAACAATAATAATTTAAGGGCACAATAATAACAAAATGGGGGTTACAAGGGTACAATAATAACAATAAGGGGGTTACACTAACAATAATAAGGGACTATACTAGTGATATGGGGACCTAACATGCCCCTCTCCTTCAAAAAAGTGTTGTCCTCAACGCTTGAGTAGCTCTGGGTGCTTCTGTATAAAATTCTCATCCTCCCATGTAGAATCTTCGGTGGGTAAGTTCTTCCACTTGATGAGATACTCTAAAATTGATCGATTTCGTAGCTATAGAGTTCTTGTTTATGTGACCGCTTCAGGTTCCAATATGATTTTTCCTTCCTCATCAAGTTCTGGAAATATTGTTTGAACTGGAAGATTTTCACCTATAACCTTCTTTAAGCATGAAACATGGAAAATTGGATGTACTCGCGAAGAAATAGGAAGCTCCAATTTGTATGCCATAGTACCAATCTTTTGCAACACCTTGTAAGGACCATAGTACTTTGGCGATAATTTATTATCCTTCTTTGCTTGCTTGAGGGACATTTGTTTGTATGGTTGTAGCCGTAAAAATACCCAATCTCCTACATCAAAACTTCTCTCGCTACGATGTTGATCTGCCTGTTGTTTCATTCGATTTTGTGCCAAATTCGGGTTATCCTTTAAGAGTTGGAGAACTTCTTGCTGATGCTCGATGTGATCTTCCACTGCTTGAACCTTCGAATTTTCCCTTAAAGATGATGTGATGGATGGTGGATGATATCCATAAAGTGCCATAAATGGGGTCATTTTTGCTGCGGTATGGAAGGAAGTGTTATACCACCATTCAGCAAGAGGTAACCACTTGACCCATTGTGTTTGTTTATCAGATACAAAACAACAAAGATATCCTTCCAAACATTTATTTACGATCTCAGTTTGACCATCAGATTGAGGATGATAAGATGAGCTATGAGCTAATTGAGTACCCAAATAAGAAAATAACTCCGTCCAAAAATTTCCAGTAAAAATGGGATTTCTGTCGGTCACAATAACCCTTGGGCTTCCATGTAGTTTTTGAATTCTATCCATAAATGTAGTAGCGAGAGCGAAATTTGTTGCACTTGCTCTTGTAATTTTGATATGTCATGTTGCCATTCTTCGAATTCATGAGTGATAGTAGAGCCTTATAAAGGCTTAATGGGTGTTGAATTCTTTTTAGGGGCCATTTTAGACTCCAATATTGATATATATTCTACAATAGGCCCTTGCAATCAATTCAACTTGATTCTTCAAACAA
Organism: Pinus albicaulis; assembly: GCA_034641835.2. Classification (NCBI taxonomy): domain Eukaryota; kingdom Viridiplantae; phylum Streptophyta; class Pinopsida; order Pinales; family Pinaceae; genus Pinus; species Pinus albicaulis. The sequence goes on along the minus strand of CM076579.1, from coordinate 1,402,844,509 downwards.
GACTTATGCAATTCGGAAAAAAAAAATACACACCTTTTACTTGCTTTGAGGAGCTCGATATTGAAATTGTATTATCTCTGTGATTTCAGCTCTTAAATATCTGAAATTCAGCATTGAAGTAGCCCTCTGAATTCTCTTTTGAATGCCACATGTCTAACCTGATTTGGATTCTCCAAGACAAAGTTGTGTCCAATCTCCCACAATGACCTAATTATGGACTGGTTCAGTAGAGCGAACTTGTACGACTAGCCATGTGTCACTGTTTCATCCTTTGTCTCTAAAATTGATAGCCTAGAAACTACAATCTGTGTACTTGCGAACACTTTTTACAGAACTCCAATCTAATGCCCAAAGAGAGATTTATTGAACTTTTCCCACGATCACCTCTTTGAGATGAAATTCAGGAGCCTGAAAAAGAACTACCTTCCACAGATCATATCTCAAAAAATATTGCGAACCAAGCTCTGAAATTTTTTGACGAATTTCCTCAGGATTTCAGCTTCACACCATATGAATTTCAGATTCTGAACCTTCGTAGAAAATTTTTTATAGCGAAAATTCCACGATGACCTGTTTATGAGCCTGAAAAAAACCTATCTTCCACAGATCATATCTCCGAAAATATTGCGAACCAAGCTCTAAAATTTTTATACACACTTCCTCAAGATTTCAGCTTCGCACCCTAAAAATTTCATCTTCTGAAGCTTCGTAGAAACAAAGTTATAGCAAAAATGCCACGATGACCTGTTTGGAGTAGCGAAACCCTAGAATCCAAACCTCTGATACCAAATGTTGTGTAACCAGCTCCAAAAAGAGAAGAAAAGAGATATCAACGCCTTAGAAATGAGCCACTTCAAGGGGACAACCTCCAATAAATTACATAAATGAACAATTCTTGGATGATACAAATGAACAAAACCTCCTTTCTATATATAGGAGTCCATGGGGCCATAATGTAATCCTAGTGGGCCACAATGTAATCCTAGCCGACCTAACAATACTAATTTAAGGGCACAATAATAACAAAATGGGGGTTACAGGGGTACAATAATAACAATAAGGGGGGCTACACTAACATAATAAGGGGCTATACTATTAATATAGGGACTTAACACTTCCGATTCCTTGCTAAACATGAAAGAGCAAGAATATGAGGTTGAAACCAGAGAGGATGATTGGAAGAGACCTACTCCTTGTCCTCAAGAAAGACAAACCAGATCTCTGCAAGACAGAAGTTACATGCAAAGCATGTATGATGAACCAGAGCTTGAATCAGGAAATGAACTTGCAGACTGTTTTGAAGGAAGACTCGCTGAGAGTCCTGAAGATTTGATGGGTAACTATGCTTGTGATTACGATGCCTCTGATGTTGATCTGTCTGATGATAATTTTTTCCGAGGGGAAACTGAGCTTACGGGGCCATCATCAGTAGATTCGTGGGAGGAAGACTACGACCATCAACTTCAAGAAAACGACGAGCTAAGGAAAGCTGTCTATGATACTGATGGAGAAAGCGCAGAAAGCATGATAGCAGACGAAGATTCATTGAATCTTCTATCTACTTTATATCCGAACATCAGTTATATTTTCCAAGAAGATGGAAGCCAGCGGCTTTTCAGCGCAGAGGACGATGAAGAAAGAATTGAAGAAGATCTTGAGCGGAACGAATATCCGGAGCCTTCTCCCAAGGGGATTGAGGTAATAAAAGAAGCCCCTGCTCAAGAATATGTTAATTTTTTCACAGAGTTACAGCAAAACCAGCCTACGTTGCTAGAGGACAGCGCTGTCGAATATGATGAGCCCCCTAGCTCAGGCTGCAGTGAAGATGAGGTAGATCTCCTTTCCCACGGACATCTTTGTCTTGGTCCCAAGGAGGAGGTGTTCCTGGTTGATGCCCAAATACCAAATACTACCAACCAGGAAGAAGAGGAGTGTGAGTACAAAGGCCTCATTGCAAATGCAGTGATTGAAGCTGCTCGGGATAGAGACAGCCTACCAGCCATGGCAGGCCTTAAAAAAGAAAGTTTACATCATGTGTTCATTGATCCTGTAGCAGAATACATGGAGGCCCTGATTGGCTCAGTTCCTCAAGCATCAATCCTTTGCAAGAGCCAAATTCATCAGGAGTGGTCACTACTGATGGTGACCTCAGTTTTGAAGAACCACATGCAGGGCACCCTGCGGTTATCTCTGACAGGCAGTCAGTGCTCATATCCTTTTTTGCTATTACTTGACTGGCTGCATTGGCATTATTGCATCACCTAGAGCATCAGATATTTCCAGTTAGGGTAGGGTAGGTAGAAAAAGCTCAATAAAGCTCAGTCTATGAGAAAGTAGATTAGTTGTTTCAATTTCTATCTTAGAATGTAGAGAAGAAACCTGCTAGATAGTCTAATCCTAGCAGGTAGTAGTGTAGGTGGAGAAACATATGAGACCAACAGTATAATCTGGTCTCATGGAGTAATAAGGGTAGAAGTAGAATAGGTTTATTTTTCCTGTCTGTAAAAAATTAATGATGTAAACGGGTCTGCAAGTCCAAATGCACCCAAAAGAAAATTTTTTAGGACTATAGTGTGGGTAGGTAGTTGTGTGGGAGAATTTTACTGCTGATATGTTGTCTTCATAATATTGTGGAAGTTGACCTAAAGAAAGAAGAAAGATGGCTTATAGCAGCGGGCATCTGGCCTACACCAAGAGATCATTTTCTGGTTTCTTGACTCCTTCAAGAAGAAGCCATCCCCATGTGGAGCCACTGTTAGCCCCCCTTATAAATTTTTTTGCAAGAAAACGGGGGTTAAACTGCTTCTGAGCCTTCAAGGAATGCATTTCCCCTGAAAACACAGTCTCCTTGAAGCCTCCATGTGTATTTTATCCTTTGATAATTTCCCCTCTGCTGATTCCTATTTAAAGCCTCTCTGTTTGTGAAGAAATGCCCAAAAGGCCTCCTCCCCTTCTTGTTCCATTTCCCTTTGTCCTCCCTTCTATTTCCCTTTCGCACCCTCTCAATCCTCCCAAATCCCCTTTATATTCTTCCTCTACCCTTTTTTTAGCCAAATTCCCCCTTATTCCCTCTATCGTTACTCTTCCTTGGCCTTAAAATGCATTAAAATGGGCCAAAATCCACTCTCCGCTTTATAAAAGGGCTTAGCCCCTTTTCCCCAGCCCCGTTAGCTTTCTCCCCCATGTAACTGAGCGCTTCTCCTTAAGGCGCCCATCGCAAATCGCAGATCGCATTTTTTTCAGGTTGTGTTCGTTAAATCCATCGCAAATATTTGTGATGCGGTCGACCGATCGTGCCGTCGCACTTCCCGCCCATCGCATTTTCCCCCGATCGCATTTTCCCTCCATCGCAAATTCTCGCATCGGAACTCCGCCCGATCGCAACTATCGCAGATCGCACTTATCGTATATCGCAGTTTCATTATATCTATTCGATTGATCCATCGCAAATATTTGCGATGCGATCTTATCGCGTCGCAAATATTTGCGATGCGATCGCCTGTCGCACTCGCCGCCATGGCACTTTCCGCCGATCGCATTTTCCCCATCGTATTTCTGCTCCGTCGCAGAGCGCAAAGCGCAATTTTCTGTTTGGTGTTGATTTTCACCGTCACACTTTCTCCATTTGCGATTTTGCGATCAGACCCCCGGGTCCCACATCCACGGCTCCCCTCATTGCATTTTGTTCATTTCCTTTGTATTTCCTTCGTTAGTTAAACCTTTGTATTTTACATTAAAGTTCAATAAATCACCCTCCGCCATGACCGGGTCGCACCATTTCGAATGCATTTCATGTGTTTGACCTTTCCCCTTTGTAGCTCGGCCAACGGTTAAACCTTAGTGTTTAGCACTAAAGGCATTCTCTGCCATCGTTCCACGTGTTCGCCATTTCCACCGTCACCACCGCCTTTCCACCACGGGCCTGCAAAGCATTTCTCCACCACCACTGCCCGAGTTTGTAATAGTTTTATTTGACTGTTCAGTTAGCACAGAGAGGCCAGTTTAGCGGCCAAACAAAATAGCAGAGACGAATTTGAGGGATTCAAGCCGATTAATTGAAGATTAACAATTATAATCCTGCATTCAAAGGGAAAGGCGCAGTTTGAAGATCCAAGCACATTGTTAAAGTCTTATCTGTGTTTAATATCAGCAGGGTACTCCTCTCCAAACGTACACCTTCCTACAAGAACTCCATGCCTCCTCGAGCCCTGAAACGATTAATTACACCGACTGAAGCTCATTTAAGACAGTCAGGCAGCAGTTATTGAGGTATGGAGCAGCCTTGCAGACTTTCATCCAGTTCATTTACCCCAGAATGGCAGCACAGAGCTCCAGACGCTGAAAGGACTCCAAACAAATATCTGAGGTCAAATCCGACCCGACAGAGGTCTCTAAACCGATCTACAGAATACACACAGCGCTGCATATAGCCATTAAGCAGAATGGGCTCGGCTTCCTCCACCATTCTGTATTAATGAGACTCATTTAATTGTTCACCTACTTCTGTTTCTTCCTCTATAAGAACCCCCGGGAACATATTGTAAAAGGTTGTTGTTGTTGTTGCCTTGCTGTGGCAGTTGCTGTTAGAGGGATTCATTCTTGATTGTTAGAACAGTCGTGGGGGGGAGTAGCAGAGTAGTTGTATGTAATAGGCTGGGAGGAGAAAGTCCAGACTGTATTAGCCATTGAGCTTATTGTACATGACTGGTTTTGCATCAATTAATCAAAGCAAATTTCACAGGATCCTGGTCTATTACTATTGGTGATGTTTTTCCTAACTCTGTTTATTACATTTTCATATTGTTTCATGTTCTTCTGGTAGGAAACAGAAGTATAACATAGGATTCACCCTTGCTAGGTGCCCTATGTTTCCTGCTCTCCCTACCTTTAATGTTTTCTGCTTTATGTGGTATCTAATAGTGAATCCATGTGGTTTAACTAGTGCAGTGGATGTTATTGCCTGCTGGCTGATGTATGAACTTGTGGGTTTGATGCTTGGATGTTTCTTCATCAATATTACCTCTGTTTTCCCTTGGAGTTGCTAAAGCATACCTGGAGTTAAATGACCTCTGGTCCGATATATAAGCATCCCCTTTGTCCCCCTTCAAGAGCTGCCTTCGAGTATGTCCAAGCAGGTCTGGAGTTAAATGACCTCTGACCTGATCTATAGACAGAAATTGGGTGTGTCTCCTTCTTCCACTTTCTCTCCTTAATGTTCCATTCCACCATATGCCTAAAAGATCCTCTAGTATAGATGAATTTCCCTATGAAAGCCTTGGCTAGTGGATGCAAGTAATTTCCTTTCATGACTCCATAGCCCAATGGATGGTACTGTCTTGGCCTATCCTCTTTGCTAGAGCCTCCTGCTATTTTGTTTCCTTTCTCCCATTACTTTCTCAGTCTATGATCTCCTGACTAACCCAGAAACCAACCAACCAAATCATTTAAACCCCCCTTTGTGCTTCATACCTAGCCTAACATCTCATTTTGAGCTCTCAAAGACATATCATTCTTTGCTTCATGGAGAGATCCCTCTCTAGGTCCAGGAGGGCTAGATCCTAGGGCCCAAAAGTGGTTCTGATGTTGTCTCATCTTTTGGTCTTGCCAATCTGGCCAAAACATGGGAACCCCAAAAAATGGGACCCAATCTATAGAAAACCTAGTAGTATCAGGTTTTTTATATAATCTACACAACATATCGGCAACATAGCAGTAAGGGGAAGGAATTTGTGCTACTGGGTATGTATCGAGTTTATATCGTTTAAGCTTGCCTTGGTTATCCTTCCATTCCTTTATGAATTTCATCAGGTCTGGATTTTTTTTTCTAAAGCTTTGAAGAAAAGGTTTGGCATAGTTCTACTGTGGGACGGATAAGTGGTACATTTTCCTTAAATATTCTACCCTAAATGGACTGATCTTCTCACCCTTCGAATCCTTAAATGTTTTGTCTTCTATGTTCAAGTGGTCAATTACCCACTTAACCAAATATGTATAGGGGAGAATTTTTGGCCTTGCTGCTACCTTATGGATGAATGAGCATGAAACGTCAAAATAGGTCAAATCTGAAGAAAATAATGTGCCTATTATAGAAACTTTGTTTATTACCCTTGGATTTTCATCTTCAACGAATTGACACATTTCCTCTCATGAAGAACTTCTTCAATCCTTGTTGTAGGTGGTATCTGAGAATAAGGGAGGCATATCTGAGCCTTTAGTAGATGATGTTTGGGAAATTTATTTGCCTTTCTTTCTCATCTCTATTATCCTTGCCCCATTAAGTGGTTTCTTGATTTCAAGCAAACAGAGAAAAATTTAAAAATAGAGAGAATAGAGGGGTGGATGGAATTAAATTTCGGTGTTCAATCATTTCAAACATGCTCGAAGTAGATATGAATCTTTCAAACCTTACTCCTATTAAATGCTATTAATCATCGATAATATTTTTAATCAAATCCCTTACACATATTCACGTGAAATGTCTATCGATCAATTTAAGACGTTAGATATTACATTCGGTTGATTGGACATGAATCATTTCGTACACTTGAGTGATAGCTACTAATTATCGCATATCGAAACTTATAACTATTTTTATTATTTATGTTACCAATAAATCTTGTGAAATGCGATTTGCGCAAATCAAACATCACAATTTCTATGTGGTAATAAAACTTGCTTTTAGTTATTTCTTGCGAAGTGTGAACTATGATTTAAAGAATCATTGCTGATGCGCTTTATTATACACTTGGAGTTTTATTTTTGTTTCTTTGATGATTTTTCGGGTCCATTCAATCGCAACTCTTACCGAATTGTTTGAAAGTTTGATCATTTTACAAGGCGCGATGTGATTTTCGTATATAACGGTGTTTAAAGATTTTGAAACAAGAGTTTTATATAACTCATAAAGGGTTTTGCGTATATCACAGCCCACATGACTTAATATGTTTTAAGTTGTTTAAGCTCATAAGCTATGAGATTTGTGATGCACGCTAAGGAATGAAAGCGGAAAGGAAAAGAACTTTATTTCCTAAAGTTTTTTGAATTAGGATAAAAATTAAACAAAATAAATTTCCTATTTATTTTTAAAGGGTCCCCATTTAGTAAAAATAAATGGGGGTTAAGTATATCTGTATGGAATGGGTAATATTTGAATGATTGATACGAATTAATGCACTCATGAAGAAATAATGAAGAGGGATCTCCAGATCTGAAATGTATATGTATATTCTAAATCTGATGAAGAAATGTTTAGATCTGTGATCTGGTGACTCTTTGCTGAAGTGAAGGATGAATTTTGAGTTGTCTATCTGATCTGAAGAACTGCACAGTCCTGAAAAGTTACAAATATATACGCGGGATCGCTTCATAAAAGGTGCGTATATACGTGGGTTAGATGAATGAAAAATGCGTATGAGCAGCTAGGGTTTTCTGAAGAATGCACACGCGGGTTGATCTGCATGAGAGCGCGTACACACGCGACTTCAATGAATAAAAGTAGCGTATGATATTTGAATTAATGAAGTTCTGGGGTAAGTTTTCATCCGCATATCTATTCTGAAGTTTGGGTTAGCTCTGATATTCTAGTTACAGTGGTCTCACTGTTCTGTATGAAGCAATGGGCAAAGTATGATTATTGATAAGTGAAGGGTTGTGTTGAAGCTGTTTGATCCAGTTTGAAAATTGATGAAACGTGGTCTTCAGTGGTGCTGAGGGTCGAAGCCTTCAGTCAGGGGGTTGTAGCTCCCTTCTAGGAGAGGCTGGTAAACGAGAGCAGGGGGTCATAGCTCCCTTCCAGGAGAGGCTAGTAAACGAGTACAGGGGGTTGTAGCTCCCTTCCAGGAGAGGCTGGTAAACGAGAGAAGGTTGTAGCCTTCTGTAGGTGGGTGCCTGCGTGCTGGTATGAGTCTGCGCTAGTACATGGTTGTAAGAAGTTTTCTTTATAATAAATATTGAAGACTGAGACGATGACAGCGGTGGTTTTCTCCTGAATTGGGTTTCCACCTAAAATCCTGGTGTTCATGTGTGTTGCTTATGTGTGATGATTATTCTGTTCTTTCTGCACCTGTTTACTGTTTTCTAAAACATCTCATGAATGAATAATGCAATGATCTAAGTTAAGAATTAAATGCATAATTAGATCTCTGGACATACGCGAGTTCTGCAAAGGATATCCGCGTATATACGCGAGTTGGCTTCAGAAAAGTAGCGTATGGGTTTTTAGAAAGGAAAAAGTAAAAAGTTTTATTGTATGCACTAAATACTGATTCACCCCCCCCTCTCAGTATTTTTTCCCAACATATGTCTTATTAATTTCGCCCCTCCATCTATTATCACTTCCCTGGGTAAACTATACAACACAAATATCTCGAAAAGAAAATTAATAATGGTTTCCTCTATAGATTTTGGAAATGCTACTGTTTCAACCCATTTTGTTACATAGTCTATGGAAACCAGTATGTAAGCTTTCTAGTTTGAGGGTGGATTTAATGGACCAACAAAATCTAGTGCCCACCATTCAAAAGGTTCTATCACCAATTGTAGTTGTAGGGGAATTTCATCAAATTGACCAGGGCAACCCATTCTTTGGCAGCTATCACAGGCCTGCACATATTTCTTAGCATCCTTAAAAATAGTGGGCTAATAATAGCCCATTTTTAATACTTTGTGCTTGGTTCTACGGTCATAAAAGTGTCCACCATAAGGTTCATCGTGGCAGGCCCTTAGGATGTCAAAAATTTCATCTTCCTAGATGCATCTGTGTATGTGCATATCAGCTCTTATGTGGAAGAGATACCCACCAATCCAAGAAAAGAAGGCATTGTGTTGGACAATCAAATTCCTTTCTTTTGTTATTAAATATATGGGCAATTTTCCTACTGCGAGATAATTTTCCACATCTGCATACCACGACGCTTTCATTGCTATAGCAAACAAATGTTCATCAGGAAACTAGTCCTCTATTGCTAGCTGATCATTGATCTTTAGGACTCGAGACATAAAATCTGCGACTGGGTTCTCCTTTCCTGGATGGTCTTTAATAGTAATACTGAATTCCTAAAAAAGTAACAGCCACCGAGTCACTCTCCCATTCGTAATTGGTTTATTAGCTAAGTACCTAATGGAAGAATGATCAGTATACATAAATACTTGATAGCCAATTATGTAATGTCTAAATTTATTTATGGTATATATGACTGCTAGGAATTCCTTTTCTATTACTATATAATTTAATTCAGCAGGAGAGATATTTTTGCTGATATAATAAATAACGTAGGGCTTTTTATCTTCTTCTTGACCGAGGAAGACTCCTATCACTGTGTTTGATGCATCTGATGAAATATGAAATGGTATTTCCCAGTTGGGTCCATGCAATACTAGTGCAGTCAAGACTAATTTCTTTAAATCTATAAAAGCAGTATAACACTTATCGTACCATTTAAATTCAACGTTTCTAGTTAAAGCATACAGAGGTGCAATGATTTGTGAAAATTTTCTTATGAAACTACGATAATATCCTACATATCCAAGGAAACTATGTTGGGAAAAATACTGAGAGGGGGGGGGGGGGTGAATCAGTATTTAGAGCTGACTGAAAACTTTTTACTTTTTCTTTCTCTTAAAACCATACGCTACTTTACTAAACCCAACTCGTGTATACACACGGATATCCTTAAGAAAACTTGCATATGTACAGCGATCTTATGATGCATTTAATTCTTTACTTAGATCATTACATCATTCATTCATCAAATGTTTAGTAAGCAGTAAGCATGTGCAGTAATAACAGAATAAACCATCACACATAAGCAACACACATGAACACCAGTATCTAAGGTGGAAACCCAATTCGGGAGAAAACCACCACTGCTGTTGTCTCTGTATTCAATATTTATTATAAAGAAAACTTCTTACAATTTTGTACTGGCGCAGACTTATACCAGCACGCAGGAACCAACCTATAAAAAGGCTACAACCTTCTCTCGTTCTCCAGTCAATACTGGAAGGGAGCTCCAACCCCCTGATTTTTACACCAGCTTCTACTGGTAGAAAACTTCCACTCTCATACTGAAGGCTTCAACCCTCAGATCCTCCAAATTTCTTCAATTTGTACATCAGACTTGCAGCAGGTCTTCATCATTTCTTTTGCAGATATTCCTAGAGATTCATCAACAACTCCATAGGTGCATCATAGATTCAGCTTTTTTAGAAAACAGAGTTCAATCATGCAGATATCTCTTAAATATATTTATTCATTAACAACCCTAATGCATGCACACCATGAACCATAATGCACTTCTCCTTATATAGTTTTTCCTTTATTAATACCATGAGTCAATACCACCCAACCGCTGATGGTATTCCTAAACGGGATCAATTAGATAATCCAGCGGGGTCTACCCAAACCCCAAACAACTTCTCATTGTTCTATTTTCTTGGTTAGGCAATTAATTAAACTAAGGCTTTTTAATATCTCAATCTGAGATTGAGATATTAATCCAATTCCCCCTTTAGTTGTTATAAACATTAACGTGCCGCTGAGTTATATAAAAACCTAGCAGTAATATATATCCATATAACCTTTCGGGCCCTTCAATAATATTTAATCTTCGACTTGGGGATCTGCGCTGATAATTAAAGTTCCTATCAAAATACCCAACCCGCGGACACAACTAGCGCACCAGATATCGAGACAAGTGCCTCCGCAATTGACCGAGTTGACTGTGGGGACAACAGAGATGAATGGCAGAGATTGAGTGTGGGGGCACCAGCCAAAATTTTCATCCGTACCTCGAGAGCCCCTGCAATGACGCAAGATGCTTAGTTGGTCACAACTGTCTTCCACGTCAGGTGAAGATCTCGGCATAACACAACAACGTATATTGAACCAATAATGTGAAGGGAAATCGGGTCCCACACCCTTAATACACGACACAATATTTTGGGTTAAACCCGCAAACCTCAATACATGCGTATGGGCCCCAACGTTAACGGTCGTCTCCATTTGACGGTTGTTATTGCGTCGCGCCACCTCATTTGATCGAACAGATATTTCTCGACGAAGATGTGCGAACAATAACGCGCGATGGCCCCCATACTTTGGTTAACCTTCACGCATCTTCCTCATATGACCACCGTCTTATGGCTTCCCTGCAGATCGACGGTGCTCAACAATATCGCGTGGCATCCTTGGTCGAACGTTAACGTGCAATGGCATGCAGTGATGGCGGTTTTGTAAATACGCTCAGGGACGCGTGTCGCTCATTCTATGGAATTTCTCCCAACCTCTTAAATACCGCTTGCCCATCGAGAGCGGTGTGATGAAAACCCAAAACTGCCTTCACTATTTATTCCGCTCGTGGTTCCTCTCCTTCGCTCAAGGGTTCGTCCGTCTTTATTCCGTCATTGCTACGTTTCTCCACGAAAGCATAAATTTGTTTTAATTGTTCTTCCTCCGCATTATCAGTTCATATAACCATAAAACTGTTATACAACTCCGATGAAATCCTTATGGACTATTCGACTCAGTTATTTTGCATTCAACAGGGACACCTTTCTTTGTATTGTCTAACACATGCGGAACACACTATTAGTTTGACCGATAGAGCTTATGTGCCCTGCACACATAGAGCACGTCCGTGGCTCACTCTCCCAATAGGACTTCACACAGAGTTTTAGGGCATTCCGTACAAGAATTGAACCAATCAATACCCAAATACTCTTGGTATTCTCCACCCATCAGAGTATCACCAGAACTCAATCATACACAGGATTTCCTTTATCCACCATCAGGATGCATACATACACCGAATTTATTCAAGAAAAGCTTCACACATGATTTAACTCGTCCTTATTTACATCGAATTTCCCATTAAATACATAGCTTCGTTCAATTCACATTCAGTCATATATTCTGCTTGTATAGAATTTCTGATGGTTTTCTGAGAGTTGCCATCAAGGAAAATCAATTCAATATACTAGGATACCAGAAATGCCAACAATCTCCCCCTTTGGACTTGACGGCAACCATGACCAGAAATACATTCAGAAATATTCTCCCCCTTTGACATCAAGGGCAAAGGATAGATCAAGATCCTTTGTACCGACAATACCATGCTCCCCCTGAGATCATGCTGCATCTTCAAACATAATTAGAATGCCAACAATGCATCGTTTCCACAAGACCAATGCTCCCCCTTAACCTATGCATCCAGAGATACCCAACAACACTATAGCTGTGCTGAAGAATGCTGACCTAGAAAAAATTTGTCACAAACTACCCATACGCGGTTTTCTGTCCTTCAGGAAATCTGCATATGCAATTTAATCTTCTGTATTTAAGTAGATCTGATCTTTTGCATGGCAGAGACTACTCCCAGCTTCTGTTTGAGATATTTGAACGCTTTCCCTGGGTAAAGGTTTTGTAAATATATCAGAAACTTGTTCTTTGGAGGGCACATATTCCAACTTCACCTTTTGTTCAAGTACTTGTTCATGTAAGAAGTGATACTTGATGGGAATGTGCTTGGTCTTGGAATGCATAACAAGATTCTTTGAAATACTGATGACACTTGTATTATCACACATAATGGAAATAGGCGGTGAACATTTGATTTGAATGTCTTGTAAGGTTTGCATCATCCAAAGAAGTTGAGTGCAACATGATGCGGAAACCACATATTCTGCTTCTAATGTAGATAGGGCAATAGAGATTTTCTTCTTGCTGAACCAAGATACTAACCGGGGCCCCATATAGAATGCACCACCACTAGTGCTTTTCCGATCATCAACATTTCTAGCCCAATCTACATCAGTATAAGCATGAAGAGTAAGATCAGCATTCTTTGGATACCATAGTCTAAAGTCTTGAGTTCCTTGTAGATATTTTAATATTCTTTTCACAGCCTGAAGGTGAGACTCTTTTGGATTAGCTTGGAATCGTCCAACAATCCCAACTGCATGCATAATGTCTGGTCTTGTCCCAGTGAGATAAAGTAGACTTCCTATCATAGATCTGTATTTTGGTTGATTCACCGTGGGGGAATCATCATTAGAACTGAGATTACATCCGATTATCATTGGTGTACTTACAGGTTTTCAATCTTCCATGCCATACTTTTTCAAGATTTTCTTAAGATATTTTGCTTGTGATAAGAATATGCCATCTGTTGTTTGTTGCACTTGCAAGCCAAGAAAGAATGTTAGTTCCCCAAGTAAAGACATTTCAAATTCTTGCTGCATATCAGAAGCAAATTTATGATTCATAGACTCTTCATTACTTCCAAAAATGATATCATCAACATATACAACCACAATCAGTAGTTTATCATTTTCAGTTTTTATGTATAAGTTGCTATCAGCAGACCCCTTAGAAAATCCTTGTTGATGGAGATATTTGTCAAGACGATAGTACCATGCCCTTGGAGCTTGTTTGAGACCATATAGAGCCTTTTTAAGTCTACAAACAAGTTTTTCATCATTTCCCAAAATGAATCCTTCTGGTTGTTCTATATAAACTTCTTCTTCTAGATCACCATTGAGAAAAGAAGATTTAACATCCATTTGATAAAATTTGATTTGTTGGAAGCTTGAAAAAGAAAGAAACATTCTTATGGCTTCAAGTCTAGCTACAGGGGCAAAAGTTTCTTCAAATTCTATACCTTCTTGTTGAGCATACCCCTTGCAAACAAGTCTGGCTTTATTTCTTATAACATCCCCATTCTCATTTAACTTATTTTTGAATATCCATTTAGTTCCAATGACATTTTTGTCATGAGGTCTTGGTACTAATTCCCAAGTGTGATTCTTTTCAATTTGATCAAGCTCTTCATTCATGGCTTGAATCCAACATTCATCATTGCTAGTTTGATTGAAATTATGTGGTTCAATAGAGGATAGAAATGCCAGATAGCTAGAAGATCCCACAAGAGTCCTTCTTGTTTGTACACGTGATCCATTTTCTCCAAAATTTGAGATTCTTAGATGATTCTTTTGAACATATCTGGATGGAGCTTTTCAGATAAATCACCTTTGGTTTCTTCATTGGGTTCACTGTCTATATCATTTCTATTTTATGTAGAAGGATATATGTCACCATCATAATGCATTACTCTCATCAAGGCTAATGCTCCCCCTGAAACTGTGCTCCTATTTTTGAGCCATCTCATTGTTTTCCTTAACAGAAAAACATACGCTTCTCTCTCCATTGGAACTCGCATGTATACACGGCTTTAGTTCCTGAAACCCGCATATGGAAAGTGAAATACTGAAAATTTCACACTCCTTCTTCTCCCCCTGAATTTGTACCACCTGTACCTATCTTCTCTTGTCACATAAGATGCACTGTTAGAAATAAACACAACCAGAATTACCAACCAACCATGGGAATCACCATATATTGCTCCTCTTGTGATGATACATTACTGATTCCTATAATGTATCTCACATCACTCCTGCAGTAATTATGAGAAGTAAGCTTTAGAAGCGGAAGACTGCAGTAGGATTATTATCCCTTACGTTTTTTACCGTGTTGGCCACCTATAAAATTTGTTCTACCAAAAGGTGGCCAAAACATGTTCAGCCTTCAAGAAATAGTTTCATGATCAAAATGTTATCTCTTGAAGCCTGTGCAAGGCCTCATGTGCGTGTCTAAAATCTTCACTTCTGTTCCATTAGAAACTCACAAATTTTGCTAAAAGTTTCATGAGAAAGATTTCTGCAGTATCCCCCTTCTCTCCTCTTCCTCTTCTTAGAGACTAACCTTCATTTTTTCCATCATTGGCCTTTGTTTTCCATTTTCCTCATCTTTCCTTCATGAAATTTTCCTTTTCCGAGCTTAAACTCCTTTGAAAACTCTGTCGAAACCCTTTGAAAACCATCAAAAAACATGAAAAAACCCATTTCTGTATTAAGGGTTTAAGCACCTTGGGCTGAGTTTCCAAACCACTTCCCCCATATGCCCTTGTCATAAAAACCAAGTGCCAAACCCATGAAGCGCTAATCGCATTGGAAAGATTCAAGTGTGCATGTCTTTGAGCCATTTCAAAACTCCGATTGCGATCAACCCCTTTGTCATAAACCGCAGATCATATTGTTATTCCATTTAACCCGTGGGCCCACAATCGGGCGCTAAACCATTGAAAAATCCCTCTCCGATCAATATTTTTCTTTGTAAAATCATAAAATCCATTTATCCAAAGTTTAGATCTAAAAACCTAAGTCAAGTGCTAAAATAATTCAAATGGGTAGATCAAAAAGACCCGATGTGCAATCGCATCGGAAAAATCCAAATGGGTTGATCGGAAAGACTAGGCCCGCAGTCCCGATTGCGATTGGCCCTTTTGTGTTTTACGCCCCAGGCCCATGGTATTTCATATATCCAACAGCCCCGCAATCGGGCGCCGATCATATTATATATAAATATGCCACTCCGATCCGCCAAAAAACTTTGTATTATTCGAAAAATTTGGGTTTTATAAAGTGTTAAAGGGTTTTTCCGCTGATGCATAATCCACCGTTGATCTTAAAATGATCGGACGACCAACGCTCAATCGCATCGCAATTTTCAATCGCATCCCCTTTTCTGTGACCCCCAATTGCGATTGCTCCGATCAAATCCTAGCCGTCCATCTCCCTGTTGATCGGACGGACAGCGCTCAATCGCATCCCCTTTGTGTGACCCACCAATTATGATCCTCCAATTAAATATGGACCGTCCATATGTCTGGATCGGACGGCCCAGATCTTTTCCCACATTACTCCATCGCCCTCCACCTCTACCAAAGGGTTTTTTAAAACCGATCCCCACCGTTGATCATCGCGCGATCGACGGTTCTATTTAATTCTTCCTCTCGCGTCATTTAAAACTCCTCTCGGTTAATCTCCACAGTTGGATGATGCCATCCAGCGGTCCTGCTCTCTTCCTATGCCTCTGAAGTAGTTAACCCAAAAAAACGCAGGATTTCTTAATTGTTTTTTGTTTTTTGCAGGGTTTGAAGGTTCCTTCGTTATTTTCGAAAGAATGCAAAAGCCGAGGGTGACGATCCTCCAGCCTCTGATCAATCAATAAAAAAACGTTCACAGGGTTTAAATTTACATTTGATCAATGAACTCATGGCCCATTGATGCCATTCGACCCTGTACAACCCTGCGCACCAGAAAATTCAGTTAAATTGGGCATCGTTAAAGAGTATCAGTGCCGAAGACAAATATACAAGAAAAAGGACGTTTGAAGACCAAAACAAAGATTTCAAGTTAATTAAAGGTGTTTTTGGAACGACGAAGACATTTATCAAGCTGAGAAAGCCTCCACCGCCATAAAAAGAGGCTAATTGAACCCTCCATAGCTCCAAAGGACACCAACAGCCTCGCAGAAATTAAATTTCACCAAACAATTAATGCAAATCAAATAATCTTATCTCTAATTGTCGGCAAAACCATTCTGAAAGTTGAAGAACAGTCGGGAAGCAGGTCTTTTTAATCATTTGGCCTCAGATGACACAAACATAGTTATGAAGTAGAGTTATAAATTATTATATTCCCACCTTATGACTTGCCTGGTTCCCGAAGTCCAGGAACTACATTAATTGCATAATTGATAATACTTGACCCCTGGGAAATCCTCCCACCTCTTCATTCTTCTATAAATATCGCTATAGAAGATGAGAAAATGTTGGTCTCTGGACATCTAAATGCATGTAATAGTTATTCTGAAGTTACTGATGCCCTGTCTTGTAACTGAAAGATACACAAGCTGATATGAGAATTTCAAAGCTATAGAGACCCACCGGGCTTGCTGATTGTAACTAGTTTGAACATCAATACAAGATGCTGATTCATGGAATCCTCAATTATGTCAATGGTGATGTGCTTCTTACTGTTAATTGTTATTTTGCTTAACGTTTTCACTCTTTTCACTTTCTCTGATAAAGAGCAGCAAACGTGGAGTTAGGATATACTCTCCACGGTACCCTACTCTTACTGAAAGCTTTACTTCTATGTTTTCTTCATTTGAATGTTCTCTTTGAAGAGTATATTATTGCAGGTTAGTTTTAAAGTACTTCCTTGATCTAGATTGCTCTTTAAAACGAGCCTTACCTATGTTTTCCTTAGAGTATATTAATGCAGGTTAGTTTAAAAGTACTTCCCTGATCTAGATTGCTCTTTGTGATTATCATCTGTGTTTCGTTATTGAATATGCTGAAAGAAGGCTAGTTTAAAAGCACTTACCTGATCTTAAGCATTTCGAGCTATTTTTTTTAATGTTTCTGATTGAAAAGTACTTCAATGCAGGCTAGTTTAAAAGCACTTACCTGATCAACAGAAATACTTTTATGTTTTCCCCTTAAGTACAAGTTGAAAGCAAGCTAGTTTAAAAGTACTTACTTGATCTTAAACAGTGCTTTGTTCTTCATTTTCATTTGGTCTTTCACTTCCTATCTGTTTCATTCCATAAAATCACTTTAAGAGATCCTTTGATATAACTAACTTTCCCCATGGATCCTTCTTGAATCTTGCTGTCGAATTAAATCCTCCTATGACTCCATAGCCTAATGGGTTAAAACTATCTTTGCCCTTTTCTGTCAGCTGAATCATTCCTTCATTTGCAGACATCTTCACCCTTTTGAACTGCCTTTCATCTTCATCATGTTTTCGACCAACCAAAAAACAAACAATCAAACCCATGCTCTTCATAACTAGCCTAATATCACAATTTTAGCCTTTGAAGATCACATCTTTTAACTCATTTATAGAGAGATCCCTCTCTGGATTCAGGAGGGCTAGATCCTTGAATCCCAAAGTGGTATGATGTTACCTCTGCAGTTGGACTTTTGACAATCTTGCTAATTACAGGGACCTAACATAATGGTGACTCCACTAGGGACTGTTTGAGTTCATAGTTTCTTGGCCAGCTTTTATAAACTCTTTAGTTTTCCATACAACCACAATAACTCAGAAAACCAAAAAATATTTCAGATTGGTATCTAATAAACATGGTAGTGGACCATAAAACCTTTTACCTCTGAAAAGGAGCTAAAAATTTCCACTTGGCGACTCCACAATCCTGAACAGACCTTAAGACTCCACTGGGAAGAACCCTCATCACTATACTATCCTTCACAATCAGTTAGAGGACTATAGGATTGAAATTTGTGTAAAACAGATTAGTTAACCTCTCAAAGATTGTCATACCTGGTTGAACTTTCCTTGTTATTTGGTTCTAAAAAATACAGCATAGTGGCTCCTAGAAAGATTCACACTAGAGCCCATCCTGACCGAGATCCACCTGAAATAGTTGATGACCCAGAAAGAATCCTTTGGAAGTCTCCTAGGATTAAATTATCAACTGTTTTCAGATCACCCTTGAGAACTAATTTTGTCCTGGAAAATCTTTCAGCTCTACAACAATCACAAGATGACCTATTAAATCCCTTTAGAACCAGGTCTCTTGGCGATTTAGATCAATTAGATTCTAAGTCTTCACTTTCATCTCCTGAGACAAGTGAACATCCTGGTGGTAGAGAAACCACACCTCCTGACTTACATTTCCTTAACAACCTATGTCTCTCTCATCCAAGATCAGCTCAGCAATCTATTCTTGGTCCATCTACTTCCACTCACCCTACATCCACTGTCCAAACCACTCCACTCCAGCCTATAGTCCCTCTTGTAAATCCACCTCCACCACCTTCCATGGCTGCATGGTATGCTCCTTTAGTCCTTCCTGTACCCCTAGTTAATCTTCCACAGGACTATCAGTCCAAAATTCCATTATATGATGATAACAATGCTACAACTGCATCACAACATGTGGATAAGATGAATGACTACTTTGACAGAAATGAAATTGATAATGATTCTGTCAAGCTCATATTTTTTTCTCAAAGTCTGGGGGGAGAAGTAAGAATATGGTTCAAAGGTCTAGCCCCCCATAGTATCAATGATCTCCAAGCCTTCCATCAAACATTATTAAACAAATGGGAAGTAAAGAAGAATCCCCTTCAAATCCTTACTGATTACAAAAACCTCCATAGAAACACTGGGGAAAGTGTACAAGATTATTGTACTAGATTCAACAGTATCTATAATGCACTTCCCCCAGAACTAGAACCTCCACAGGGCTCAGCTTTAAATAATTTTCCTGAAGGGTTTGACTCTGACATGACCTATTCGCTAAGAGAAAGAGATTTTGCAACTCTTGAAGATATGCAAAGGGGTTCTCTTTCTGTGGAAGTCAATTTAATGGAGAAGAGAGCAAGAATGAAGGCTGAGAAGAGAGTATCTTTTAGAGAGGAGTCCACACCTTCCACTTCAAACTCAAAAATGGAGAAAATGATGAATAAAATGAGCATTCTTGAGAGAACACAAGCCAGTCAAAACCAAACTGCCTCTCAGAACAGAAACCAAAACTAGGGTCAAAATTTTAGAAGAAATCAACCTCCAAACCGACCTAGGGAAGATGACCAACAGATCACCCCTCCCTTTCATCAAAACTTTGTAAGTGAGGTTGAGGAAATAGATCAGATAATAGAGGAAGAGGATGTCAACATGCTACGGGTAGATAATGATGACTGTGAGATTCATTATGATATAACACAAGGTCTATATACACCTTATGATAACACAAGAGATGATGATGAAAATTATTATCAAGACATGGAAAATGTTGTCATAGAGTCTCAAAAAGAATATGACCTTAGAAGCAAAACCAGTCAACAAACCCCCAACTCCAAAACCTCTGACAACTCTTCACAAAACAGCCCTGTAACTAAGCCTAAAGTTGTCAAACAGAAGGATAAAATAGTGACTGTGAATTCTGATAAAGGTAAAGAGAAAAGCACTCAAAACAATGAAAAACAAAGTGCAGACATTGGTAGTACTAACATCTCAGCTAGTACTCCTGTGAAAACCATTTTGTCAAGTGTAAATAGAACAAGTCGGAAAACTGATGTTGCTGAGAAATTGACCGCTAATAAGACTGAAACTAGCACTTTAAAGAGTCAAATTCCTTTCAGCCTAGAGCAGGAAATTTCAAAGATCAAAATCTCTGTTCCTTTGACTGAGTTAGCTACCCAACATGCATATAGAGCCCAAATTCTGAAGGCTTTAAATATTGAGGATAGTAATGACACAGTCAATTTTAATGATGACCAGCCAGAGCTTATTTTTGGTCCTAAAATTGAAGGTAAATTTCAAGAAGGGGTAGTACCCCCTTTCTATGTCAGCCTAAATGTCCATGAAAAAATATTGCATAATGCTATGCATGACTCTGGAGCCTCACACAACCTTATGCCAAAAGGGATAATGGAAAGGCTAGGGCTAGAAATAACTCAACCTTACAAGGAATTATATTCTTTTGACTCTAGCAGAGTGAAATGCCTTGGCCTAATCAAAGACCTTTGTGTGAGTTTGACTCAAATCCCAGCCAAGTGCATGGTTATGGATGTTGTAGTGGCTGATGTGCCCCCTAAGTATGGCATGTTTTTATCAAGATCATGGGGTGCCAAGCTGCAAGGTACAATGCAGATGGATGGAACATATGCTTCTATCCCTATATTTAGCCAACTTAGAAGACTATACAGAGAGGCACACTTGAAATTCATGGTCAATAGCCCAGAGAAGCCTGAAAATTCCCCCATTTACTCTGTCCATACTGACCTGGATTCATTTATCCTTTATAATGACGAACCTTCAAATAAGCCAGAGCTAGAAGACAATGACACAGTCGAATGGTTAGAAACCCCAAATCTAGAAATGAATGCAGTTCTAGAGACGGAAGAAAACGAGATAGAAACCTTCGAACAGTGTGTTGAAACAACCCACCTGAATGAACATAGCCAAGATGGCAAACAACAGACTGCCCCTCTCCTTCAACTCCATGAAAATCTTGAGGAACAAGATCCAGCACGACATCTTCTGGATCTCAGAATAAAACATAGTGATGACACACTTACAGAATCAGTCACTTTAACAGGATTGATTTCCGATGGCGAGAAAGAGAAACACAACTCAGAAATGTCAAAACAGTTTGATACATGTCAAGGCATTAGTAAACCAAACAAAGATCTTGAGCCATGGGACATCTGCCCATCACCCTTAAAACTTGAAAATCAAGACAACAACCTTCAACATAGCCAAAAACTTGAGAACTCAAAACCAATTCAACTAAGTGCCGATTTTCAAAAACAATCAGAGAGCACGTTAGTTGACGAAGGCACTAACCAGGATGAAACCGAAAACGGTCCTCTGTGGACTATGTACTTTGATGGGTCATGCACTAAGAGCACTGCTGGTGCGGGTGTCTGGATTATTAACACTGAAAACAATCACACAGAATGCATTTCCTACAAATTAAACTTTCAGTGTTCTAACAACATCGCCGAGTATGAAGCTCTTATCTTAGGCTTGCATCTGTTGAAAAATTTAGGAGCCAGAAGAATCAATGTCCATGGGGATTCAGAATTGGTGATTAGGCAAGTCAATGGGGAGTATAATGCAAACCATCCCAGACTTAGAGCCTATCGAAACGATGTCATTGACCTTTTGAAAACTTTTGACGAGTCCAAATTTATTTTTGTCCCAAGAAAACGAAATATTGTCGCACACAATTTAGCCTTTGCCGCTAGGACATGCTTAGCCCCATATGAAATTAAAGACTGCACAACTCAGATGAAATTTAGACCAGTTGTGCCTAATAATAAAAAATATTGGCAGGTCTTTGAGGACGACAAACAGATAGAGGATTTCCTTTTTGGCAGGAATGAGTTTGAATCATCTGATTCAGATTATAAATCCAATGAAGACTGCCTAAACGAACAACCCCCTAAAGAACAAGAACCATCTCGTCTCGTGGAAATCAACATGTTAAATAAAAAACTCGAAACTCATACTAAAGAATACGAGGACACAAAAAATGAATACATTGAGGTATTGTCAGCAAAGGACAAGAACATACCTAGGGGACTAGCACCATTAGAAGACCTATTTGATTTTAACGACATGGCAAAGAAACCCACAGTGGAATATACAGAGTCTGAGGTCGAAGAATGCAACATAAGCACTGAAGATCAGCCCAAAATGATTAAATTAGCTAGGTCCTTGCCGTCAGACATCAAAAAGAAATACATTGACTTGTTTAAAGACTTTGTCGATGTGTTTTCCTAGAGCTATCAAGACTTAAAAGCCTACGATACAGAGATCATCCAGCACAACATTCCTTTGAGAGAAAAACAAAGGCCCTTTAAGAAAATACTGCGTCGGATTAATCCGATACAACTGCCTCTAGTGGAAAAGGAAATCAAGAAAATGTATGAGGCAGGAATCATTGTGCCTGTGAGGTTTTCAGATTGGGTTTCTAGTCTTGTAGATGTGAGGAAAAAGACAGGAGAAATAAGACTCTGCATTGATTTCAGAAACCTTAACAGAGCCTCCCTAAAAGACAATTATCCTCTGCCAAAAATGGAACACATTCTACAGAAGGTAGTTGGTTCGAAGAGGATTTCTCTGTTAGATGGTTTTTCAAGATATAACCAAGTTTTAGTACTCCCAGAAGACCAACTCAAAACATCTTTCACCACTCCTTGGGGCACTTTCATGTATGTGAAGATGCATTTTAGACTAATGAATGTTGGGGCCACTTTCCAAAGGGCCATGGACATTGCATTTTCAGAGGAAATAGGGCACTTCATTGTAATTTACCTTGATGACATAACAGTTTATTCCAAAACCGATGAAGAGCACCTTAAACATCTAAGGAAGGTCTTTGAAAAATGCAGGAGATTTGGGCTATCTTTAAATCCAAAAAAGACAGTATTTGGCCTACAAGAGGGTAAACTCCTTGGCCATATTATATCAGAAAAGGGAATTAAAATAGATCCAAAAAGAGTTGAGGGAATACTACAGATTAGCCACCCAAGGAACATAAAAGAACTGCAGTCCTTTATTGGAAAGATTAAATTCTTGAGGAGGTTTATTCCCAACTTAGCAGAGCTCCTTAGGAACATGACTAATATGCTCAAAAAGAGTGTAGGAGTAAAATGGACTGTAGAAGCCAAAAAATCCTTCGAATTGGTAAAACATGCACTCACCCGGGCACCAGTCTTGATCAGCCCAGACTTTTCAAAAGATTTCCTTATTTTTTCCTTTGCCTCAGAACATACAGTGGCTGCAGTCATATTGCAAAAAAACTCAGAGGGACAGGAACAACCTATTGCTTTTTTCAGCAAGGCTTTAAGAGATGCACCCTTGAAATATAACATAATGGAAAAACAAGCCTATGATTTGGTAAAGGCCTTAAAGGACTTTAGGGTGTATATTCTCCATTCCCACATCATTGCTTATGTGCCCAACATAGTGGTAAAAGACATCCTGTCTCAAGACCCATATGGAAAGAGGGGCAAATGGATTGCTACAATCCTAGAGTATGATTTGGAGATCAAACCCACAAAACTCATTAAAGGTCATGGCTTATCTCAATTAATGGCTGAATCCAATCTTCAAGCCCTTGACATAAACATGATAGATGCCTTGAATGAACAAGAAGAGTTACTTGCTCCCACTGTGGAGGAGCGGTTCCAAAACTCACCTTGGTATGCTGACATTTTGTATATACTTACCAATCTTAACGCTCCTCCTGATTTATCAAAAACAAAGGCAAGTTTTTTAAAGTTGAAAGCTAGGAACTATTGCATTTTAAATGAATGTTTGTATTCGAAAAATGCTAATGGTTTATTACTTAAATGTTTGCCTGAAGTGGATGCAGAGAGGATCAAGCATGAATTCCTTGAGGGAGAGTCTGGAGGTCATCTCTACTGGAAAACCATGGCCAATAAAATCCTTAGAGCTGGCTATTATTGGCCCACCCTCTTCCAAGATATCCATAAAATGATAGTTACCTGTCATAAATGCCAAATCTTCGAGGGCAAGAGAAAACTCCTTCCCTTACCATTACAACCTATCATTGTTGAAGCTCCTTTTCGATAATGGGGCCTATATTTCATAGGAGAAATCCATCCTGCTTCATCTGCCCAACACAAATGGATTCTCACAGCCACTGATTACTTCACAAAATGAATAGAGGCCGTCCCTTCTAGGAATGCTACAGATTCTGTCATTATAAAATTTCTTGAAGACCATATCCTTTCTAGATTTGGCTATCCTAGAAATATTATTACTGATAATGCTGCTGCTTTTTGTTCCAAAAAGATGATTGATTTTTGTCATAGGTATCAGATTACACTTGGTCATTCTACTGCTTATTACCCTCAAGGTAATGGGTTAGCTGAATCATCAAATAAAATTTTGGTGACCATCATCAAGAAGATGCTAGAGGAAAATAAAAAATCATGGCATAAAAAGTTGGTGCATGCTCTGTGGGCAGACAGGTTGACCACAAAGAAATCCATTGGAATTTCCTCTTACCAACTTGTTTATGGAACAGACGCACTATTTCCTACCAGCCTGGGTGTACCAGTGATAAAATTAGTTAAAGAAATACAGTCAAAAGAAGACAACATGATAAGGAGGATCAATGAGACAATACATCTCCAGCAGAAAAGAGAAGAGGTTTACAACAGAGCTCAAAAGGTGCAAGAAAATATAAAGAAGTTGTTTGACAAAAGAACAAAGGCTTTTGATTTCAGCATTGGAGATAAGGTACTCAGATGGGACTCCAGAAGAGAGGAGAAGGGCAAACATGGCAAGTTTGCTAGTTTGTGGCAAGGTCCTTACATCATTCAATCCACCATTGGTCCTAATGCCTATTTTCTACAAGAGCTAGATGGCACAGATCTGTTTGGGGGTCCTGTCAATGGCAGGGTCCTTAAACACTACTACTGCTGAGTCTGATTTTAAAGCTTTCATTTCCATTATAAATATCATTGCTTTATTTCAATTTCATAAAAAAGAAAAAAGAAAAATTTACAATATATATATATATATATATATATATATATATATATATATACAAAAACAAATAAAAGAATGAAAAGAGGGCAGATTGTAAAAACAATAAAGGCAGAGCCCCATGCCAAAAAAGAGAAATAATTCTGAAAGTGTGCAAGCTTAAATGCCACTCCTGAAAAACATACTTCTAGTTAGTCAAACTGTTTAATCTTGACTAATTAGCTTTAAATTTTCTGCTGATAGGATAGTGAATTCGATTTTCCAAACTGTTTAATCTTGGCTTATTAGTAGGAAGATTAGGATAGAAATGAAAGGTTCAAACATGTTCAAAACCTGAACCTAATGTTTCCAAGAAAGAGATGACTCAAGTCTGTTTTATTTTTCTGAGTCATAAAGATGTAAATCTGGTTCTAATTAGCTCAAAATCTGAACCAGAAAGAAAGAAAGAACAACTCAAACAAAGTCAAACCAGAGCTGAAATGAAGGAAAGCAAGTGGCTCTAACAAGCTCAAAACTTGAGTCACAAACAAGAAGAAGGATGCTTCAAAATTTCAGATTTCAAGCCTTCAAAGTTTTGTTTTAGTTTTATGCAAATTTTATCTATGTGCAGCTTGTTTTCCATGCCATAGATCACAGCAAGTCAAACTGTTTAATCTTGACTTGACTATTTTTTAAATTTCTGTTTAAGAATTTAGAGAATGGGATCTTTTGGACAGTTTAATCCCAACAGATAGTAGATTAGGTAGAGAGTCATATGGAATCAACTGTTTAATCTGAGTCCATGGAGAAATAAGGAGTAGGATTAGATTATTTTTCCTGTTTTCAAAAGAAATAAATGTTGTAAGAGTTTGCCAATCCAAGTGCACTCTAAATGAAGAAAAAATGTTAGATCAGTAGGACTGGGTAGGTAGAAAATTTGTGTTGATGAAGATCCATTGTTTTTTCAATACTGCTAATATGTTTTCAGAAAGATCATCCCAGCAAGGAAGGGCAGCCCAATGGATTAGGCACAGATCAGCATCCCAAAGAACTTAATGGATGAGGCAACTGATCAGCCTCCCAAAATGTAGGTCTGAAGTTCTTGATGCCTTCAAGAAGGCACCATCCCCAAGTGGAGCCACTGTTGGCCACCTATAAAATTTGTTCTACCAAAAGGTGGCCAAAACATGTTCAGCCTTCAAGAAATAGTTTCATGATCAAAATGTTATCTCTTGAAGCCTGTGCAAGGCCTCATGTGCGTGTCTGAAATCTTCATTTATGTTCCATTAGAAACTCACAAATTCTGCTAAAAGTTTCATGAGAAATACTGTTGCAGTATCCCCCTTATCTCCTCTTCCTCCTCTCAGAGACTAACCTTCGTTTTTTCATCATTGGCCTCTGTTTTCCATTTTCCTCATCTTTCCTTCATGAAATTTTCCTTTTCGAAGCTTAAACTCCGTTCAAAACTCTATCGAAACCCTTTGAAAACCATCAAAAAACATGAAAAAACCCATTTCTATATTAAGGGTTTAAGCCCCTTGGGCTGAGTTTCCAAACCACTTCCCCCATATGCCCTTGTCATAAAAACCAAGCGCCAAACCCATGAAGCGCTAATCGCATCGGAAAGATTCAAGTGTGCATGTATTTGAGCCATTTCAAAACTCCGATTGCGATCAGCCCCTTTGTCATAAACCGCAGATCATATTGTTATTCCATTTAACCCGTGGGCCTGAAATCGGGCACTAAACCATTGAAAAATCCCTCTCCAATCAATATTTTTCTTTGTAAAATCATAAAATCCATTTATCCAAAGTTTAGATCTAAAAACCTAAGTCACGTGTTGAAATAATTCAAATGGGTAGATCAAAAAGACCCGATGCGCAATCGCATCGGAAAAATCCAAATGGGTTGATCGGAAAGACTAGGCCCACAGTCCCGATTGCGATTGGCCCTTTTGTGTTTTATGCCCTAGGCCCATGGTATTTCATATATCCAATAGCCTCGTAATCGGGCGCCGATCATATTATATATAAATATGCCACTCCGATCCGCCAAAAAACTTTGTATTATTCGAAAAATTTGGGTTTTATAAAGTGTTAAAGGGTTTTTCCACTGATGCATAATCCACCATTGATCTTAAAACGATTGGACGGCCAACGCTAAATCACATCACAAGTTTCAATCGCATCCCCTTTTCTGTGACCCCTGATTGCGATTTCTCCGATCAAATCCTAGCCGTCCATCTCCCTGTTGATCGGACGGACAACGCTCAATCACATCGCAAGTTTCATTCGCATCCCCTTTGTGCGACCCGCCGATTACGATCCTCCGATTAAATCTGGACCGTCCACGTGTCCGGATCGGACGGCCCAGATCTTTTCCCACATTACTCCATCACCCTTCACCTCTACCAAAGGGTTTTTTAAAACCGATCCCCACCGTTGATCATCGCGCGATCGACGGTTCTGTTTAATTCTTCCTCCCGTGTCATTTAAAACTCCTCTCGGTTAATCTCCACCATTGGATGATGCCATCCAGCGGTCCTGCTCTCTTCCTACGCCTCTGAAGCAGTTAACTCAAAAAAATGCAGGATTTCTTAATTTTTTTTTGTGTTTTGCAGGGTTTGAAGGTTCCTTCGTTATTTTCGAAAGAATGCAGAAGCCGAGGGTGACGATCCTCCAGCCTCTGATCAATCAATTAAAAATCATTCACAGGGTTTAAATTTACATTTGATCAATGAACTCATGGCCCATTGATGCCATTTGACCCTGTACAACCCTGCACACCAGAAAATTCAGTTAAATTGGGCACCGTTAAAGAGTATCAGTGCCGAAGACAAATATACAAGAAAAAGGACGTTTGAAGACCAAAACACAGATTTCAAGTTAATTAAAGGTGTTTTGGGAACGACGAAGACATCTGTTAAGCTGAGAAAGCCTCCACCGCCTATAAAAAGAGGCTAATTGAACCCTCCATAGCTCCAAAGGACACCAGCAGCCTCGCAGAAATTAAATATCGCCGAACAATTAATGCAAATCAAAGAATCTTATCTCTAATTGTCGGCAAAACCATTCTGAAAGTTGAAGAACAGTCGGGAAGCAGGTCTTTTCAATCATTTGGCCTCGGATGACACAAACAGAGTTATGAAGTAGAGTTATAAATGATTATATTCCCACCTTATGCCTTGCCTGGTTCCCAAAGGCCAGGAACTGCATTAATTGCATAATTGATAATACTTGACCCCTGGGAAATCCTCTCGCCTCTTCATTCTTCTATAAATATCGCTATAGAAGATGAAAAATTTTGGTCTCTGGACATCTGAATGCATGTAATAGTTATTCTGAAGTTACTGATGCCCTGTCTTGTAACTGAAAGATACACAAGCTGATATGAGAATTTCAAAGCTGTAGAGACCCACCAGGCTTGCTTATTGTAACTGGTTTGGACATCAATACAAGCTGTTGATTCATGGAATCCTCAATTATGTCAATGGTGATGTGCTTCTTACTTTTAATTGTTATTTTTCTTAACGTTTTCACTCTGTTCACTTTCTCTGATAAAGATCAACAAACGTAGAGTTAGGATATACTCTCCACGGTACCCTACTCTTACTGAAATCTTTACTTCTATGTTTTCTTCATTTGAATGTTCTCTTTGAAGAGTATATTATTGCAGGTTAGTTTAAAAGTACTTCCCTGATCTAGATTTCTCTTTAAAATGAGCCTTCCCTGTGTTTTCCTTAGAGTATATTAATGCAGGTTAGTTTAAAAGTACTTCCCTGATCTAGATTTCTCTTTGTGATTATCATTTGTCTTTCCTTATTGAATATGCTGAAAGCAGGCTAGTTTAAAAGCACTTACCTGATCTTAAGCATTTTGAGCTGTTTTTTTTTATTTTTCTGATTGAAAAGTACTTCAATGCAGGCTAGTTTAAAAGCACTTACCTGATCAGCAAAAATACTTTTATGTTTTCCCCTTAAGTACATGTTGAAAGCAAGCTAGTTTAAAAGTACTTACTTGATCTTAAACAGTGCTTTGTTCTTCATTTTCATTTGGTCTTTCACTTCTTATCTATTTCATTCCATAAAATCACTTTAAGAGATCCTTTGATATAAGTAACTTGCCCCATGGATCCTTCTTGAATCTTGCTGTCCAATTAAATCCTCCTATGACTCCATAGCCCAATGGGTTAAAAATGTCTTTCCCCTTTTCTGTCAGCTGAATCATTCCTTCATTTGCAAAAATCTTCACCCTTTTGAACTGCCTTTCATCTTCATCATGTTTTCAACCAACCAAAAAACAAACAATCATACCCATGCTCTTCATAACTATCCTAATATCACAATTTCAGCCTTTGAAGATCACTTCTTTTAACTCATTTATAGAGAGATCCCTCTCTGGATTTAGGAGGGCTAGATCCTTGAATCCCAAAGTGGTATGATGTTACCTCTGCAGTTGGAATTTTGCCAATCTTGCTAATTATAGGGACCTAACAGACCGGTCCTCCTTATTTTTCCAGCTTTGCTTGAAATTTCTTATTGTGTGATGGAAATTATCCAATTTCTCAGATCTATTCATCCTGCGTTACTTTTCTACATGTCCATACTTGTTACAAGCATAACATCTTGAGTGACCAGAAAAATAAGCATAGGGATCATAATGTGTTTTTCTATTCTTTCTTCTATTGCAATCAGCTGCTTTATGACCAAACTTGCTGCATGAAAAACAATATCCCTTAAAGAAACCTGAGTACCTTTCTGTGTAGAATCTGTTTATCAATCTTCTTCTGTAATTGGCTGCAACATGCCCATAATTATGACATTTAAAGCATTCAACATTATTGATCAAAGGAGAGAATCGATTGATGCTTCTATATTTAGGAGGGAATGATTTCTTTTGAGAGTTCATGATTTTCGGTTGACCTTTTGTTTCTTTCAACACTTCAGGTTTTACATTGATATCCTTTGAATCTTTAGCACTTTCTTATGAACAAGATTCTCCTTTAACCGTTTCATGAAAACCAAGACCAAATTTAACAGAAGGAGACCTTTGACTACTAAGAATATTGTCCAGAATCTTAGCAATATCTTGAAACCTCAAGAGTTTATCTTTTTCTTCTAATTTACCTTTTAAAATGTTTACCTCAACCTCCAATCTTTGGCATTTCTTCTTCATACTTTCTTCGACCCTTCTTCCTTCTTCTACTCGATCATTCAATTTTAAAATATCTTCTTTCAACCCATTTTCTTGTTCTTCAAATGATTGTAGAAGTTCTTCATTCTTCTTATTTGATGCTTTGAGATCTGATTTCAGAGAGATGATTTCTGCTTCAAGTCCTTCACTGTGATTGGTTACTTCATCGTACAACCTTTGATACTTGTTTATCTGTCCATTCATTCTAGAGATCATATCTTTATAGATATATTCTCTCTCATTAAATAATATTTGTTGATCTTAAACTTTAATCTTGAGAACTTCTTCTAGATCCATAAAATTACTTTCACTATCTTCACCATTGCATGCACAAGAAAGTGAATCACAAGAACAACAATCAATACCTGTTTCATCTTCTTCATTTTCTGCTGCACATGTTTTCTGAGATATCTCCTTTCTTTGAGTAGCCTTCTTCTTTTGCTTCCTTCCCATTGTGACGGATCTCCTTCAAGCGATCAAGCTCCTTAAGAAGGACTTGCTCTGATTCCAATTGTTGGGAAAAATACTGAGAGGGGGGGCGGGGGGGGGTGAATCAGTATTTAGAGCTGACTAAATTTTTTTTACTTTTTCTTTCTCTTAAAACCATACGCTACTTTACTGAACCCAACTCGCGTATACACACAGATATCCTTAATAAAACTTGCGTATGTACAAATACCTTATTATGAATTTAATTATTTACTTAGATCATTACATCATTCATTCATCAGATGTTTAGTAAGCAGTAAACATGTGCAGTAATAACATAATAAACCATCACACATAAGCTTCACACATGATTTAACCCATCCTTATTTACATCGAATTTCCCATTAAATACAGAGCTTCGTTCAATTCACATTCAGTCGTATATTCTTCTTGTATAGAACTGCTGATGGTTTTCTGAGAGTTTCCATTAAGGACAATCAACTCAATATACTAGGATACCAGAAATGCCAACAATATCCCCATTTGGACTTGATGGCAACCATGACCAGAAATACATTCAGCAATAAACTACGTACTTCCATCTGTGTACAGGGTGTCGATAGTAAGCGAATTACCTCTATCTTTGTTGGATCTACCTTTATCCCGGCCGTGGAGATATAGTGTCCTAGGATTATGCCTTCCATCATCATCATGTGACACTTTTGATTACTCAAACATAACCTGGTGGCAATACATCATTCCAACACTTTTTCCAATGTTTGCAATGCTTTTTCAAAATCATCCCCATATGGGGTGAAATCATCCATATAAACCTCAAATCCCTTGTTGATTAGATCGATGAAAATGTTGAGTATGGCCCTCTGAAATGTAGCTGGAGCGTTACATAAGCCGAAGGGTAATACTCTGTAAGAAAATGTACCCCATGGGCAAGTGAACATGGTTTTTTCTTGATCTTCAGGGGCAATTTGAATCTGATTATAGCCACTGAAGCCATCAAGGAAGGAAAAGAGTCGTTTCCCTCCCAATGTATCAAGGACTTGATCGATAAATGGAAGAGGGAAGTGGTCCTTCTACGTGGCTTTATTCAATTCCCTGTAATCCACACAAATCCACCACTTTCCATTTTTCTTAGGGACAACTACCAGTGGAGAGACCCATTTTCTATCTGAAATAGGATAAATAAAGTTCACGTCTAGAAATTTCTGTAATTCTTCCTTCATGATATCTTTAAGGTGCAGGTTTAATATTCGTTGAGGTTGCCTAATGGGATGAGCATCTATTTCAGTATAAATGTTATGGGTACACAGTTGAGGATATATGCCCTTCATGTCTGAATAATCCCAAGCAAAGGCTATTTATGGTTGTGGGTATGTGTTGGCCATTTTTATCCTTTAAAGGGTATTCATGTGCCTCATTATCAAGAATTTCTCTTAAAATTTGGCACTTTTCATTTTCTGTAGCAGTTGTTTGATTAATAAAGTGATTAATTATGTCATCTTCAGTCTGATTTTTGAATTCAAGTGCTTCTGCTACTATGAGTGGTGAATGGATATTTTCTTCTTGGTATGCAGGTCGGTGTTTGTAAATTTTTACAATGGGAAGACTTGGTTTTCCCGAGGGATATAGAACAAGATTTTTTACAACATCTCCCTTAGAAATGGTCATATTTCCTATACGACAGCCTATGTAAGCGTCGGTTGCGGCCAGCCAAGGTCAACCCAAAATCAAGGGATGTCTGTCGAGTCGACTTTTTGGATTGATGACAAGAAAATATACCAGGTACTCCCATGACTCAACAGAAACCATGGTGTCTTGTAAATTTCTTTCTGTTTTCAAAACAAATCGATCAATGAGTTCTAGCAAGGTGGAGGTTGGTTCTAAAGTGGTAATGCCAAGATTTTCACAAGTTTTTACGGTCAAAATATTAATGTATCCGCCCAAGTCGACTAGCGTGTTTGGGAAAGAGTGGCCATATATTTGGACTGTAACTATAGGAATCCCTAGATCTTCATACTTGATAGGTGTCTCCCTTCACAATAATAAATCAGACAAGGTTCCTATGACATGGAAAGTTGGCGAAGTTTTTGTTTTCCTCACAAGTTTTTTTGTACACAGTTCTTTAATTGTCTTAACATAGATAGGGATGTCTTGAATGGCCTGGAGGAGAGTAATTTTAATACAAATATTTTTAATTTCCCTAAAATATCAAAATATGGATAGACATTTGGTTTAGGTATCACTAATCTTTCAAGGAATGGGTGAGAAGCACTAAAAATTTTCCCAAAGTCTTCTTGTTCACTTGTGCCTTCTTCCTATCTTATTTCTGTATTAATTACTGTTGATGGATTAATTTCAATTGGGGGTTCTAATTTGGTTTTTTGTGTATCAATGACTTCCCCTGGTCTAATAACGCGGCCATATATCAAACTAAGTTCACTGCATTCTTTTTGCTCAATTTCGAGGTCTATATTTTCAATGATTTGGATCAACTGCATTGGTCTATTGTTGGGATTCGGGTTCAGTTGAGCTAGTAGTTGAGAGCGTATCAGAGGCTGAGAATTCTACGGTAGAAGATATGGAGCTGGTAATGTGGGTTGAGGTTGAGGATCCATTCCCATATATTAATTGGTTATTCCTAGGGGTCGCTACCAATTTTGGGACTAGTTGGGATTTTTTGAGGTAGAGGCAAGCCATTGGGATGAATATGGATTTTTTCTGCTAAAATGGAGGAGAGAAAGAAGAATTTGGCCCTCCACTTCCTGGAAAGGATTTATTTGACAAAGGGAGCATGGAGAACAGGTAGAAAAATATGGTTGATTTCGCTATGTTTTCCCAGTATTTTTTGTTGATTAAATTTCCAAGAAGGAAAGAACTGAGATGGGTCTTGTGACATACCTGTAGTTCAGGATTGCCACTGTCGACGTTGATTCATTAAATATACTGGTTCTGTTTCCTCTTCTTCTTCTTTGAAGAATGCTTTCAAACCTTGTAGTGACAAGCACTGTTCAGTGGCATGGTCTTTAGTATAGATGGCGCATGTTTGAACCATGTCTAATGGGCATTCTCACTGGCTGTGGTTCTTTTGACAGCATGGGAAAAAGACAACCAAACTTTTTTCCTCTAGTGCTTGGTTTTTCTTAGCCTACAGGTCATTTAATTATGTCGTGAGGGTACCCAAGATATCAGTCTTGAAGTCTTCCAAGAGATTGCTGATTTTTGTTAGTGTTATGATGCCACCTGAAGTTATGTTATTTCTAGCAACTAAATCTCATCCTGCTGGTCTCATGCGCGTGCTACCTCTAGAACACCTAACACATAATGAAATAATATCATCATAAATTTCCTGATAGATGTATCCTTTCCCCATTAGATTTAATGTTTCTATCCATTCATCTTTCATTCTTTTATCATAATTACTTTTAATACATCTTTAGACAATGAAGTATAGGGGGACCTTTGAAAATTGTATTGGAATAGTTCAAAATATTCTTCTAATGTCTCGTTATCTTTTTCAATCAAGTTGAAGATTTCACCTTTTAATTATCTAGTGCTGCAGTAATATTGGTATTTAGCAAGAAAAGAGTTTTTCATTTGATCCCAATTATTGATGGTTCCTCCATCGAGCCCCATAAACTAGCGCAAGGCTTCCCCTTTTAATGTATAGGGAAACAATTTCAATTTCTAAGGGTCAGTGGTGTAGTCGTACCAGCCCTACACAAAACATCAAATTAAAATAAGAACGCATCTGGATATTCCGAAGTCAATCCATGGAAAGTGGGGATGTTTTTTAATGGAATATATTTCATAGGGGCATTAGCGACCATGTCAATAATGGGATATTCCAATGTTGATGTTTGTCCATAGGGTTGATTGTGCGCCATCTGATTAAAGATGTGTCAATAACCTTCAAGGATTTCCTAGTTTGGGAGATGAATTCGAGTTGGACTAGAAGTCAGCTTTGGAAAAGGTCTTACAATACGTCCATGGTCTGGGATGTCGGGCATTTCTTCTTCAACCAAAATTTTAGGAGATCCAGGCTCTGGGGATTTTAGATTTGTTTCCACAGCACCAATGGTTTCCCCCTCTCCTTCTTACAATTTTCAATAATTTCCCTCTTGCAAAGGGTCAGGATTTAGATGTTATGTAATCTGAAAGGTTTGTTCTGGCTTTTTCATTTTGCTCACTAAACCAATTAATTTTCATTTCGTGCTTTCTCATTTTTCCTATCATATGGTACCCTCCTGAAGGCTATCACCATGATTATGATCTTCTAGAGGGTCATGTAAATCAAGCTTTTTCTAAAGTCAAACATAAACATGGTTTTAGACTTTATAAGGAGGAAGTCTACCCTACCTATTCCTTGGCATTATTACACCTCAACCATGTCATTGCATGAGAACATGAAATAAGGTAAGCTGGGGAATATGTTGGGCCACGAAAAAGGTATGATGTTTTACCCTCATAATTAACTTGATTTATTACTAACTTTCATGTGCTTACCTTCACTTTGGGAATAAATCTGGAAGAATTAATTGTAAACAAAGGGTGAAACTAATTATCAATAAATTATGTAATTATTGGAAAAAAGGCTAACTTTCGCTGTTGATCTCGGTGTAAGCTGCAGATGGTGAGCCTGCTACCTTAGGGATTATAGTAGGACTCTTTTCAGAAATGATTTTGGGTCCTACAAATTCCTGAGATTCATATTTTCTTATAATTTCATCTATAGAGGTTGTTATTCCAAGGGACACCGGCCCCTTGGGTTTCGTGGATTTGGATGGGGGGTTCAGACTGGTTTTTATCTTTTTATTTTTAGTCATTCATAAAAATAAAATAAAAAACTACTTCTATTCAACCTCTATATTTTTGTTGAAAAGCAGGACAATGGGCAAGAATTTTTCTTACTGGTACACAAGTTCTTATCTTCCATTTTTAATACCCAATTCTTCCTCAGCAAAAGAAAAATAAAAACATCACTTGTAAACACTCTCACTGGAAATGATGCCAAAATCTTGGCTCACTAAGATTTCTATTTAAAAAAAATCCTAATACCTACATTAATCATCAATCCAAAGTAAGTCTTTTTATTTCAAGAGTGTTCAACATAGTTTATGCAAGTGAAACTAGAGGTTATCAAATCGAAATCGCTTGAGAAGTAAAATTTGATTCTTGAAGTTCAATCAAAACAATTCTGAAAGCAATCATTAAATAACTTCAACCAATTAACTCAAATTAACTCTAATCTATTCTATGAAAGAAAATTGAAATGAAAATCTTAAAGGAATTCACAATTAACTAGAATTACTTATTAACATATACAAAAATCTATTTAATCGGGCCGGGAATACTGCAGTAACTGAACAACAAGTAACACAATCATGTTCTCCAATTGAATTTCTCAATTACTAATCAACTGAAAATATCACTCAGAATGAAAAACAATCTAATTATTCAAATAACTCTAGTAAATGCGAGAAGTAACATTTATGAGGAAAATGAAAGTGATTAAGACTTTAAATCAATATGACGCAAACCACTCGATGCTGATAAAATTCAAATCAATCACAAATTCTATAAAATAGAGGAATGATTAATTTCAAAACGGGAAAATAAGAATATAACACAAGACAACAGTATAGCTCCTAGTGACTGGGCCTAGAGCCTCCATAAGTATTCTCTAGATGATCTTCAGAATATGATTATGGAAAAACCAATATATATTTCATTAAATTTAACAATCAGGTTACAACATCGTTGAGCGCAAAATCTTTTGTTCTGAAGGAATGTAAATAAAATAAAATTACAACATACAGATTAACAACCTCTATTCCATTCCATCTATTGAGATTTTATATCTTACAGAAAAATAGAACAGATAATGGTGAATCCTCAAGATCAAGAGATCCTAAGGATTTCGCAGCTACGTAATAGTTTTTGTTATAGAATAAGCGAGGTCCTCCTCATTTGTCGTTGGTCTGTATAAATAGAAATGAGATATTTTTCCTTTTCTTGGTCGTTTCTGTTCAATTGTTTGAATAGCAGTTAATCAATTTAGATTTCTTGCACATAAAAACAACAAAAGTTAGCCTTTTTTTCCATAATTACATAATTTATTGATAATTAGTTTTACCCTTTTTTTAGAATTAATTCTTCCATATTTAGTCCCAAAGTGAAGGTAAACACATGAAATTTAGTACTAAATCAAGTTAATTATGAGGATAAAATGTACATTTTTCATGGCCCAAAATACTCCCCAGCTTACCTTATTGCATGTACTCATGCAATGAGATGGTTGAGGTGTAATAATGTCAAGGAATAGGCAGGGTCGACTTCCTGATCCTTATACTGTATAAAACCATGTTTATGTTTGAATTTTGCAAAATCTTGAATTACATGACCCTCTCGAAGATAATAATCATGGTGATAGCCATCAAGAGGGTAACATATGATAGGACATCTGTAGCGACACCCTATCCATGTAGGACCCATGCATAAAATTATGTTACTGTCTGTGAAAAAATGAGCAAAAACTACTTTAAAATTTATATAATTAAAGGGTTGTCGATTATTAATGTTGTTGGTGGATGCCTGCCATCTTTGCTTAGCTGCTAACAAAGCATCTTCTCTGATTTCCTGAAATTGTTCTCTCCCATATTCTACAATATCCTTATGGATTTGTCCCAATTTGGCTATGACCCCTTCCTATTCCATAAATATTTTATGTTGAGTGAAGAAATGCAGAGGTTTAGTGGGTTCCCCTCTAACCCAAAGATCCAGAACATGTTCTCTTTTCTGATAATCATTATAGGCTTTTGCCCACTTGATTTGATTATCATAAAAAGATATGAATGCCTAAAATTGGATGTCTATTATAAAGTGACTTGGGTTACTATCTCTCTCATCTTCCGAAAAGAAGTGGTGTAGATATAGTTCACACAAGAGGCACTGAAATTTCTCATTCTGTTCCCCACAACACTAGACAAATTCTGTAGTAACCTTAAACATGGTGGGTTTCCCTGCTCAAATGGCTTTCACCTTTAATAATAGATATCTTTCTAAGAAAAACAGAGCATAATTAGTAGCAGTTGATCTACAAGACAGGACATCTGAGTAAATTGAGCAAATATTGTTTGTTTTCTTTATGGATTTTTCAAGTCGAGCTTATGCTTTATATACCTTCTCCTGTTCACTTCTGAAGCTGGAAAAAGTATCATCTTCAGTTATATTAAGCTTATTAATTTTTTCCAGCATCTCCTGATGTACCTGTTGTGGTACCACTTCCTTCTTATAGTAAGCCAATTCTTGCTGGGTATGTGTCGATTCGTCTTGAAGTCTTGAAATAATGCCTTCTTTTGTTAGAGGAGTATAAAAAGGTGTTTCATCTATCTGAGTTTCCTCTATTTGTTTTTCTAATTCTGTTTTTGTTTCTATAGTGTGTGTCTCTAATTCAGTTTGAGTCTCAGAAATGTTTGTTTCTTTCTTAGGCTTCCAAGCCTTATCTGGCTCTTTTAACCATTCCCTTAATTGCTTGACTTTTATGTTCAAATTCCAGTATTTCTTGTGCAATTTCCTCAACTTAGCCCTTGCTGACTTATTTTTAATTGTAGGGTTTCCAATAGAGGAGGGCACATTATTTTTTTTAGGCATAAAGGGAGTTGTACCAATTTCTAGGCCATAATCTGGTAAAACAATATTTTCTTCAGGCATTGAAGGGGTTGTGCCTATATCAATACTCTAGTCAAATGGGATGGTGTTTTCTCCAGGGACCTCAGAAATTGTGC
The DNA here is from genome assembly GCA_034641835.2 of Pinus albicaulis. Classification (NCBI taxonomy): domain Eukaryota; kingdom Viridiplantae; phylum Streptophyta; class Pinopsida; order Pinales; family Pinaceae; genus Pinus; species Pinus albicaulis. Next base: position 1,402,806,207 of record CM076579.1, on the reverse strand, counting down.
CTATATCAGTACTCTGTTCTAATGGGATGGTGTCACCTGACTGGTTTTCGGACTTAGGAGTTATTTCTACAAATTTTTCTTCCTCCAAATATTCACCACCACAGGGTGCCGAATCCCTTGAATTTTTCATATCCTCATCAGATGGTAAAATATCAGTGTGACCAGAACTACCTACAGAGGTAGTCTAGTCTAGAGGTCAATTCTATCCCTTATAATTCTCAGATGGGTTTCTTTCTTTGTGAAATGCACTCATACTTTCCAACACTCTAGCCATTTCCTCCTCATATCCCTGTAGAATTCCATCTATTGTGTTTAGAGGAGGTGTATGAAATGGTTCTGCCTCATCGGCCAAGGTTGAAGTGTTTTTTCATGAACTTAACCACTTAGATCGTCTTCATTCATCGGACACGAGGTCAAGGGATAGTTCCTTTTTCTTCTGGATTTCCTTGGAATTAATGTTTCCCTTTCTGGCTAGTCAATTTCTCTATGGTCTAGGTTTTCTTCTAATGGGGTTAGGATAGGGCTTAAAAAGTTTTCCCAAGTTAACTGATGCTTAGTTAATCCATGAGTGACAATCAACTTTATACGACCATGATGCATGATAACTGTATGTGGATTTTTAACTCTCCTAACCCAACTAGATATGTCATGCAACAAATAATTCAAGAAAAATGGAAAATTAATTGAAATTTTCTGCTTGAGTATGGCTAGAAGTTTGAGTTAATGAGGTTTTACCACATATTGGTGTTTGTCGCATGTAATATACTTTTGAACAATGATTTACAGTGCCTGTCATGGTTCCTTCAAAGTCGTAGGGCGAATCCATTTTCCTTTGCATACCAAATTCTCGTCTGGATCTTGGAACACTGCAATTGATCTATGTAATAGAACATGCTTATCATTCCACTTTGTCCCTTCTACCAAAAGTCCAAAAACCTTAGCTATTACCATTTCTGATACTGTTATATCTCTGCCTTTAACAATTTTGTGTCCATCTTGCATGTTTTACAAGATTTATAGTGCTATCTCAATGTGGAATCCCTATAACTTTTCCAAATACAAGACCAACCAGGATTCTACAGTATAGCACGAGCATGTTCTGTAATATTGAGTATTGTGGGCTTGTTGCGGAAAGATATTCCACCCATGATTGTTTTGTCCCAGAGGCTGAATTACACTTCTGTATGCACTACTCACGACTTCATAAATTTAGAACAACACAAATACTGCATGCAAATAATTTGAAACTATTAAAAAAGGTATAATGAAATTGTATTTGTTTGTCAAATTGACAAGTTTTGACGAAATTTGATTATTAGTTCGCTCGCTTTCCCATCATGTACACCTATGTACACCTTTTCCCCTTCTAATGAGAGAAGTTCGTCCGCGCCCTTGGAGCGCAGAAAAGGAGAAAAGACATTGAGGATCATTAATGCAGCAGAATAATAACCAGAGTGACGTACATTGCGGAAAAAATCAATCAGATCAGCTCAAATCATGAGGATGGTGGGGAAATGATTAAAAAGAAAAAAAACAGAGAAACAATTATTATGAAAAATATTTTTTCTTTGATGGAAAGTTTTGACAGAACATGATATGTAAAGAGTGGTAACAACTATTGGGATTAAGTGATCAGACATAATTAAGTTAATTCATATATAGTTTTGCCATGCATATTTGTTTTTATAAAGATAACGCTTATTCAAATGATAAGTTCTCATTTGGTAATGGGTTGGTAAAAATAAATGAATATAAAATGATTGGTTGTTTGACATGAAACTCCAATGCCACAAGCAGAGCCACTGCTGCCAGCAGTCGTCAATAGCCTCGACAGGGTTTCTTTTTAACCCAAAAATTGGCCAGAATCCCCTATTTAGTATTTAGATAATTATTTATTCTTATAGAGAGAGCCCTGTGCTTGCATGGTAACTAGATAACCACAGTTCCATTCACTAGGTTTTAGCAAAGTAATTAGGTTGGCTAGTGATGAGACCTCCTATCCTTCGTGCATTTTTATAGCTAGAAGGTCATTACCCTGGTGTGGTAGCCATAATGGTAATGTTATTTCTTATGTAATGTCCCTTTTTTAGGAAATTTCTACAACAATGAGAATATCTCCAGATATTCTAAAGTTGGAGCTCCAGCAATAGGCAAGCACAATAATGGTGCAGCAGCAACACTCAACTCATGAAAATGTGAGAGAAAACCATAGAAATTTTATTAAATAATAGCAGCAACAATAGAGTACAAGACCTTGAGGAAAATGATACTCAAGATGAGCAATACTCAACCTCAAAGAACAAGTACATAAACTATGACAAACCACTGTTACAAATGTATGCTCCAGCTATGACTGCGTAGTCTATGAAGGAAAATTGCTACATAATAGTGTCAGTACACAAATATATTAATATGTGGCTCAAATACAATAGGGGGAGACGGATCTCAACCCTTGGAAACAATAATACACAATCCCTGAAAGGATTGGCTGCAAAACATAGAAAATGGCAATTCCTCAGAAATGCCGGAGTTGCTGGGTAGCTCAAGAAACTTAGTAATAGAATTGGATGGAGATGGATGAATCTGATGCTCAAACTAAATATGCCTCCTTCAATGGATCTTTCAAGTGAAATTCAGATCCCTTCACTAAAAATCTTCCCCTCCAAATATATCTGCAAATCCCTACTGCAAATACTCCTCTATAATAATGCACTCACTGGATGAGACTGCACTGTAGGGCAAGGAAATGGGTTGGCCTTGATGCCAAAGTTTACAATCTGCTCTGGAATGCCTCCAATCTGATATCTCAAAGGAGAGAATGATTCCTCCTCTGAAAAATAGTTGAAGGAGATGGTGTAGTGAACCCTCACTGCAACACCCAGCAACACAATGTTAATCTGCTACAAAAATAACACTGTCTTTATGGAGAATGCTTGGCCTCAAGCCTGGATGTGAGGAAAATGAAGAAAAATTCCTCAAGAGACCTCTCAAGAAGGAGAAGGAATCCTAAACAGTAATTCCTCTGGAAATTCTTGCTAAGTAGAAAAGAATGCACAATTGTCTCACAAGACAATGAAATGAATAATACAAGCATGAGAAACAATGGTTTCCTTGTCCTCCTTTAAAAAAAATGAAAGCTCCATTAGGGTTTCCTCCACCAAATGTCCCTTTCCTCATTCACACTATGTTGGCTTCCTAAGTAAGCCACTCCTCCTATGGCAGCGCTATTGACTTGGTCAACTTAACCAAGCCTCCTTGCAAATATCCTTGTTCACACATGAGGGTGTGCAAACTAGCTCAAAAGATGATCCCCTTTCATGCTTAGAGGGATTTTATTGAGTTTTTTATTATGCAATGGGTTTCCTTACCCATTTATTCTCCTCCTAGGTGAAATTAGAAAAATTAATGTTCCAAATTATTGTTGGAAAATTTTGGAACATTACAGTCCTCCCCTCCCAAATGTTGCTTGTCCTCAAGCAACTGCAAGGATAGAACTGAAAATATTTCTCTCAAGGCATGGAGTCTATGTAGTGTTGAGGAACATCTTCCTCATGTGGATCCTCCATCCCCAAGCAATCATCCATACAAAATGAGCTACCTCCCAACTAGGCAACTCCTGGAAACTGCCCTCCACCTTTGGCTCCGAAAAAGTAGGTGGGATGAAAATATGCTCATGGTAGAAAATGTAGCCTACCCCATGCTGTCCTTCTCTCCACTCATGATAAGTGTAGAGAAAATTCTGATCTTGGGCTGCAAAATACTTTCCCTCAAGTGGCAAGATGAAGACTAGATCCCTAAGGACCTCTCCTCCAATGCTGCAAATCATGTTGGCCCAATTCTCTCCATATATGATGAGTTGGATGTCATCATCATATGGCATCTCATTCCTCATATGGCTCACTCCATAAAGAAAAAAATGAGCTGTTGTAGTGGCCATACCATCTCCCATGCTCCCATTAGAACATGTAGTGAAACTATGTGGGAGTTTTCTCTCTCCAAGGACACATCCACCCAATGTGTCTCTCCTCCAATCATGCTCCCAAGGAAATCTCCAGCAATAACAATCAAGGGAACAATTAGGAGAATCATTTTGGCTGCCATGTGTAGTAAAGGAGAAGGACAATGATCCCTCAAATGTAGCCAGCGCAGTTTGACTCTCCACTGCCATAGAAAATAAAATGATGGGTGGCCTCCCCACCATTTGCTTGCTGCCCCAATCTCCTGGAGAAAGTGAATGATGTAGTATGCAATGTGAGTATGTTCTCCACAAGAAATATCCTCCCCATCTCTTCTTAGGGAGTGATCATCCACAATGGCCCCATGTAGACCATCAAATCTAGAAGGAAGAATAATCCTTCTTTGAGCAAATCCCTGCACATGTATGGTTAAGAGGTGCATATATAAAGAAAAATCATCATGCAAATCAATAATACCCTCACCATATTTTTTGATCATATAAATGGAGTGGCTCATAGATGAGTCTCCCCTCATCCTCAAAGGAAAAAGAGTTGACTGCGTAAACTCCCCCATCTCATCATGATCCATGGAGTGCCTCCTCAAGTTCGTCAAGTGGTCTTTCCCACAAGAAGGAAAGAATTACAATGTGGCCCTCATGGTTGGTCCATGGTTTCTCCTGAAATGTACAACATGTATAGTGAGGAGAGTCATGCTCCCAATGGGCATCCTCAATCTCAAGCCCACTCTCCAATAAAATCCTCCCATGAACATATACATATCAGCAATACATGGAAGCAAAAACCAATAGAAACAAGTTGTCCCGTGACAACTGGAAAGTGGATTAAGGTCCCACACATGGAACAAGTGCAGTGCATGCCCTACCTACATCAAATCAAATAAAAACAAGTGCTCTCCCAGCCACTTGTTTTCTGCCACAATCATGTTACAAGATATAAACATGGAAGTACAAAAAGGTGCCAATGGTGCACACCAAAAATCATGTGGCTTTCCCCACAAACCACCAATGAGATATCCAATATCAATGCTGCAAATGGCTCCCAGTACATCATGATACAATATGCAAGAATGAATAATCCTCCTTGGTACAATATGCTACTCATAAAAAGACAATAAGTACAAAACATAAGGTGGAATTGTACATTCTCCATCATGCACTAGAAGACTTGAGTTGAAATGGTTCCACTGAAAATGCTCCCTTACTCTCCATGAGTATGAAGGTGGCTGTGACCTCCTCTCCATCATCATGCATGCTCTGCATCTCTCCATATGCTGAAATATGTCTTGCTGAATGCCCTCCCAAATGAACTGCTCTTCCAAGGCAAGATATGCATCAAAGTGCATGGAAAAGAAGTCCTCCTATACTACATGCAACAAATTCTCCTTGAGACTAGAATCTCTAGTCAAGAAGACTCTTCCATGGGAATATATGACCATATCATCCATCATATACTCATCATCTCTATCCAGGTCATCTAGAATTATGCATGCATCAAGATCCTTAGAATACTCAACTAAGAGCTGAGATCTCCAGTAAGGATCAATCCTCCTCAGGGACAGTGCTAGTGATCTAGCATGTGTAGCTCTCCTCAAGCTGTTGTCTGCTACTTTGACATCCCTCATGCCAAAGTTCTCCTCCAAACTCTTCACCTCTCCAAAATACAAGAGTGGTGAATCCAAATACAAAATGACTCTCATCAATGATAGATCAGGGGGCCTCCCTGGTGGAATGCCTCTATGCAGTGAGACATCTATGTCAATATTGGACTGCACATATAGTTGGGAAATCTTGCCCTTGTTGTCATAGTGCAATACCATCTTCCTACTCTTTGCACTAGTTCTCTGAAATAGAGAAGGGTGTGTGCCTCTCATCACTTGATGCTACTCTTCCTCCTTTCCTCCTTCTTCCAGCTGTAGTGCTACACAATCATGCTGCTCATTGATTGTGCTTGGACCTCCATGAATGAGATCCTAGGGACCTCCTTTCCAAGATGCAATAATCCCTCTAGTTGGAGTAGGAGCTCCTCCTCCCTCTGCATGAGGTACTAGATCAACTCTAGGATTGACAACGTTGTTGCCCTCAACATGATTGGGAAACTCTCCAATGGATCCTCTTTTGAAAAAGAGATCCCTTTACATCTCTGTACGAAAAATGAAGATCTTGCTTCTAAATAAGCATCATGCAATATATCAGCCTCCTTCATGGCTTTCTGAAATATTTTTGAGTCTATGGTTTCCTCCATCACATGCAAGGGTTTTGTTTATTTGAATGTGTTTGTTTCCTTTACGTGCATTTTAGAATTCCTCCTATCAAATATCTTCATCAAAGTTCTAACGAACATTTCATATGAAGAGGTATTTTCATTTTTCAAAGTAAAAGACTCAAATAACCACCATGCATAGACTTTACCTCCCAAGTGCAGCGCTGCTACTCTGATGGCTTCATCTTCAGGAATCTGATGTTGCTGCAAAAAGGTGCCTAGCTCTTCAAGCCAAGCCTTGGCTAAACAAGTAGAGGAACCATCAAAGACAGATAGAAGAAATATATCCTCATCATTTTGCTTGCTCCTCCTCACCATGATCTTGCAAAACTCCAAAAAAGTAATATGATCTCTAAACCTCTGGGTTTGAGATTCATACTCATGCAAGAAACCTCTAAGAGTTCCTTTCTTCGGCATTTCTTCTCCTTCTTCTTTTCTCATGAAAAATCTAGCCATGTGACTGCATTGTGTATTATAGGGTGTAGCTACATGCTCACATCCCCTACAAGAAAATCTAGAGTTTGACTCAATTTCAAACCCTTTTGGAGATCCTGTACAAATCTCCCTCCTTATCTTCTCAAATTCTTCATGAATGCTCAGTAAGGATTTTGGAAGAAGATTTCTAAGCTTTCCTTCCCTCCTTTCTCCATATGATGGAGCCTTCATTTCCTCTCTGATATGATGACTAAGATCCACGGACCTGTAAGATTCCCTCTTCAGGAATATCAAAGCTCTATTCCATAGATTGACTGCAGGGGCATTTACTGGATATGTCACCTTTGAAGAAAGGATGAGATCCAGAGGATACCTAGCCATCTACAGACTCTGTCTATAGAGTTCGAAATCTTCCCCTTTAGGGATTCATTTCTTTGGCTTGAAGCCACAGGCTGAGCCAAAGATCATGCTTTGATACCACTGTAATGTCCCTTTTTCAGGAAATTGCTACAACAATGAGAATATATCCAGATATTCTAAAGTTGGAGCTCCAGCAATAGGCAAGCACAATAATGGTGCAGTAGCAACACTCAACTCATAAAAATGTGAGAGAAAACCATAGCCATATTATTAAATAATAGCAGCAATAATAGAGTACAAGATATTGAGTAAAATGATACTCAAGATGGGCAATACTCAACCTCAAAGAACAAGTACATAAACTATGAAAAACCACTGTTACAAATGTATGCTCCAGCTATGACTGCGAAGTCTATGAAGGAAAACTGCTACATAATAGTGTCAATACAAAAATATATCAATATGTGGCTCAAATACAATAGGGGGAGCAAGATCTCAACCCCTGGAAACAATAATACACAATCCCTAAAAGGATTGGCTGCAAAACATACAAAATGGAAATTCCTCAGAAATGTTGGAGTTGTTGGGTAGCTGCAGCAACTCAGTAATAGAACTGGATAGAGATGGCTGAATCTGATGCTTAAACTGAATATGCCTCCGCTAATGGATCTTTCAAGTGAAAGGATGATCCCTTCACTAAATATCTTCCCCTCCAAATATATCTGCAAAGCCCTGCTGCAAATACTCCTCTAGAATAACGCAATCACTAGATGAAATTGTGCTGTAGGGCAAGGAAATGGGTTGGCCTTGATGCCAAAGTTTGAAATCTGCTCCGGAATGCCTCCAATCTGATATCTCAAAGGAAAGAATGACTCCTCCTCTGAAAAATAGCTAAAGGAGATGGTGTAGTGAACCCTCACTGCAACACCCAGCAACATAGTGTTAATCTGCTGCAGAAATAACGTTGTCTTGATGGAGGATGCTTCGCCTCAAGCCTATATGTGAGGAAAATGAAGAAAAATCCCTCAAGAGACCTCTCAAGAAGGAGAAGGAATCCTAAATAGGAATTCCTCTGGAAATTCTTGCTAAGCAACAAAGAATGCACAATTGTCTCACAAGATAATGAAATGAATAATACAAGCATGAGAAACAATGGTTGCCTTGTCCTCCTTTAAAAAAAATGAAAGCTCCATTGGGGTTTCCTCCACCAAATGTTCCTTTCCTCATTCACACTGCGTTGGCTTCCTAAGTAAGCCACTCCTCCTATGGCAACGTTGTTGACTTGGTCAACTTAACCAAGCCTCCTTGCAAATATCCTTGTTCACACATGAGGGTGTGCAAACCAGCTCCAAAGATGATCCCATTTCATACATAGAGGGATTTTATTGAGGTTTTTATTATGCAATGGGTTTCCTTACCCATTTATTCTCCTCCTAGGTGAAATTAGAAAAATTAATGTTCCAAATTATTGTCAGAAAATTTTGGAACATTACATGTTATCTCCTTATGATCATGGCAAGCTGGCTCATGATGATAACCCATATCCTCTCTGAAATATTTGCATGTTATTTTTATATTTGTATATTTTTTGAATCATAAATAGAGGGAGGCTCATTAACTCCTTAAGAGTTAGGGATGGTGTGAGGAGTGGAAAGAAATGATAATAAAGGTTATACAATTATTCATAAGTCACCCTACCCTAGAAGATTAGCCATTGATAGTGTAAAAAGATAAACCAACATGGTATTAAGATAATGAATTTTTTCATAATATGTCTGAAGAAAAGATATCCAACAAGCCATTACATCATTTCAACCATATCAATGTCTGGAAATAGAGATACCAATCTAAGGTGAAAAAAATCATAATTGTTATTAATATCACTATTTTTATCTTTATTAGATGCATATTCCTTATCCACAAGATGATTCTCATGAGAGAAATAAATAAAATTCTCAAAAATTCATTCAGACAACTACTTATTACAAAAGCGCGGTTGTTCTTTCGACTGAACATTGACTGTTCAGGCGATTGAACAACAACTGTTGAACCGATTGAATAGAAAAAACACTCAAAATAAAATCCGTTGTTCTTTTGACTGAACAATGGTTGTTTAGTCGATTGAACAACAATTTTTCAATCAATCGTACAAAAAAAACACAAAAAGAAAAGAAAATGCATTGCTCTTTTGACTGAACAACAAACACACAAAATAAAATCCGCTGTTCTTTTGACTGAACAATGATTGTTCAGTCGATTAAACAGTAGATTTACAATCAATTGAACATCAATAACACACAAAATAAAATAAAATGTGTTGTTCTTTTGAACGAACAACGGTTGTTCAGTTGATTGAACAACAAAAACAAAAACAAAAAAATTTCTTGTTCTTTTGACCGAAAAAAGTTGTTTAGTTGATTAAATAGTAGTTGTTGAATCGGTTGAATAAAAAAAACACACAAAAAGGAAAAATCCGTTGTTATTTTTACCTAAAAATGGTTGTTCAGTCGATTTAACAGCAGTTGTTCAATCAATTGAATAACAGTTGTTCAATCGATTGAACAACAAAAACACAAAAAAAGTAAATTTGTTGTTATTTTGACTTAACAGTGGTTGTTCAGTTGATTAAATATCATTTTTTCAATCAATTGAACAAAAAAAACACACAAAAATTAAATTGGTTGTTCAATTAACCAAACAACATCTGTTCACTCAATTGAACAAAAAAAACTTACAAAAATAAAATCGGTTGTTCATTTAATTGAAAAACAATTGTTCAATCAATTGAATAGTAGTTCAATCGATTGAACGACAATAACATGCAAAAAATAAAATCGGATATTCAATTAACTAAACGGTAGTTGTTCAGTCAATTGAACAAAGAACAATATTTTTTTTTTTATTTGTACATTAATGGAATCACAATTAAATGCAATATAATATATACATTATTTAAAAAACTGAAAATAATGGATTTTTATGAAGGTAAAGCTCCCAGGTTGTTGGAACGGTGTCTCCTAACAAGCTGCGAAACTAGTCCATTTTGATTACTTTTTTATTATATTTAGTATAGCGCAGGGGTTTTGGGGCGGGTCAAAGCCCCGAACGCATTGTAATGGGTCAAAGGGTAAACTAGGGGTCCGAAAACCATGGGTTGCAGACCATAGGAAAGTCGAAGCTAGATTGTTATAAATAGAGATGTATTTTGTATCGAAAAGGATAGGAATTGATGAGATATCGATGTGATATGTTGCTTAAGCTGTCTGTTTGGGTTTTGGGAAATGGACTCCTGCTGGCTGTGTGTGCGAAGATCCTAGTCCAGCTGTGTGCGGACCCTGCTACTGTGTGTGGACCCTGCTACTATGTACGTAGGTTGGGAAGGGAATTGTAACGAAAGATTGATGAATGAATGAATGCGAAGGATTATTAGAGATCTGAATCTGTGAGTTCTGTTATGTGAATTGCTGATAATTGTTGTGTTATGTATTTTCTGTCTTTAAGCTGTGAAAGATCTGTGTACTGAGCTCTTGGATCTAGATTTGTTATGTTCTACTTATGTACTGTTGTGTTGGTGATATAATAAGCCTATAACTATAGATCTATTGCACGTATATGCGAATAGGAACATAATTAACCCTGCGCAGGACAAGGTAATATGGGAATTACAAAAACAGGACACAGCCCTGCTTGCCTTACCCATCCTTTCTCAGGGTGTGGAAACCTAGTTCCAACACCCACCCATACTACTTCAGGTGAGACTGTGACCTACGAAAGTAGGTCACTGCCGAAAGGGCCAGTAGTATAGGGGTTTGTTGGAAAACCTTGCACACCGAACCTGGGTCAGGACTCCTCAAGCCAAAAAATGGTTCCATTGCTGGGACTGAAAGAATTCTGAGAGAGGAATTGGGTAATGACAAGAGAATACTAGAAGCCTGAAAGAAAAGAGATCGAGAACTGGTTCGAAAGAAAAATCCAGGAGTTCACAGTAAAAGAAAATCACAATGAGAATTTAATGGCGGAGAGGTGGAAAAATAGGTATGTCCTTACTGAAAGCTACGAAATATTCTTTGTGAATTTTTCGATTGAACTCCAAGAGTGGCTGGACAGACTGGTGGAATTCCAGAAGTACTGGAAGGATGAGTGGGTCACTTTGTGGACCCTAGAGTTGCTCGAACAGCTTGAGAAAACGGATAATACTATCACACACACGGTGGATCACTGGGTGGATAGTGTGCTGGGAGGATTTGTGACAAAATTTTCCATTGATCAGTTTGTATCGTACTTTGAAGTTGAACGATGATTTTTCAAATGATTCCGAGGAAAATTCCTAAGGACATTACCATTGCTGGTCAAGAAATAACTATGTAAAAAGAGCATTCTATGTACTCATACTGACTGAATGACCTCGGATCTAGACGGGAGCACAACCCGCAGTGGTAAATACTATTGAAACAACCTTGATGGAGGGAGATCCTCCTACAATCCATTGCAGGAACCAGCTGCGCAAGATCCCCTGGCTGCATCGCCACCTCGGACGTGCAAAGGTAAGAATTCGCCTGTACTACCACCCCCCCTAGACAGTGATATGGCAGTGCATTTAAAACTACCTACCTTCAAGGGGGTAGGAGATGAGGATATGGACCAGTTTTGGTTTGTGGTAGACTCTGTCTGGACTGCGCAGAATGTGGAAAGTGACATGATCAAGAGGGCGTAGCTGTCTTTAGCATTCGAAGACAGAGCTTTGGACTGGTATATGTGATACATTGCCCAGAATGGGACCGCCTCCATTCAAGATATCAAGGATGCTCTGAAGCAACAATTCTGGAAGCTAAAATCTTATTCCCAACTAGTAGCGGAAGTAAAGGACTTCAAACAAGGGGCGTCTGAGTTAGTATGGGAGGCTGATTAGAAATTGAAGAAGGAAATTAGGGAAGGAGGGTTCGAGTATGATGATAGACAACATACGAAGTGGTTCATCACCATGTTGTTACCTCACCTACATACACCGATGAGTCATCAGGCCTTTGAATCATAGGAGAAAGCTGTGGAAGTTGCTATGAAATTAGAAGTTGCACCCAAAGAGGATACGTCAACAGGGGTACAAAAAATTGAGGAACAACTTGAGGCTATGCATATGGAGATACAGAACCTGCAAAAAGAGCGAGGAAAGAACATCTGTGTAGATCTTTGGTGTATATGTTGTCTGGCGTCTGGCCATACGAAGGATTAGTTCCCTCTGCTGACTGATTATATGCAAGCCAAGGGCCTAGTCCAATATGCCCAGGGGTAAGTAGGGAACCTATCCTATTGTGACCAGGATCAAGCAGATCTACGCTATGGTGTGATGATTTTTGAGTAGTAGTCTTACACAATACGAACCATTGCCCTCGGCTGGGTGCCTTTGTCTTAAAACTGAAGCATAAATGGTGTTGATTCTACCGATCAATGGGACATGATGAGTAGAACTGTCACACATATGACTTAATGATGGATCTTGGGAACTTATATCGGGTGCAATCGGACCCTGCATTGCCAAGACTTGCTGCGCACTTTGGAGGATCACCGACCTGCAGCAGAGGAGGTCGGGGAGGAAGCACAGGACGAGGACGAGGTCAGCTAATCTGCTATAAATATGGATAAATAGGGCACTTTTCCAAAGAATTCCCTAATCCCACCATGCCGTCGTGTAAATATTGTAGACAGCTGGACCATGAGGTAGAAGAATGCCCAATTTTAATAGCTAGGATGCAGGAAAAGAAGCCTACCCCAACGCAGAACGTACAGAGGGTCAAAACTGAGCTAAGGGAGGTGGATCCAAGTGTAAGATTCATGACACGTAGTGGGCTAGACACCTAGGGAAATGAAGAAGGGCTTGCCTCTCGAAAAGAAGTTTCTTGCAAAGAACAAGCCCCATTAGTAGCCCCCACACAGCCTCAGATTGAAGAAGGAGTTGAGCCCTTTTTAAAGGCATGTCTAAAGTTGCTGAGGAATCCGCAGGCTGTAGGAAATCTCCTAGCACTACTGAATACCTGCGCAGCTCGGCCCAATTTGATTCCTGAGACCAAGGATGTACACAAGCTATACAGCTATAAGAAACACACCGGGAGAGAGATGCGATTGACTGCGCAGATCAGAGACTATGAGATGGATTAGGTTATCTTAGATCTTGGATCAGATGTGAACGTCTTACCAAAACAAACATGGCAATGAATGGGAGAGCCTAAGTTAGAATGGTCCACTATTCAACTATGAATGGCAAACCAACAGAAGATCATCCCTCTGGGTAGATTACCAAAAGTCATGGTGGACATTGCAGGGGTACGAGTCTTAGCTGATTTTGAAGTAATAGAAATAGTATAAGATGCGGACCCCTACCCTGTGCTCCTTGGACTGGACTGGGCAATATACATGGCCGGTGTCATCAATCTCAAGAAACATAGCATGGTGTTCGAAAACAAGGGTACGCATGTCATAGTACCACTAGACCCAGCAGAAGGTGCGTGGTACACAGAGCCAGCCTATGAAAAGAAGGAATTGGATCACATTTACAAGATAACTATGCAGGACGAAGATCGGGTTAATCCCACAGATGAAGGAATAATCTGTTGGGAAAAGGACAGTGAATGTTTTTCCAACTCCGATGAGGATTTGGAGAATTGGCAAGGTCGGTTGCATGAGGTTTTGGCACTTTGAAGCCTTCAGACCATCAGAAATTTCCATCGCATCTCTACCACAGAAAGAACCTTGCTCTACCAGGAGGACACAGGTGGTACTCAGCAGCCTGAGGAACCTAAGATTCCCACAGAATGCAGGCCAGAAGCACTACCGCTAACCCGATGCGAAGAACCTACGCGGGGACCAGTATTCTTTACTCAGGGGAAGTACTGGAGTAGGGTAATCCTATGCATAGGGACCCCTGTGGCCAGATGGGCTCTGAGGTCAGTTGACCTACGTGGATACCTACTGATGCGCAACACTCAAGAGTGCGATTGAACCTTGCCCGAAAAAAATTACCAGGGTACCACAACCCTCAACACGCGTAGGATTACAGACCTGTCTGAAGATCTGCGAATATCTCAAGTAATAAATGACATAAGGACGTATGACACAGCCTTCTCATGCAGGGACATCCCACCCGCGAGCAAAATTGAGGTTTCGACAAGACTACTGACCAACTTGTAGATACACCTCGCCTCGACCCTCATCCTAGGTACGTAATCAGCATAAAAGCGTCATCTATGGTCTGACATTTCATGGACACGACCTAGGGCATAAAGGATAACCGTCAGCATATCTCGATTTAATAAGAAAATACCCTCGCAAGTATGAAAAAAAAACGATAGATCATTAATGCAGCAATTTATGGTAGGAACAGTCCAAAGGATTGAGGGTACGTGCCACGAATGAGCTCCTTCGCCATTAAATAACTCTGGAGGAGGCGCGGATGGTTGGAAAACTTCGCTCCAGGCTATTTATTCCGTTTAACAGGTTCTAGCTATCTGCATTCTGGGTTTTTGTGTTTATCCATATTCTCTATAACGTTCGCCTGTCTGTTAATAAGATGGACCCGGACTCACCAAAAGAACTGGTAAGAGAACCTGGGACAGCGGAGTGCAGTTATAGGACTGCGCGCAGGCTTCTGATAGCAAGGATTGTTTGCGGCCCACCCACAGAAGGAACGATGAGATATAGGGACATGCTGCGACGTCTCCGCAGCTCCCGCGCACCACCCTCTCGAAGAAATGTATGTTCACTCCCTTGCGCTGCCATAGTTCACACTCCCAACCTAGCTATGGGGGAAATCCAACTAGACTTAGCACAGCTATCTAGTTTAGAGCTACAAAGACTATCCTCCAGAGTGATGCGGGAGGTTTGCCGCTGTGGCCAGGACACGCAGTAGTAGTCCGACATACCTCCAGAAGTCTAGGCCCAGTGGATTGCCATGGTCACAAACGCAATGCGTATCATTGAGGAGAAGCTGACGTAGGGAGCACAATTGATCGAAATAGTTATAAAGCTATGGACGACAGTTCAACACCATTCCACGATTCAACATATTCAATTGGAATTACAGCAGGCAGAAGATGTTTTGGACGAAGTCCAAGCCTCCACACCTTCCCCCGTTTTCGCGTAGCGCCTAGCCGCCATGGACAGGATTGAGGACCTTTGGCACTCCAAGAAAGTTGTTTGAAAATGGTTGAAGCCGTGGTATGATACCGCACTCTAGATCGCACACGATGCTCAATCCACCATCGCACGCCTCCACCGATTGTTAGAACAGGTCACTACGAATACAAATGGGCCTGCCTCTGTGACGTTGGTCAACATTGTGTAGTAAGTTGCGGCTCAAATTCTGGATGTACTCCCTCCGCTTATCCACACTCTGGAAACTTTGCGCATGCAAATGGAATTCGCACCAGTGCAGTGACTCGGGATGAGTCACAAGATTGTGTTGGGGGATTTTTGGAACAAGGTCTCCTAACAAGCTGTGAAACTGGTCCATTTTGATTACTTTTTTATTATATTTAGTATAGCACAGGGGTTTTAGGGTGGGTCAAAGCCCCGAACGCATTGTAATGGGTCAAAGGGTAAACTAGGGGTTCGAAAACCATGGGTTGTAGACCATAAGAAAGTCAGAGCTAGATTGTTATAAATAGAGATTTATTTTATATCGAAAAGGATAGGAATTGATGAGAGATTGATGCTATCTGTTGCTTAAGCTGTCTATTTGGGTTTTTGGGAATGGACTCCTACTGGCTATGTGCGCGGAGATCCTAGTCTAGCTGTGTGCGGACCCTGCTGCTATGTGCGCAGGTTGGGAAGGGAATTGTAAGGAAATATTGATGAATGAATGAATGCGAAGGATTATTAGAGATTTGAATCTATGAGTTCTGTTATGTGAATTTTTGATAATTTTTGTGTTATGTATTTTCTATCTTTAAGCTATGAAAGATCTGTGTACTGAGCTCTTGGATCTAGATCTGTTATGTTCTGTTTATGTACTGCTATGTTGGTAATATAATAAGCCTCTAACTGTAGATCTAGTGCACGTAGATGCGAATAAGAACATAATTAACCTTGTGCAGGACAAGGTAATCGGGGAATTATAGAAACAGGACGCAACCTTGCTTGCCTTACCCATCCTTTCTTAGGGTGCGGAAACCTGGTTCCAGCACCCACCCATACTACTTCGGGTGAGACTGTGACCTGCGAAAGTAGGTCACTGCCGAAAGGGCCAGTAGTATAGGGGTTTTTTGGAAAACCTTGCACACTGAACCTGGGTCAAGACCCCTCAAGCCAACACAGGTCATTACTCCCTGCAGCTAAAATTTGCATGGTAGGGTCATCACATACCTGTTGGCAGAAAGACTCCTTTGTAGGTGGTTTATGATAAAGACCTACCCGATGTATTTTTTCTCGGAAGGAAGAATCAAACCCATCTATGGTGGTCAAAGTGAGAGTGCCATTTTTATGCACTTCTTGAATTTCATTTGGCCAGAGCCACCTTCTCTGTAATTTACCTGGGAAGTCTTGAAATCTGGAGTCGTAGAGGAGTACCCAATCTCCTTCTTGAAATGTCTTCTTCTTGATAAGGTTGTCATGCCACTTAGCCTGTTACTGTTGAATGATTATGGTATGTTGAAAGCAAGCAATCAGGTTTCATCTAATTTGTTTATTTGTTGAATTCTTTTAATTTGAGCCTCCGTCAAGTCCAATACCGCTTCTTGCACTGTTATGAGAGTCTTTATTTCAAATTTGATGGGAAAAATTGGTTCTTTTCCAAATACCAGTTGGTACGGGAATATCTAGTAGTATTTCACCATGTTGTGAGGTAAGCCCACAAGACCTCTTGAAGTCTAGTAGCCCAGTCCCACCGATGTGTCGAGACTGTTTTAGTCAAAATTGCTTCAATGAATTTATTGGTACTTTTGAACTGCTCATTTGCAAGCAGGTGATATGGAGAAGTGATTCTATGTGTGATGTGGTGGTTCTGTAGAGTGGTTGTAATCTTATGTCCTACGAATTGCACCCCTCTATATGTTATCACTTTCATGCGTAAACCATACCGAAAAATATCTTGAAAATAAAATTAATAATGGTTTCCTCTGTAGCTCTTGGCAATGCTACTATTTCAATCCATCTTGTTACATAGTTTCTGGAAACCAGTATGTAAGCTTTATGGTTTGAGGGTGGATTGAACGGACCAACATAATCCAGTGCCCACCATTAAAAGGGTTCTATCACCAATTGTAGTTGTAGGGGAATTTCATCAGATTGACTAGAGCGACCCATTCTTCAGCAGTTATCGCAAGCTTGCACATATTTCTTAGCATCCTTAAAAATAGTGAGCCAATAATATCCCATTTGTAATGCTTTTTACCCAGTTCTACAGTCTGCGAAGTGTCCACTGCAAGGTTCATTGTGGCAGGCCCTTAGCATGTCAAAAATTTCATCTTCCCAGATGCATCTATGTATGTGCATATTAGCTCCTGTGTGGAAGAGATACCCACCAATCAAGTAAAAGTGGGCGTTGCATTGGACAATCATCTTCCTTTCTTTTGATGTTAAATATATGGGAAATTTTCCTACTGTGATGTAATTTTCCACATCTGCATACCATGGCACTTTCACTGCTACAACAAACATATGTTCATCAGGAAACTGGTCCTTTACTGCTAGTTGATCATTTATCTTTGGGACCCGAGACAGAAAATATGCGACTGGGTTCTCCTTTCTTGGATGGTCTTTAATAGTGATATCGAATTCCTACAAAAGTAACAGCCACCGAGTAACTCTCCCATTAGTAATTGGTTTATTAGCTAAGTACGTAATGACATAATGATTAGTATACATAAATACTTGATAGACAGGTATGTAATGTCTAAATTTATTTATAGCATACATGACTGCTAGGAATTCCTTTTCTGTTACTATATAATTTAATTCAACAGGAGTGAGATTTTTACTGATATAATAAATAGCGTAGAGATTTTTATCTTCTTCTTGACCGAGGATAGCTCCTATCGTTGTGTCTGATGCATATGATGAAATATGAAATGGTATTTCCCAATTGGGTCCACACAATACTAGAGTAGTCGAGACTAATGTCTTTAAATCTATAAAAGCAGTGTCATACTTATCAGACCATTTAAATTCAACATTTCAAGTTAAAGCATACAAAGGTGCAACGATTTGTGAAATTTTTCTTATGAACCTACGATAATATCCTGCATATCTAAGTAAAGTACGTACTTCCATCTGAGTACAGGGTGCGTATAGTAACATAATTACCTCTATCTTTGTTGGATCTATCTGTATCCCGGCCACAGAGATATAGTGTCCTAGGATTACGCCTTTTGTCATCATCATGTGAAAGTTTTCATTACTCAAACATAACCTAGTGGCGATACTTCGTTCCAACACTTTTTCCAATGTCTGCAGTGCTTGTTCAAAATCATCCCCATATGGAGTGAAATCATCCATATAAACCTCAAGTCCCTCGTTGATTAGATCAATGAAAATGTTGAGTATGGCCCTCTGAAATTTAGCTGGAGCATTACATAAGCCGAAGGGTAAGACTCTGTAAGAAAATGTACCCCATGGGCAGGTGAACGTGGGTTTTTCCTAATCTTCAGGGGAAATTTAAATATGATTGTAGCTACTGAAGCCATCAAGGAAGGAAAATAATTTTTTCCCTACCAATGTATCAAGGACTTGATTGATAAATGGAAGAGGGAAGTGGTCCTTCTGTGTGGCTTTGTTCAATTCCTTGTAATCCACACAGATCCGCCACTTGCCATTTTCTTTATGGTCAACTACCAGTGGAGAGACCCATTTACTATCTGAAATAGGATAAATAAATTTCATGTCTAGAAAATTCTGTAATTCCTCCTTCACAATATCTTTAAGGTGCGGGTTTAATGTTTGTTGAGGTTCCTTGATGGGACAAGCGTCTTTTTCAATATATATATGTGATGGGTACATAGTTGAGGATCTATGCCCTTCATGTCCAAATAATCCCAAGAAAAGGCTCCTTTGTATTTTTGTAAAAATTTAATGATCTTCTGATGTTGGTCATCGTTTAGATTTTCATTGATATTCAAAATTTTGTCTGGTTCAATTTCAATAGGTCTGTTATTATGAACGACAGTTGTGGGTATGTGCTGGTCATCGTTATCCTTTAAAGTGTCTTCATGTGCATCATTATCAAGAAATACTCTTAACATTTGGCACTTCTCATTTTCTGCAGCAGCTGGTTGATTAATAAAATTATTAATTATGTCATCTTCAGTCTAATTTTTGAATTCAAGTGATTCTGCTACTGCGAGTGGTGAATGGATATTTTCTTCGAGGTGTGCAAGTGGGTGTTTGTGAATTTTTACAATGGAAAGACTTGGTTTGGCCGGGGGATATAGAACAAGATTTTTTACAGCATCTCCTTTAGCAATGGTCATACTGCCTATGTAAGCATCGACTGTGGCCAACCAAGGTCGACCCAAAATTAAGGGATGTTCGTCCAGTCGACTTTTTGGATTGATGACTAGAAAATATACCAGGTAATCCCATGAGTCAACAGAAACCATGATGTCTTGTAAATTTCCTTCTGGTTTGAACACTGATAGATCAACAAGTTCCAGCAAGGTGGGGGTTGGTTCTAAAGCATTAATGCCAAGAGTTTCACAATTTTCTGTAGTCAAAATATTAATTGTTCCGCCCAAGTCGACTAGCATGTTTGGGAAAGAGAGACCATATATTTGGACTGTAAATATATGAATCCTTGGATATTCATACTTGATAGGTTTCTCCCTTCCCAATAATAAATCAGACAAGGTTCGTATGACATGGACAGCTGGTGAAGTTTTTGTTTTCCTCACATGTTTTTTTGTACATAGTTCTTTAATTGTCTTAGCCTAGATATGGATGTCTTGAATGGCCTGGAGGAGAGGAATTTTAATAAAAATATTTTTAAGTTCCCCCAAAAGATCAAAATCTGGATAGAAAATTGGTTTAGGTATCACTAATCTTTCAGGGAAGGGGGGAGAAGCACTAACACGTTTCCCATAGTCTTCTTGTTCACTTGTGCCTTCTTCCTGTCTTATTTATTTATTGATTGTTGTTGATGGATTAATTTCAGTTAGGGGTCTTAATTTGTCTTGTGGCGGATCAGTGAATTTCCCTGGGCTGATAAAGCACCCAAATCTTAGCCTAAGTTCACTGCACTCTTTTTGCTCTATTTTTAGGTCTAGATTTTCAATGATTTGGATCAACTGCACTGGTTTATTTTTGGGATTCGGGTTCGGTTGAGCTGGCAGTTGAGGGCGTATCAGAGGCTAAGAATTTTGCAGTAGAAGGTATGGAGCTGGTAATGTGGGTTGGGGTTGAGGTTGAGGACCCATTCCCATATATGAATTTGTTATTCCCAGGGGTCGCTACCAACTTTAGGACCAGTTGGGATTTTTTTAGGTACAGGCGGGCCACTTGGATGAATATGGATTGTTCTTCCAAAATGGACGAGAGAAAGAATAATATGGCCAACCGCTTCCTGGAAAGGATTGAGTTGACAAAGGGGGCATGGAGAGTGGTTGGGATGTCCAGGTAGAAAAATGTGGTTGATTTTTCCATGTTTTCCTAGGGTTTTGTTGTTGATTAAATTGCAAAGAAGGAAAGACCTGAGATGGGTCTTGTGACATACCTATAGTTCAGGCTTGCCACTATCGACATTGATTCATTAAATATACTGGTTCCATTTCCTCTTCTGCTTCTTTGAAGACTGCTTTCAACCCTTGTAGTGATAGGAAATGTTTAGTGGTGTGGTATTTTGTACAAATGACATATGTTTGGAAAAAGTCTACTGGGAATTCTTGTTGTTCATGCTTCTTCCACCAGTGTGGGAAAAAGAAAACCAAGTTTTGTTCCGCTAGTGCTTGCTTTTGCTTGGCCTGCAGGACATATAATTGTGTTGTGAGGGTACCCAATATATCGGTCTTGAAGTCTTCCAAGATATTACTAATTTCTGTTTGTGTTACGTTGCCACCTGAAGTTCTGTTATTTCTGGCAGCTGAATCCCATTCTTCTGGTCTCATGCATGTGTTCCTCTAGAACACCTAACACATAATGAAATAATATCATCATAAATTTCCTGATAGATGTCTCTTTTCCCCATTATATTTAATGTTTCTATCCATTCATCTTTCATTCCTTTTATCATAGTTACTTTTAATACATCTTTAGACAATGCAATATAAGGGGATATTTGTAAATTGTATTTGAATCATTCAACATATTCTTCT
Source organism: Pinus albicaulis (assembly GCA_034641835.2). Lineage (NCBI taxonomy): Eukaryota > Viridiplantae > Streptophyta > Pinopsida > Pinales > Pinaceae > Pinus > Pinus albicaulis. The sequence goes on along the minus strand of CM076579.1, from coordinate 1,402,784,885 downwards.
AATGTCTCTTTATCTTTTGCAGTCATGTTGAAGATATCATCTTTTAATTCTCTAGTCCTGCAGTAATCTTGGTATTTGGCAAGAAAAGATTTTTTCATTTAATCCCAATTATTGATGGTTCCTCCACCGAGCCCCACAAACGAGCGCAAGGTTTCCCCTTTTAATGTAGATGGAAACAGTTTCAATTTCTGAGGGCTAGTGGTGTAATCGTACCCCCTATACAAAACATCAAATTCAAATAAGAACGCATGTGGATCTTTTGAAGTCAATCCATGGAAAGTGGGGATGTTTTGTAACGGAATATATTTCATACGGGCATTAGCAACCAGTTCAACAATTGGGTATTCCAATTTTTATGTTTGTCCCTGGGGTTGATTGTGCACCATCTGATCAAAGATGTGCCAAGAACCTCAGGGATTTCCTGATATGGGAGATGAATTCAAATTGGAATAGAAGTCAGCTTTGGAAAAGGTCTTATAGTACTTCCATGGTATGGGATGTCAGGCATTTCTTCTTCAACCAAAATTTTAGGAGATCTAGGCTCTAAGGATTTTAGAATTGTTTCCACATCGCCACTTGTTTCCCCCTCTCCTTCTTGCAAGTTCCAAGAATTTCCCTCCTGTGAAGGGTCAGGATTTAGATGTTCTTTTATCTGAAATCTTTGTTATGAATCCTTCGTTTCGCTGACTAAACCAATTAACTTTCGTTTCATGCTCTCTCATTTGTCCTATCATATGGTACCCCCCTATCATATGGTACCCTCCTGAAGGCTATCACCATGATTATGATATTCTAGAGGGTCATGTAAATCAAGCTTTTGCAAAAGTCAAACAAAAACATCGTTTTAGACAGTATAAGGAGGAATTCTACCATGTCTATTCCTTTACATTGTTAAACCTCAACCATCTCATTACATGAGGACATGCAATAAGGTAAGCTGGGGAGCATGTTGGGCTATGAAAAAAGGTACGTTTTACCCTCATAATTAACTTGATTTATTACTAAATTTCATGTGTTTACCTTCACTTTGGGAGTAAATATGGAATAATTAATTGTAAACAAATGGTAAAACTAATTATCAATCAACTATGTAATTATGGGAAAAAAGGCTAACTTTCCCTATGGATCTTGGCACAAGCTATAGATGGTGAGCCTGCTACCTTAGGGATTATATTAGGACTCTTTTCAGAAATGATTTTGGGTCCTATAGATGCCTGAGATTCAAATTTTCTTATAATTTCGTCTGTAAATGTTGTTCTTCCAAGGGTCACCGACCTCTTGGGTTTCATGGATTTGGATGGGGGGGTACAGACTTGTTTCTATATTTTTCATTCTAGTCATTCATAAAAAAAAACTTCTATTCAACCTCTATATTTTTGCTGAAAATTAGGACAATAGGCAAGCATTTTTCTTACTGGTACACAGGTTTTTACCTTCCATTTTTAATACCCAATTCTTCTTCAGAAAAAGAGAAATAAAAACAACACTTGTAAACACTCTCCCTAGTAACGACGCCAAATTTTTTTCTCACTAAGATGCCTATTTAGAAACAATCTTAATTCCTACATTAAACATCAACCCAGGGTAAGTATTTTTATTTCAAGAGTGTTCAACATAGTCTATAAAAGTGAAACTAGAGGTTAGAAAATCGAAATCGTTGCAGAAGTAAAATCTAATTCTTGAAGTTCAATCAAAACAATTCTAAAATAAATCATTAAATAAATTCTACCAATTAACTCAACTTAACTCTGATATGTTCTATGAAAGCAGATTGAAATGAAAATCTTAAAGGAATTCACAATTAACTAGAATTCCTTATTAACATCTACAACAATCTATTTAATCAGGCAGGGAATACTACAATAACTAAAAATAAAGTAACACAGTCATGTTCTACAAATGAAGTTCTCAATGGCTGATCAACTGACAAGATCACTCAGAATGAACAACAATCGAATTATTCAAATAACTCTAGCAAAGGCAAGAAGTAAAATTCATGAGGAAAATGAAAGTGATTAAGAATTTAAATCAATAGGATGCAAACCACTCGATGTTGATAAAATTCAAATCAATTACAACTTATATAAAACACGGGAATTATTAATTGCAAAATAGGAAAACAAGAATATAACACAAGACAACAATAGAGCTCCTAGTGACTAGGCCTAGAGCCTCCATAAGTATTTTCCAAATGATCTTCATAATATGATTATGAAAAAACCAATATCTATTTCATTAAATTTAACAGTTAGGTTACAAAAATTTTGAGCGAAAAAGCTTCTGTTCTGAAGGAATGTAAATAAAATACAATTACAACATACAGATTAACAACCTTCGTTCCATTCCATATATTGATATTTTATATATTACATAAAAACATAACGGATAATGGTGAATCCTTAGGATCAGGAGATCCTGAGGATTTCGTAGTTGTCTAATAGTTTGTGTTATAGAATAAGAAAGGTCCTCCTCATTTTTCGTTGGTTTGTATAAATAGAAACAAGATATTTTTCCTTTTCTTGGACGTTTTTTTTCAATCATTTGAACATCAGTTAATCAATTTATATTTCCTGCACATAAAAACAATGAAAGTTAGCCTTTTTTCCTATAATTACATAATTTATTGATAATTATTTTTACCCTTTGTTTACAATTAATTCTTCCAAATTTATTCCCAAAGTGAAGGTAAGCACATGAAAGTTAGTAATAAATCAAGTTAATTATGAGGGTAAAACATCACACCTTTTTCGTGGCCCAACATATTCCCTAGCTTATCTTATTGCATGTTCCCATGCAATGAGATGGTTGAGGTGTGACAATGTCAAGGAAAAGGTAGGGTAGACTTCCTCCTTACACAATCTAAAACCATGTTTCTACTTGTCTTTTTCAAAAACTTGATTTACATGATCCTCTCAAAGATCATAATCATGGTGATAGCCTTCAGGAGGGTACCATATGATGAGACATCTATAACGATACCCTATCCAGGTAGGACATATTAGCCATCAGTAAATTTGGTCATAAGAAAATGATGGCTAATGATAAGTCCTAAGCCTTCAAGAGATTGTTTTCATGCAAAAACTGCTCATTCTTGAAGTCTTCTTGTACTACTTAAACTCAGCAAGTCATCTTCACCGTTGTTTTATTAAGAAAACCCACCAAGAAGCCATGCTAATATACAAAATACTGTTTTTTAGACTTTTCTCCATAAATATCTAAAACCTATTCTTCACTCATTTTTTAGCCCACATTTATCCTCCATTTTACTCTGAAAAATTCTCGTTTTCTCTTTATTCTATCCTCATTATCCCAAGGGAACCTCCAATAATTCCTTAAAAAAAAAAAAAACCCACAAAAAATCCCTCTTTATTGATTAGAAACTCCCATTTCGTTTATCGGAACCCCAAAAAACCCTTAAAAACCCCTCTTTCTGCCTAAAAAACACCCTTTTATATAAACATAGGCTTTAGCCCCTTTGGCTTAGCCCCCATCTCTTTCTCCATCATATGCCTGAGCCCCATGACTTGATGTTGGTGCTTATCGCATCGCAGTTTTATACCGCATCGGCATTATCATGGTTCTTCATCCCCTCACCCCTATTCCCCCCACCGATGCAATTAGCTCCTCTCTCCTGGCCCCTGGTCACATATCCCTCCACGGGACCACGCCCTTGCGCCTTTTTCTTAAGCCCCCATTGCATCGGCGTTATTTATTTTCCGTTGCATTGCTCCCCATTCCCCCGCCGATGCGATAATCCCCTCTCCCCTTGGCCCTGGTTCCGTGTTCTCCCATAAGACCGTGCCTTTTCCCTAACCCCTTGAGCCCTCACCTTTCCCTTATCCCTCCCTTATCACTTTACGAAGTAATCCGAACCGTTGATCTATAAAGCTCAATGGCTATCGCGCCTCTTTTCTTACCTTTCCTCCATGAAAATCTTACCATCCATTCACCTTAGCAAAAGAATCTCCTTCGTTGATCCATATAATCTGACAGTCCTCATCTAACATAACAACCAATTTCCATCGGGGCCTACCATCCCCTACATACAGCGCCCGCCCTATCAAACGCTTCCACCTGTTCCCCACTACAGTCTCCGCCTGAGCAACTCTTTCATCGCGCTCGATCCACTCCATCGGATCTCGTCCCCCTCATCCAATGGTTGTGGCGGCATATCACGCAAATTTTGCGTCCATATTTTAACACTCCAAATTCACGCGATACCGAAGGTATCGAAAATTCCATGCAGCATGACCTCACTGGGTCACGTTCGATTCGTCGAAAACCACTTACCACCCGAATCGAACGCGATAAACACTCGCGGTATTTCCAAACCCACTCTTGCCCAATTTCGTGCCAAAATCCATTTTAAAATGGATTTCCGCCTGTTTTCCTCCATAAGACTCCTCCTCCTGCATAAATCCCCCTCTACAATGCTCCTTCACTCCACCAACCTCCTAAGAAATTTTACCAAACCACTGCAGGGTTTTATTTTAACATATTTTGTTCTGGTTGCAAGTTTTTATCATGATTTTCGGAGCAAAAACCTTGGCCTTGACTCGCAAAGGGATAGAGCCGAACTCTTCCACGATTGAAGACCAAAACATGAAGAAAAGGAGTTTCAAGATTTCATTTTACGCTTAATCAGTGCTATTTGAGCACTGTTTATACTATTAAACCCTCAGCGCACCCAAAGGAGACCCTACACACTACAAAACAAAGAAAAACAAGTAAAGTAAACCAAAGGAACAGAGAGTTAAAGGATTAAAGGTTTAATCTAACAGCTTGAAGGTTTATACACAATGTCAGAGGTTAAATATCAAAAAGCCAAGGATTAAGGGTTTCAAGTCTACAGTTAAGAGAAGCAGGAAGAGGAAAAAGGCAGATGACAAAGCCCAAAACAGTAAAACACGGTCAGCATACTAGGATTAAAGACTCCGAGATGATTATGAAGGTATAAAGTAGAATCAGAGTCATAACAGTGTTTTAAAGCCACAAACACAGACAGATTAGCAAAATCGGCCTCCAAATGCCACATCAGTAAGGCAATTAAAGCCAAAATTGCCACCTACAGGTTTATTTCCTCGAAAGAAGGCACCATGAATGCACAGTCAAGGATATTTTTAAAAGACAACTCAACATTAACTGCCAAACCTACCAAAAACCCCCAAATTCAATAAAAGTGACTAAATTTGATGAACTTTAATGTAATAATCAATTAGCAAAGTTAATTCGTGACATTCCTTCTCCATTTGGCCCTTCAAAGGCCTAGAAGCTCTTACTCTGCATTAATTGAACAAATGAACCCTTCTTACACTCCACCTTCTCATTCTTCTATAAACACTTCTATAGAAGACATTATAGAGGTTGGTCTCTGGATATATGTTGCATGTAAATAGCTTTTTGAAGCAGTTGTAGCTCTATTTTGTAATTGAAGACACATAAGCTGAGATGAGAAGTTTGAAGCTGTAAAGACCCACTCGACTTGAAGATTGTATCTGTTTTGAACATCAAATACAAATAGCTGATTTATGGGATCCTGGTCTATGTCAATGGTGATGTGTTTCTCACTTTAATTGTCATTTTTCTTTATGTTTTCATTCTATCCACTATTCTCTGATAAAGAACATAAAATATAGATTATGATTTACTTCTGAAGTACCCTAAATCTCACTGATAAATCTTTATCCTTTATGTTTTCTTCTAAATGTGTTTTGAAGGTAATTCAATATAGTATAACCAGTGAAGTGTTGGTAAGCCCATGCTTCCTGAGTACAACTTGAGATATTGTCTTTGAATGTTCTTGATAAGTTTTCTAATTAAATATTGAGCTAGAGAAGTCTATGGTTAGCCCTGTCCTCTAGTGTCTTCTCCAACAGTTGCTTTGAAAATTTCCCTTAAGAGTATGTTGAAAGCAGGCTAGTTTAAAAGTACTTACATGATCTTAAACTAATTTTTATGTTTATCATGAATGTTTTCTTTGAGAATATGCTGAAAGTGGGCTAAGTTAAAAGTCTTTACTTGATCTTAAGCTATTCTATGTTTTTTTAATGTTTTCTCTTAAAAATACATCAAAAGCAGGCTAGTTTCAAAGTACTTACCTGATCTTAGATTGCTTTGTGTTTTTTCCCTTAAGTACATGTCAAAATCAGGCTAGTTTAAAAGTACTTACCTGATCTTAGACTATTCTTTGTTTCTTCATGTGTTTTACTTCTTTCACTCCATTTCTTAGTGTTTCATTCCATAAAATCAACTTAAAGAGATCCTTTGACATAGATGACTTGCCCCATGGACCACTCTTGAACCTTGTTGCTCAGTTAAATCCTATTATGACTCCATAGCCCAATGGATTGACATTTTTCCTTGCTTGTCTTATCAGCTGAACCATTCTGTTACTTACTCACATATTCACCCTTTATATATACTTCCTTCATCTTCATTATATCCTTGCCCAACCAAACAAAAACAAGCAACCTTGTTCTTCATAACTAGCCTAAAATCATCCTAAAAGCCTTAAAGATCATATCTTTAACATATATATAGAGAGATCCCTCTCTGAATCTAGGATGGCTAGGTCCTCAAATTCCAAAGTGGTTTTGATGTAGGCTCTGTAGCATTTGTACTTACCAATCTTGCAAACTACAGAGACCTAACATACTGGCGACCATACTGGGGAGACTTCTGAGTAAAATACTTTAAACTAAAAACTTAGTATTCAGTGTAGTATAAGTAACTTTCTTCAAGCACTACCAAGCATGTTGGTAATCAAGATAGGACTTGTCTGAGTCAGTGGCAATCTAAGTTCTTCTTAGGATTCTAACAGAACCTTATCAAACCTTGGAGAAATCAGATAGTTAGCCATAGAGTAAAATCTGTTTGTCTCATCACTGTAGCTAAGTGTTGAAACAAATTTAGGACACTCTCATAACTCATAGGACTATAAAAACTCAAAAAACCCAAAAACATTTTAGATTGGTATTCAAACCTGTTAATGGTGGTGGACCATAAAACATTTTACCTTCTCAAAGCTAAAAATTTCCACCTGGTGACTCCACAATCCTGAATAGACCTAAAGACTCCACTAGGAAACCCATTTATATCATAACATCATATAAACTCAGTTAAGGAAACTTTGAGGATTAATTTTTCTTGTTAAAAGATCAGTTAGCCTACTAAAGATTGTCATACTTGGTTAAACTTTTCTTATTATTTGGGTCTAAAAACACATCATAGTGGCTCCTAGAAGAATTCATACTAGAGCCTATCCTGACCCAAATCCTCCTAATATAGTTGATAATATAGAAATTATACTTAGGAAGTCTCCTAAGTCTAAAACACCAACTGTTATCAGACCAATTCATAGAGCTAATTATGTCCCTGAAAACCTATTAGCTCTACAAAGTACACAAGTTGACTTAAGAAACCCATTCAAAACAAGGTCACTTGATGATATAGATCAGATAGACTTTGAGCCTCCACACTCACCCCAACATAGTGGTGAGAAAACTGTTAGCAGAGAAACTACCCCACCTAATTTGCATTTCCTTCACAATTTTGGTTTCTCTCATCCAAAATCTGCTCAAAAGTCTCTTGCTGGTCCACCCACTTCTGTTTTCCACACGCCCACTGTTCAAACCACTCCATTTCACCAACCCCCTCCTATCTTACATCCTCCACCTCTAAACCCCTCGTTTTTTCCACAACCTCCTATCATGGCAACATGGTATGCCCCTCTAGTCCTTCCTTTACCTTTATTCAATCTGCCACAAGAATATCAATCCAAGATACCATTATATGATGCCAGTGGTGCTACTACTACTTCACAACATGTGGAAAAGATGAATGACTATTTTGATAGAAATGATATAGATGATGAAACAGTCAAACTTAGACTGTTTGCTCAAAGCTTAGGGGGAGAAGAAATAAAATGGTTCAAAAACTTGACCCCTAATAGTATTAATGACCTCCAAGCCCTCCATCAGTCATTCCTAAAGAAATAGGAAATCAGGAAAATCCCTCTCCAAATACTTTTAGACTATAAAAACCTCAAAGGAAACATTGGGGAAAGTGTTCAGAATTATTGCACTAGGTTCAATAGTGTTTATAATGCCCTGCCCCCAGAATTGAAACCTCCACAAGGCTTATATTTGGCAAAATTTCCTGAAGGATTTGATCCTGAGATGGCATATCAGCTAAGAGAAAGAGATCCCTTGACTTTGGAAGACATGCAAAAGGGAGCTCTTGCTGTGGAAGTAAATCTGATTGAGAAAAGAGCTAGGATGAGGAATGAAAAGAAAGTATCATTTACGGAGGAAACTGCACCTTCCACATCTAGTAAAAAATGAAAAGAATGATGGAGGAAATGATGAAGAAGATGAGCATACTTGAGAGAGCACAATCTAGGGAAAATCAATCAGCTCCCTAAAACAGAAATCAATCTCAAAATCAGAATAAAAAATTTAGGATAAATCAACCTCAAAACAGACCAAGAGAGGATGATCAACGGATCAAACCTCCTTTCCAAGAAAACTATGTGATTGAGGATGAAGAAACCAATGAAAAAACAGAGGATAACTACATGAATATGCTGGGAGTAAGAAATGAGGATTCTGATTTCCTCCATGAAATAAAACAAGGTCTATATACACGTTATGATGACAGAAGACCACGAACTGATTATTATGAACAATACTCTGAAAATGATATCATAAGGTCACCTAAAAAATATGACCTGAGAAGTAAAAGGAATTAAGAAACTCCCAAGAATAAAACCTCTGATAAATCTGCCAAAAACAACCCTGAAAATACACCCAAAAAGACAGTTTAAACTCACAACAAAGTGGCTGTAAATTCTGATTTGAACAAAGGAAAGAACACTCTAACCAATGAAAAACAAAGTTTTAACCCCAGTAGCACTAGCACTTCAACTAATGCTCCTGAAAAAAATATTCTAACTGCTATAAATACTAGAAAACAGCAAGCTGATTTTGCTGAACAAGGAGTGGCTAACAAGGCAGAATCAAACACTTTGAAAAAACAGATTCCCTTTAGTCTAGAGAATGAAATATCCAAAATCAAAATCTCAGTACCACTCACTGAATTAGTCAGTAAAAATTTATATAGAGGTCAAATTTTGAAAGCTTTGAACCTCGAAGATGTTCATGACATAGTTAACTTAAATGATGATACCACAGAGCTAAATTTTGGACCAAAAATTGAAGAAAAATTTCAAGAAGGAACCACCCCTCCATTCTACATCAGCTTAAACATTCATGAAAATATCTTGCACAATGCCATGCTTGATTCAGGAGCATCACACAACCTCATGCCCAAGGTGATTATGGAAATATTAGGCTTAGAGGTAACTATGCCCTACAAAGATTTATATTCCTTTGATTCAAGCAGGGTGAGATGCCTAGGCCTAATAAAGGATCTGTGTGTTAACTTAGCCCAAATACCAGCCAAGAGTTTAGTGATGGACATTGTAGTGGCTGATATACCCCCCAAATATGGCATGCTTCTTTCAAGGTCATGGGGTGCTAAGTTCAAAGGCACAATGCAGATGGATATGACTTATGCCACCATCCCTGTCTTCAGTCAACCTAGAAGACTCTATAGGGAAACACACATGAAATATATGGTGAGTAACCAAGAAAGACCAGAGAATTCTCCTCTTTATTCCATACATACTGACCTTGACTCTTTTATTATTTTTAATGATGATATTCCCAAAGAGCAGGAGTTTGTCTATGAAAAAACATCAAATGTTGTGATCACTTCACTTTCAAACATAGCTACACCCATTGATAAAGAGGAGAACAAAGAGGACATTAAAAAAAAAATTTCTAACTCAGAAATTTACAGCAAACAGAGTAAAGGTCTTGAGGTCCAGAAAAGTCATAAGCATGATGTAGATCATGAGAATCAAGGAGTAAAACCTCAAAACATTGAAAACTTTGAGGAACAAAACATAGAAAAACGTAGTGCAGACCCTTGTATAGAATAGAAAAATGAATAAAACAGAGAGGAAAACAATGAAATAAATAATAAATCTGAAAACAATCCTCTTTGGAGCATGAATTTTGATGGGTCTTGCACTAAAAATGATGCAGGAGCAGGCATATGGATACACAACACTGAAAATAATCATGCTGAGGGGCATTCTTATAGATTAAATTTTCAATGTACAAACAACATAACTGAGTATGAAGCTCTCCTTTTAGGCTTGGATTTATTGAAAAAATTAGGGGCCAAAAGGATAAAATCTCATGGGGATGCAGAGTTGATTATTAGGCAAGTAAATGGGGAGTACAGTGCTAAACATCCCAGACTTAGAGCCTATAGAAATGATGCCATGGACTTATTAAAAACATTTGATCAATTCCAACTTATCTTTATCCCAAGAAACCAAAATGTCATTGCCAATGGTTTAGCCTTTGCTGCTAGAACTTTTCTTACACCTTATAAAACCAAGCAATGCACCACCCAAGTCAAATTTAGACCAGCTGTCCCAGAAAATGAAAAATACTAGCATTTTTTTGAGGGAGGTAAACAAATAGAAGACTTCTTATAGTCCAAAAATGAATTTGAGACATCAAACTCAAATTCAGACTATGAAAAAGACTGTCCCACTAAATAAAACCCACTTACTGAAGAAGAAGAGTCTCCTGAGATTGTAGGAATAAATCTGTTAACAAATGAATTCCAATATATGACAGAAATTAGCACAGAATTAGAGGATGAAGACTTAGAAGTGTTGCAATATAAAGACCAAAGCTTGCCAAAAGGGTTGGTCCCTTTAGAGGAATTATTTGACTTGAATGATGTGGCCAAGAAGCCAAAATTGGAACCCATAGAATCTGAAGTGGAAGAATGCAACATAGGCAGTAAGGAAAAGCCCAAATTAATCAAACTATCTAAAACTTTTCCAACTCATATTAAACTGAAATACGTTGAGCTATTTAAGGAATTTTTTGATGTGTTTGCATGGTGTTATGAAGACCTGAAATCATATGATACAGAAATAATTCAACGTAAGATACCCCTCAGAGAAAACCAGAAACCTTTTAAGAAAAAATTACAGAGAATCAACCCTGTTCAATTACCCCTGGTAGAAAAAGAAATTAGAAAAATGTATGATGTTGGAATTATTGTCCCTGTTAGATACTCAGAGTGGGTGTCTAATCTTGTATCAGTTAGGAAGAAAACAGGAGAGATAAGGCTTTGCATTGATTTTAGAAACTAAAACAAAGCCTCACTAAAGGACAACTATCCTTTTCCCAAAATGGATCATATCCTACAAAAGGTAGTTGGTTCCAAAAGAATTTCTTTGCTAGATGGCTTCTCAGGTTACAATCAAATCTTGGTACATCCTGATGATCAATTTAAAACATCCTTTACTACACCTTGGGGTACTTTCATGTATTTGAAAATGCCCTTTGGTTTAATAAATGCTGGTGCCACATTTCAGAGAGCCATGGATATTTCATTTTCAGAAGAAATAGGTTACTTCATTGTGATTTACCTTGATGACATAACTGTTTATTCTAAAATAGATGAAGAACACCTAATAAACTTAAGAAAGGTCATTGAAAAGTGCAGAAAATTTGGAATGTCCTTGAATCCAAAGAAAACCTTGTTTGGTCTCCAAGAAGGTAAATTTATTGGGCATATCATATCAGAAGAAGGAATAAGAATAGACCCAAAGAGGATTGATCGCATATTGCAAATCAGCCATCCCAGAAACATCAAGGAACTTCAATCTTTCATTGGAAAGATAAATTTCTTGAGAAGGTTCATACCCAAACTAGCTGAACTCCTTAGAAACATAACAAACATGCTTAAGAAACAAGAGGGAGTCAAATGGACCTTGGAAGCAAAGAAATCATTTGAACTGGTAAAACAAGCACTCACCAAAACACCAGTTCTTATCAGTTCTGTTTTTTCAAAAGATTTCTTCATTTTTCATTTGCATCAGAACACAGAGTAGCTGTTGTCCTATTACAGAAAAATTTGAATAGACAAGAGCAGCCCATTGCATTTTTTAGCAAGGCATTGAGAGATGCACCTCCGAAGTACAACATAATGGAAAAACAAGCCTTTGCCTTAGTCAAAGCCTTAAAAGAATTCAGAGTTTACATTTTACATTCCCACATCATAGCATTTGTGCCTCATTTAGTGGTGAAAGACATATTGACCCAAGATCCATATGGCAAAAGAACTTAGAAATCAAACCCACTAAACTCAAAAAAGGGTCAAGGACTAGCAAAAATGATGACTAAATCTAACTTCCAAGCTCTTGATATAAACATGTTTAATGCATTAGATGAACAGGAGGATTTTTTAACTCCAATTATTGAATATCATTTTCTGAATTCATCTTGGTATGCTGACATTTTGTATGTTTTGCTCAATCTTAATGTTCCTCCTGGTTTGTCTAAAACAAGGGCAAGATTTTTAAAGTTGAAAGCTGTAAATTACTGCATTTTGAATAAATGTTTATATTGGAAAAATGCTAGTGGATTATTGCTTAAATTTTTGCCTGAGAATGATGCATATAAGATCAAGCATGAGTTTCATGAAGGAGAATGTGGGGGCCACCTCTACTGGAAATCAACTGCTAATAAAATCCTTAGAGCTATTTATTAGTAGCCCACCCTCTTTCAGGATGTCCATAAAATGATTATTGCCTGTCACAAATTCCAAATCTTTGAAGGCAAAAGAAAGTTGCTTCCCTTACCTCTGCAACCAATCACTGTTGAAGCTCCTTTTCAGCAGTGGGGTCTAGACTTTATTGGGGAAATACATCCCCCCTCATCTTGCCAACATAGATGGATCCTCACAGCAACATATTATTTTACCAAATTGATAGAAGCCATCCCATCTAGGAATGCCACAAACTTAGTCATCATCTCATTCCTTGAAAACCATATGCTTTCCAGATTTGGTTGTCCTAGAAGGATCATAACTGACAATGCTGCTGCATTTGGATCTAAAAAGATGGTAGAATTTTGCCATAAGTATCAGATCATATTGGCTCATTCCATAGTGCATTACCCTCAAGGTAATGGGCTGGCAGATTCCTCAAATAAAATTTTGGTAAAAATTATCAAGAATTTGCTGAAAGACAACAAGAAATCATGGCAGAATAAGCTAGTACATGCTTTATGGGCAGACAGACTAACCATTAAAAATCCATTGGAATGTATCCCTACCAGCTAGTTTATGGAATCGATGCAATATTTCCAACCAGTTTAGGAGTGCCAGTCATGAAGCTGGTCCAGGAAGTACAGTCTGAAGATGATGATGTAACAAGAAGAATAAACCGGACTATACATTTACAGCAAACCAGAGAGGAAGTATACATCAGAGCATAGAAAATACAAGAAAACATCAAGAAGCTGTTTGACAGAAGGACCAAGGCAAGTGATTTCAAGATTGGTGACAAAGTTTTGAAATGGGATTTAAGAAGATAAGATAAGGGAAAACATGGAAAATTTGATAACTTATGGTAGGGCCCTTATCTCATCCAATCTGCTATTGGAAACAATGCATTTTTTCTGCAAGAATTGGATGGAGCTGAATACTTTGGAGGTCCTATCAATGGCAGGGTTTTCAAACATTATTACAGTTAACTGATATTTTACTTTCAAGGCTTTTTATTCATTGTACATAACATTGTTTTTTCAATTTGAAGAAACAAACTACAAAAACAATATAAAAATAAAAAGAAGACAGAAATAAACATGAAAGGTACAACCCCATACCAAAATGAAGAAAATATTAAAGTTTTCAAGCTTAAATGCCACTAACAAAAACAACACTGCTATTTTAGTCATATAGCCTAATCATGACTAAGATAGATTTCAATTTTCTGCTGATAGGTTAATGAAGAAGATTTTCCAAACTGTTTAATCTTGGCTTATCAAGTATAATAGATTAGGATAGAAAAACAATGGTTCAAACAAGCTTAAATCCCGAACCTATAAGTTTGATGAAAAATTGGTTCTCATATGCTCAAAATCTGAACCAAAGGAAGTAAAAAGAGACAACTCTAATAAGATGAAAATCAGAGCTGCAAAAAGAATGAAGGATGTTGTAATGATTTTCAGATCTTAAGCCTTCATAGTTTTGTTTCAAATTTCTGCAAATGAGGTCTATGAGCAGCTTTTTCATACATCCATAGACATCATGGTGAATCAGACAATCTAATCCTGATTTGACTATGTTTAAATTTCTGTATTAGAATATAGAGAATAAAATCTACCAGACAGTCTAATCCTCACAGGTAGTAGCTTAGGTAGAGAATTTATGAGTTCAACCGTCTAATCTAAACTCATGGAAGAAATAAGGGTAGACTTAGATTAGTTTTTCCTGTTTTCAAAAAGAATAAAATGTTGATGTTCAAGGTCTACAAGTCCAAATGCAGTTGCTGAAGAAAAAATGCTAGGAAGTAGGTTGTGTAGGTAGTTGTTTGGGAAATAACTCTGTTTGATATAAATACTGATCATCTTCAAAGCTACATGATCAAAGAATAACAAGTTGCCAATAGATAAAGGCACAAGTCTACATCCCAGAGATCAAATTCTGAAGATTCTTGAAACCTCCAAGGAGCTGCCATCCCCAAGTGGAGCCACTGTTAGCCATCAGTAAATTTGGTCATAAGCAAATGATGGCTAATGATAAGTCCTAAGCCTTCAATAGATTGTTTTCATGCAAAAATGCTCATTCTTGAAGTCTTCCTATGCTTCTTAAACTCAACAAGTCATCTTCACCACTGTTTTATTAAGAAAACCCACCAAGAAGCCATGCTAATATCCAAAATACTGTTTTTTAGAATTTTCTCCATCATTATCTAAAACCTATTCTTCACTCATTTTTCAACCCACATTTATCCTCCATTTTACTCTGAAAAAATCCCCTTTTCTCTTTATTCTATCCTCATTATCCCAAGGGAACCTCCAATAATTCCTTTAAAAAAAAAAAAAAACCCCACAAAAAATCCCTCTTTATTGATTAAAAACTCCCATTTCGTTTATCGAAACCTCAAAAAACCCTTAAAAACCCCTCTTTCTACCTAAAAAATGCCCTTTTATATAAACATATGCTTTAGCCCCTTTGGCTTAGCCCCCAGATCTTTCTCCATCATATGCCTGAGCCCCGTGACTTGATGCTAGCGCTTATCGCATCACAGTTTTATACCGCATCAGCATTATCATGGTTCTTCATCCCCTCACCCCTGTTCCCCCCGCCAATGAGATTAGCTCCTCTCTCCTGGCCCTTGGTCACATATCCCTCCACGGCACCATGCCCATGTGCCTTTTTCTTAAGCCCACATCGCATTGGCGTTATTTCTTTTCTGTTGCATTTCTCCCCCTTCCCCCACCGATGCGATAAGCCCCTCTTCCCTTGGCCCCAGTTGTGTTTTCTTCCATAAGACCGTGCCTTTTCCCTAACCCCTTGAGCCCCCACCTTTCCCTTCCTCCCTTTTCCTTTTTTCCCTTATCCCCGCCTTGTCACTTTATGAAGTAATCCCAACCATTGATATGTAAAGATCAACGGCTATCACGCCTCTTTTCTTACCTTTCCTCCGTCAAAATCTTACCATCCATTCACCTTGGAAAAATAATCTCCTCCATCGATCCATATAATCTGACAGTCCTCATCTAACCTGACAACCAATTTCGACCAGGGCCTACCATCCCCTGCATATAGTGCCCGCCCTATCAAATGTTGCCACCTGTTACCCACTACAGTCTCCGCCCGAGCAACTCTTTCACCGCGCCCAATCCACTCCGTCAGATCTTGTCCCCCTCATCCAATGGTTGTGGTGGCATATCACGCAAATTTTGCGTCCAGAGTTTAATACTCCAAAGTCACGCGATACCGGTGGTATCGAAAAGTCTAGGCGGCATGACCTCATTGGATCACATTCGATTTGTCAAAAACCACTTACCACCCAAATCGAATGCGATAACCACTCTCAGTATTTCCAAACCCTCTCTTGCCCAATTTCATGCCAAAATCCATTTTAAACCAGATTTTTGACTGTTTTCCTCCATAAGACTCCTCTTCCTGCATAAATCCCCCTCTACAACACTCCTCCACTCCGCCAGCCTCCTATGCAATTTTACCAAAACATTGCAGGGTTTTATTTTAACATATTTTGTTTTGGTTGTAGGTTTTTATCGTGATTTTTGGAGCAGAAACCTTGTCCTCGACTCGCTAAGGGACAGAGCTGAACTCTTCCATGATTGAAGACCAAAACAAGAAGAAAAGGAGTTGCAATATTTCATTTTATGGTTAATCAGTGCTATATGAGCACTGTTTATACTATTAAACCTTCAGTGCACCCAAAGGAGACCCTGCACACTACAAAACAAAGAAAATCAGTAAAGTAAACCAAAGGAACATAGAGTTAAAGGATTAAAGGTTTAATCTAATAACTTGAAGGTTTATACACAGTGTCAGAGGTTAAATTTCAAAAGGATGAGGATTAAGGGTTTCAAACCTACAGTTAAGAGAAGCAGGAAGAGGCAAAAGGTAGATGACAAAGCCCAAAACAGTAAAACACGGTCAGCATACTAGGATTAAAGACTTCGAGATGATTATGAAGGTATAAAGCAGAATCAGAGTCATAACAGTGTTTTAAAGCCACAAAGACAGACATATTAGAAAAAGGGGCCTTCAAATGCCACATCAGTAAGGCAATTAAAGCCAAAATTGCCACCTACAGGTTTATTTCCTTGAGAGAAGGCACCATGAATGCACAGTCAGGGATATTTTTAAAAGACAGCTCAACATCAACTGCCAAACCTACCAAAAACCCCCAAAGTCAATAAAAGTGACTAAAGTTGATGAACTTTAATGTAATAATTAATTAGTAGAGTTAATTCATGTCATTCCTTCTCCATTTGGCCCTTCAAAGGCCGAGAAGATCTTACTCTGCATTAATTGAACAGATGAACCCTTCTTACACTCCACCTTCTCATTCTTCTATAAATACTTCTGTAAAAGACATTATAGAGGTTGGTCTCTGGATATATGTTGCATGTAAGTAGCTTTTTGAAGCAGTTGTAGCTCTATTTTGTAATTGAAGACACATAAGCTAAGATGAGAAGATTGAAGTTGTAAATACCCACTGGACTTGAATATTGTAACTGGTTTGAACATCAAATACAAATAGCTGATTTATGGGATCCTGGTCTATGTCAATGGTGATGTGTTTCTCACTATAATTGCCATTTTTCTTTATGTTTTCATTTTTTCCACTATTCTCTGATAAAGAACAACAAATATAGATTAGGATTTACTTCTGAAGTACCCTAAATCTCACTGATAAATATTTATCCTTTATGTTTTCTTCTAAATGTGTTTTGAAGATAATTCAATAGAGTATAACCAGTGAAGTGTTGGTAAGCCCATTTTTCTTGAGTACAACTTTAGATATTGTCTTTGAATGTTCTTGATAATTTTGATAATTAAAGATTGAGCTAGAGAAGTCTATGGTTAGCCCTGTCCTCTAGTTTCTTCTCCAACAGTTGCTTTGAAAAGTTCCCTTAAGAGTATGTTGAAAGTAGGCTAGTTTAAAAGTACTTACC
The DNA here is from genome assembly GCA_034641835.2 of Pinus albicaulis. Taxonomy (NCBI): domain Eukaryota; kingdom Viridiplantae; phylum Streptophyta; class Pinopsida; order Pinales; family Pinaceae; genus Pinus; species Pinus albicaulis. The sequence continues at coordinate 1,402,767,288 of CM076579.1, read as the reverse complement.
TGATCTTAAACTACTTTTTATGTTTATCATGAATGTTTTCTTTGAGAATATGCTGAAAACAGGCTAAGTTAAAAGTATTTACTTGATCTTAAGCTATTCTATGTTTTCTTAATTTTTTCTCTTAAAAGTACATCAAAAGCAGACTAGTTTCAAAGTACTTACTTGATCTTAGATTGCTTTGTGTTTTTTCCCTTAAGTACATGTCAAAAGTAGGCTAGTTTAAAAGTACTTACCTAATCTTAGACTGTTCTTTGCTTCTTCATGTGTTTTACTTTTTTCACTCCATTTCTTAGTGTTTCATTCCATAAAATCAACTTAAAGAGATCCTTTGACATAGATGACTTGCCCCATGGACCACTCTTGAACCTTGTTGCTCAATTAAATCCTATTAGGACTCCATATCCCAATGGATTGACATTGTTCCTTGCTTGTCTTATCAGCTGAACCATTCTGTCACTTACTCACATCTTCACCCTTCATATAGACTTCCTTCATCTTCATTATATCCTTGCCCAACCAAACAAAAGAAAACAACCTTGTTCTTCATAACTAGCCTAAAATCATACTAAAAGCCTTAAATATCATATATTTAACATATATATAGAGAGATCCCTCTCTGAATATAGAATGGCTAGGTCCTCAGATTCCAAAGTGGTTTTAATGTAGGCTCTGCAGCATTTGTACTTGCCAATCTTGCAAACAACAGAGACCTAACATGACCCATGCATAAAATTATGTTACTGTATGTGAAAAAAAAACAACTACTACTTTAAAATTTCTATAATTAAAGGGCTCTCGATTCTTAACGTTGTTGGTGGATGCCTGCCATATTTGCTTAGATACTAACAAAGAATCTTCTCTAATTTCCTGAAAGTATTCTCTCCCATATTTGTACAATTTCCTTGTGGACTGGTACCAATTTGGCTATGACCCCTTGCTGTTTCATAAATATTTTATGTCGAGTAAAGATATGCAGAGGTTTAGTGGGTTCCCCTCTAACCCAGAGAGCCAGACCATGTTCTCTTTTCTGAAAAATGTTATAGGCTTTAGCCCACTTGATTTGATTATCAGCAAAAGAGATGAATGCCTAAAACTGAATGTCTCCTATAAAGGTACCTGGGTTACTATCTCTCTCATCTTCCAAAAAGAATGTATTATTCCAAAATTAGCATGCAGCTAATTGGAATATTGATTTTTGTTGTTTACACTTAGGAGATGAATAAATGGGTAAGGAGGCCCATGCATTTTAGAAATAGGAACAAAATCCACCATAATGTGAAAAGGGATCATCATAGGAGCTGGATTTCACACCCTCATGTGTGAAAAGGGGCATTTTCATGTGGCCAAGGTCAAGTTTTACCAAGTCAACAGCGCTAGGATAAGAGGTGGAGATCATCTATGGAGACAACGCAAAGATAGTGGGAGGAATATTGCTTGTTGGAGGAAAACCTAATGAGTGGGACCCATGGGCTTCCATTTTTATAAAAGGAGGGCAAGGAAGCCATAGCAAGACATGTTATGGATTATTGAATTTGTGGTCTGTTAGACTATTGTGCTTGCTTCAACTATTTAGTTGAGATTTTTGTGCTGCTTAGCACAAGCCATTCCTATTTAGGAATTCCTTCTCCTTTCAATAGAGGCCTCTTGAGGGAGATTTTACTTCATTTCTCCACATGTAGGCTTGAGGCCAAGCATCCTCCTTCAAATACAATGTTATATTTATAGCAGTATAATGTTATGTTGCAGGGTGTTGCAGTGGAGGTTTCTCAACACCACTTCCTAAGCTTATCTTTCAGAGGAGGAAGCTTCCTTCCTTTGGGAGATCAGTTAGGAAGCCCTTGGAGAATATTTCAAATCTTGGCACTTTTCCAACCCATTTTAGTGCACCTACAACGTAGTATCCCTCAGTGACCGTGTTATTTTCAGTGAGTATTTGCAGCGAGGGTTTGCAGTGATTGTTGGAGGGTGAGATCTTTAATGTTAGGATCAGACTTTCACTTGGAAGATCCATTGGAGGAGGAATATTTATCTGGTGTATCATCTTCAGCCATCTCCATCCAATTCTTGAGTTGCAGCTGCTACTTAGTCTTAGGACTGCAACTCTGGCATTTTTTCCATTTTGCATATTTCAGCCAATCCTTCCAGGATTGTCTTGAAATTGTGTTTGGGAGCTTGGATATTCACTCCCAATGTTGTATGAGCCATCTATTTGAATATTTTCGTTATTTAATATCTCCATGTAGCAGTGTATCATCTATGACTGCGCTGTACATGTTCATGAACATTCTGCAATATAGCAGCATCTCTCTTTTGGCATATGTATTCATGGGAGGTTCATTTGCCTTGATTATTTGAGTTATGCACACTTCTATTGTACTCATTTTCTGCTGATATGTATAATAAAATGGCTCCATGGTTTTCTTACATTTTATGAGTTGATTTATCACTGCTACTCCAGTTTTGTGTTCATGTATTGCTGCATCCCCATTTTGGGATATTACAGTGGTATCAGAGCATAATCTTGGCTTAGCCTGTGGAATCTCAGCCAATATGTTATCAAGAAGACAAGAAGAAGAAAAGATGTACAGAAAATACAAGAAGGAGACTCCATTATTTTGAGGAAGGAGGGAAGAGAAGCTCTCAAAGCTTCTTTCTCAAAATATGCAGAGTATTAAGAGAGATCTCAAGGAGATGAGAAGGGAGATGTATAGAGAATATCCAAGAGAGTTTGAATCTAAAGCAAACTCTATATTTTCATATGATGAGTGTGAGCATGCAGCAAGACATCATGATGCACAACGTAGTCCTATGCCCAGATTTGGTATGAGGAATATTGAAGAAGAAGAAATGCCTAAGAGGGAAACTCTTAGTGATTTTATGCAAGAATATGAGTCTCAAACTTAGAGGTTTAGAGATCATATCACTTTTCCAGATTTTTGCAAGATCAAGGTGGAAAGAAGAAAGCAGCATAATGTGAGTAGATTTTCCCTATCTACTTTTGATGGTTCACCTACATGTTCAGCTAGAGCTTGGGTGGAGGAGATAGACACCTATTTGCAGCAGCAGCAAATTTCTAAAGATGAAGCCATCAAAGTTGCAGCGTTGCATTTTGGAGGTAAGGCCTATGCATGGTGGATATTTGAGTCTTTTTCTTTGAAAAATGAAAATACTTATTCTTATGTAAAGTTCACTAAGAGGATAGTAGAAATATTTGATGGAAAACTTTCTAAGACATCCTTGGTGAAACCAAACAAACCAAAACAAACTAAAACTTTGCATGTGTTGGAGGAAATTGTAAATTCAACTCCACTTCAGAAAACTATTGAGGAGGATGAAATCTTGCATCATACTTTTCTAAAGGTAAGACCTCTATCTCATACTCTTGAACAAGAGGGCATAGAGATCCCTTTCTCAAAATAGGATCCAATTCTTGGAGGGTTTCCCATTCATATTGGAGAGGAAGAAAAGGTTGAGGGTAACAACGCTGTCATGTCTAGATGTAATATTCCAAATGAGGAAAATGCTACAACAATGATAATATCTCAAGATGTTCTAAAGTTGGAGACCCAACAATATGCAAACACAATAATGGACCAGCAGTAACACTCAACTCATAGAAATGTGAGAGAAATCCATAGCCATCTCATTAAATAATAGAAGCAAAAAATGAATACAAGATCTTGAGGAAAAAGGTTACTAAAGATAGGAAATGCTCAGCCTCGAGAAACAAGTACAAGAAACATGATAAAACCACTGCTACACATGTATGCCCAAGCTATGACAGTGCAGTTTTATAGAGCAATTGCATCCTACATATTTCAATACATGGATGTACAATTATATGGCCCAATACAACATTGGGAGTGAATATCTCAGCTCCCAAAGACTACCTCAAGTCAATCCAGGAAGGATTGGCTATAATATACAAAATCTGCAAAATACTGGAGTTGTTGGGTAGCAGCAGCAACTCAAGAACTAGAAATAAGTGGAGAAGGCTAAAGGTGCTACATCCGATGAAAATAACTCCTTCAATGGATCTCTAGAATGAAAGGTTGATCCTCTCAACTAAGATCTCACCCTCCAAAGATATCTGCAAAGCCCCACTGCAAATGCTTCACTAAAATAACGCAGTCACTGGATGAAACTACGCTGTAGGGCTAGGGAATGAGTTGGGCTTGATGCCAAAGTCTGCAATAAGCTCTGGAATGCCTCCAATCTGATCTCCCAAAGAGAAGAGAGACTCCTCCTCTAAAAAATAGCTGATGGAGGTGGTGTAGTGAACCCTCATTATAACACCCAGCAACACAACATTATTCTGCTGTAGAAATAACGTTGTCTTGGTGGAAGATGCTTGGCCTCAAGACTGGATGTCAGTAAAATCAGTGCAATCCCTCAAGAGGCCTCTCACGAAGGAGAAGGAATCCTAAACAGGAATTCCCCCGACAACTCTTGCTAAACAACAAAGAATGCAAAATGTCTGAATAGACAATGAGATGAATAATACAAAGCATGAGTAACAATGGCTACCTTGCCCTCCTTTTAAACAAGTGAAAGCCCCTCTCCATGGGTCCCACTCCTTTTAGGGTTTCCTCCATCAAATAGCCCTCTTCCCATACATACTGTGTTGTTTCTCTAAGTGCTCTCCACCTCTTGGCCCAGCGTTGTTGACTTGGTCAAACTTGACCTTGTCCACTTGCAAATAACCCTTTTCACACATGAGGGTGTGAAAACCAAATCCAATGATGATCCCCTTTCATAATTTGAGGGATTTTATTGATATTTTCATTATGCATGGGTATCCTTACCCATTTATTCTCCTCCTAGGTGAAATCATCAAAAATTAATATTCCAAATTATTGTAGGAAAAGTTTGGAATATTACAGTCCTCCCCTCCCAAATGTTGCTTGTCTTCAAGCAACTGTAAGGAAAGAATAGGAAAGCCTTCTCTCAAGGCATGGATTCTATGATGTGTTGAGGAAAATCTTCCTCATGTGGATCCTCCATCCCCAAAGAAATCATCCTTGCAAAATGAGTTACCTCACAACATGGCAACTCCTGAAAGTCATCCTCCACCTCTAGCTCTGACAATGTAGGTGGGATGAAAATTTGATCTTGGTAGACAAAATACCCTACCCCACGCTCTCCTCCTTTCCACGTAGGATAAGTGTAGAGTGTATGTTGATCCTGGGCTACAATGACATTGCCCTCAAATGGAAAGATGGATATTATACCTCCAAGGATCTCTTCTCCAGCGTTATGAAACATGTTGGCCCAAATAATCTCATATGTGATGGGTTGGAAGTTATCATCATATGGCATCAAATCCCTCATATGGCTCACCTCATAAGGACATAAATGAGCTACTGTAGTGGCCATACCATCTCCTATGCTCCCTTTAGAACATGTAGTGCAAAGTGTGTGGGAGTTTTCTCCCTCCAAGGACACATTCACCCAATGTGTCTCTCCTCCAATCATGCTCCCAAGGAAAGCTTTAGCAATATCAACCAAGGGAACCATAAGGAGAATCATGCTAGCTTCCATGTGAAGTAAAGGATAAGGATAATGGCCCCTCAAATGTAGCCAACGCAGTTTGAATCTCCACCGCCATAGAAAATAAAATGATGGGTAGCCTCCCCACCATTTTCTTGTTGCCCCAATATCTTCACAAGTCTAAAGAAAGTGAATGATGTAATGTGAAATGTAAGTATGTTCTCCATGATAAATATCCTCCCCATCTCCTCTTTGGGAATGACCATCCACAATGGCCTTATGTAGACCACCAAATCTAGAAGGAAGAATATCCCTCCTTTGAGCAAATCCTTGCACATATATGGTTAAGAGATGCATATATATAGAAAAATCATCATGCAAGTCATCAATACTCTTACCATATGTTTTTCTCATATAAATGGAGTGGCTCATAGATGAGTCTCCCCTCATCCTCCAAGGGAAAAGAGTTGACTATGCTAACTCCTCCAACTCCCCATGATCCATGGAGTGCCTCCTCAGGTTCTTCAAGTGGTCCCTCCCACAAGAAGGAAAGAAATGTAATGTGGCATTCATGGTTGGCCCATGGTTCCTCCTAAAATGTACAACATGTATAGCAGGGAGAATCATGCTCCCAATGGGCATCCTCAGTCTCAAGCCCACTCTTCAATCAAAGTTCCCCATGAACATATACATATCAGCAATACATGGAAGCAAAAACCAATAGAAACAAGTTGTCACATGACAACCGGAAGGTGGATCAAGGTCCCATACAAGGAACCAGCACAGTGCATTCCTTGCCTGCATCAAATAAAACAAAAACAAGTGCTTTTCCAACCACTTTTTTGCTGCCACAATATTTTTACAAGATATAAAAATGAAAGTACAAAAGGATGCCAATGCTGCACACAAAGAATCATGTGGCTTTCCCCACAACCCACTAATGAGATAGCCAATATCAATGCTACAAATGGCTTCAAGTACATAATTATACAATATGAAAGAAGGAATAATCCTCCTTGGTACAATATGCTGCTCATAAAAAGACAAGAAGTACAAAAAATAAGGTGAAATTGTACATTCTCCATTATGTACTCGAAGACTTGAGCTGAAATGGCTCAACTGAAAATGCTCCCTTACTCAAAATGAGTAGGAAGGTGGCTATGATATCCTCTCCATCATCATCCAAGCTCTGCATCTCTCCATATGCTGAAATATGTCTTGTTGAATGCCCTCCCAAATGAACTCCTCTGCCAAGGCAAGATATGCATCAAAATGCACGGAAAATAAGTCCCCATGTGCTGCATGCAACAGCTTCTCCTTGAGACTAGAATCTCTAGTCAAGAAGACTCTACATTGTGAATAGATGACCATATCATCTACCATGTATCTGTCATCTCCATCCGGGTCATCAAGAATCATGCATGCACCAAGATCCTTGGAGTACTCTACCAAGAGCTGAGATATCCAATAAGGATCAATCCTCCTAAGAGACAACGCTGGTGATCTGGCATGTGAAGCTCTCCTCCTGCTGCTGTCTGCTACTTTGACATCCCCCATGCCAAATTTCTCCTCAAAACTCTTCACCTCTCCAAAATCCAAGAGTTGTGAATCCAAAGACAAAATGTCCCTCATCAATGATAGATCAGGTGGCCTCCCTGGTGGAATTCCTCTAAGCAGTGAGACATCAATGTCAAGATTGGACTGTACATATGGTTGGGAAACCTTGCCCTTGCTCTCAGAGCACAATATAGTCTTCCTCCTCTTTGCACTAGGTCTCTGAAATAGAGAAGGGTGATTTCCTCTCATCACCTGATGCTTCTCTTCCTCCCTTCCTCCTTCTTCTAGCTGTAATGTTGCACAATCATGCTACTCACTGATTGTGCTTGGACCTCCATGTATGAGATCCTGGGGAATTCCTTAAAAAGCTGCAAGAATCCCTCTAGTTGGAGCAAGAGCTCCTCCTTCCTCTACATGAGGTGCTAGATCAGCTCTATAAATGACAGTGTTATTGCCCTCAGCCTCCTCAATATGAGTGGGCAACCTTCCAATGATTAGATCCTGTTTTTAAAAAGGGATCTCTTTGCCTCATTGTGCCAAAATCCAAGATGAAGGTCTTGCCTCCAATAAAGTATCATGCAAGATATCAGCCTCCTTCATGGTTCTCTGAAGTGATTTTGAGTCTATTGTTTCTTCCATCACATGCAAAGGTTTTGTTTGTTTAGATGTGTTTGTTTCCTCCACATATGATTCAGAATTATTCCTACCAAATCTCTCCACCAAAGTTCTAATGAAAATTACATAGGAAGAAGTATTTTCATTCTTTAAAGTAAAGGACTCAAATAACCACCATGCATAGACCTTACCTCTAAAGTGCAGCACTGCTACTATGATGGCCTCATCTTCGGGAATCTGATGCTGCTGCAAAAAGGTGTATAGATCTTCTATCCAAGCTTTGGCTAAACAAGTAGGGGAACCATCAAAGATAGATAGAAGAAATATATCCTCATTATGTTGCTTGCTCCTCCTCACCATGATCTTGCAAAACTCTGAAAAAGTAATATGATCTCTAAACTTCTGAGTTTGAGATTCATACTCATGCAAGAAACCACTAAGAGTTCCTTTCTTTGGCATTCCTTCTTCTTCTTCTTCTCTCATGGAAAAACTAGCCATGTGACTGCATTGTACATCATAGGGTGTGGCTGCATGATCACACTCCCTATAAGAAAATCTATAGTTTGACTCAGTTTCAAACCCTCTTGGAGATCCTATACATATCTCCCTCCTTATCTTCTCAAATTCTTCATGAATGCTCTGTACAGATCATGGAAGAAGATTTATAAGCTTATCTTCCTTTTTCTCTCCACATAGTGGAGTCTTCATCTTCTCTCTCCTTTATAGCATGATGGATAAGATCCACCAGTTGAGCCAGAGATCATGATTTGATACCACTGTAATATTCCAAATGAGTAAAATGCTACAAGAATGAGAATATCTGAAGATATTCTAAAGTTGGAGACCCAGCAATATGCAAACACAATAATGGAGTAGTAGTAACACTCAACTCATAGAAATGTGAGAGAAATCCATAGCCATCTCATTAAATAATAGCAAAAACAAATGAATACAAGATCTTGAGGAAAAACATTACTCAAGATAGGCAATGCCCAGCCTCGAGAAACAAGTACAAGAAACATGATAAAACCACTACTACACATGTATGCCCAAGCTATAACAGCACAGTTTTATAGAGAAACTGCATGATACATATTTAAAATACATGGATGTACAATTATATGGCCCAATACAACATTGGGAGTGAATATCTCAACTCCCAAAGACTACCTCAAGTCAATCCAAGAAGGATTGGCTATAATATACAAAATCTGCAAAATGACGGAGTTGTTGGGTAGCAGCAGCAACTCAAGAACTAGAAATAAGTGGAGAAGGATGAAGATGCTGAATCTAATGAAAATACCTCCTCCAATGGATCTCTAGAATGAAAGGCTGATCCTTTCACCTAAGATCTCACGCTCCAAAGATATCTGCAAAGCCCCACTGCAAATGCTTCACTAAAATAACATAGTCACTGGAAAAAAATGCACTATAGGGCTAGAGAATGAGTTGACCTTGATGCCAAATTCTAAAATAAGCTCCAGAATTCCTCCTATCTGATCTCCCAAAGGGAAGAGAGACTCCTCCTCTGAAAAATAGCTGATGGAGATGGTGTAGTGAACCCCCACTACAACACCCAGCAACACAACATTATTCTGCTGTAGAAATAGCACTTTCTTGGTGTAATATGCTTGGCCTCAAGCCTGGATGTGAGGAAAATTAGTGCAATCCCTCAAGAGGCCTCTCAAGAAGGAGAAGGAATCCTAAACAGGAATTCCCCCTACAACTCTTGCTAAATAGCAAAGAATGCACAATTTCTGAATAGACAATGAGATTAATAATACAAAGCATGAGTAACAATGGCTGCCTTTCCCTCCTTTTAAACAAGTGAAAGCCCCTCTCCATGGGTCCCACTCCTCTTAGGGTTTCCTCCACCAAATAACCCTCTTCCCATTCATACTGTGTTGTTTCTCTAAGTGCTCTCCACCTCTTGGCCCAACATTGTTGATTTGGTCAAACTTGACCTTGTCCACTTGCAAATAACCCTGTTCACACATGAGGGTGTGAAAACCAGCTCCAATGATGATCCCCTTTCATACTTTGAGGGATTTTATTGAGATTTTCATTATGCATGGGTCTCCTCACTCATTTATTCTCCTCCTAGGTGAAATCATCAAAAATTAATATTCCAAATTATTGTAGGAATATTTTGGAATATTACACTAGAGCTTATATAGCACCTCATGTAGAGGAAGAAGGAGCTCTTGCTCCAACAAGAGGGATTCTTGTATCATTTCAAGGAGTTCCCCAGGATCTCATATGTGGAGATCAATACACAACTCATGATCAACATGTACCATTGATGATTGATGGTGGAACCATGCAGACACAAGGAGGAGGTAGGGAGGATGATCAACATCATTTGATGAGGAGCACACACCCCTATCTATTTCATAGGTTTGATGCACAGAAGAGGGAGACTGGATTGCGTAGTGAAGGCAGGTACAATTCTGTCCATTCATATGTGCAATCTACTCTTGATGTTGATGTCTCATTGCATGGAGGCATTTCACCAAGGAGACCACCAGATCAGCAGATGATGAGAGATGCTTCACATTTTGAGGCACTACTAATTGATTTTAAAGGAGTGGAGACATTGGGAGGTCATTGTACAATGCTGAGAGTCTTGGGTAGACTCAAGGAGGAGGGATAAATTCTCCCAACATCATCATTACCCACTCTCACTTCAGATTCTGCGATGTGGCAGGAGCAGAAGGGGAAGGATAGCAGCCTTCCAACTTGCATCTTTGGCATGGGATATGTCAAAGAGGAGGACAACCATATGACAGATGCTCTTTATGATAGATCATCAGCACTGTCACTATGGAGGATAGATCCATATTGGAAATCCTAGCTGTTGGTGGATTATTCCAAGGATCTTTTTACTTGTATGATATTGGATGACCAGTTGCATGAGGAAGGATATTCAGTCAGAGATGAGGTCATCTACTATCATGGTAGGATCTTCTTACCTAAAGCTTCCAAGCTCAAGGGGAATTTACTACAAAAAGCTCATGAAGATTTCCTTTTCAGCCACAATTATTTTATGAGAGCATACCACACCATCTTGGAGGGGTACTTTTGGGAAGGATTTGAGGAGGAGATATATCAGCATATGAGGAGATGCATGGATCATGTGGAGATGGAGGAGATACATAACTCTTTGGAAGAGTTAACACAACCACCTCTTTTCTCTTTGAGGATGAGAGGGGATTCATCTATGAGCCACTCCATTTGCATGAGAAAAACATATGGCAAGGGTATTGTTTGGTTGCATAATGATTTGTATAATGTATATATGCATCCCTTAACCATATATGTGTAGGATATTGCTCCAAGGAGGATCATTCTTCCTTCTAGACCTCTTGGTCTACTTGAGGCCATTGGTGGCCACTCCCTAGGAGGACTTGGGGAGGAGATATCTTATGGAGAACATGCTTACTTTGCACCATGCATCATACACTTTCTCCAAACTTGTGAGGATACGAGGGCAACAAGAAAGTGGTTGAGAAGCCACACAGTATGTCATCCTCTGTTGTAGTTGAAAGTCAAACTACATTGGTTACATTTGAGGGACCACTTCCTTCTCTCTTGCTACATATGGCAGTAAGTATGATTCTCATTATGGTTCCCTAGGTTGCTATTGTTCTTATTTTTATTGGGAGCATGATTGGGGGAGAGACACATTGGTTGGATGTGTCCTTGGGGAAGGGAATTTCCCACACTTTTTGCATTACATGTTCCAAGGGGAGCATGGGAGGTGATATGGCCACCATAGCAGAACACTTTTTTCTTTATGAGGTGGGCCATGGGATTGATTGGATGCCATATGATGGTGATTTTTTATTCATCATATATGGGATAGTTTGGGCAAGCATGATTCATAACGTTGGAGAGGAGATATTTGGAGATATAGTCTTCTTCTTGCCACTTGAGGACAACATTATTACAGCCCAAGATCAACAGATACTCTACACTAATCATAGGTGGAGAGGAGTACAGTGAAGGTAGGCTATTTTTTCTACCATGATCAGATCTTCAGCCCACCTACATTGCAGGAGCCAAAGGTGGAGGATAATTTTTAGGAGTTTCCATGTTGGGAGGTAACTCATTTGGTATGGATGATAGCTTGGGGTTGGGAGATTCATATGGGGATGGTATATCCCAATCTATATCAGACCTCATGACTCAAGAAGGCCTTTAGACAACCCATTGTTGCCTCCATGGATGTTTCACTTTTACATGATGATAGCTATTTGGGATGCTCACCAAAAGCTAGCTTGCATACTTGGGAGGGGCAACTTGGAGATGTATTGATGAGACAACATCTTGATACTTGGAGGATTTTATCATATGAGGATGCTACATGGGAAGAAGAGGAGGTTCTTCAATTCTATCCTTGCAGTTGCTTGAGGACAAGCAACATTTGGGAGGGGAGGACTATAATATTCCAAAATTAGCATGCAACTAATTGGAATATTGATTTTTGCTGTTTACACTTAGGAGATGAATAAATGGGTAAGGAGGCCCATGAATTTCATAAATAGGAATACAATCCCTCATAATTTGAAAAGGGATCATCATAGGAGCTGGATTTCACACCCTCATGTGTGAAAAGGGGCATTTTCATGTGGACAAGGTCAAGTTTGACCAAGTCAACAACGTTGGGATAAGAGGTGGAGATCATCTATGGAGACAGTGCAGAGATAGTGGGAGGAATATTCCTTGGTGGAGGAAATCCTAATGAGTGGCACCCATGGTGAGAGGGCTTCCATTTTTATAAAAGGAGGGCAAGGTAGCCATAGCAAGGCATGTTATGGATTATTGAATTTGTGATCTATTAGACTATTGTGCTTTCTTCAACTGTTTGGTTGAGATTGTTGTGCTATTTAGCACAAGGCATTCATGTTTAGGAATTCATTCTCCTTTCAAGACATGCCTCTTAATGGAGTTTGTACTGCATTTCTCCACATCTAGGCTTGAGGCCAAGCATCCTCCTTCAGCTACAACATTATTTCTGCAGCAGTATAACGTTGTGTTGCAGTGGAGGTTTCTCAACACCACTTCCTGAGCTTATTTTTCAGAGGAGGAAGCTTCCTTCCTTTGGGAGATCAGTTAGGAAGCCCTTGGAGCATATTTCAGATCCTGGCACTTGGCCAACCCATTTTCTTGCACCTATAGCGTAGTATCCCTCATTGATTGTGTTATTTTCAGTCAGTATTTGCAGTGAGGGTTTGCAGTGATTGTTGGAGGGTGAGATCTTCAGTGTTATGATCAGCCTTTCACTTGGAAGATCCATTGGAGGAGGAATATTTATCTGGTGCAACATCTTCAACCATTTCCATCCAGTTCTTGATTTGCAGCTGCTACTCAGTCCTAGGACTGCAACTCCAACATTTTTTCCATTTTGCATATTTCAGCCAATCCTTCCAGGATTGTCTTGAAATTGTGTTTGGGAGCTTAGATATTCACTCCAACCTGAGGTCAAGGGATGGTTCATTTTTCTTCTGGATTTCCTTGGAATTAATGTTTCCCTTCCTGGCTGGTCAATTTCTCTATGGTCTGGGTTTTCTTCTAATGGGGTTAGGATAAGGCTTACAAAGTTGTCCCAAGTTAACTGATGCTCAGTTAATCCATGAGTGACAATCAGCTTTATCAAACCATGATGGTTGATAACTATATGTTGATTTTTAGCCCTGTTAACCAGACTAGATATGTCATGCACTAAAGAATTGAAGAAAAATGGAAAATTACTTGAAATTTTCTGCTTGAGTATGGCTAGAAGTTTAAGTTGCTGGGGTTTTACCACGTCTTGGCATTTGTCACATGTAATATACTTATGAACAATGATTGCCAGTTCTTGCCACAATTCCTTCAAATTCGCTGGATGAATCCCTTTTCCTTTGCATACAAAATTCTTGTCTGGATCTTGGAACACTACAAATGCTTCATGTAATAGAACATGCTTACCAATCCACTTTTTCCCTACTACCGGAAGTCCAAAAACCTCAGCTATTACAGTTTTTGATATTGTTATGTCTCTGCCTTTCATAATTGTATGTCCATCCGGTAGCTTCTGCAGGAATTCTAGTGTTATCTAAGTGGGGAATCCCTGTAACTTTTCCAAATACAAGAGCCAACCAACATTCTATAGTATAGCATGAGCCTGTTCTATAATATTGAGTATTGTGGGCTCATTGTAGAAATATCTTCCACCCATGACTGTTGTGTCTCAGAGGGTGAATTCCACTTCTGCATGCACTACTTACGACTTCATAAACTTAGAAAAACACAAATACTACATGCAAATACTTTGAAACTGTTAAAAAAGGTATAAATTCAATTGTATTTGTTTGTCAAATCGACAGGTTTCAGCGGACTTTGATTATTATTTCGCATGATTTCTCATCATGTACACCTATATACACCTTTTCCCCCCTCTAATGAGAGAAGGGCGTCCACACCTTTAGAGCGCAGAAAAAGAGAAAAGACATCAAGGATCATTAATGCATTAGAATAATAACTATAGCAACGTACATTGTGGTAGAAATAAATAAAATCAACTCAAATCATGAGGATGGTGGGGAAATGATTAAAAATGAAAAACATGAAGAAATAATTATTATGAAAAATATTTTTTCTTTGATGGAAAGTTGTGACATAACATGATATGTAAAGAGTGGTAACAACTTCTGGGATTAAGTGATCAAACATAATTAAGTTAATTCATATATATTTTTACCATGCATACTAGTTTTTATAAAGATAACACTTATTAAAATGATAACTTCTCCTTTGTGAATGGTTGGTAAAAATAAGTGAATATAAAAGGATTGACTGTTTAACATCAAACTCCAATGCCAAAATCAGAACCACTGCTGCCAATAGGCATCCATAGCCTCAACACGGTTGCTTTTTAACCCAAAAATGAGCCAAAATCCTCTATTTAGTATTTAAATAATTTATTTATTATTATAGAGAGACCACTGTGCTAGCATGGTAGCCAGATAACCACAATTCCATTCACTAGGTTTTAACAAAGTAATCAGGGCGGCTTGTGATGAGACCTCCTGTCCTTCAGGCATTTTTCTGGCTAGAAGGTCATTACATTGGTGTGGTGGCCATTACGGGAATGTTACTTTTTATCTCCTTATGATCATGGTAAGTTGGTTCATGATGATACCCCCTATCCTCTCTAAAATATTTACATGTTATTTTTAAATTTGTATAGTTTTTGAATCATAAATAGAGGGAGGCTCATTAACTCCTTAAGATTTAGGGATGGTGTGAGGAGTGAAAATAAATGCCAATAAGGTTATACACTTATTCCGAAGTCACCCTACCCTAGAAGATCATCCATTGATAGTGTAAAAAGATAAACCAGCATGGTATTAGGATAATGAATTTTTTCATAATATCTTTGGAAAAAGATATCCAACAAGCCTACATCATTTAAACAATATTAATGTCTGGAAATAAAGATACCCATCAAAGGTGAAAAAATCATAATTGTTATTAATAACATTGTTTTTATCCTTATTAGATGCATATTCCTTATCCACAAAATGATTCTTTTGAGAAAAATAAATAAAATTGGAAAAAATTCATTCAGAAAACTACTTATTACAAAAGTGTGGTTGTTCATTTGACCGAACAATGATTGGTCAGTCGATTGAACAATAGTTGTTCAATCGATTGAACAGCAAAAACACTCAAAATAAAATTTGTCATTCTTTTGATGGAACAACGGCTATTCAGTTGATTGAATAATTGTTGTTCAATCGATTGAACAAAAAAAAAATCCGTTGTTCTTTTGACCAAACAATGGTTGTTTAGTCAATTAAACAACAAATGTTCAATCGATCGAACAGCAAAAACACAAATACAAAAAAAAAAATCCGTTGTTCTTTTGACCGAACAATGGCTATTCAGTTGATTGAACAACAGTTGTTCAATCAATTGAACAACAAAAACACACAAAATAAAATCCGTTGTTCTTTTGACCAAACAACGATTGTTGAGTTGATTGAAAAATAGTTGCTCAATTGATAGAACAGCAAAAACACACACAAAAAAGAAAATTTGTTGTTATTTGGATCGAACAGTGGTTGTTCAGTCAATTGAACAACAACTATTCAATCGATTGAACAACAAAAACGCACAAAATAAAATGCATTGTTATTTTGATCGAACAACGTCTGTTCAGTTGATTGAACAATAGTTTTTCAATCGATTGAATAATAAAAGCACACAAAAAATAAAAATATGTTGTTATTTTGACCGAAAAATGGAAGTTCAGTCGATTGAACAACAAAAACACACAAAAGTAAAATATTTTTTTCTTTTGATTGAACAACGGCTATTCAATCGATTGAACAAACAAACATAGAAAAAGGAAATCAGGTTTTTCAATTAACTGAACAACGGCTGCTTAATCAATTGAACAACAAAAAATTACAAAAATAAAATCGGTTGTTCATTTAACCGAAAAACGGCTATTCAATCTATTTAACAACAACTGTTCAATCGATTGAACATCAATAAGACGCAAAAAATAAATCAGTTGTTCAATTAACTGAACGATATATGTTCATTCAATTGAACAAGGAACAAGATTTTTTTGTTTGTATTTGAACAGTGATGGAATCACAATTAAATGCAAGATAATATATACATTATTTACAAAACTGAAAAGAATGGATTTTTATGACAGTAAAGTTGTCGGGTCATTACTCCTTGCAGCTAAAATTTGCATGGTGGGGTCATCACGTACCTGTTGGAAGAAATACTCCTTTGTGAGTGGTTTATAATAAAGATGTACCCGATGTACGTTTAATCAGAAGGAAGATATGGACCCATCTATGGTGGTCAAAGTGAGAGTGCCATTGTTATGAACTTCTTGAATTTCATATAGGGCAAGCCACCTTGTCTATAGTTTCCCTTGGAAGTCTTGAAATCTGGAGTCGTAGAGGAGTGCCCAATATCCTTCCTGAAATGTCTTCTTCTTCATAAGGTTTTCATGTCACTTAGGATTTTTTTGCTGAACGATTGCAGTACATTGTAAAGAAAGTAATCGGGCTTCATCTAATTCATTTTTCTGTTGAAGTCTTTTAATTTGAGCCTCCGCCAAGTCCATTCCCACTTCTTGCACTGTTCTGAGAGTCTTTACTTCAAATTTGATGGGAAAAATTTGTTCTTTACCGAATACCAGTTGGTATGAAGAATATCCAATAGTATTTCTCCAAGTTGTGTGGTAAGCCCACAAGGCCTCTAGCAGTCTAGTAGCCCAGTCCCGTCGATGTGTTGAGACTGTTTTAGTTAGAATTTCTTCAATGACTTTATTAGTACTTTTGACCTACCCATTCGCCTATGGGTGATATGGATAAGTGATTCTATGAGTGATGTGGTGGTTTTATAGAGTGGATGTAATCTTATGTTCTACAAACTGTGTCCCTTCATTTGTTATCACTTCCCTGGGTAAACCATACCGTACAAATATCTTGAAAATAAAATTAATAATGGTTTCCTCTATAGCTCTTGGCAATGCTACTGTTTCAACCCATTTTGTTACATATTCAATGGCAACCAGTATGTAAGCTTTCTGGTTTGAGGGTGGATTAAATGGACCAAAAAAATCCACTACCCCTCATTCAAAACGTTCTATCACCAATTGTGGTTATAGGGGCATTTCATCAGATTGACTAGGGTGGCCCATTCTTTGGCAGTTATCGCAGGCCTGCACATATTTCCTAGCATCCTTAAAAATAATGGGCCAATAGTATCCCATTTATAATACTTTGTGCCCAATTCTGCAGTCTGCGAAGTTTCCACCACAAGGTTCATCATGGTAGGGGCTTAGGATGTCAAAAATTTCATCTTCCCAAATGCATATGCGTATGTTCATATCATCTTCTGTGTGGAAGAGATACCCATCAATCCAAGAAAAGTTGGCGATGCGTTGGACGATCAGCTTCCTTTCTTTTTTTGTTAAATGTTTGGGCAGTTTTCCCACTGCGAGATAATTTTCCACATCCGCATACCACAGTGCTTTCACTGCTACAAAAAAAAGATGTTCATTAGGAAACTATTCCTCTACTGCTAGTAGATCATTTATCTTTGGGACCTGAGACAGAAAATCTACGGTTGGGTTCTCCTTTCCTGGACGGTCTTTAATAGTGATATCAAATTTCTGCAAAAGTAACAACCACCGAGTCAGTCTATTATTCGTAATTGGTTTATTAGCTAAGTACCCAATGGCAGAATGATTAGTATACATAAATACTCAATAGCTAGTTATTTAATGTCTAAATTTATTTATGGTATATATGTCTGCTAGGAATTCCTTTTCTGTTACTGTATAATTTAATTCAACAGGAGTGAGATTTTTGCTGATATAATAAATAGCATATGGCTTTTTATCTTCTTCTTGACCGAGGACAACTCGTATCGTTGTTTCTGATGCATCTGATGAAATATGAAATGGTATTTCCAAATTAGGTCCACGCAATACTGGTGCAGTCAAGACTAATTTCTTTAAAACTGTAAAAGCAGTGTCACACTTATTAGATCATTTAAATTCAGCGTTTCCAGTTAAAGCATACAAAGGTGCAGCAATTTATGAATTTTTTTTTATGAACTGACAATAATATCCTGCATATCTGAGGAAAGTACGTACATCCATATGAGTAGAGGGTGTGGATAGTAAGAGAATTACCTCTATCTTTGTCGGATCTACCTGAATCCCAGTTGCGGAGATATAGTGCCTTAGGATTATTCCTTCCTTCATCATCATGTGACACTTTTCATTACTCAAACATAAACCAGTGGCGATACATCGTTCCAACACTTTTTCCAATGTCTGCAGTGCTTGTTCAAAATCATCCCCATATGGGGTGATATCATCCATATAAACCTCAAGTCCCTTGTTGATTAGATTGGAAAAAATGCTAAGTATGGCCCTCTGAAATGGAGCTGGAGTGTTACATAATACGAATGGTAATACTCTATAAGAGAACATACCCCATGGGTAGGTGAACATAGTTTTGTCCTAATATTCAGGAGAAATTTGAATCTGATTATAGTCGCTGGGAGGAAAATAATCGCTTCCCTGCAAATGTATCAAGGACTTGATCGATAAATGGAAGAGGGAAGTGGTCCTTCTATGTGGCTTTGTTCAATTCCCTGCAATCCACACATATTTTCCACTTGCCATTTTTCTTAGGGACAACTACCAGTGGAGAGACCTAATTACTATCTAAAATAGGATAAATAAAGTTCACGTCTAGCAACTTTTGTAATTCCTCCTTCACAATATCTTTAAGGTGTGGGTTTAATATTCATTGAAGTTTCCTGATGGGATGAGTGTCTTTTTCAGTATATATATGTGATGGGTACACAATTGAAGATCTATTCCCTTCATTTCCGAACAATCCCAAGCAAAGGCTCCTTTCTATTTTTGTAAAACTTTAATGAGCTTCTGTTTTTGGTCATCGTTCAGATTGTGATTGATGTTCAAAATTTTGTCTGGTTCAATTTCATTAGGTCTTCTATTATGAATGAAATTTGTGGGTATGTGCTGGTCATCGTTATGCTTTAAAGGGTCCTCATGTGCCTCATTATCAAGAATTACTCTTAACATTTGGCACTTTTCATTTTCTACAGTAGCTGGTTAATTAATAAAATTATTAATTATGTCATCTTCAGTCTAAAATTTGAATTCAAGTGCTTCTGCTACTGTGAGTGGTGAATGGATATTTTCTTCGAGGTATGCAAGTGGGTGTTTGTGAATTTTTACAATGGGAAGACTTGGTTTGGCTAGGGGATATAGAACAATATTTTTTTATAGAATCTCCCTTAGCAATTATCATACTGCTCGTACGATAGCCTATGTAAGCGGCAGCTATGGCTAACCAAGGTCGACCCAAAATCAAGGGATGAATAGTAGGCTTTTTGGATTGATGACTATAAAATCTACCGGGTACTCCCATGAGTCAACAGAAACCATGATGTCTTGTAAGTTTCTTCTGGTTTGACAACTGATCAATCAGCAAGTTCCAGCAAGGTGGAGGTTGTCTCTAAAGCGATAATGCCAAGAGTTTCACAAGTTTCTGCAGTCAACTAGCGTGTTTGGAAAGAGCGGACATATATTTGAACTGTAGCTATAGAACTCCCTGAAGCTTCATACTTTATAGGTTTCTCCCTACCCAATAATAATTCAGACAAGGTTCCTATGACATGGACAGTTGGCGAAGTTTTTTATTTCCTCACAGGTTTTTTTGTACACAATTCTTTAATTGTCTTAGCATAGATAGGGATGTCTTGAATGGCCTAGAGGAGAGGAATTTTAATACAAATATTTTTAAGTTCCACCAAAATATCAAAATCTGGATATAAAATTGGTTTAGGTATCACTAATATTTTAGGCAACGGGGGAGAAGCACTAATAATTTTCCCAAAGTCTTCTTATTCACTTGTGCCTTCTTCATGTCTTATTTTTGTATTGATTATTGTTGATGGATTAATTTCAGTTGGGGGTTCTAATTTGTCTTGTTGCGGATCTGTGACTTCCCTAGGGCTGATAACGCACCCAGATCTCATCCTAAGTTCATTGCATTCTTTTTGTTTGATTTCGAGGTCTGGATTTTCAATAATTTGGATCAACTACACTGGTCTATTGTTGGGATTCGGGTTCGGTTGAGCAGGCAGTTGAGGGTGTATCAAAGGCTGAGAATTCTATGGTAGTGGATATGGAGATGGTAATGTGGACTGAGGTTAAGGACCCATTCCCATAGATGAAATGATTATTTCCAAGGGTTGCTGCCAGTTTTGGGACTAGTTGGGATTTTGTGAGGTAGAGGCAGTCCACTGGGATAAATATGGATTGTTCTACCAAAATGGAGCAGAGAAAGAAGAATTTGGCCAACCACTTTCTAGAAAGGATTGATTTGACCAAGGGGGCATGGAGAATGGTTGGGATGACCAGGCAGAAAAAGGTGGTTGATTTTTCCATGTTGTCCCAGGGACTTGCGGTTATTAAAATTACGAAGAAGGAAAGAACTGAGATGAGTCAAATGACATACCTGTAGTTTGGGCTTGACACTGTCGACATTGATTCATTAAATATACTGGTTTTTTTTCCTCTTCTACTTCTTTGAAGACTTCTTTAAACCCTGGTAGTGATGGACACTATTCAATAGCATGTTATTTAGTACAAATGGTACATGTTTGC
Organism: Pinus albicaulis; assembly: GCA_034641835.2. Classification (NCBI taxonomy): domain Eukaryota; kingdom Viridiplantae; phylum Streptophyta; class Pinopsida; order Pinales; family Pinaceae; genus Pinus; species Pinus albicaulis. The sequence continues at coordinate 1,402,746,398 of CM076579.1, read as the reverse complement.
ACCAAGTCTAATGGGCATTATAGCTAGCTGTGCTTCTTCTGACAGCGTGGGAAAAATACAACCAAGTTTTGTTTCGCTAGTTCTTGCTTTTTCTTGGCCTGTATGACATATAATTGTGTCGTGAGGGTACCCAAGATATCAGTCTTGAAGTCTTCCAAGAGGTTTCAAATTTATGTTCGTGTTACGCTGCCACCTAAAGTTTTGTTATTTCTGGCAGCTAAATCCTGTCCTGCTGGTCTCATGGATGTGCTGCCTCTAGAACACCTGACACATAATGAAATAATATCATCATAAATTTCCTGATAGATGCCTCCTTTCCCCATTAGATTTAATGTTTCTGTCCATTCATCTTTCGTTCCTTTTATCATAGTTACTTTTAAGACATCTTTAGACAATGCAGTATAAGGGGACCTTTGCAAATTTTATTGGAATCGTTCAACATATTCTTCTAATGTCTCATTATATTTTGCAGTCATGTTGAATATTCCATATTTTAATTCTCTAGTCCTGTAGTACTCTTGGTATTTAGCAAGATTTTTTTTTTTTTCATTTGATCCCAATTATTGATGGTTCCTCCACCGAGCCCGATAAACTAGCACACGGATACCCCTTTTAATGTAGAGGGAAATAGTTTCAATTTCTGAGGGTCAGTGGTGTAATCATACTCCCTACACAAAACAACAAATTCAAATAAGAACGCATCTGGATCTTTCGATGTCAATCCATGGAAAGTCAGGATGTTTTGTAATGGAATAGCTTTCATAGGGGCATTAGCAACCAGGTCAACAATGGCGTATTCCATTGTTGATTTTTGTCCCTAGGGTTGATTGAGCGTCATTTGATCAAAGATGTTCCATTAACCTTCAGGGATTTCTTAGTCTAGGATATGAATTCGGGCTGGACTAGAAGTTAGTTTTGGAAAAGGTCTTACCATAATTCCATGATCTGGGATGTCAGGCGTTTCCTCTTCAACCAAAATTTTAGGAGATCCAGGCTCTAGGGATTTTAGATTTGTTTCCACAACACCACTGGTTTCCCCCTCTCCTTCTTGTAAGTTGCAATAATTTCCCTCTTGCGAAGGGCCAGGATTTAGATGTTAGGTTATCTGAAAGATTTGTTCTAACTCTTTCGTTTTTGTATGGATCTCGACATAAGTTGTAATGGTGAGCCTATTCCCTAAGGGATTATAGTAGGAATATTTTCAGAAATTATTTTGGGTCCTACAAATGCCTGAGATTCAACTGTTCCTCTAATTTCGTCTATAAATGTTGTTCTTCCAAGGGTCACCACCCCCTTGGGTTTCATGGATTTGGATGGGGGGTTCAAACTTTTTTCTATATTTTTCTTTCTTGTCATTCATAAAAAAAAAATACTTCTATTCAACCTCTATATTTTTGCTGAAAAGTGGGAAAATGGGCAAGAATTTTGCTTACTAGTACGCAAGCTCTTACCTTTTGTTTTTAATATCCAATTCTTCTTCAGCAAAATAAAAAATAAAAACATCACTTGTAAACACTCTCCTCGACAACGATGCCAAAATTTTGGCTCACTAATATTTCTATTTAAAAACAATCCTGATGCCTACATTAATCATCAACCCAGGGTAAGACTTTTTATTTCAAGAGTGTTCAACATAGTTTATGCAAGTGAAACTAGAGGTTATCAAATTGAAATCGCTGCAGAAGTAAAATCTAATTCTTGAATTTCAATCAAAACAATTCTAAAATAAATCATTAAATAAATTCAACTAATTAACTCAACTTAACTCCAATCTATTCTACGAAAGAAGATTGAAATGCAAAGCTTAAAGGAATTCACAATTAACCAAAATTCCTTATTAACATCTACAAAAATCTATATAATCAAGTAGGGAATACTGTAGTAACTGAACATCAAGTAACACAATCACATTTACAATTGAAATTCTGAATGACTGATCAACTGACAAGATCACTCAGAATGAACAGAAATCAAATTATTCAAATAACCCTAGTAACTGCGAGAAGTAACATTCATGAGGAAAATGAAAGTGATTAAGACTTTAAATCAATATGACGCAAACCACTCGATGCTGATAAAATTCAAATCAATTACAACTTCTATAAAACACAGGAATGATTAATTTCAAAATAGGAAAATAAGAATATAAAAAAAGACAGCAGTAGAGCTCCTAGTGACTGGGCCCAGAGCCTATATAAGTCTCTACCAAATGATCTTCATAATATGATTATGGAAAAACCAATATCTATTTCATTAAATTTAACAGTCAGGGTACAACATCGTTGAGAGAGAAAGCTTCTGTTATGAAGGAATGTAAATAAAATACAATTGCAACATATGGATTAACAAACTCCATTCCATTCCATCTATTGATCTTTTATATCTTATAGAAAAATAGAACGGGTAATGGTAAATCCTCGGGATCAAGAGATCTTGAGGATTCTGCAGCTGTCTAACAGTTTGTGTTATATAATAAGTGAGGTCCTCCTCATTTTTCACTGGTCTATATAAATAGAAACGAGATCTTTTTCATTTTCTTGGCCATTGATGTTCAATTGTTTGAACATCAGTTAATCAGTTTAGACTTCCTGCAGATAAAAACAACGAAAGTTAGCCTTTTTTCCCATAATTACATAATTTATTGATAATTAGTTTTACCCTTTGTTTACAATTAATTCTTCTAGTTTTACTCCCAAAGTGAAGGTAAACACATGAAAGTTAGTAATAAATCAAGTTAATTATGAGGGTAAAATGTACCTTTTTCATGGCCCAATAGTAAACACTGTATTATATGCTTTGATTGTGTGTGTGTAACAGTGTGCCTTTTAGAGTTTTTCATGTGTTTAGTAATCCGATTTGAATTTTTTGCAAATGTTAGAATATTTGGAACCATTTGTTGGATATGCCAATGGTGCTAGTCATGGTACTCAGAATTTATCCTCTACAACATGGGCCATCTTTGCTCCAAGTGGCAAGTTAGTGAGTTTCGAAGGGAATTGTATCAGTCGATCAACCAAAAATATCAATGAATATAGTGGGTTGATTGAACTACTCTCTGATTCCATTTCACTTGGAATTTTCCGCATCATCATGAGGCTAGACTCACAACTTGTCATACTACAGCTAAATGGCATCTATATTGTCCAAAATCCAACAATTCATCACATGTTCCTTAGAGTTCGTATTTTGGAAAAACATTTTGATTACATTCAATATCAACATATTTCCAAAAAATTTAACACTCTAGTTAGTTCACTAGCAAATTATGTGTTGAATACACATTTGTAGCATATGTAAAGATAAGTTTTCAATTCACATCATACAATTGAATAGGATTGCACATAATCATAGGAAAACACATAGATTTATATCGAGTTTTTTACAAAATTGTGTCCAAGACATGTTGGTCATTTCACCTCAAAATGTGTACAAATATATCATAATCTAAGTATAACTAGTGATGCTCATGGTATCAGGTCACTGCTTGGGCTATCATGTGCGACAGCCTCATCCAATAACTGGGCACACCAATGGTATGATGCTCCAGCCTCATAGGTAACTAATCGATCTAGAAATATGGTATCCCAAGAGTCAATCCCTCAACATGCTGCTAAAACTCAACAAGATTCTCAACTAAATCCAAATCCTGTAGGACTTCTCTTCCGACGATCCTCTTTGCTGGTTCTCTTTCCTATTGTGCACAAACCACTGGTCGAATGGTACCTACATATGCACACATAAAAAAAAATTAGTTTAGTCTCGGAAACGTCAAAAGTACGTAAAAAAAAAACCCAAAAAATAAAAAAAATGGTCAACATTTTACCTATCGCACCCCATTGAGTGCCGGCTGGTAAAATCAAATCTGGATCTCTGTGGAAATCCATCCCTGCATATGGATGCTCCTTAATGAAGATATTCTATCTTCAGATCCAATTAAATAATGCAGTGGAAAATGAGATCGATCACTGACCAACATGTCTAGCCATCAACTCAATTCACCCTTGCATCTGAGGATATCTAGGACTAGCTAATCCCAGTGTCACATGCTATGGCTGCATCAACAAAACTCACTCCAAAACAAAAGTGATCAAAATTGACCCATAATTGAAATTTTTGGTCTTACCACTTTTTACCTTGGTCAGTTGTTATTTCATATCTGTAGAAATTTTAATAAAAATTATGTATTTCCTGGATTCTCTCAATCTAAAAAATATATGCCATTTTTAAATACAAAATAACTTCTACAAAAATCTTTGCGAAATTTAAAACATGATCGCCAATTGCAATATCAAGAAGAAAGATCAATCACACATAACAAAAATGTTTTTATTAGGAAATCATAAAGCTAAAAACCCCACTATCATATATTATGTATATATCATGGATCATGAAACAATCTCGTACAAAACTCTAATCCAAGAGCTCTCAGTACAATATACAATCGTCTCACACTGTCTTGTAGAAATTTGGCAAAAGCCTTAGCCAATTTTTTGCCTCCTCACAGCCTGCCTCCACTGCACAATCCAAGATGATTACAATCTCCAATTCGATGCAATCAGGCCCTCCTTGACTACTCAATCCTCATGAGCATATCCAATGTGTTTTTAGTTTGCTTGAGTGCAACCCAATATAGTACAACTAATAGTCATCTATCCCTTTCACCTACATCTCAACTGGGTCTCCACTGGGTTTGACATGCATGTAGTTAACAATAGTAAATCTTCAGTTGCATGTGAGATCACTGCATGTGAATAAATTTAATATTTAATTCATTGATCTCTCACTAGTGTATCTTCAGTTACAACTAGCACAACTGAGTTTAACTCACTTAACTGAGTTTAACTACTTTACAACTTGTACAACTACACATCCAACTCTATTACAACTTTGAATCACTCAGTCATAACTAAGTCCACTTGTCTGTCCCACCAACCAACCTTTGAACTTGAAATTCCTTCAGCTAATTGGTTTTCCACTTCAGTTAACTGATTCCAAGTGCTCCGTGAGAATAGATTAGTATTTATTGTCCAACTATTATTAAGGGATAATAATAGTCGATGTGCATCTATAAATAGACATGTGATCTATAAATAGAACTCACACATACATCTATAAATAGACCTCATCTATAATTATAATTTTCTCATGCATATATAAATAGACATCATCTATAAATAGAATTTTATCATGCATAGGCTCCATCCTAGTGTAGGTGCACAATTTTCACTAGGATCTTCTTGTTGAATCTCAACAATCCCTCTCAACAAGAAAGGGATTATCCTTCACCCTGATCTTGTCTCTATGGCATTTGAATTTTCTCCTGGTGAGTGCCTTCATTAGAATATCTGCATCCTGATCTTCCACAGGAATGTACTGAAGCAACATGATCTTCCACTGCACACATCTTTGATATGATGATACGGGATATCTATATGCTTAGATCTATCATGAAACACGGGATTAATCGAGAGTTTCATGCAACTCTGATTATCACAATGAATAACTGTTGGATCTAAATGAGAACCAAAAAAACCAACCAAGATATTTCTCATCCAGATAGCCTTGCATGTAGCTTGACTTTTTTCCGTGTATTCCGCTTCAACTGAACTGAGTACCAAAGATATTTGTTTCCTGCTATACAAAAGAAATTTTTTAGATTCGATACTAAATATCCCCCTGATGTGCTCTTTATGTTCATTGGGTTGCCCTTCCAATCTGTATCCATGAAGCTATACAACTTCACCTCATCTGTTTGTCTGTACCATAATCCATACTCAGATGTGCCCCTCAGGTATCTCAAGACATGCTTTCCCACCTTCCAAAAGAGCTTGGTAGGCTTAACCATCACTTGACTAAATTGGTTGACTGCATAGCATATGTTCAGTTTCGTGTTCACTAAATACATCAGTGAACCCACTAAATATTGATAGAGAGTAGCATCCACTACCTCTCCATATGTATCATCATCTTTCCTCTATTTTCCTAGAAGAGGAGTATCCATGTGTTTGCAACCCTCCATGTGAAACTTACCCAGTATCTCCCTTGCATACTTGCCTTGAGACACAAAAATTTCACCATCTCACTGCCATATTTCCAATCCAAGGAAATAATGAAGGAGACCCATATCCTTCATCTAGAACTCCTTGCAGAACTCCTTTGCAAGGTCCTCCTTGCATGAGTGTATTAATTGCTCATCACCAGTCGGTATTAAATCATCAACATAAAGAAAAACGATAAAAATCTTAGCCTCCACCACAATTTGGTATAGGTTTGCATCCGCCTCACTTTTGGTGAAAGCCCGGTGTGGGAGTACTAAAAAGGTATGCTTTTGATGATCATTTCAGTGGATTTTTAATAGAATTTGTAAACCTTTTTGCATCATGAATTTGGAAAATAATAAATAATTATAACAAAACATGTGAGAGTTGATATGCAAGACTTAACCGCCGATAATTGTTATTTTTCTGTGCAGGAAAAGGTGAAAACGAGGAGTTGTCGTTCCAAAGGAAAGGACAAAGACGAGATAACTGTTGTCCCTTTGAAGGGGAACCGAATGCAAACAAGGCTAAGCAGATCAAAGCAAATCGGCTCGGAAAAGGAGGAGAAGACACCAGCTCGGCGGAGAAGAAAAGAAAAGATGAAGGATTAACAGTTTGGCGAATCCCTCAGGATCTTTGATCCTGAGGGATCACTGCTTTATTTATCTTGTTACTTGGACATCTCCGCCGTCACCTTTATATAAAGGGACAACACTGTTAGCTTGGGAGGATACTTTTTATGTAATTTTCTGTTAAAAATCAACTCTGATCATCAAGTCTCGTTGAGAACTGGTTCATTGTACTTTTGTCTTATGCATTAATATAAACTTGGTGATTATCTCATTTCTGCGTCTGGATTAACTTAAGGCGGTGTACCCTTGGAGGCTAAGGGCCCGGCCCTGGAGGACACTTACTTCTGTATCACTACGATTTGATTTCTGCGTGGTTTGCTTATCGTTGTTATTCGAGCTTTTGTACTGAACATTCATGTCATAGATTCATCTGAAGTTGTGTTCTTCATGATTGTTGGATTCAGAAATAATGCTGTTCTATTTGGAAGCACAGTCGTATCCCTGTTAATTAAGATTGATCAGATTACTATTCCAGCGTGTTGTGTGCGTATATGATTTACTAGTGCTGTTCCATAATTTATCAATAGTTATTGCTGTTCCATTAGCGTGTTCTGCTTAATTTGCCTTAAAAGTGAAAGATTGTTATTTGATTGCGAAGAGTGCATTTGGGTTAATAGAGTAAGTTTGGTTACGACTCGCGAGACTTAGTTGTTCGATTGCTGTTCTATTTTAGAATTACCGTTCCATTCCAGATTTGTTGTTCAATTCTTTATTTGTTGTTCCATTTACTCGCATTTGTTGTTTTGGTGTGAGAGACGATCTAAGGCTGTAGTGAGCTTTGGCATTCACTGTCTAGCTCCCAGACCCGTGGTCTATGCTCTAATTTCCTTTCCATCAGTTTCCAAAGGGATGGGTTATCGCTGCCGAACCCTTGACTGATAAGCTGCCTAGTTTTTTGAATGTGTGATTTATTCTTTTGAAGTAACTTAGTTATAGACAAGCATCCATTTACTCTTGTATTTTTAAACACTGTACTACTAGCATTACTCTGAAAAGTGATAGCCTCAGACTGAGACACTCTTTGGAATAACAAAACGCTCCCGGATTGACATATTAATGTGAGGTAATTAGAGGTGAAAGAGACCCTTTTTATAGCTCTACATTTTGGCACCGTTGCCGGGGAAAGAGTGTAGCCATTTGTCTTTTTCAGAGTAGTGTACGAACCTGCTAGGGAAGAGTTGGATCTTAAAAACGGAAGGTAAGAACCTACGTGCGGAGCATGTAAAATCCCTGCTCCACTGTCCGCTTTCCTAACAGATTTGTTTTTGCTTTGTTTGAATAGAATTTAGTAGTTCATTTGAGTGCATGACTAAGCAGAAAAGACCAGAAAAGAATATCAAACCCCCATCCAAGCCTGAAAAAGCTAAGGGGCCGGTGACCCTTGGCCGAACGACCTTCATAAACGAAATCTATAAGAAAACAGAATCTCAGCCATCAGTAGGCCCCAGGAAAAACATTTCTAAACAGCCTACTAGTTCCCTTCAGGCCACAGGATCACCATCTGTAGCCTTTGCCGAGGTGCATAGTCAAACTGAAGAGCAGGACTTTCAAGAAATCGAAAATTCTACTCCAGAACTATTGCAGGAAGGGAATTCCAGCAACTTTTGTGAAGGAGAAGGAGAAACAGGGGAAACCAAGGAACCAAAATCTCCTATTGGAAAAAATCAGCCATTAGATAGCCCAGATAAGGGGAGTGCTATGAAAATCATTGTTGAAGGAATCCAATCTCCTCAGAAATCTGGTATTCTCATTATTCCAGATAAGGGAAGTGCTATTAAAACTATCCCTGTCAAAACCATTCCCTCTCAACCTAGGAATACCCTCCTAGATATCCCAGAAGGTTATTGGCATATATTCGATCCCATGGCTCAGAACCATCCAAATGCTCAAACCTCTACATTACAATATCCTATAGTGGATTCTGCAGCAAATGCACCCATGAAAGCTATCCCTCTTCAGCATATCCCTACATTTCACGGACTCACATCAGAAGATCCGGATGCATTTCTATTCGAATTCGATGTGTTATGTAGGGGGTACGATTACACCACCGATCCCCAAAAATTGAAATTATTTCCCTCTACATTGAAAGGGGCTGCTTTAAGATGGTTTATGGGGCTAGGTGGCGGGGTTATCAACAATTGGGACCAAATGAAAGAATCCTTCTTAAAAAAATATCAGGATTATTGTAGGTCTAGAGAATTAAAAGACGAAATATTCCAAATGACAGCCAGACCGAATGAAACATTGGAGGAGTATGTGGAACGTTTTCAGTACAATCTACAAAGATCTCCTTATGCATCACTACCTTTACCTGATAATGTGTTAAAAACTGCATTAATAAGGGGCATGAAGGAACAATGGATTGAAACATTAAACATCATGGGAAAAGGGGATATTTATCAAGAGAATTTTGCTGACATCATTGATTTATGTATCGGGAGTTCGAGAGGCAGCACAAGAATAAAACCGACAGAATATGATCGGTTTGCAAGAGATAACAAAGTATCAACAGAAGGAGTAACACGTGCAGAAATTGGAAATTTATTAGAAAATTTCAAAACTGATATTCTGGGGACACTAACTACACAACTTGATATTGTGCAGGCTAAACATAAGCAGATGGAGGTAGAACAGAATTTGGCAATATTCTGCCCTCGATGCAGAAAAAAACATAGCCACAAGGAATGTCCACTAGATATAGTCCAAACATGCGCCATCTGTACAAAATATCACCTTACGGAGAGCTGCCCCTCACTTCCTGGATTGAAAGCGGTATATAAGGAAGTGGAAGAAGAACCAGAATCGGTGTACTTGATCAACCAGTGTCGCCAGTGGCAGCCGAGACAATCTGGTATGTTTCCAGACTCAACCTCTTTTTTTCAACCTCCACAGTATAATGCTCAACAATATAGTATGTGGCAAAATCAATCTCAATCCCCATTTTCAAACTGGTCACCACAATCGTTTCCTTCTTCAAATCCATGGCTGAATCAAACAAGCCAATCTGGTTGGCCGAATTTCCCTTACACTCCACCATATTGGCAAAATGGCCCATATCCTTCACAATGGACTCCCCCTACTTCACAAAGTTCACCCTGGCAGACAGGCTGGCAAAGACCGATGCACCAGCCAGCTAGAACTATTTCGCTCCCTCAACCTACTCTGCCAGCCTTACAACAAAATCCCCAGTCTAACCTGAGACCGCAACTCCCAGCCCAACCCAATCCCAATCCAAATAACAGACCGGTCCAATCTATCCAAATCATAGAATCACCAGAAATAGGACCCGACCTGAGGGAGTGCAATGATCTTCAGTTAAGATCTGGATGTATAATTGAAACTGAGGGAGATAAAACAGTTCATATTGAAGATCAGTTACCAAGAGAACATCAGTTGCAACAAGAGGATGTAAATAAGCAGCAGACTCATAACCAAGCAACCACATCCTCTCCTCTGTTCCCAAAACGATTAGTCATACCTCGACCCATACAATATCCTGACTTTGACATTCTGGGAGAATTACAAAATCTGTACATAAAAATCCCATTCCTCCAAGCCATTCAAGACATTCCTATATACGCAAAAACTATCAAAGAGTTGTGTATAAAGAAACCAAGGAGGAATATAACAAATAATCCAAGAGTCCAAGTAGTCGGTACTTTATCTGACTTATTATCTGGGAAAGAAACACCCATTAAATATGAAGACCCAGGAAATCCAATTATAACTGTTCAAATTTATGGTCAGAGCCTGTCTAATGCCTTAGTTGATCTAGGAGTTGCAATTAATATTTTAACAACCACTACTTGCCAAAAGCTCGGCATTACATCTGTAGAACCCACCTCTACTTTGTTAGAATTGGCTGACCGATCTGTGGTTAGACCAGAGGGTACTCTACATGATTTCATGGTCTCTGTAGATTCTTGGGAGTATCCAACCGATTTCCTGATAATTAATCCAAAAACCCAACTTGATGGACACCCGCTAATTTTAGGTAGACCTTGGCTTGCCACTGCCGATGCCTACATTGGCTGCCGGCAGGGAAATATGACCATAACCAGAGGACCGAATAGCAAGAATTTAGTTCTATATCCTCCAGCGCAACCAAGTGTCACAATAATCAAAACTAATAAGCACCCTGTATCATACCTTACTGATAACATCAGATCTCCATTAACTATACAAGAGGCACTTGATTTTAAAGACCAAACAGAAGATGATGTCATTAATAATTTCATTAGTCAAACTGAATCTCGCACACAGTGTCACATGATAGAAGCAGCATTTGATAATGAATTGGAGGAAGATCCTTTGAAAGATACGCATGACCAAACGATACCTGTTACTTCTGTTGCAAATAGTAAAACTGTGGAAATTGAACCGGGAAAAACTTTAAACATCAATGCCAATCTCACGCCTGAACAAGAAACAAAGCTCATCCATCTGTTAACAAAATATCAAGAAGCATTTGCATGGGATTACCCCGATATGAAAGGAATCGATCCCCAATTATGTACACACCACATTTATGTAGAAAAAGATGCCAGACCTGTTCGTCAGCCGCAAAGGAGACTTAATCCTCATCTAAAGGATGTGGTAAAATCTGAACTTCAGAAACTTTTAGATGTCAATTTTATCTATCCTATTTCTGATAGTAAATGGGTCTCTCCGCTTGTGGTGGTACCAAAAAAGAATGGAAAATGGAGAATCTGTGTGTATTATAGGGAACTAAATAAGGCAACACAGAAAGATCATTTTCCTCTCCCATTCATAGACCAAGTATTAGATACTTTAGCAGGAAAGAAATTCTTTTCTTTCCTAGATGGCTTCAGTGGATACAATCAGATTCAGATTGCCCCCGAAGACCAGGATAAAACTACTTTTACTTGTCCTTGGGGAACATTTGCCTATCGAGTTCTACCTTTTGGCCTATGTAATGCTCCTGCCACATTCCAAAGGGCTATCCTTAGCATTTTTGCAAATTTAATAAATGATGGACTTGAAGTTTACATGGATGACTTTACACCATATGGAGATGATTTTGATCCAGCACTAGACACCCTAGAAAAAGTCCTACAACGCTGCATTACTACCAGGCTTTGCTTAAGCCACGAAAAATGTTTCATGATGATGACTGAAGGACTTATCCTAGGACATTATGTTTCAGCAGCTGGCATTCAGGTAGACCCAGCCAAAATCCAAATACTTTTGCTCATTCCCACTCCTACTACTCAAACAGAGGTACGCAGTTTTCTTGGATTTTCTAGTTATTATAGACGATTTATAGAGCATTATTCGCACATTGCTGCTCCTTTATATGCACTAACCGGTAATGTTGATTTTCTTTGGACAGAAAAATGTGACCATGCTTTCAAGGATTTAAAGAAGCTCGTATCCACAGCCCCAGTCCTTCGAGGACCAAACTGGGACCTACCGTTCCAGATATCATCTGATGCCTCAGATACAGCTATTGGCGTAGTCCTTGGGCAGGAAGAGGATAAAAAACCATATGCTATCTATTACATCAACAAAAATTTATCCCCTGCTGAATTAAATTACACTGTTACTGAAAAAGAATTCCTAGCTGTAATACATGCTGTCAATAAGTTTAGACATTATATTACAGGCTATCTTGTTATCTTGTATACAGACCATTCTGCCATAAAATATTTAGCAAATAAGCCTGTCACAAATGCCAGAGTAACTAGATGGTTGATTTTATTGTAGGAATTCGATATCACAATCAAGGATCGGCCTGGAAAAGAAAACCCTGTAGCCGATTTTCTTTCGAGAATACCAAAACCAATCGATGTAGCAGCAGTTGAAGATCAATTTCCGGATGAGCACCTGTTTGCTGTTGCCGTTAAAACACCCTGGTATGCTGATGTTGCCAATTACCTCGCAGTAGGTAAACTACCAAAACACTTAACCCCTAATGAGCGCAAGCAGATTGTTCAGAAGAGTGCTCGATTCTCGTGGATTGGGGGCTATTTGTTTCACACAGGGGCAGACATGCATATCAGGAGATGTGTTTGAGAAGATGAAATCTTTGACATCCTAAAAGCCTGTCACGATGGACCGTGTGGTGGACACTTCGCTGAGCGTAGAACTGGACATAAAGTATTGCAGACAGGATATTACTAGCCTACGATTTTCAAAGATGCAAAGAAATTTGTCCAAGCCTGTGACAGCTGCCAGCGAGCAGGACAACCTGGTCAAGCTGATGAGATGCCTCTGAAACCACAGTTAGTCATTGAACCATTCGAGCGATGGGCTCTTGATTTCGTTGGACCCATCAACCCATCATCAAATTAGAAAACATATATCTTGGTGGCAACAGAATATGTCACCAAATGGGTTGAGGCAGAAGCATTGCCAAGAGCCACAGAGGACTCTGTCATACAGTTCTTGTTCCATCTATTTGTACGTTATGGCCTTCCAAGGGAAATCATTACAGATGGAGGACCACAATTTTCTGGGAATAGATTAGCTGCAACACTCAACAATTATCACGTCCATCATAAAATCACTACTCCATATCACCCACAGGCGAATGGGCAGGTAGAAAGTAGCAATAAGATAATAGAATCAATCCTAACGAAAACCATTGCGTCACATAGGCGTGATTGGGCTACCCGACTACCTGAAGCACTATGGGCCTATAGAACCACATGGAGGAGCACCACCGGTTACTCACCTTATCAATTAGTGTTTGGAAAACAACCCATTTTTCCCATAGAATTCGAAATCCAAACATTACGGACAGCACAGGAAGTTGGCCTAGATCTAAACGAGGCACAAATCAATCGATTACAGCAGATCAATGAATTGGACGAAATTAGGCTCTCTGCACTACAAAATACAGCATTGATTCAACAGCAGCGAGCTAAATGGCATGATGCGCTCATAAAAAACAAAGTCTTCCACGAGGGAGACTGGGCTCTGTTATACGGCTCTCGGTTTCAGGACTTCCCTGGGAAACTTCAGACTCGATGGTTGGGACCATACGAAATCCAGAAGGTGCATGACAACGGAACCCTTACTCTAATTACCATTGACGGTTCTGGATATGCATTCAAAGTAAATGGCCACCGAGTTCGTCTCGATCGCAAACCACTCACTCGGGAATCCTTCTGCCAGCAGCTACGCCGAGACACTGATATGGAGATTTTAGGAGAGGAAGAGAAATCTTCCTCACCTATAATTCATTAAGGAATTCATTTCTTTTTACAATTTGTACATAAGTTCTTGTCTTTGAGTCGTTCTTGTACATATGTTTGAATTAAATGTTTTCTTGTCATTTTTTGCTGTTCTTTTTCTTTCTCAAAATTTCGATTTTTGCCGTTCTGTTTCTAAAAGAATGCCATTTGCGTGTTTTTTTTTGCTTTTCCTTTTAAAAAAAAAAAAAAAGGGGAATGGCTTTGCTTGTTTTGCTGTTCCTTTTCTAAAGGAACAGCATTTTGGATTTTTGCTGATCCTTTTTCAAAAGGAATGGCACTGCGATGTGTTTGCTGTCCCTTTTCCAAAGGCGCAGCATATTTTGATTTCTGCTGTTCCTTTTCCAAAGGAACGGCATTTTTGCGTCTTTTGCTGTTCCTTTTCCAAAGGAACAACATTTTTGGTTGCTGCTGTTCCTTTTTTTTCAAAGAAACAACATTCTTTTGTTGCTGCTGTTCCTTTTTCAAAGGAACGGCATTTTGAGTGTTTTTATAGTATTTTTATTTTTGTTGTTCCTTTTTCAAAGGAACGACATTTGCATTTTTGCGATCTATCGTCCTTCGTTGTTTCTTTTTCAAAAGGAACACCACTAGCATACTTTTGCTCTCCTTGTGAAACAGCTTATTCCTTTTTCTGATCTAAATTGAGGATGCTTCTTGCCCGTATTCTTTCAAGTCTTTAAGATACAGCTATGTACTTGTGCAATGAATATAAAATCACAACATACCGAAATCCGCAAACCATAAATCGCTATATTTATAAGGCTCTGCATTAGTAAGAGGACAAAAGGAAGGACATACTTATTTCTTATCTTTTGTTGTCATTGTTTTACTAATTTTGCCCTTATTGGTTATCTTTATCATGCTGATCCCTTTAACCCTCTTTGATTATTATTTAGGAATAAGAGCAAAGGGCTTATATCTTCCTATTGAGATGATAAGACTTCTTCCACCATTCCTACTCTTAAGGAGTGTTGAACCACCCTTTGTGTATAAATAAGGAAAAGTATTCTATGAAAAAGAAAAAATATGTGAACATGATATGTGAGATGTCAAATGCAGGATAGGGGGTCTCATCAAGAGCCAGCCTACCATGATCATGAGGATGGAAGTGAAGTGGCATTCCCACTATGGCCACCACACCAGGGATATGGTCCAAAAGGTATATCAAATAATCAAACCTTGGAACAGGAGGTCTCATCACGAGCCGGCCTGCCCACTTTTTGCTCCTTTCCTCGTGAATGGCATTATGGTTAACTGGTCACCAAGCCAGCATAATGGTCTACACTTTGACATAACAACATTCCTAAGTATACACAAAGGATCATGGTTCCAAGGGTGAAAAAACAACTCTGCCAAGGTTATGGACACCTGTCGGCAGCAGAGAACTGTTAATGGTATTGAAGTCACCTTGGTTACACCAATGGGTAAGATACTAATACTCTTTTGTTTCTTATATCCTAGGAACTAATCATATATTATTTCTCGATTTATACATCGCATGAACATTTATCATCACCAATCATGGCAAAGGAAGTGACCATGACCACTTGAGATTTGGCAAGTACGACAGATGTCCTACCCACCAGCCTCATATCATAACACAGCAGCCTCTTACGTAATACGCGATCAACTCTCCGCCTCGATTTCGGTAATTCGTTGTCTTTCTAAACATGGCATAATTCCATATGCTGTTCCTTTCTGACTCGGTTGCAGATCGGGTGCTGCTCCTTTATTTGACGGTTGGGACAACCTATCACATTGCGGGGGGGGGAGGTTAACCTCATTATTCCCTGAATTACGTGTCAGCTCACTATTCGGGAAAGATAGTGTACGACGGTATGGCATGGATTAACGGAATGACATTTCTATTTTTACACAAGTTGCTATTCATAATCCATTTCTGTTGCATACTCTGTGTTTTTTTTCTCGAAATCTTGCGATTATCACCCTCTCTGTGTTTCAAACAGCACAAGCAGTTGCTGTTCCATTGAGAATCCACAGTGAAACCATGGGAGGAAGGGCAATTCGAAGCGAACCTCAGAAGTTGACAATCTCCGCTGCTGCCCGGGAGATCCTGGAAAGAGCAGGATGGTTGAATTATCTCAGTCGCCTGCAGGAGTCTAATGAAATAGTAGCGATGGAATTTTTGCAGAACCCGCAGGATGATCACTCCACAGTAAGGGGGAAGCGGATAGCGGTCACCGACGATATAATTGCAGAAGTTTCGGGACTACCAGCCACCGGACCAGTATGGACACTAAAGAAGGAAAGATTACAGAAGATCATGGAAAGAATTGGTTCTGCATGTATGACCACCATTCGCCCCGTTATTCAAAACCCCGCTTGAAAATCCACTTGCCATTCCAAAATGATGCTGAGGAACGTATCGCTATTCCATTTAGAATCGATATTCGCGTTAAAATAGAAAGGGATGATATGAGGACCAGCGACAAGAAAATCCAGACAGAGGCACCACCCTCAGGGGTAATAAGGGTTCTGAACTCCAAACAGCGTAATAAGAAAGTTCAGGTAAAACTCCCGGCCTCCACTGACCTATGGAAAAAAGATCCGAAAACAAGAACCTTGCATAAGATGATGAAGCAAGTCCAGCAAGAAGCCGAACAACTTAGAGAGCAAACGGTTCCCCGAGAGAAATATGAAGAGTTACAGCAGCAACTAAGGGATGCCAATCAATCCACAAGCCAGGCCTTTGAAGGGTGGCGAAAGGAACAAGAGGAAGTTGCAAAGGTAACCCGTAGACTAGATACTGTTATCAAGCAGATGAATACCTTGTGTTCTTTATACAATGACGTTTTAGCATGTAGGGCCCCTGCTAAAAACTATGCTTTGTTTTTACTAGAACGGTATTTACAATTAAAAATAAAAGTTGTTAAAGCAGGCGCCCCTATGCAAATCAACACTGTCAATGACTTTATAGACTGCTGTAAACATTATGGAGTGAAGGTCCAGAGATTGCTGTGTGAACTTTATTTGCATGACCTCGTGCTAGATCAGGAGACTGAGTTGAACCCTGGCCCTTTTGTTGGAGACATCCAATTACAAGCATTCATTTCATTCGGGGTTAATCAAATTAAGTGGCTCAAAGCCTATAATACTTTCCAGGGGCAGGAAAATGGCCTAGATTTACGGTAAGGGCTGAGCCTAGGAACCCAGTGCAGTTGTGGAAAGCTCATAGAAACCTCATGAGGACTCCGGGTGTCATTGAAACGTTAGGACCCATGCATGAGGCACTCATTCGACAGAGTTTAGAATATTTTCTTTCCATCAAAGACCTCGCCATTGATGCAGCCAAATTTCGGTACCGAATCTCTAATCCAAACATCCAGCTCAGGGAACCATTTAAGTATGAGAATTTTGAATTAGCTACCAACCGTTTGAACCTCTATGGCGAGAGCATTTTGAAAGCAGGGCCATCCTGGTTAGGATATAGATTTCGCAATCCAATTATTTGGCACCCTGCACCCGGATATCAAGCCCTGTATGAGATGCCTGAGGGGCAAACAGGTCAGTTCTTTGACTATCTAGTCACTCATCATGGTTGTAGGCCTCCACATGAGATTCCTTCTCCAGCCTATTCTCTCACTGCCTTGCATGTCAACTACAATGTTTTCATGAGGACATGAAACAAGGTAAGCAGGGGGGTGTGTGGAGTACTAAAAAGGTATGCTCTTGATGATCATTTCAGTGGCTTTTTAGTAGAATTTGTAAACCTTTTTGCATCATGAATTTGGAAAATAATAAAGAATTATAACAAAACATGTGAGAGTTGATATGCAAGACTTAACCGCTGATAATTGTTATTTTTCTGTGCAGGAAAAGGTGAAAACGAGGAGTTGCCGTTCCAAAGGAAAGGACAAAGACGAGATAACTGCTGTCCCTTTGAAGGGGAACCGAATGCAAACGAGGCTAAGCAAATCAAAGCAAATCGGCCCGGAAAAGGAGGAGAAGACACCAGCTGGGCGGAGAAGAAAAGAAAAGATGAAGGATTAACAGTTTGGGTAATCCCTCAGGATCTTTGATCCTGAGGGATCGCTGCTTTATTTATCTTGTTACTTGGACATCTCCGCCGTCACCTTTATATAAAGGGACAACACTGTTAGCTTGGGGATATACTTTTTATGTAATTTTCTGTTAAAAATCAACTCTGATCATTGAGTCTCGTTGAGAACTGGTTCATTGTACTTTTGTCCGATGCATTAATATAAGCTTGGTGATTATCTCATCTCTGCGTCTGGATTAACTTAAGGCGGTGTACCCTTGGAGGCTAAGGGCCCGGCCCTGGAGGACACTTGCTTCTGTATCACTACGATTTGATTTCGTTGTTTGCTTACCATTGTTATTCGAGCTGTACCGAACATTCATATCATAGATTCATATGAAGTTGTGTTCTTCATGATTGTTGGATTCAGAGATAATGCTGTTCTATTTGGAAGCACAGTCGTATCCCTGTTAATTAAGATTACTATTTCAGCGTGTTGTGTGCGTATATGATTTACTAGAGCTGTTCCATAATTTATCAATAGTTATTGCTGTTCCATTAGTGTGTTTTGCTTGATGTGCCTTAAAAGTGAAAGATTGTTATTTGATTGCGAAGAGTGCATGTGGGTTAAGAGATTAAGTTTGGTTACGATTCGCGAGACTTAGTTGTTCGATTGCTGTTCCATTTTAGAATTACTGTTCCATTCCAGATTTGCTGTTCAATTCTTTATTTGCTGTTCCATTTACTCGCATTTGTTGTTTTGGTGTGAGAGACGATCTAAGGCTGTAGTGAGCTTTGGCATTCACTCAAGCCTAGCCCCTGCACTCCGGGTCTATGCTCTAATTCTCCTTTCCACTGCTTTCCAAAGGGATGGCTATCGCCGAACCCTTGACCGATAAGTTGTTGAGTTTTCTGAGTGTGTGATTTATTCTTTGAAGTAATTTAGTTATAGACAAGCATCCGTTTACTCTTGTATTTCTTAAGCACTGTACTACTAGCATTACTCTGACAAATGATAGCCTCGGATTGAGTCACTCTTTGTAATAACAAAACGCTCCCGAATTGACATATTAATGTGAGGTAATTAGAGGTGAAAAGAGACCCTTTTTATAGCTCTACACCCGGTCCAGTGAAATAGCTATCTATACAAGTGTACCAAGCACGGGGTGCTTGCTTCAGCCCATACAATGCTCCTTTGAGTCGGCACACATGCGACCCGCCACTAAAGATGTTAAATCCTTCAGTTTTCTCTATGTACACCTCTTCCTCAATGATCCCATTGAGAAATGTAGTCTTCACATCCATCTGATGAATGTGCCAACCCATCTATGCTAAGAGAGCAAGGATGGTCCTTATGGAAGAATACTTGTGATAGGTGCAAAGGTTTCTTCATAATCAATCCCCTCAATCTGTGAGAAGTCCTGGGCCACAAATTTGGCCTTGTATTTCTCAAAACTCTCATCAATAGCTTGTTTTACCTTGTAGATCCATCTCGAACCTACCAATGATTTATAAACTGGCCTTGAAACAATTTCCCAACCATTATTTTTGAAAATGGAGTCATACTCCTCCACCATTGCATCTACCCATGTGGGCTCTTGGACTGCTTCCTAAAAGGAAGATGGCTCAGTCACAATATATTTTCTCATGAGAACCATGTATCCATTAAATCAGTCAGGAGACTATCTTTGTCTATGTTGTGAAGTAGGGGCTCCTACATTCTGTGCAGCATCAAGTCTCAGCCTATTAGCATATGTGGTACGCCTTCTGCCAGTTCTGGTGGTTAGCTCTCCGTGGGTGGACTCCTCCACTCCATGAACCTTCTCCTATGGCTGATCCACATCTAGAGACTCATCTTTGGGAACCAAAAGTTCCTCCTCTGCATGTAAGTCTAGCTCCCTCTCAAGCGACAACTTCATGGATTTCTCCTCATTGAATTTTATATCCCGTCGCACCACAGTCGTCCGACTATTTGGAAAATACACATGATAATTATGGTTGTTTCTGTGTACCCCACAAAAATCCCACCTTTAGCAGTCGGCTCCAGCTTCTTCCTGTCATCCTTGGTCACATGCACATAAATAAATGAGCCAAAAATATTAAAGTGTGAAACATACGATTTCTTACCAGTGAAAGCTTCTTCAAGTGTACTCATGCAAAGTACTCTATGAGGAAAGTGGTTTTACACATAAACTGCAGTGTTGCATGCTTCCACCCACAAATGCATTGGTAGGCCCTGATCATTCAGCATTACTCATGCAACACCCATGATCATTCTGTTCTTCCTCTCTGCGACCCCATTTTGCTATGGGTTATGAGGCACTATGAGTTATCTTTGAATTCCTTCTTTGTTGTAGAAGTTTTTGAATTCGTTAGAGATGTATTCTCCACCATTATCGCTCCTAAGAGCCTTCACTACTTCCCTGACTCTTTCTCCACCAATGCCTGAAACACAAAACTTTGAGAATTTTTTATCCTTCTTTTGCATGAAGAAGATCCAGCATTTATGACAAAATTCATCAACAAAAATAACATAGTACTTATGTTTTGTTGTTGAAGCAACCGAGAATGGTCCACACATGTATGTGTGAACTCTCTCTAGGATCACCGAAGCATGGTTCTCCTTTTCATGAAAGGTGGACTTTACATATTTTCCCATAGTACATCCCTTTCACTAATCTAACTACGCAAGTGTACACCTAGGAATTACAATAGAAACCTACTGCAAAATTTTCAGGGCACCTTGGTGAAGATGGCCCAATCGTCTATGCCTTAATTCACCCTCATCGCAGCTCACCACTTCTTTTGTTGTAAAAACCATTGTATCACATCCATCTACCTCCAGCTTGTAGATATTCTTAACTCGAATCCATAACCTCTTGGCTTGACCCATTGTTTTGTGTCATAGGAATTATTTTCCATTGTTAAAAACAACGTTATAGCCTCTGTCCTCCAACATTGCGATTGAGACCAAGTTTTTCTTTAGACCTGAAACATGCATAACACCTTTAAATTGAAATGGTTTACCTAAATCCCTTTGAAAGGTAATGGTACCAATTCCAGTCACAATGTATCTTCCATCATCACCCATCTCTATATGCATTTGGAGATCTTTCTCCTCCAAGTCACTGAAAATATCCTTATCTCCCGTCATGTGAAAGGAAGTGCCACTATCCAAATACCACACCGATCCCAATGCACTTGACACCATGCATGTGATCAAATAAAAATGAATTTCAAATTATGAGGCAAGGGCCTCACCAGCTGTAGCTACAACAACCTTATTTTTGTTCTTCTTCTTCAGACAGTTAGTAGCGATATGCCCATGTTCATGACAGTGAAAGCACTTCACTTTGGACAAATCCAGCTTCTTTCCTTTAGACTCAGATTTATAATGGAATTACTTCCCCTTCCCCTTCCATGCCTTGGCAGCCAAAGAAAAATCCTCTTCATCATCATGTTTTGATGAAGATCCATCTCTGGTGTTCTACCTAAACTCCTCCTACACTAGATCCGACCACAGTCGTTCCCAATCCAGAAGTTTTTCCCGTCCGTTGATAGAGTCTTCATAACTGTTCCAACTCTTAGGAAGTCATAAGAGATCCAAGCTCACCAAATCATCATCAACAATAGTTATTTCCACACTCCCCAGTTCATCCCAACATTGGACAAACTTCATGAGATACTTTGGAATGTTGTCACCCGTTTCCATCTTGATCTTCCCGAGTTTATCTTTGAGCACCAATTTCATATGGTCGTTGTTGCTTTGGAAAATATCTGTCAAAACCTTCCACATAGCATATGGTGCAAATTTCCCATGAAGGCTTGAGACAATGTGGTCTCGTACACTATCCAATAGAATTATCCTCGCCTTTGTCACTTTATTTTTCCATGCATAAAGTAATGCAGCATCTGTTGAAGTGGGCTTAGGAACATCATTGTTAATGAATTCCTTCAAGCCATTATCTTCATGCACCGAATCCATTGTGTCCTTCCAAGAAATGTAGTTTGAGCTACGCTCGAGTTCATACTCTAGTTGCAAGCCATTGAAATCCATTTCGATGTTTACTCAACTGTAGCACCAAGAAAATCTTTCTACAAATTCGAATTATTTCCACCAAAAAACTCAGCTCCTACTTCAAAATTGCAATCTTTTGTACTTCGATACCATGTAGAAATTTTAATACAAATTATGTATTACCTAGGTTCTCCTGATCTAACAATTACATGCCACTATTGAATACATAATCACTTCTACAAAAATATTTGTGGAATTTAAAACATGATCGCCAATTGCAATATCAAGAAGAAAGATCAATCACACATAACACAAATGTTTTCACCGAGAAAGCATGAATTTAAAAACCCCATTATCATATATTATGTATATTTCATGGATCATGAAAAAATCTCATACAAATCTCTAATCCAAGAGCTCTTGATACAATATACAATCATCTCACACTGTCTTGCAGAAATTTGGCAAATTCCTCAGCCAATTTTCTGCCTCCTGACAACCTGCCTCCACTGTGCAATACAATATGATTACAATATCCAATTCAATGCAATTAGGCCCTCCTTGACTGCGCAATTCTCATGAGAATATCCAATTTGTTTTTGGTTTTCTTGAGTGCAACCCAATATAGTAAAACTAATAGTCATATGTCCCTTTCACCTACATCTCAACTGGGTCTCCACTAGATCTGACATGCATGTAGTTAACAATAGTAAATCTTCAGTTGCATGTGAGATCACTGCATGTGAATTAATTTAATATTTAATTCACTGATCTCTCACTAGTGTCTCTTCAGCTACAACTAGCACAACTGAGTTTAACTCACTTAACTGAGTTAAATTACTTTACAACTTTTACAACTACATATCCAACTCTACTACAACTTCTAATCACTCAGTCATAACTAATTCCACTTGTATGTCCCACCAACCAACCTCTAAACTCAAAATTCCTTCAGCTAACTAGTTTTCCACTTCAGTTAACTGATTCCAAGTGCTCCATGAGAATAGATTAATATTTATTGTCCAACTATTATTAAGGGATAATAATAGTCAACATGCATCTATAAATATACATTCGATCTATAAATAGAACTCGAACATACATCTATAAATAGAACTCATCTATAATTAGACTTTTCTCATGCATCTATAAATAGAAATCATCTATACATAAAATTTTCTCATGCATCTAAAAATAGATCTCCGCCTAAAAATAGCCTGAGACTCCATCCTAGTGTAGATGCATAATTTTCACTAGGATCTTCTTGTTGAATCTCAACAATATGAAAGAGTACTGCTTCAACCCAGTAGAACATGGTTGGATGGAGACACTCAAGCGCATACTGCATGTATGATCTATTCGTGACATGTAGTGTCACGCTGCCAGCTAGTTTTGCGATAATGAATACGAGAGTGTGCAAAGGAATGTCATGCACATATTTGATATTTATCTTTCCATATTTACTAGTGTTAGTTATTGGTCAGAAAAACTATCAGATGTAATCTTTCACAGTTTCACCACCATGTGCAGAGCCCGCAAGTGAAATGGGGGCACCACGTCTCGACAAACCTATAGGAAATTAAATGTCATCGACCAATATTGGGAGCACTTTGTCCCTAAAGTGAAATGCCTGAATTTCCAAGTCCCATGAATGGATTAAGAACTGCAATAGTTCCATTTGTTGCCTCATCCCTGACAGTCAGAATTACTTGAGAAACCCACAATCTCTGAGGGCTCTCACAGTGCTGGGATCATTAAGGGAAACCATATCCTTTTCTTCAAGGTCTCTTTCTCGCCATGTAATTTAAATTCTGATCCAATGAAAGTCTGAAATCAAACCATAGGCTAAGTTAGGATCCATTTCATGCAAAAAAACTAGGAAGATTTTGGGTAGAAACAAAGATACAAATTTTTAAATTGCACCTAACACACCCCTGAGTGAGATATAGAGTGTTGCAGAGGAAATGGGCCTCTTTCCAGCCTCTTTACAACAAACCTTTCGACATTCAAGGGTGTGTTGGCCCTAGGGTGTTGTATATTTACCCCAGGGGACCCAAAACCCTAAAAAATGTGCATGAAAAATAACGCATTTAATAGAAATAGGAGGGTAAGATCTTCTACCTAGTCCAGACGGCATGAGAAATGATCCACAGAATATGTCACAATCAGTTGCTAAAGTTCGAGGCTAGAACAAGCTTAGAGCAGTAAAATCCAAATGGTAAAGGTGAAATGGTAAAAATGACTTGGTAATTTCTTAATTTAATAGTCTTTTTTATTAACTTATACATATTTAATTAATCAACTATGGTTTTTACCTAGTTTTACTATTTTAAACATGTATTTTTAATAATTTGATGTTTCTTTGAGTAGGTTTGCAACTGATTATAGTGAATTAGTCGTGCATGATCGTGAAATGCGATATTTACCACAAAGCATAGTTTTATCTCTTTTTCAAGATTTGTTAAACATGAAAAAGGAATTCAAAGCATAATTTTATCCTCTTTTTTCAAGCATTGTTAAACATGAAAAAAGAATTAAAAGCATACTTTTATCCTCTTTTTTCGAGCTTTGTTAAACATGAAAAAAAGAATTCAAAGCACACTTTTATCTCTTTTTCAAGCTTTGTTAAATGTGAAAAAGGAATCCCATGGAGTTCTCTTTCAGCTCTTTTCAAACTCTCTAAATATGAAAATATTGTCGAGTTATTTTCCTTTCGAGATCATTAAAGGAATTGAAACGAAAAATACTCAGTATAAGTTTAACCCTTTTCCGGACTGAGATAGATTATTATTACGAAAAAGGAAACCCTAGTCTAACATGGCTAGGAGGATCTCTCAGGTATTATTTTATGCTTTTTAGGATCTGAGGGACTATTATACGAAAAAGAAATTGTGGATTTTTCTTTTAGTCCCTTTTTCAAAATGTCTAAATATGAAAAAGGATCAAGTTCTCACTGTTGTTAGACTCGTTAAAGCACCAAATAGCGAAAGACTTATCCATCATGACAATATCGAGTTTCACCTTCGCTAGACTCGTTAAAGCATCAAATAATGACGAATTCACCCAAAGGGTGGAATATACATCAAGAAAATGTTATCCTCCTCAAGCTTGTTTAAAAAAATAAAGAGGTACTAGTCAGCTGGCTACACAGTAGTGCTGCCGAAAATTCCTGCCAATCAACAACAAAATTTGTAGAGGTGACTACAAGTCATAAACACTTGTGTCATAAGCCATCTGGTGCTCCCATATGGAAAACACAACCAACTGAAGGTGGTGATGGTGTGTCGCATGGTGCACATCATGATCATAAATATTTTCAATGATGGAGGGTGATTTGCATGGGATGGTGAACCAATATTTAGTTTTAAAACCACCTAAAAAAACATGAATTCTATCATTCGAAATTTTAGCTACTGGATTCGAATTTTCTGAGAGTTATAGTTGAGGAAGAAGTATGGATTTCAGAAAATATTCCAGAGGAGAATATAGGCCACACCTGTAAGGTAAACTTCCCCTACTCTGCCACCTATCAGTTGCAGGAGACATAGTCATTTATTTTTTTGAAGATTACTAAAATAGGCGGTAAGATCAATTGAATAGAGCCATAGGGTGCATATTTGGTTGATGATAATTCGAGGGTAAGAACTTTTTTTGTGCAATCAGGATGGTATCCTCTTTGTACCAGGTTAGGGAGTTCTCATTCAGGGGTTTCTCATGAGTTTGCTAACTCTTTCATTGGATAGGAAACTACAGTTTATGGCCTCACTTTGCAGGTTTCTAAAGACTCCATTGCTGAAGCCTTTAACCTTACCCAAGAAGGAGAAAGGTTTTTCAAGGGAAAAGTTATTACAGGAGGTGATCTCAATAGCTTCATGGATGATAACTTTGAAGGGTATATTTATGAACCTATAGACAACTTGGCAGTAGATGTTAAGCTTTCTGAATGTAGTTGGTACAAGGGCATCATCTATTTTTTGCAATGCTTTAAACCTCCTCCAAATTATGATAAAATTAGAATATGATCTTTGAAGTTGAAAACTATTAAATTATGCATTAAAGATAATTGTTTATATTAGAAAGATCCTACAAGATTTTTGCTAAGACGCATTGACCCAGATGAGTCCAAGAAATTTATCTTTAATTTTCATAGTAGTTGTGTGGAGGACATTACTATTGGAGAACTACTACATACAAAATATTGAGAGCTGGCTATTTTTGGCCTAGCTTATTTTCTAATGTATGTGCTGAAGTGAGAGCATGTTAAAAATGTCAAAAGTTCACTAACAATAAACATTTGAAGTCTTTGACTCTCAAGCACATAGTTTTTTCTTCACCTTTCCAACAATGGGGCTTAGATTTCATTGGATAAATTCATCCACCTTCAAGTGGACAACATTGTTGGATTCTTGTTGAAACTGATTACTTCACCAAATGGATTGAAGCAATATCTACCAGGAATGCTACTCATAAGGTTATAAATAATTTTCTGGAGGGAATCATAACCAGATTTGGATGTCCATCAAGGTTGGTAGAAAATAATGCAACTGTTTTTAAAGCCACTCCATTGGTAAATTAATGTGAATAATGTGGCATTCATCTCACTCATTCTATAGCTTACTATCCCCAAGGGAATGGTTTAGCTAAATCATCAAACACAATTTTAGTAAGAACCATCACCAAATTGTTAGAGCAAAACAAGAAAGCCTAGGATTCAAAATTGAAGTTTGCTTTATGAGAAGACAGGGTGACAATCAAAAAGTGTATTAATACATCACCTTTTCAAATGGTTTATGAAATTGATTCTTTTTTTCTAGTTCAATTAGCCATTATGGTAGCTAAATTTATGCAAGATCAAGAAGTTGAACCAGATGATATGACCAGGATATTTTATCAAATCATAGAATTGCAACAAAAGAGAGAACAACAATATGATTTGGTGAGAAAATATCAGCAAGTTGTGAAGCAAGTTTTTGACAAAGGAACTAAAAAAGAAGATTTTCAAATTGGAGATCTATTGTTGAAGTGGGATGAAAAACATTAAGATACAGGTAAGAATTCCAAATTTGATGCTTTATGGCTTGGTCCTTTTAGAATCTCAAATATTTTGCAGAAAAAAATACTTTTGAGTTGCAACATCTTGATGGAGCAGAACTGTTTGGAGGCCCATTCAATGGACACTTTCTCAAAAAAATATTTTACTAAGGCTGTTGGTAGGCTAATTCCACTCTAAACATCGATGTGCTTCATAATAAGTCTCCATAGCCCAATGACAAGGCACTGAAACTACAAAAGATTCTTAGATCCTTGCAGGGAGAGATCTATCCCCTATGGAGCCAATGTTAGCATAGTTCTTTGCTAAGTCTTGAATCCATCCCATAGTTTTATTTTTAGGATTAAAGTTCAAAAAAATTCAATTTTTTTTTTTTTTTGGCGCTACCAGAATTTTTGGAAGCACCAGTTTTTTTATCCTTTCAATCAGTCTGTTATTTCATGTTTCTGTATTTTTATTTTTATTTCCGATGCTACCAAAATTTCTGAAAGCATACTCTTTTTTTAAAATAAAATAAAATAAATGCATCCGCTTTAGTTATACCACGTGTCATAGGGTTGATACGCATCAATTTTTTTTTAATATTTTTAGCATCTAATGATAGGTGTCGTGTTATAGTTAGTTAGAAAAGGTCAAGTCATTGTATACATTGAGTCACATGTGTCATCCACAGTTAATGACTGAACTGTGACCCATCATGCCTACCTATGCCAAGTCAGTCATCCATGTATTAAGGTACGTGTTTCTCTTAATCATAGGGATCATGGTGATTTCACCACATGCCATAACTATTTGGCTGGCTCCACAACAGTGCTGCTGGAAATTCCATCCAATCAACAACACAGTTTGTGGAGGTGACTGCAAGTCATAAATGCACTTGCCATAATCCATATGGATCTCCCATACGAAAAAAGCAGCCAACTGAAGGTGGTGATGGTGTGTCACATGGTGCACATCATGATCATGAATATTTTCTTTTATCACTCATAAAATTGTGAAACATTAGTTAACATGGTCATAAAGTTCACTCATCAAAAGGATAAGGTCTCCTTAAGCATTTTCGAGTTGGTATAGGAAAATTTCATTTTTTACATGTTTAACCTATCCTAAGGTTCATGGTCACCTCCATTTATTTCATGTCATGTCCCATTAATCCTCATAAGGTGTCAGTTTTCATTCCCCGTGCATTTCAAATAAAAAAGGGCGCTTGTGTCAGTTTTTCAAATTTTCGTAGTGTTTTATACAGCAAAACAACCATTTTTGCTACAAACTACCTAATAGTTTCATAGTGAAACTATCAGAGGTTAAACTAACTACGCTACAAAAATTTGTTTTCTTACCTGTCTTGTCAAATTCGGTATGAAATGTCATTCCATAATTGGAGGAGTTATGGTGGAGGTCATTCGAGTTTGATATGGTTAATTCAAAGGTACATAGCCGTGTCTAAGTTTATAATTACCCTTTTTGGCATGCATGTGTCATTATTAAAGAATAAGCTGTCAGTTAAACCATAAAACCTTACCCTAGTTAGCCTTTTTGTCATATTCTACTTTATCTTTGCATGTATTTCGAGCTCTGGAGAGCTACTTCATCGAGCCAAGTAGGTTGCTGGCAGATTTGAACTTTGCAGGTGTCATCAAGCAAGAAAGGATGTGAAGATATAAAGAACCCATGGCTGCAAGGAGGAAAACAAACAAATGTGGTAATTTCCACAGGTATGAGCCCATGGAAATGAATTTTCTCAATGAAGACCCAACAACCATGGAGGTTTTCAGAAGAACTAGTTGCTTGCAATTCTGTCAAAATTTGTAGGGTTTTCATCTACAGGTTTCCAATGATTTTGTTGCTAGCTTCACAGGAACAGTTTCAAAAGTGGGAATTCTGAACCTTACAGTGACACCTGAGACCATCTCAACAACAACAGGAATCCCTAGAGGAGGGGAACAATGGTTTAAAGGCATCTAGTTCACAATGCAGAACTGCAAAGAGTTCATCAAGCAAGAACATAGTGAAATTGATCTAACAAATGCTATCCCTAGGAGTTTCATGAAGGACAACTATTAAAATTTGTTGATGATAATCCACAAGTATTTTACCTGTGAAGGAAGGTTTCACATGGTCTACTCCTATCACCTTAGGCTTCTTCTACATTTTGTGGGTAAGAGGCCACTTGACTTGCCCTTTTATTTATACAAAAGTCTAGGTAAAATGTCAGATAAGGTCCAAATAAAAACAGAGGGAAATGAAACTTCTCTCTTTCATCATGGTTTGATTAATTTGTGGGTGTTAGAGGAATTGAAGAGATTAGACAAAGATTGGACTTCCTTATTGTTCATGAGTGGTTATGAAATTGATGTTGTCACTCCCAAAAAATCCTCCAAACCTAGAACTACTCATCACTAGTTGTGGCAGAGGAAATTGAAGAAATGAATAGGTCAACTTCTACCGAACTAGTGAGCATGGAGGCAAAGCCTTTGCAGAAGATTGAAAAACCTAAAACATCAGCTGCAAAATAGAAGCAGACAGTCAGCAAACAATGCAACAAGAGAGTTACTAGGAGCCAAATAGTGGCTAAAGGAAACTTGGAGGACATCTTGCATGCAATTGACATTGAAGAATCACCCATTGTGCAAGCTAAATAAATTGAAGATGGAGGAAGAAGAAAGCTAAAAAGTTAGATTTTGTAGGTGATGATGTTGGTTTCATTTTTCAGCCTAGGAAGCCAACGAGCAGACATGCAAGGAAGGTCATGGAAATCATCAAAGAGACTCAGAAGATCAATGAAACTACCTAGCCACCAAGCATCATCGATTTGTCTTCACCTGCAAAAGAAGAGCTGGTTATCAAACAAAGAAAGAGTAAAGAGAAAGTTATTGAAAAATCAGAAATTGAAACCCTTAAAGAACAATTGAAGGAGGCAGGTAAGGAATATCAGTTTTGAAGCAAGATTCAAAGAAACATAGAGCTGAGAAGGTTCATTTTGAACAAATAAGGAAAATCTGGGTCAAGTCACAAGTGTTTCAAAAACCTTAGATAATATAGAAAAGTTGATAAAGTGGACTCAACCACTAAGAGGAGAGGTCAAGCACATCAAAAGAGTCAACTTGAACTTGCAATCCAAGAACAGGGCATTAAAGGATAAAGTGCAAGATCTTTAGGAGAAATTGGACTTGATTCATGAATAATTTGAAAAGAAAGGATTGACTATGACAGTGGTAGAAGAGCCTATAAATCAACTGATTATAAATGAGGAGGAAACACCACAGGAGAAATGAGTTGAGATAGAATATGTTTTAGGAGGTTCATAACATGCAGAGAACCCAAATTTTGCAGCTAGAGGATAGTTTTTGAAAATAATTTTGAAAGGAGAAATTTATGGTTTTTTGCACAGTTTTGTAGTGTACGTCAGGCTTAAAGCCAGAAATACACTACGAAAATTCCTGTAGGTGTTTTTTTTGCATTTAAACTCTGTTTTGGCTAAGGAGGGATATTTATGGTTTTCAAAGTGTCATGGCATAATAAATATGTTGGAACAACAAAGAATTCAAGAAGGTTGATGGAAAAGCCATTTTTCTGACGCTGCCAAAACTCGCTAGGAAACTGCCCCGTTTTTGTAGCGAGCAATTGTTGAAGGATTTTGAGAAGCTTAAAAAAAAAATTTGCCAGCTAGAGACCTCCAGTGTTGTGAAACTAGCTGCAAAAATAGAAGAAAAGAGATATCAACGCCTTAGAAATAAGCCACTTCGAGGGGGCAACCTCCAATACATTACATGAATGAAAAATTCTTGGATGATACAAATTACAAAACCTCCTTTCTATATATAGGAGTCCATTGGGACGCAGTGTAAACCTAGTGGGGCCACAATGTAATCCTAGTCGACCTAACAATAATAATTTAAGGGCACAATAATAACAATATGGGGGTTAGAGGGGTACAATAATAACAATAAGGGGGTTACACTAACAACAATAAGGGACTATACTAGTAATATAGGGACCTAACATGCCCCTCTCCTTCAAAAAAGTGTTTTCATCAATGCTTGAGTAGCTCTGGGTGCTTCTATAAAAAATTCTCATCCTCCCATGTAGAATCTTCAGTGGGTAAGTTCTTCCACTTGATGAGATACTCTGAAATTGATCAATTTCGTAGCTGTCGAGTTCTTGTTTCCGTGAACGCTTCAGGTTCCAATATGATTTTTCCTTCCTCATCAAGTTCTGGCAATATTGTTTGAACTAGAATATTTTCACCTATAACCTTCTTTAAGCATGAAACATGGAAAACTGGATGCACTCATGAAGAAACAGGAAGCTCTAATTTGTATGCCATAGTACCAATATTTTGCAACACCTTGTAAGGACCATAGTAATTTGGAAATAATTTATTATCCTTCTTAGCTTGCTTGAGGGACATTTGTTTGTATGGTTGTAGCCGTAAAAATACCCAGTCTCCTGCATCAAAACTTCTCTTGCTGTGATGTGGATCTTCCTGTTCTTTCCTTCGATTTTTTTCCAAATTCAGGTTATCCTTTAAGATTTGGAGAACTTCTTGTTGATGCTCAATGTGAGTTGGGGCCCTTGTTTGAACAGCCGCTTGAAGACGCACAGCAAGGATAGGAACAAGCTGAAGGTGCACAGCAGGAATGAGCACAGGATGAAAGCACACAGGGCGAACAGGGCACAGGGTCAAGCAGGGCAATGTAGGTAGAAAATGTAATTTGTGATTGACTTGGGGACGAGTCAAGGAACTGTGGTTGGGGCATGTTGGGGCCCTTGTTTTGAAAAACCTTGTTTTGAATGTTTTTAATTTGGAACAACGGCCAGATTTTGGGGTTGCAGAATTAGGACACATGGCAACCGCAACCAAGTCGCAACCACATCAAATGGCGGAGCTACCAAGGTTGCGACGGAACAAGCACACAGCGGAGGAAAATAGATGCATAAGTGCAGATGAGGAGAAGATACAGTAGAAAGAACGCAAGCGGAACACACAGATAATCAGAGAAAAGCTAGGAGCAGCTGCAGAAGGACAGAAGAAGAACTAACAGTCGCGATAGCAAGTAAATAAATAGCAGTCACCCGGATGAACGGGGAAATGATTCCACAGCAGAAGAGAGAAGAGCGCGACTAAAGGAGAAAACGCATGCTGCAGCAGGAATCTGGAGCATGAATGAGGTCTCTGTAGTTCCTAGGGTCTATTTATGTAGAATCTTTGTTCCGCAAGGCATATGTATCAGATCTGTAAGCCCATTGCAAAGCTGTGTAACTGGAAGTTGGCCAAGGACTTAATACAATTGCAGGTTATTGTCTATTTGTGTGATTCACATGCATGTGTGTTGGTTGCGATGCTTTAAAATTTTATTTACTTAATGTCTATATGCTCTCGGAATGATGTTGCATATGTGATTCTATTTATGTGATCTAATCCCTGATGAGAATGAGTTGCGGATCCGTTCCTTGCCATTGGTCTATTCCCCTCCTGCATGTGGTCGCGCCACGCCTCCGGTGAGACTCTCTACTCTCTAGAGTAGGGTGATAATGCCGGCGTAATCCTAGACTACAACGGATTCCTTTGTTGGCCATAACCCCTGAACATGGGTCTTTCCCGCGAGACCTGATCGCTTGCCAACAAATGGTTCCGTTGCCGAGACCTGCATGATATGAGGGGATCTAGATCATGGTATCGTGGATCTTCGAAAGGGAGATACGGCGATGGTGGGATAACCATTTAGACCAGTTCATTGCTCAACAAGCAGAGTTGATCAAGCAAAAGGAAGCAGCGATCAAAGATCTCGTCCTTTTCTCGGATTCAGCCAGTGATACATACAAAATATTCTGGGGAAAATTCCCTAACGACCTCTACAATTGGTTGCGGAGGTTGCAGACGAAGGCGCCTCGTGACGGCTCGCGGAAGATAAACCGCAGGTGGGTGCACGGAGATTTGGTGGCTCTGCATCGGTTGAACACCGAGTTGACCCGCGCGGTGGAATTTTGGGTGGAAACCATGTTGGAAGGATACACTGTGGAGTTTGCTACCGAATGCTATCAATCCTTCTCGAAGGCCGAGACTATCTTTCACTTCAGGCTAAGAGGGAAGCTGCTTAAGGAGATTCCGCTGTGGATTAAAGCTCTGATGGTAGATGAAGGGTTGATAGAATTCCACAAGACAAGTATGGAAGCTTAAACCACCAGTGCTAGGGGAAGGGTTGAAGGGACCGATGCTACATAGAATGTGACGTGGGGAGTGGGGAATGGATGTTAAGGCCGCAAGGACGTTGTGGGAGCGACGTGCACATCGACGGGCATAGATTGTCGATAGGTGGCGAAGAAGGGTGATGCGAGATTTGAAGAGACGAGAGATCGAGAGGAAGAATCAGAAGGAGGTGCCTCAGAGGGTAGGAAGGATGGACGCAGATGCTCAGGGACGAGAAGGGACCGATGTAGGAGTACGATGGGTGCATGGGAGCCCAGCTAAGCGAGCACGCGAGACGATGACAGACAAATATG
Source organism: Pinus albicaulis (assembly GCA_034641835.2). Lineage (NCBI taxonomy): Eukaryota > Viridiplantae > Streptophyta > Pinopsida > Pinales > Pinaceae > Pinus > Pinus albicaulis. The sequence goes on along the minus strand of CM076579.1, from coordinate 1,402,712,933 downwards.
ATGAAGGTATGCAGCCCGAGGAAAGTTTTGATGGTGAATGGTACATTGTGATGCAGCAGTTGTTTCAAGAGCGGACGAAACTCAGTTCTCCAGGTTGCTATACTCCCCCCAATCTGCATGGATAGGATCCCGACCTTCCCCTGGTACTTTATCAACATTTGAGTAATATTTTCGTTAAGTTACAAGCATTAATTCAATTGAACAGTAGTTCAGTGTCGACAGCGACACCCGTGAGTAGTAGCATCACTAGTAGTATTGTCTTTCCTAGTGGAACAATTATGCAACCAGGACCCAGAGGATTTATCCTGGTCAACCCGCCGCAAGTGAACATGGCTGGGTCTTTTACCCAGTATCCCGAGTTCTAGGGCTGGGGTAATGATGATGTAGAGCAACACTGGTATCTATGCGAAGCCATCTGGAGGGCTCGGCAGACTCCAGATGCTGGGAAGTTAATAGAGTTCCAAACCATGCTCAGAGATAGGGCTCTGTGATGGTTCATCAAGTGGTTCGAGGCCCACCTGAATCTGGTCATTGCGGATGTGAAGCAAGATTTTTTCCGAGAATTTAAGCTTCCCCAGACAGACCAACAGGGTCTGTCCGAGCTCTGGGAAATTAAATAGAAGGAAGGAGAGACCGCATGGGAGCTAATGCGACGATTCAAGGATGCAATTCGGAAGATTATTTACCTGATCGATCCAAACCATCAGAGGGACTGGTTCATCAAGGCTTTGCTTCCCTTGACGTGAACCCCCCTCACTCAGCAGAAGATTGATAATCTGCAGGATGCCCTGGAGCAGGCCATGAAGATCGAAGCCATGGCGGGCTACCCTCAGGAATACCGGGGAGGGTCAGCCCCGCAGGATCCCTCCTTGGTGGGATTGCAGCATCAGATAGCTAGCCTGACCGAAAAGCTCAAGGAGATACAGCCGGTCAGACCAGCCAGGCTGAACGTTTGGTGCACTCACTGCCTGGTTGAAGGTCACGTCGCAACTGAGTGTCCGCGATTGCGTGGTGCAGGGATGGGACCCTCGGTCATGGAAATTCAAGGGGGGCACTGAATCCGCAGGGATTACACCAGACGCAACAGTCGTATGCGGGGTTTCCTTCCCAACTCAACCCAGCCACCACGGAGTATTGTGAGATTTTCTGAATGGTGGGACATCCACCTCGGATGTGCCCGATCCTGCAGAAGTATTCCAACGTGCCAAAAAATGTATATTGTAATTTTTGCGCTTCCACGACTCACAACACTGAGCAATGTCGGGCTCTTGACGCACTCGCGGATCGGTTGGACTGACCCTCCTACAAGGTGAACGAGGCACCTAGAGGATGAGGCGGCGGTATGCGGGGCGGCCGCACGGGAGGACGCGGTCTAGTGAAATGTTATAACTATGACCAGGAGGGTCATGTGGCTCGGGAATGTCCCCTTCCCCGACGGCCCTGGTGTTCTCAGTGCCGTGTGAACACCCATGCGACAAAATATTGTCCAGAGCTCATCAAAAAGTGGGAAGAACATGCACGGCAGAGGGGAAAAAATTTGGTAAACGTCGAGCCGCGAGAGGCTGCCACTTCGACCATGCAGAACGTTGCTATTGGGACGAGGGGCGGTAAGAAAACGGGGGAGGACGCTCGCGTAAAGGAGCCAGTACCAGTTGTCAGGCCAGCATCCCTGCATCGGGTGGTCAGGCCTGAGGCGCGGAAGAAATATTTTCAGGAGGTAGTTGAGGCATTTGCTCAGCTGCGCGAAGAGGGAGGCTTGGAGGTGCCCTTGCTGATAGAGCCTGAGGTGTAGAGCGCCGTGGGAAACCAGGTTGAAGAATGGCTTCAGCTGTTCCTCAAGATTGTTGATAGTGCTGCTCTGCGGCAGTAGCTCAAGTATACTTTGGAAGGGGCACTGCAGGGGAGGACCGGATTGGGGGAACCGGTGGACACAGCCCCCCAATCGATGCAGCGCGTTAAGAGAAATAAGTGCCGAACGGGAAAAGAGTTCCGGCTGAATACGCAAGTTGGGGGATTCCAAGTCAGCGACACCATGCTTGATTTAGGGTCCGACGTCAACATCATGCCAAGGAAAATGTGGGAGGCTCTTGGCAGGCCACGACTGGCCTACTGGACCATCCAACTCCTGATGGTGAACTAGTACTGCATTTTGCCGATCGGCCGACTTGAAGGGGTCGAGGTCGATATTGCGAGGGTAAAGACTTACACCGATTTTGAGGTCATTGATATTATGGGAGACAAGGATCCTTACCCCGCCCTGTTAGGCATTGATTGGGCCTTTGAGAATTATGCTATCATCGACCTCAAAAAGGAGCTGATGATCTTTGAAGATGGGGAGGTCTGGGTCACTCAGCCTCTCAACCCATATCAAGGCCCAAGGTATACCGAAACGGTGGATAATCGGGAGGATGCTCAGATGATGGACCACCTATACAAGACGACTGCAAGGAAGCAGGAAGACTATGTTAACTCGACCGCGACTGGCTCTGTCAGCTGGCGGAGTGTCCAGAGCTCAGAGCTGGGATCTGAACTCGCGTGGGAGGACTGGCAGCAGGGGGGGTACAAGGCTAGCACACGGAGGTGTGCCCATGTTGGCAGCGTCAGCTGGATTGGTGCTGAGTTCAGGGAATACCCCACCCTGTCAAACATGCAAGCTGTCAATACCTTTATTACCAAGGTCGAGGACCTCGTGCCGGAAGGGAGCAGACTACCACTTTTGGATGTCGCACTATAGTCTACAGCAGCCCGGTGGTGGAAAAATCACCGCAATACCTTGTCGCGGTGGAGTATTGTGGTGGACGCGTTGCGGGCTCGGTTCAAAGAAGATGAAGGCCCTCAAAGCAGGCAACGGTACTTTGGGGCTTCCAATCCGCAGGACCACTTGCGGACTTGTGAGGAGCAGTGGCGAAGTATAGGATACCCGGAAGAGTTGTGGGTTCATCAGTTTGTCCACTCTTTAGACACCATCCCCCACACATGGTACTTGGAGGAAGAATGGAAACGAGGGACTAGTTCTTGGATGGAAGTCGCGCGCAAATTTGTGCGGTGTTTCTATTTCGAGGGAGACACAAAGCTGGAATCTTAGGCTTTTCACGCTATCAGGGCGGTACTGTTTTTCCGCGATCCGCAGACCGACTGTTGCACACTGCCCGCCCGTCCCGAGGCCGTGCGAGAGTTGGTTTGCCAACGGATTGACGGCGATCTGGAGGACGATGGTCTGGAAAACCTGAGGCACCTGTATTTTCAAGAGAAGGAAGGCGAGCGGAACATTAACGAAGAGCCGGCCACCGAAGGGGTCCATTTACGACCGCTGAAGACAAAGAAGCTAAACATCGGTACGGAGGGGAAGCCTAAGTTGGCTACAGTGGGCGATTACTGGGACGAGGAGACGACCAAAGATATTTTCACCCTCCTCCAGGAATATGAGAATTTGTTCCCCTCTTCAGTCGCCGATCTGAAGGGCATCAAAGGCAATCTTGGCAAAATGCACATCATGCTGAAACCAGGTGCCAGGCCTATGAAGCATCGGCCCTACCGGTTTAACCCATGAGTTAAAGAGAAGGTTAAGAGGGAAATCGACAAGATGATGGCCGCGGGTCTAATCTTTCCCATGGAGGAAGCAGAGTGGGTGAGCCCTATCGTCATCCAGAATAAGAAGGATAAGGCAGAGATCCAGGTTTGTGTCGATTATCGCAGTCTGAACAATTCCTGCATTCATGATCCATTTCCCACCCCTTTTAGCGACGAAGTGTTAGACCATGTTGTGGGGAACGAAGCCTACTCTTTCACTGATGGCTTTTCAGGCTACCATCAGGTGCGTATTGCGGAAGAAGACAAGTCAAAGACCACATTCACCACCGAATGGGGGTCGTTCGCATACCACGTCATGCCATTTGGCTTGAAGAACGCCCCGACTGTGTTTTCCCATATTTTCATCGCCGCCTTCTGGGAGTACATTCACAAGTTCTTGGAAGTCTACATGGACGACTGGACCGTCTACAGCTTGCTAAAGAAACACGCAACCCCGTTTCATATTATGTTTGATAGGTGCCGCCAGTTGCAGATTTCCTTGAACTTAAAGAAATTTATTTTTGCAGTCCCTTTCGACACGTTGTTGGGACACGTGGTATGCAAGAAAGGGGTCTACGTCAACCCCGCCAAGGTTGTGGTGATAGTACACATGGAAGCCCCCGAGATGGTGAAGCAGTTGCGGGCACTACTTGGGCACACGGGGTACTATAGGTGGTTCATTTGCAACTATGCCAAGATCACCGCTCTGTTAGAACGACTTTCGAGGAAGTCCGTAGTCTTTCAGTGGACGGAGGAGTGTCGGGAGGCCCTGGACACCCTAAAGGAAAAGCTGGCATCGACGCCTATTCTTGTTCATCCAGACTGGGATAAGTAGTTCCATGTTCATATCGACGCTTCCAGTATTGCACTTGGGGCTGTCTTGGCACAACCAGGCGATACAACGGTTGACCACCCAGTCTACTTCGCCAGCCGCAAGCTGTCTAATGCAGAGAAGAATTACACCACGACCGAGAGGGAGGCGCTGGCGATGGTATATTCTCTTCAGAAGTTCCGCCACTATCTTCTAGGGGGCAAGTTCAAGTTCTTCACGAACCACTCTGCCCTAAAGTACCTGGTCAGTAAGCTTGTTCTGGAAGGGCGGATTTGCTGTTGGCTTCTGCTATTTCAAGAATTCATGTTCGAGGTAATCGTCAAGCCTGGGAGGTTGAATGTCGAGCCTGATCACCTATCCAGGTTGGAGACGGGGGAGAATGACGGCTCCCTTGATGATCAGTTGCCCGACGCTGACCTCTTCTGAGTCGAAGTTGTACCAGATTACTTGGCCGACATTGCTGCCTATCTAACCATGGGGCAATGCCCTTAGGATTACACCCTGCTGTAGAAATGGAATTTGGTCGTTCATGCCGCCGACTACCAATTGATCGCGGGGCAGCTATACAAACTGGGTCTCGATGAGGTTCTATGCAGATGCGTCCTTGACCACGAACGGGAAGCGGTCATGTGGGAATGTCACAGCGGTGTTGTAGGAGGGCATGTGGGTGCGAAACCTACCGCAAGAAAGGTGCTCCACACTAGCCTATGGTGGCCGACAGTACATACCGACTGTAAGGCCTATGTGAAGCGATGCGACGTCTGCCAGTGGACGGGAAGGCCCTCTCACCAGGATGAACTTCCGCTACACCCAGTGCATGTGTTGCGGTCATTCGAGAAGTGGGCTGTCGATTTCGTAGGTCCAATAGCCCCGATTGCCAGACACTCCAAGGCCCGGTACATCATTACCGCCACCGATTACCTTACTAGGTGGGCTGAGGCAGTAGCAGTACGCGACTGTACGGCAAACACCACCGCCCGGTTCATTTTTGAGCACATCATTTGTCGATTTGGTTGTCCGCGAAGTTTAACCAGTGATCAGGGTACGCACTTTATTAATGCCACGGTCAAGTACCTGCTAGACACCTTCATGGTTCAGCATCACAAAAGTAGCCTGTATCATCCGCAGGCTAATGGTACTGTGGAAGCATTCAATAATATTCTTGAGAAAGGCTTGACTAAGATTTGCAATGCCAAGCGTGATGATTGGGACGAGCACCTCTCAGCGGCATTATGGGCCTATCGGACTACGGTGAAGCGCTTGACCAATCAAACACCATTCCAGCTCGTATACGGCCGGGAGGCTGTGATCCCCGCCGAGTTTATTGTCCCAAGCATATTTATCTCCATGTCTCTGAAGTTTTCGGAAGAGGCCTCCCTCTAGGAGCGCCTCCATGAATTACAAGAACTGGATGAGACCCGCTTCCTGGCCGAATTCCACCAGAAGATTCAGAAGGACCGACAGAAAGCGTGGTACGACCGCCACATTAAGAAAAAAACCTTCCAAGTTGGCGGCAAAGTTCTTTTATACGACAGTAGGTTCCAGAAGTTCCCAGGAAAGCTACAGATGCACTGGTTGGGACCCTACTTCGTTATTGAGATTCGCGACTCCAGAGCCGTTTGGTTGGCACAGCTGGACGGTACGGTTCTACCTGGGTGGGTGAATGGCACACGCCTGAAACCCTACCAGGAGTAAGTACCTTTCATTTATCATCAATAAATCTCGCACCTGAGAGCACCCGTAGTGTAGCGTAGTTGAATAACTCTCCCGTAACCGGGATGAGCATAGGAGGAATTCTTTGTTCATAGGTAGTGTGTTAATAACCGCTCAGTTGCGATGACCGCACCGCAACCGACTGTGGTCGGGGCAGCGCCGGTCCAGCGTGTCATCCCTGAAGGATCTGTACCAGTCTCCATGTCAGTCTAGCTCAGTCTACCCACGTATTTGTGTCAGTCCGTAGGATCGCCTAGATCTGCATCATTAATTACCATAATTGGCAGTAACTGCGTAGTCATCATTTGGCCATCACCCGCGTAACCTCATCCGTCGCATCCACCCATTTCCCCATTCCACCGTCAGCAACTGTCACAACACTCATTGGCATGCGATTGATCACATGATTATCGCAGAAAGAATTCCAGCGGGAATTAACTTGTTATGGAGTCTCATCAACTCCACTCGTGCCAGGTGCTAACATAACTTGCATGGCCACCAAAAGCACGAGAATGCTGGACCCGTTTGAATTAGCAATTGCAGCTGCACCAGAGCCATTGCATTCTCAAAATTAATTGCACCAGGAAAGGCGCCCAAGGAAAATTTTACAGGTCTATCAGCGCCGAGCCAAAATGCCAAAGGCCGTTCCAGCCGTCGTTGAACTAGAGCTTGACACTCGGATTCACAAGACCGAGTCCCTGGTGGGCAAGTATGATAACGCAACCTTGTTTGGTGCCAAACTCTCAAATGCTGCCGAATTTCTGTCCCTCCAGCGGCAGGCATACATGGAGCACTACTACACTGCAGCCGGCAACCCCGCCAGCTGCTTGTTGCCTGAGTTCAGGGGCCTTCAGACCTCATCCCTGATGAACTTGAGAAATCTTCCAGTCTTTGGCACCACCGGACCAGTTCTGTAGTGTACGCGCTTCCTCCTCAACCGAATTCAGAATGGGTCCCTGTGGTTGACTCAGGAAATTCCCATTCACGCAGAAGATATTCATCGCCTCACAGGGCTTTCGCAGATGGGCACAGATGTCTCAACGGCCTGTCAGAATTCTTCCAAGCGCGCACGGAAGTCGGGCGATGCAGACTTCTATACCAAATATGGCACTCACAGGGGGGAAAGGAGCCAAGATCGACCTCATTAACAAGCCAGAGATTCGCTTCGCCTATTACCTCATTGCTATCAAAACAATGAGGCATTACACCAAGGGCGAATGCACTCTTGATACTATTTCTATTGCCGAGCATTGTGTCCAAGGCACCAGATTGAATTGGTGTTCGTTCTTGTTAAAGGAGTTGTTCGATGCGTGCGAGGAGAATTATAAGCGTGCAACTACTTTTATTTATGGATATTTTATTATTGCTTTCGCCATGTGGAAATGGCACACTCCACACATCCGGTTCCCAGCCGAGATCCCCGAGGGCCAGCCCCTCGCAATGAAATTCACTCCATGGGAGGTCTCAAATGACCCCAGTACCAAATTGGTGAATGCAGACACGTTTTGTTCATGGTACCAGCTAATGCTAGATGTGGTGGCATGTCAGCAACGGGTGCCCAGGAACCTGTTGGATGAATATAGTGAGAAAGTATGGTTTGGGGTAAGTCACAAGCATACTTACCTCCGACCCGCTTGTGTTCCAGCGGATACCTTCCGAATGACGCCACTGAAATTTCAATTGGATGATGCTACCTTCCATCGTGAAGTCTGCTCCTGGCCGGGGGTCACGAAGCATATGCGGGACGGGCTCCCCCGATACAATTTCAATAGGATGGCACCAGTGCAACAGCCTGCTGAGACGGAGGTGGCAGCACCATCACAAGAAATCCCCGAACCGCTCATCCCCGTCGTCTGCCACTTCAACACCCAGGTACGGAATCTTAATGTGGCGACTCTGATTATTTCTAGCGTTGCTGCCTCCTTTCCTTTATTTTCTGAATTTCAGCTCATTCGCTCCACTTTGCACTCCCGCACCACTCCACTCACCTGCCCCATTCCCACTCATATGTTTACCTCTGCTGATCCAATCACGACCCCGATGGGTGAGACAAGCCAGTCTAAGGATCCACCCGAGGCCCCTCAAGCTAAGAGGGCCCGCACTGCCGAGACAAATTCGGTGGTGGACCTCACTGTTGATGATCCCCCAATGGCCCCTAGCACAGAATTGCTGCGTCAAGATGAACCTCTCATCGACCCATCTGAGTTCATCAATATCCGCCTTCCACATTCCTCCACCTCACCGTTCACTGCTCCGCTCACCTCTTTCCCACCTACCACTCCATCCGGCCCATCTACTTCATCAGCCACTGTATCCGACCCCCTGGTTCGGGAACTCTAGGGTGGGGACCGCGGGGCTGAGGTTGACTCTTGTACTGCTTCATTCATCCCACAGATTGACCCCGAGGTCGAACCCCACCCTCCCCTTACTGATATACTCACACGGCAAACACACATTGTGTCCACTTCTGTAGAGGCTCACCCCGAGCCAACAATTCCTCCACAACCAGCCCGCATTGATCAGTAAGCTCCGCCGGATCCGAATATGGTGGACTCCGTGCATCCACAGGCCACGACCTTACCACCTCCTGAGCATTCCACTCGACCAGTTGCCGATGGGCAACCATTGCCAGAGCGGATGCCGACGTAGAGCGCTTCTGGGACCGCCACCTTCCAGCCTGAGAATCCAGCTCAGCTGTATTTACTGATTCAAAGGGCAGCCCAGCAGGCCGAAAGACTACATTTGGGACTCCAGCAGCAATGTGCCGAGCAGCAACACCAAATTTCTGCACTTACTGAACAGCGCGACCAACTCCACACAACACGGGAGCAGATGGAAGCCATGATCACCAACGCCACCCAGATGTTCTCCGAGTTCTGGCCATCTCTAGAACCTCATTATCCCATGCTGCCCCCCGAAATCGCTGCGGCCAGCCTCTCTGAGCAAGCTATCCACCTCCGCATCGCTGTTCAGGAATTACACTGGGAAAATCATGAGCTTCGGGCAGCGTTAGCATCCCGTGCAGAGCCGGCCGAGCCCGAGGTCGACTATTCAGCCCAGGTGGCCGCCAAGCAGGGCCAAGCAGCTCAGATGCAGGAGACACTTCATTCCACGGCCCAAGCGTCTCGTGACCTCTTGAAAGGCCTTCAGGAATGCTCCCTAGCACTCACCGTCAAGACACAGCCGATTCCGGCCCAACTCCAGCAGGTTTCACGGGATATTCAAGAGGCTACGAACCCCGCAAGACTGGATCAATTATATTCCCAGACTGATGACCTTGAGGCACAACTCCAACACACAGAGGCTTTCTCGGCGGAGGCCAAACGCGTCATTCGTGAGCTCTGGTTGCCCCTCCAATCTAGCACACGGACAATACAACAGCACACAGTTGCGGCCGAAACTCAGATCCGCACGATCTTCGGAGCTGTCCCATTGCCCCTCGACGAGGCTACTGTCACCAAGCTCGCTGAGGAGACAGACTCGCTTCTCCAGGGGTGGCAGCAAGCCATGTCGACATTTACTGAGCTCCGAGCTATAGCGTTCCAAAGGGTTCCAGAGTTGGGGCCCTTGTTTGAACAGCCGCCTGAAGACACACAGCAAGGACAGGAACAAGCTGAAGGTGCATAGCAGGAACGAGCACAGGATGAAAGCACACAGGGCGAACAGGGCACAGGGTCAAGCAGGGCAATGGAGGTAGAAACTGTAATTTGTAATTGACTCGAGGACGAGTCAAGGAACTGTGGTCGAGGCCTGTTGGGGCCCTTGTTTTGAAAAACCTTGTTTTGAATGTTTTGAATTTGGAACAACGGCTAGATTTTGGGGTTGCAGAACGAGGACACATGGCAGCCGCAACCAAGTCGCAACCACATCAAACGACGGAGCTACCAAGGTTGTGACAGAACAAGCACATAGCGGAGGAAACTAGATGCATAAGTGCAGATGAGGAGAAGATACAACAGAAAGAACGCAAGAAAAACACACAGATAATCAGAGAAAAGCTAGAAGCAGCTGCAGAAGGACAGAAGAAGAACTAACAGTCGCGACAGCGGGTAAATAAATAGCAGTCACCCGGATGAACGGGGAAATGATTCCACAGCAGAAGAGAGAAGAGCATGACTAAAGGAGAAAACGCATGCTGCAGCAGGAATCCGGAGCATGAATGAGGTCTCTGTAGTTCCTAGGGTCTATTGATGTAGAATCTTTATTCTGCAAGGCATATGTATCAGATCTGTAAGCCCATTGCAAAGCTATGTAACTGGAAGTTGGCCAAGGACTTAATAAAATTGTAGGTTACTGTCTATTTGTGTGATTCACATGCATGTGTGTTGGTTGCGATGCTTTAAAATTTTATTTACTTAATGTCTGTATGCTCTCGGAATGATGTTGTGTATGTGATTCTATTTATGTGATCTAATCCCTGATGAGAATGAGTTGTGGATCCGTTCCTTGCCATTAGTCTATTCCCCTCCTGCATGTGGTCGCGGCACGCCTCGGGTGAGACTCTCTACTCTCTAGAGTAGGGTGATAATGCCGGTGTAATCCTAGACTACAGCGGATTCCTTTGTTGGCCATAATCCCTGAACCTAGGTCTTGCCCGCGAGACCTGATCGCTCGCCAACAATGTGATCTTCCACTGCTTGAACATTCAAATTTTCTCTTAAAGATGATGAGATGGATGGTGGATGATATCCATAAATTTCCATAAATGGGGTCATTTTTGCTGCAGTATGGAAGGAAGTGTTATACCACCATTCAGCGAGAGGTAACCACTTGACCCATTGTGTTTGTTTATCAAATACAAAACGACGAAGATATCCTTCCAAACATTTATTTACTATCTCTGTTTGACCATCAGATTGAGGGTGATAAGATGAGCTATGAGCTAATTGAGTACCCAAACAAGAAAATAACTCCGTCCAAAAATTTCCCGTAAAAATGGGATCTCTGTCGCTCACAATAACCCTTGGGCTTCCATGTAGCTTTTGAATTGTGTCCACAAATGTAGTAGCAACTGTACTTGCTTTAAATGGATGAGATAATGCACAAAAGTGTGCATACTTGGTAAGTCTATCAACTACCACCATGATGACATTCTTGCCTTTGGACTTCGGTAAACTTGTGATAAAATCCATTGAAATCGCCTCCCAACGTTGACTTGGAATGGATAAAGGTTGTAGAAGTCCCGGGGTCTTAATTGTCTCCACTTTATTCTGCTGGAAAACCAAACATTCCGCCACAAACTTTTGAATATCAGATTTAAGGCCATCCCAAAAAAATTCTTTCTTCACCATGTGGTAAGTTTTTAAAAATCCTGAGTGTCCTCCTAAAGGAGAAGTGTGCAATTCCAGAAGAATCTTTTGTTTTAGTTGGGAATTCTTACAAAGATATAAGCGATCTTTGTACCATAAGTAATCATTTTTCCAACTAAATGTATCAGATGTACTAGGATCTTGCTGCAACTTTTGAATGAGTGTCCATACATCTTTGTCCTTCTTCCATCCATCTCTTGCTTCAGTTATCCAATCTGGTTGGATAATAGAAATGGCACAAAGCAATGCTTCCACCTCTTCATTCTTTCTTGAGAGTGCATCTGCAACAACATTTAGCTTCCCTTTTTGTATATTATTTCAAAGTCATAACCCAACATCTTTGTGACCCATTTTTGCTGCTCTTCTGAAGATAGTCTTTGTTCCAAAAAGTGTTTAAGACTATCATGATCAGTTTTTACCTTGAAGTGTCTTCCCATTAGGTAAGTTCACCATTTCTTTAGTGCATGCGGTATTGTTAACATTTCCTTCTCATAAATAGGTTTCTGTAAATACTTTCCTTTGATTGGACGACTTTCAAAAGCAATGGGTCTTCCTTCCTGCAATAAAACAACACCAATTCCATTTCCTGAGGCATCACATTCCACAATAAAGGTTTTTGTGAAGTCTGGCGTAGCTAAGACCGGTGCTAGGCACATTGCCTCTTTAAGATCTTCAAAGGCCTTAGTTGCTTCAGGAGTCCATGAAAATGCATCTTTCTTCAATAATGTTGTTAGAGGTGCTAGTAGCAATATGATGCAGAGTGTTGTCCTTGATGGCAACCCACTGAATGAAGATAAAGACATGAGATTGTTGACATGTGTTGTCCTTGATGGCAATCCACCTGATGAAGTTATTCTTGACTTGATGGACTTGGTAAATGATGTAAATCTGATGTGATATGATGTTTGTTGGCAATAAGATGCTGAGTGTTGTCCTTGATGAAAACCCACTTGATAGAGTGTTGTCGAACCCACTTGATGAAGATGATGGCAGCCTACTTGATGAAGTTGTGCTTGATAGAATATGTCTTGATGAACCTGTTTAAAGATGTAAATCTGATGTATCTATAGAGAGTACAGAAGGTAATGAAGAAAGGAATTCAATATGTGCTAGATCCATGATGAAAAGAGTATGTTTCAAGGAATACGCGGATTTGTCTAGGAGAAGTCGCGTATGCACGCGGTAAAGTACGTGCCAAGTCACGTATGGGCAAAAGCGCTCAAAAAGTGCAAAACCAGGGGTAACCACCATGGTATTGACCCATTGTATTGGGTAATGATTCATCTAAATGACCCCGTCCAGGAATACCATCGGATGTAATGTGGTTTTGGCTCATGGTATTGAAAAAGGGTAAACCTATATAAAGAGAAGAAATTCATTGTGCAAATCATGGGTGTGGGTGCAAGATGTCTGAGCTTGAATGAATACTTCTCTCTGAAGTATATCTGAATGGAAAGGGTTACAGTTGAATGATAGATCTGAATGCATGATGCACCAATGAAGAAAATGATGAAGAAGGGTATCTAGATCTGAAATGTATTTGTACTTGCTAGATCTGTTTATGGAATGATTAGATCTGAGATGAGGCAAACATCTGTCTGAAGTAAAGGGTAAAATCTGTGTGATGTATCTGTTCTGAAGAATTGCAATGACCTAAATGTCTGAAGAACCATAGGCTAGTTCGACGCAGAAGAAGCGCGTATATACGCGGCTTCGCTGAAGAGAAAGTGCGTATGCGCAGTGAAATTAACTCTGTAATATGTACAAAAGTATATGCGGGTTTGTATGGTAGAAGATCGTGTCATGACATCGATATTGTTAGCAAGTGTAAGCTAGGGTTATCACAAAGTCACAGTATAAAATGTCGTCACATTCTATTTCGTATTCTGATGCTCGTCTGATTATCTGATTTGAAAATTATTTGTTGGTGATTTATGTTTGATCGTAAAACTATGGAATTGGGTCGATTATGAAAATATGATAAGCGAGGCACGCAAGTGGTGTCCTAGAAGCTTTGGATCCGGTGTGAAAATTGATGACTGTGGTCTAGCAAGTCGCTGAGGACAGCCTTGATGAGGGGTTGTCGCTCCCTTCCGGTGGTAGTTGTGTAAAGCGAGGAAGCGGTCGTAGCTCCCCTTCGGAAGGCGGTAAAAGCGAGTGCGAGGGTTAGACTCCCCTTCAGGAAGATTTCAGTAACAAGCGCAGGAGGGTGCTTGCATCTTTATTAGAAGATGCAATGCCCGGCCTTATGTTATGGAATCATTTTCTCTATAATAAAACATTGAAGGCTGAGCAACTGCAGCGGTGGTTTTCTCCCGACTTGGGTTTCCACCTAAAAATCCTGGTGTTCATGTGTGATGCTTTGTGTGATGGTTTATTCTGTTCTTACTGCACATGTTTACTATTTACAGAACATCTAATGAATGAATGATGGAATGATATAAGTGAAGAACTAATGGCATAATTAGATCTCTATGTATACGCGAGTTTTATGAAGGATATCCGCGTGTATACGCTAGTTGTCTTCAGCAAAGTAGCGTATGGGTTTTAGAGCATGAAAAAGTAAAAAGTTTTAGTTTGCCCTAAATACTGATTCACCCCCCCCTCTCAGTATTTTTCCCAACAATTGGTATCAGAGCAGGTCCTTCTGCAGAATCTTGATCGCTTGAAGGAGATCCGTCGCAATGGGAAGTCAAGAAGGAGTAATGTCTATAAAGCCACCTCTATTCAATGGAAGCAATCTAATATTCTGGAAGGTACGAACAAAAGCATATCTACAAAGTCTTGGTGCAGATGTATGGGCAATCGTGGAAGAAGGCTATCAATATCCGACAAGTATTCCTACTGATGCAGCTGAAAGGAAGAAGTATGAAATCAATGCCAAAGCAGTGAATGTCTTATTAGGAAGCATGTATGAACCAGAATTTGCTAAAGTGATGCAGCTACATTCAGCAAAAGAAATATGGGACAAAATCATTCTAAGTTATGAAGGAGACACAAAGGTAAAAAGTGAAAAACTCCAAACTCTTAGAATTGAATATGAAAATTTGAAGATGCATAGTGATGAAAGTGTTGCCAGTTTCTTTCTTCGTCTAGATGATATTGTAAATCGGATGAGAAATTTGGGTGAAACCATGGCTGATACTACTTTGGTAGAAAAGGTCTTAAGATCATTGACTTCAAAATTTGACTCTAAAGTTTCAGCTATTGAAGAAAGGCAAGATCTGCAATCGCTTACTATTGTTCAATTACATGGTACTCTGACTGCTTTTGAAATGAGACAAGGAGGTCCATCTCAAGTAAGAGAAGCTGCTTTTAAGGCATCTACAAAAGGAAAGGAAAAGGAAGTTGTCAAAGAATCCAGCTATATATCCGATGAAGAAGAAGCGAATTTCGTGAGAAAGCTCCAACTAGGTATTGGAAGATTCAAAGGTAAGCTTCCCTTCAAATGTTTTGAGTGTGGAAAAGTTGGTCACTATGCTGCTAAATGTCCTTATAGAGAAAAACATGGTAAAGGGAAACAATTTGAAAAGAGGAAGAGTTACTATGCAAATGAAGATGATGATGAAGTGTCCAGTGAAGATGAAGAAGATTCTGACCAAGCTCTACAAGTGCTCATGGAAAAGAAGCAAAAGAAGAAGGTTACTCAAGGAAAGGAGATACCTTAGAAATCATGTATAGCAGAAATTGAAGGAGATGAAACAAGTATTAATCGTTGTTCTTGTATTTCACTTAACTGTATATGCAAAGGTAATGATAGTGAAAGTGACAGTATGGATCTAGAAGAAGTTGTCAAGATTAAAGATGAAGATCAGCAAAAATCATCTAAGGAGAATGAATCTATAGACAAGTATCAAAGGTTTCATGCTTATGCATCCAATCGAATGAAAAGACTAGAAGCAGAAATTAACGATCTAAATACAGATCTCGAAAAATAAAAAAAGAAGAATGAAGGTCTTGAAGCTGGAATCATCTCTCTACAAGCAGATATTGAAGCATCAAGTAAGAAGAATGAGAAACCTCTACAATCATTTGAAAAGGAAGGGCTTGAAGCAGAAATCATCTCCCTTAAGGAAGACCTGGATAAATCAAATAAGAAGAATGCAGGACTTGAAGCAAAAATCATATCTCTGAAAGTAAATCTCGAAGCATCAAATAAGAAGAATAAATACCCTCTGTCATTTGAAAAAGAAGGACTTGAAGCAGAAATCATCTCTCTCAAAGAAGATCTGGAAAAATCAAATAAGAAGAATGAAGAGCTGCAACAAACATGTGAAGAAAATGAAAATTGGTTGAAAGAAGAGATTCTAAATCTGAAGGATCAAGTAGAAGATGGAAAAAGGAAAGAAGAAAGCATGACAAAGCAATGTCAAGCCTTGGAGGTTGAGGTAAACATTCTCAAAGGTAAATTAGAAGAAAAGGTTAAAATTTTGAGGTTTCAAGATAGTACTAATATTTTGGACAATATTATGAGTAATCAAAGGTCTCCTGCTATCAAACTTGGTCTTGGTTTCCATGAAACTGTTAAAGGAGAATCTAGCTCACAAGGAAGTGCTAAAAATTCAGAGGATGTCAATGCAAAACCTGAAGTGTTGAAAGAGACAAAAGGTCAACCAAAAATGATGAAATCTCAAAGGAAATCAGTCAATAATGTTGAATGCTTTAAATGTCATAATTATGGGCATGTTGCAGCAAATTGCAGGAGCAGATCATTTCAGCCTCAAACAAACAGTTCCTACATAGAAAGGTACTCTGATTTCTTCAAGGGATATTGTTTTTCATGTAACAAGTATGGACATAAAGCAGCTGATTATAAAAGGAGGAAGATTAGAAATACTCATTATGATTCTTATGCTTATTTCTCTGGACACATGAGATGTTATTCTTGTAACAAGTATGGACATGTAGAAAAGGAATGTAGGTTGAACAGATCTGAGAAAGTGGACAATTTTCAACACACAGTTAGGAAGTTCAAACAAATCTGGAAAAAGATGGAGGACCGATCATAAATGTAGGTAATATTGACCCTACTGCAGTCATCCACTTCTGAAGCTTACTTCTCTGATTGATTGTAGGAATGATGTGGGATACATTATGATATTTAGTAATGTATCATCACAGGGGGAGCAATGTATGATGTCTCTCATGGTTGATTTGATTACTCTGGTTATGTTTATTTCTGATAGCGCATCTGATGTGGAAAAGACAGGTACAGGAGGTACAATT
The DNA here is from genome assembly GCA_034641835.2 of Pinus albicaulis. NCBI lineage: Eukaryota > Viridiplantae > Streptophyta > Pinopsida > Pinales > Pinaceae > Pinus > Pinus albicaulis. The sequence goes on along the minus strand of CM076579.1, from coordinate 1,402,696,283 downwards.
TCAAGGGGAGATGAAGTAATGTGAAAATTTCTATGCTTCACTTTCCATACGCGGGTTCTATGAACAAAAGTCGCGTATACATGCGAGTTCCAGCAGACACAGTCGCGTATGCATTAATGATAAGAAAATTTATATGATAGCTGAAGATCTGGAGCAGAGGTTCAGGGGGAGCATCAGTCTGACTGTTAATAACTGTATTATTGACTCAGTATCAACTTAATTTCTCAGTTCTAAATAATGATGATATGATACTTGGTTTCTTATGTTGAAGATTATGGATGAGTCATGTTTGCTTTTTTATGAAGAGTATTCGTTGCTGAGATGAAAGTCTTATATTTCAAAGATAAGGACAGATCATACAGAGATTGTTGCTGATGACTTGCTGATGAAGGTGTTCAGGAGGAGCACTGGCTTAGGGGGAGCAGCAGGTTGAATACTAATTATTGCATTGTTGGCACTATGACTGCTTATTCTTTGGTTATTGTGATACTCATGCTTAAATGATGATGACTTGGTACATGGTTTATTATGATGAGATTTTGAGCCTTGTTTGCTGAAAAGTATCTTTTGTGCTCACACATGGATGAATTGGAAGTCTTATGATTCAGAGATAAGAATAGATCATGCAGAGTTTGTTACTATGGTTGAGACCTTTTTCCCTACATTTATTACATCATGTTAAATCTTAAAGATCATGGTGATATTGGACCACATGGATGATTGCTTGACACATATTTGAAGATGTTGTTCTGGTATGATAATTTCTCTTGGAAAGAATGTATTGATGTTGCAAAGAATCTGAAGGCTTGGTTACTAATGAGCTTATGCTACAACCGTTGGATGACGCTTGAAGACACAACTACACTGTTCTATCTATCTGTATTCTAGGGAAGCATTCAAATATCTCAGAAAGAAGCTGAACACTGTCTTTTCCTCACAGAGGATCAGATCTGGTTAAATATAGAAGATGGTATTGGATATGCGGATTTCCTGAAACACAGTCGTGTATATACGCGAGTTCATGCACATAAAACCGCGTATGTCTGATTGCTGACAAATTTCTATTTGGGGTCAGCTTTCTTCAGCACAGCTGCAGTGATGTTTGGTATCTCTGATACTGTTTGGTATCTCTGGTGGTGTTCCAGTTCTCATAATTCTATTTCTAATGTTTTGATAAAGATGCCTTGATGATTTGTTGGTGAAAGTGTTCAGGATGCACAAACTAAGGGAGAGCCTTAGTCATATGGAAAGGATGCTTGGATGCATAGATTCAGGGGGAGCATTAGCTTTGTTGAGTATAATGCATTGTTGGCATTATGATGGTTCTGAAATATGTTCTCTTTCTTGAGGACTTTCTAGTGTTGGTCATAAATGGTCATATTTGTAATTTGATGAAAAGGTCTTGTTGAGACCCATAATGTAAATTTGTAATATTCAGTCATGTAAGGACTTGTCAAATTTTGTAAACCCACTTGGTTGGGTAGCTGAGTTGAAATGTGTAAACCCACTTGGTTGGGTACTTGAGTCTCATATGTAAATCCACTTGGTTGGATATTTGATGTAAGTATGAGTCTTTGGTGATAGGAAGTTCATAGTGTCATGTACTTCATTAAAAATATGTTTGAAGATTCAACATGAACTCAGGGGGAGCTTGGTCACTTCAGTATACATCAGATCTGTAGAACGCTTCTTCCACATGAGGAGAACAGGGGGAGAGTGTGTTGGTTTTGATCCACCCTTTGCCCTTGATGTCAAAGGGGGAGAGTGACATGGTGTTTGAAATGGAGAGAAAGAATGGTGTCAAAGAATGGGGAGAGTGACATGGTGTCATTGTATTCTTAATGTACCTATCTGTTGTGATGATCAAACACCATCGTGGTTGCCATCAAGTCCAAAGGGGGAGATTGTTGGAAATATGATGCAGAGTGTTGTCCTTGATGGCAACCCCCTTAATGAAGATGAAGACATGAGATTGTTGGCATGTGTTGTCCTTGATGGCAATCCACCTGATGAAGTTATTCTTGACTTGATGGACTTGGTAAATGATGTAAATCTAATATGATATGATGTTTGTTGGCAATATGATGCTGAGTGATGTCCTTGATGACAACCCACTTGATAGAGTGTTGTCCATGATGGCAGCCTACTTGATGAAGTTGTGCTTGATATAATATGTCTTGATGAACCTGTTTCAAGATGTAAATCTGATGTATCTACAGAGAGTACAAAAGGAAATGAAGAAAGGAATTCAATATGTGCTAGATCTATGATGAAAAGAGTATGTCTCAAGGCATACGCGGATTTGTCTAGGGGAAATCGCATATTCAACCAGGAAAGAACGTTCCAAGTCGCGTATGGGAAAAAGCGCTCATAAAGTGCAAAACCAGGGGTAACCACCATGGTATTTACCCATTGTATTGGGTAATGATTCGTCTAAATGACCCCGTCCAGGAATACCATCGGAGGTAATGTGGTTTTGGCTCATGGTATTGAAAAAGGGTAAACCTATATAAAGAGAAGAAATTCATTGTGCAAATCATGAGTGTAGGTGCAAGACGTCTGAGCTTGAATGAATGCTTCTCTCTGAAGAATATCTGAATGAAAAGGGTTATAGTTGAATGATAGATCTGAATGCATGATGCACCAATGAAGAAAATGATGAAGAAGGGTATCTAGATCTGAAATGTATTTGTACTTGCTAGATCTGTTTATGGAATGATTAGATCTGAGATGAGGCGAACATCTGTCTGAAGTAAAGGGTAAAAATCTGTGTGATGTATCTGTTCTGAAGAATTGCAATGACCTAAATGTTTGAAGAACCATACGCTTGTTTTCCGCAGAGGAAGCGCGTATATACGTGGCTTCGCTGAAGAGAAAGCGCGTATGCGCAATGAAATTGGATCTGTAATATGTACAGAAGTATACGTCGGTTTATGTGAACGGAAGCGCGTATATACGCGACATCAGTGAAAGGAAAGTGCGTATGCAAACTAGGGTTTGCTGAAGTCTGTGGTAAGAAATGTCTGATCTGTTCTACTGGTTTACTGATATCTGTCAGTGAGTTATATGTATCTGTTTCATGGTTGACTGTGCTTAAATGTATGGAGTGGGTCCAGTATGAAAATATGATGAAACGTGGCCTGCAAGTGGTGTCCTAAAGGATGCTTTGGATCCAGTGTGAAAATTGATGAAACGTGGTCCATAGAGGTGCTGAGGGTTGTAGCCTTCAGTCAGGGGGTCGTAGCTCCCTTCCAGGTGAGGCTGGTAAACGAGATCGGGGGGTCGTGGCTCCCTTCCAGGAGAGGCTGGTAAACGAGTCAGGGGGTTGGAGCTCCCTTCCAGGAGAGGCTGGTAAACGAGCGCAGGTGGGTGCCTGCGTGCTGGTCAAGTCTGCGCCGGCACATATGTTGTAAGATGTTTTCTCTATAATAAAATATTGAAGGCTGATCAACTGCAGCGGTGGTTTTCTCCCGACTTGGGTTTCCACCTGAAAATCCTGGTGTTCATGTGTGATGCTTGTGTGTGATGGTTTATTCTGTTCTTACTGCACATGTTTACTGTTTATAGAACATCTAATGAATGAATGATGGAATGATATAAGTGAAGAACTAATGGGATAATTAGATCTCTGTGTATACGCGAGTTTTATGAAGGATATCCGCGTGTATACGCTAGTTGTCTTCAGCAAAGTAGCGTATGGGTTTTAGAGCATGAAAAAGTAAAAAGTTTGATAAAGTCCTAAATACTGATTCACCCCCCCCTCTCAGTATTTTTCCCAACAGGTGCTGCTATTCTCCCATAATTCTTAACAAACTTGCGATAATACCCTGTTAACCCAAGAAATCCTCGCAACTGCTTTATGGTTGTGGGGAATTTCCATTCCTTAATGGCTTTAATTTTGTTAGGGTCTACCTTAACACCCTCGTGAAATACAATATGACCCAGATATTCCACCTCTTGTACTCCAAATAAAAATTTGGATGTTTTTGCATATAATTGTTTCTCCTGCAATAGTTTGAGCACCCTGTCAACATTTTGAACATGATCCTTCCAATACCTGATATAGATTAGTATATCATCAAAAATACTAGCAACAATTTTCTAAGGAAGGGTTTGAAAATGGAATTCATCAACACTTGAAATGTAGAAGGTGCATTGGTAAGGCCAAAAGGAATGAACAAAAAATCATAATGACCCTCGTGAGTTCAAAATTCTATTTTCGGAATATCTTCAATCTTCATTCTAATTTAATGATATCCTGAACAAAGATCCAACTTGGTAAAATAAATTGCGCCATGTAATTCATCCAATAATTCATCAATCACAGGAATGGGAAATTTATCTTTAATGGTGAGCTTATTGAGCTCCCTATAATATGGGCACATGTGCTCTGATCCATCCTTATTTTGTACCAATACTACAGGAGCAGAGAAAGAACTTTGACTAGGTTGAATTATACTCGCCTCTAACATTTTTGCAATCATACATTCAATTTTTCTCTTTTGGACATAAGGATATCTATAAGGCCTGATGTTGGGAGGAACACTTCCTGGAATCAAATGAATAGCATGATCACGATCATGAATAGGTGGGAGTCCTTTGGGAGTTTCAAACACCTTGGAATGATTTTCCAAGACTTTTTGGAGATCTGTAGAAATAGATGATTTTGATGTTGGAACTTCTAGTGAGCATAATTGTGCAATTACGCCTCTTTTTTATTTCTTTAGAAGATTTTTCATGACATTAGAGATTATTATCTTTCCTAGATTCCCTGCAATACCCCATAATTCGACTTCCTTTCCTTCTAAAAAATATTTCAAGAAAAGTTCTTAAAAATTAAAAGCTACTGTCCCCAAAGATTGTAATCATTGTACTCCTAGTACAACATCAACACCTCTCATAGGAATGGAAAGCATTGGACTATTCAATGCATATTCCCCCATGGTTAGCTTGATATTATGGCATTTTCCAAATAAATTTATAGTTCCTCCATTTTCAACCATCACTTGACATTATGGTGCTAGGTATAGGAAACAATTCAATTCCTTGGCTACCTTACAATGAATAAAATTATGGGTACTACCTGAATCAATCAACACTATTACCTTTTTCTTCTTGATATGTCCTTCTATCTGGAGATTTTGAGGAGTGGTAATTTTTGCCAATGCATTACACGATATCGTTGGACTCATTTCTTCCTCTTCTAGGGCTGGTTCCTGGTGTATATCCTCTTCTTTTGAAGATTCTTGTTCATTTTATTCTTCCTCTTCACAATCTATGTAAAATAATTTCTTCTCAACACACTTATGAACTTTAGTGTATTTGCTATCACAACTTTAGCAATGTCTTTTTTCTCTTTTTCTTCCAATTTTTATGGTGTCAACCTTGTAGGTTGTGGAAATATAGGAGTAGAAACATTTCCATATTTATAGAAGTGAGTGGTAGGCTTCCTTGTCGCCATAATTTTACATTCAATTTTTCTTGCCAAGCTGGATGCCTTCTCCAATGAATCAAGTTCCAAAGCTTGAACTTCATGTTGGATGTTATCCTTTAAAGTACCTATGAAGAGATCAATCCTATGTTCCTCTGGAATATCAGTTACCCTTATATTCAATTTTTGGAAGTCCTCAATGTGCTCCCCCATTGAACACTTTTGTTTGAGATTTATCAATTGGCCAAAGAAAGTGTTGCTCTTTGTAGCCTCATAATGTGCTATCATTTCCTTCGTAAAAATTGACCAAGTGACAATTTTTTTACGGGATAAAATGCATCGATACCATACAAATGTATTTTGTTCTAAATGTAAAGTTGCAATGCGTACCTTTTGTGTTTTTTGCACATTATTGAGATCAAAATGTTTCTCCATCTGTAGTATCCATGTTGCATGATCCTTTCCATCAAAATTCCTCATATCCATTTTTGGAATATGGTGGTTCTCCCATCCAACATTAGAGTTTATGAAATCACGATTAACATTTATTTTGTTCTCATCATGAGTTTCCTCTACTATCTTTTCACCATTAGGAAACATTTCTTGTATCAACTTTTTCAAACCTTCCATGTTTGCTTTTAGATCATTCTTCATGTTTTCCATCTTAACTTCCATGTCATCCATCTTAGATTCCATTCCAGCTTCCATGCCATTCATATTAGCATCTATGCCATTCTTCAAACCATCTATCTTAGATTCCATGCATTTCTTCAAAACTTCCATGTCATTTTTTGTTGCTCTTTGCAAGAGCGAAATTTGTTGCTCTTGCTCTTGTAATTTTGATATGTCATGTTGCCACTCTTCATCTTCTTGAATCAGAGTAGAGCCTTTTAAAGGCTTAATGGGTGTTGAGTTATTTTTAAGGGCCATTTTAGAATCCAATACTAATATCCATTGTACAATATTCCCTTGGAATCAATTCAAATTGATTCTTCAAACAGGACTTATGCAACTCAGAAAAACAAAATACAAACCTTTTACTTGCTTTTTAGAAGCTCGATACTGAAATTGACTTATCTCTATACTTGCAGATCCTAAATATCTAAAATTCAGCCCTATAGTACTCCTATGAAGCTTCTTTCAAATGCAACAGGTCCGACTTGATTTGGATTCTTCAAGGAAAATTTATGTCCAATCTCCCACAATGACCTAATTATGGACTGGTTCAGTAGATAAAACTTGTACGACTTTCTACGTGTCACTGTTTTCTCCTTTGGCTCTAAAATTCATAGAAATGAAACTACAATCTGTGTATTTCCAGTCACTTTTTACAGAATTCTGATCCGATGCTGAAAGAGAGAGTTATGAATATTTTCCCACAATCACCTCTTTGAGATGAAATTCGAGAGCCTGAAAAAGACCTAACTTACACAAATCATATCTCCGAAAATATTGTGAACCAAGTTCTGAAATTTGTGAAGATGTTCCTCAGGGTTTAGGCTTCATGCTCTAAAAATTTTAGCTTCTGAAGCTTCATAGAAAACAAGTTATAGAAAAAATTCCACGATGACCTGTTTGGAGCATCGAAACCCTAGAATCCAAAGCTCTAATACCAAATGCTATGAAACTAGCTCCAAAAATATAAGAAAAGAGATATCAACGCCTTAGAAACAAGCCACTTTGAGGGGTAAAACTCCAATACATTACATGAATGAAAAATTCTTGGATGATAAAAATTACAAAACCTCCTTTCTATATATAGGAGTCCATGGGGCCACAATGTAATCCTAACCAACCTAATAATAATAATTTAAGGCCACAATAATAACAATATGGGGGTTAGAGGGGTACAATAATAACAATAAGGGGGTTACACTAACAACAATAAGGGACTATACTATTAATATAGGGACCTAACATCCAGCATGTCAGTGGACCTTATTAGCATATATTCATGACTCAAAGAGAGTACCACACAGCCAACTCATCATTCAAAACCACGTTAAAGATGAAGGTCATCTATTCCAAAAAAGCAGGGTTATGTTCCACAGATCTAGGGCTTCTTTAAAATATGTAAAGTGATGATGAAATTATTCATCTATCATTTGAGCATGTGACATTAATGATGTAACCATTATGTAATTGATTCACTAACAGGATAAAGGAATATAATAAATAGGAGATAGAGTCTTATTATGTTTTTTTTGCTTTAATGAATAACTGCCATTTTTCTATTGTAAGTTAGTGGTTTCAGTTAATATAGGTATCAGAGGATAATTTGAGGATATATCCAGCTAGGCTAATCATCTTGATTATAAATAATGTCTACTTATAGAATAAATATCAAAAAGCAAGAGGTTGGAGAATATTGCACCAAATAGCTGCTTATATGTTGGATCCATTATCAGTAATACAAAGTGACATTCTACTTCCAGACCTGATATTCTCATGAGGTTTTTGATGTGTTATTGATCTATATCTTTTGTCTAATCACTTGTAGTAGATTTCATCTCTAATTACTCAGAATTCATAATATTATACTCTAACTTCCTTTAGTGGTGAAATGATTGTGTTTTCCTATGTTATGTGTGTGAATTATATCTGTTAAAAACCTGTATATGCCTCAGCTTCCATGTGAAGAACCATTGTCACTAAGATTATTGATTATTGAATCCATAAGCCCAATGGTAGCAAGCCTTCATTTTTCAACCTGCAATCATACAAAAACAAGTTACAATTCCATAGAGTTGTCCATCTAGCATTATCATTATTCAAAATCATAAACCCCCTTCAAGAGAGCCCTCTCAAACTGAAGAGGCTAATCTTCAGTTAAAAGTGGTTTGAAAGAGTTACATTGAGTTGATGGATGAGAAGCCAATCAAGATAAATTTGGTGATAACATTTTCAATGATGGAGGGTGATTTGCATGGGGTGGTGAACCAAGATTTAGTTTTAAAACCACCTAAAAAACAAGAATTTTGTCATTCGAATTTTTAGCTACTAGATTAAAATTTGCTGAGAGTTATAGTTGGAGAAGAAGTATGGATTTCGTACAAGATTTCAGAGGAGAATACAGGCCACGCCTATAAGGTAAACTTCCCCTACTCTTCCACCTATCAATTGCAGGAAACATAGTCATTTATTTTTCTGAATATGACTAAAACAAGTGGTAAGATAAATTGAATAGAGCCACATGGTGAAAATTTGGTTGATGTTAATTTGAGGGTAAGAACTATTTTTATGTAGTTAGGATGATATCCTCTTTGTACTAGGCTAGGGATCTCTCATTCAGGGGTTTCTCAAGAGTTTTCTAACTCTTTTAATGGACATGAAATTATCGTTTATGGCCTCACTTTGCAAGTTTATGAAAACTCCATTGTTGAAGCCTTTAACCTTCCTAAGAAAGTATAAAGGTCGTTAAAGGGACAAATTATTACAGGAGGTGATCTCAACAACTTCCTTAAGGATGATCACAGAGATCCAAATTGGGAAAAATGCATCCCAAGCAGCTACCTTAAGAATTAATGGGAAGAGGAAATTAATCTTATCAAGATATACCTCACATGTGAAAGCAGGTATACATTGGTATTCCTCTATCACATGAGGTTTATTTTTCATATTGCATGGATGAAGACATTTAATATGCCATTTTTCTTGTTGAAAAGCCTGAACAAGATGTTAGCAAGGGTTCAGACCCATAACGATGTTTTTGAGTATAGCTTGTACCATTAAGCTTTGATCAAAGTTCTGGTTGAATAAGAGTTGAGGAAGAGAAACAAGACTTGGGACCACTTTCTATTCTATAGGCCAGGCCAACTTGCACCTACACCTCCAGTTTCACAGTCAAAACCTTAGCCCGCAAAGAGAAGAACAAAAATAAAATCCCAGAAAGAAAACATTAATAAGAAGTCCAAAGGTAAGAAAGGGAAGGTTTATGCATGAAAAACTGAAAGAAAGGTGGAAAAAGGAGAGATATCCTCAGTAAGCAAGGCCAAGTCCATGAAGATAGTACCCCCTATTCCTCCATTTCTAAATTTCTACACTAGAGCCAGAAGAGGAAGGTCTGCAACAATACATAAGTCAAAAGTACATGTGCTACCAGAATTTTTGGAAGCACATATTTAGAAAAATTTGCAGAAGGAGTTTCAGCCTACACCATCAGATGAATAACTCCTCAAGGATGTTGGATATGAAATCAGTAGTAATAAGACGAAAGAAGAAGCTAAACCTATTGCTAGCACCAGAAAGAGACATACAAGAGATAGAAATAATTTTAGGCTTAAATATAAGGGCTTACACAAGCCAACCTAATGAAAGAAGTCATTGATGTTGAAGGGAAACCTAAAGGTTCAAAGATAGAGAAATCATAGAAATCCATGAAGAAGAGCAAGAACCCAACCCCTTCAGAACAACACTCAAAGCCCTCAAAAAGAAGAAAAACATAAAAGGGTTCTAACGAGGATAAAGACAATGTCAAGGAGGCAACTACAAGAACAACCAAATCTATAACATGAGTTTCTGACAAAAAAAATTATTTAAATAAACTGGATAAATCTTTAACACATATAGAGTGTAATATTCCAAAAATTTAGCCTTCAACTAAATGGAATATTATAGTTTGTTTTATCACTAGTTAGGTGAATAAGTGGGTGGAGAGGCCCATAAGTCTCCTAAGAAACAATAAAAACACTTCAAGTTTTAAAGGAGACCTTTTCAGTGGCTAAAAAAAGCTCCTCCAAGTGTGAACAGGGGTTGGATCATGTTGATTCAGTCAACTTTGACCAAGTCAACAACGTTGTTATGGAGGAGTGGAGATTAATTGAGGAATAATGCAGTTTTGGAGGGAGATGGATTTCATGAAGGAAATGACCTAATTGAGTGGGGCCAAGGGCAAGGAAGATCATAATCTATATAAGGAAGAGGATGGAAGCCATATGAGGTTATGTTTTGGATTATTGTTTTGGATTATTATTTTGTATATGGTCTGTTTAGACTACTTGCATTCTTCAGCTGTTTAGTTGAGATTGCTATGATGTTTAGCACCGAGTGTTCCTGAGCGGGAATCCCACCTCATCCCTTGAGAGGCCTCTTGGGAGAGAAATGTATTCATTTCCACATTCAGTTTTTAAGGCAAAGCTATAGATTTCTTCATTAGCGCAGTTTCTGTAGGTTATTGTGCTGTGTTGTAGGGTGCAGCAGTGGAGGATTAGATCGGGTGTCTTCAGAGCTATTTTTTCAATGGAGCAAGGTTTCCATGCATCTGGAGGCCTGTAAAGAAGCCCCTTGGGCTTTGTTGACATATTTGGCACCAGTCCAAGGAGGATTTATCCCCTAAAATGAAGTATCAGTCCAGATTTGTGTTATTTTAGGGAGGAGTTGCAGTGGTTGTTTTGAGAGGTGATTTCTTCAATAGAGGAGACATTCTTTCATTAGGAGGATCTATTGGAGCAGTTCTATTGGGGCCTATATTGGTATTTTTACATAATTTTATCATCTCCAGTTGTACTTATGCATAATATAACTGCGCTATAGCAGCTCTCTGGCATTTTGTGTTGCAACATCATCTCACTTTGAGAGTGTCTATGTATTGGAGGCTTGTGTGATCACATTCTATGGTTTGTGCCTCATTGTTTTGTACTTATTTTCTGCATATATGATCAGTAATATGATTCTATATTGGTCTCATGATTTGATGTGTTAAATACTTACTCCTGCCTTCATTTTATGATCTATATTGCTGCTATTTCCCATTTGGAATATTACAGTGGTATCAGTGCATAAACTTGGCTCAGCCTGTGGATCTCAACCATTATGCTATCAGGAGAATAAGAAGAAGAAGAGATGTATAGAAAGAATAAATAGAAGACTCCATTATTTGGAGGAAGAGAGGAAGAGGAGCTCTCAAAGCTTCTTTTTCAAACTATGCAGAGCATTAAGGGAGATCTCAAGAAGATGAGAAGGGAGAGAGAATCTCCAAAGGAGTTTGGATCTAAAGCAAACTCTAGATTTTCACATGATGAGTGTGAGCATTCAGCCACACATTATGATTCATAGCGCGGCCATATGCCTAGATCTACTATGAGATAGAGGAAGGAATAATAAATGCCAAATATGGAGACTCTTAGTGATTATCTGCAAGAATATGAATCTCAAACTAAGAGGTTCAAAGATCACATCAGCTTCTAAGAGTTTTGCAAGATCAAGGTGGAGAGGAGAAAGCAGCATGATATGGGTATATTTTTTCTATCTACTTTTGATGGTTCACCAAAATGTTCAGCCAGAGCTTGGGTGGAGGAGCTAGACACCTATTTGCAGCAACACCAAGTTTCAGAGAATGAAGCCATCAAAGTTGCAGCGCTGCATTTTGGAGGTAAGGCCTATGCTTGGTGGATATTTGAGTCCTATTCTTTAAAAAATGAAAATACATCGACTTATGCAAGGTTCACTAGGAGATTAGTGGAAAGGCTTGATGAGAAATATTTTGAAAAACCTTTCATGGAGCTAAACAAACCAAAACAAAAAAAACTTTTGCATGGGTTGAAAGGACCTATAAACTCAACTCCATTTCAGAAAATGATTGAAGAGGCTCACATCTTGCATAATAATTTGCTAGAGGCAAGATCTCTGTCTCCTATTCTTAGACAAGAGGGCATGAAGATCCCTTTTTCAAAAGAGGATCCTCTTATTGAGAAAGTGACTCCCATTCATATTGTGGAAGAAGAGAAGGTTGGGGGCAACAATGCTGTCATATCTAGAGCATATCTAACACCTCATGTAGAGGTATATGGAGCACTTTCTCCAACAAGAGGAATTCTTGTATCATTGGAAGAAGTTCTTGAGGATTTCATATGTGGAGGTCAAGGCACAATCAATGAATAGCATGATTGTGAAACCTTACAGATGGAAGGATAAGGTAGGGAGGAAGGTCAGCATCACATGATGAGGAGCACACACCCCTATCTATTTCAGAAGGTTGATGCATAGAAGAGGTAGACTGATTTTTGCAGTGAGGGCAAGGACAAAGTTGTCCATCCATATGAGAAATCTACTCTTGACATTGATGTCTCACTACGTGGAAGCATTCCACCGGGGAGACCACCAAATCAGGAGATGATGAGAGATGCTTCACATGGGGTTGCACCACTCTTAGATCCTAGAGGGGTGGATACTTTGGATGGGTATATTACAGCACATATATTCTGGGGTAGACTCAAGGAGGAGGGAGACATTCTCCCATTTTCAGCATTACCCACTCTCACTACATATTCTGCGCTGACAGAAGTTGCTGCAGTGATGGGGGATGGAACCACTATGGTGCAAGGGAGCTGCTCCATGGGTCTGGAGAAATAGAGGTTACTTCCCTTGAGGAAGGGGTCCTCCATACATTGGAGTAGATGGAGGCCACTCATGGTTATATTGGCCAAGATCAAGAGGTTCTTTTTGGTTGGTAGCTTCTCATGGGAGGCCAACTTCCACAAGTCACCACTTCTACTTGAGCATGAGCAGCTGCATGATGGGCATGGTATCACTTTGGAGGGTGAATTTTGCATGGGGGATGTCAAAGGAGAAGACAACAGCATGTGGGGAGCTTCACATTGTAGATTTTCAGTTTTGTCTCTTAGGAGGGTTGATCCATATTGGAGGTCTCAAATTTTGGTAGAGTACTCCAAGGATCTTGGTGCCTGCATGATTCTTGATGACCCGGAGAGAGATGATAGATAAATTGTGGTTGATGAGGTCATCTACTCTGGCAGAGTCTTCTTGACTAGATTTTCTAAGCTCAAGAGGAAGCTACTACATGCATCACATGTGGACTTTCTTTCAATGCACTTTGATGCATTTCATTCTTTGATGGAGGATTTCACTTGGGAGGACATTCAGGAGGATGTATATCATCATGAGGAGATATTCATGGACCAGATGGTGATGGAGAGGTTGTCACAACCACTTTCCTACTCATTGAGAGTGAGAGAGAATTTTTAGTTGAGCCATTTCAGCTCAATAACCGACGTATATAGTAGAGAAGGTACATTTTTACATTATGACTTGTACTCCTTTAATTTATATGAGAAGCATGTTGTACCAAGGAGGGTCATTCCTTCTTTCATATGGTATTGTGATGTACTGGAGGCCATTTGCAACATTGATGATGGCCATGCTATTGGTGGTTTGTGGGGGAGACCACATGATTCTTGGTGTGCACCATTGGCACCACATTTTACTTTCATGATCCTATCTTGTAGGATGATTGTGGAAGCAAACAAGTGGCTGGAAGGGCACTTGTTATTATTTGTTTTGAGGCAATCAGGGGATGCACTGCACTGGTTCCATATGTAGAACTATGATCCACCTCCCAATTTTCATATGGAAACTTGTTTCTATTTGTTTTTACTTCCATGTATGGATGATGTTCTTATGTTTATGGGAAGCTTGGTTGGGAGGATGGCACAAAGGTTGGAGATGCCCATTGGGAGTATGATTCTCCCCATTTTATATGTTGCATGTTTCAGGAGAAACAATGGAAAACCCATGATTGCCACACTACATATCTTTTCTTCATCTGGGAGGAGCCATTTGGAGAACTTGAGTTTTTGGGAGAGGCACTTCATGGATGTTTTATTGGATGGGGTAACTTGGGACATTTTTGGAGGCCATGATATTTCAGCCCAAGATCAGCAGTAGCCCCATACATACCACAAATGGAGAGAGAAACAACTTGGGTGGAAAATTTTAATCTCTCCATGCAGCCCCAATACATTGCATGAACCAGGGGTTGAGGATTTATTTGATGAGCTACTTAGGATGGCTCATTTCATTTGGATGATAGCATGGGTATGGGAGTCTCTCATTTGGAATGAGGTTCCCCATGTTTTTCATCACTCCTACCTTGAGGAGGCCATTGGTTAGAAATAAGGTTTCCACTTACACCTTCCACCTTTTCATGATGTGAACCATTGGATTTTTCACTCTTGGGAGGAACCATTGGAGGGCAGATTTATTACAGATCATCTTGAGTAGTGGTGGGGACTATTGATGAGGAGGCCACAAGAGGAGGAGGGGAGGAATTTTTTCTCTCCCTATACAATTTCTTGAGGAAAAACAACATGTTGGGAAAAATACTGAGAAGGGGGGGTGAATCAGTATTTAGGGCATACTCAAATATTTTTACTTTTTCATGCTCTAAAAACCATACGCTACTTTACTTGATCAGACTCGCGTATATACGCAGATACCCTTCACAAAACTCGTGTATACACAGAGATATAATTATGCCATTAATTCTTCACTTATATCATTCCATCATTCATTCATTAGATATTCAATAAACATTTAACATGTGCAGTAAGAATAGAACAAGCCATCACACATAAGCATCACACATGAACACCAGGATTTTAGGTGGAAACCCAATTCAGGAGAAAACCACCACTGCAGTTGCTCAGCCTTCAATATTTTATTATAGAGAAAACATCTTACAACAAATGTGCTGGCGTAGCCTCCTACCAGCACGCAGGCACCCACCTGCGCTCGTTTACCAGCCTCTCCTGGAAGGGAGCTACAACCCCCTGACTCATTTACCAGCCTCTCCTGGAAGGGAGCTACGACCCCCTGCTCTCGTTTACCAGCCTCTCCTAGAAGGGAGCTACAACCCCCTAACTGAAGGCTACAACCCTCAGCACCACTATGGACCACGTTTCATCAATTTTCACACTGGATCCAAAAAAATTCAATAGAGCACAACTTGCAGGCCTCGTTTCATCATATTTTCAGACTGGACCCACTCCACACATTTAAGCTCAATCATACAACCAAACTGATACAGACAACTCAGAACTGTAGAATACAGATAGCAGTAACACAGCAGAACAGATCAGACATTTCATAACCCATGCTTCAGCAAACCCTAGTTTGCATACGCGCTTTCCTTTCACTGATACCGCATATATACGCGCCTTCTACCATACAAACACGCGTATACTTCTGTACATATTATAGAGTTAACTTCGCTGCGCATACGCGCTTTCTCTTTAGCGAAGCCGCGTATATACGCGCTTCCTTTGCGGAAAACTAGCGTATGGTTCTTCAGATATTTAGGTCATTTCAATTCTTCAGAACAGACACATCACACAGATTTTACCCTTTACTTCAGACAAATGTTCGCCTCATCTCAGATCTAATCATTCCATAAACAGATGTAGCAAATACAAATACATTTCAGATCTAGATTCCCTTCTTCATCATTTTCTTCATAGGTGCTTCATGCATTCAGATCTATCATTCAACTGTAACCCTTTCCATTCAGATATACTTCAGAGAAAAGTATTCATTCAAGCTCAGACATCTTGCTCCCACACTCATGATTTGCACAATGAATTTCTTCTCTTTATATAGGTTTACCCTTTTTCAATACCATGAGCCAAAACCACATTAATTCCGATGGTATTCCTGGACGGGGTCATTTAGACGAATCATTACCCAATACAATGGGTCAATACCATGGTGGTTACCCCTGGTTTTGCACTTTATGAGCGCTTTTTCCCATACGCGACTTGGCACGTTCTTTCCCGCGTGCATACGCGACTTCCCCTAGACAAATCCACGTATGCCTTGAGACATACTCTTTTCATCATAGATCTAGCACATGCTGAATTCCTTTCTTCATTACCTTCTGTACTCACTGTAGATACATCATATTTACATCATTCAGCAAGTTTATCAATACATAATCTATCAAGCACAACTTCATCAAGTGGGTTGCCATTCAAGGACAACACTCTATCAAGTGGGTTGTCATCAAGGACAACACTCAGCATCATATTGCCAACAAACATCATATCACATCAGATTTGCATCATTTACCAAGCCCATCAAGTCAAGAATAACTTCATCAGGTGGATTTCCATCAAGGACACCACAAGTCAACAATCTCATGTCTTCATCTTCATTAAGTGGGTTGCCATCAAGGACAACACTCTGCATCATATTGCCAACAATCTCCCCCTTTGGACTTGATGGCAACCACGATGGTGTTTGATCACCACAACAGATAGGTGCATTAAGAATACAATGACACCATGTCACTCTCCCCATTCTTTGACACCATTCTTTCTCTTCACTCAAAAACCATGTCACTCTCCCCCTTTGACATCAAGGAAAAGACGGATTGCTGCCCAGAAATTACCATGCTCCTCACAGGTTCATGCGGTTCATCCATATTTTTCAATGAAGTACATGACTCTATGAACTTCCTATCACAAAAGACTCATACTTACATCAAAGATCCAACCAAGTGGATTTACATATGAGACCCAAATACCCAACCAAGTGGGTTTACACATCTCAACTCAACTACCCAACCAAGTGGGTTTACAAAATTTGACTCAGCTACCCAACCAAGTGGGTTTACAAATTTGACAAGTCCTTACATGACTGAATATTACAATTTTACATCATGGGTCTCAAGAAAAACTTTTCATCAAATTACAAATAAGACCATTTATGACCAACACCAGAAAATCCTCAAGAAAGAGAACATGTTTCAGACTAATACCAAAAATGCATTATACTCAGCAAAGCTAATGCTCCCCCTAAATCTATGCATCCAAGCATCCTTTCCATATGACTAAGGCTCCCCCTTAGTTTGTGCATCCTGAACACTTTCACCAATAAATCATCAAGGCATCTTTATCAAAACATTAGAAATAGAATTATGAGAACTGGAACACCACTAGAGATACCAAACAGTATCAGAGATACCAAACAGCATTGCAGATGTGCTGAAGAAAGCTGACCCCAAACAGAAAATGTCAGCAACCAGACATACGCGGTTTTATGTGCATGAACTCGCGTATATACGCGACTGTGTTTCAGGAAACCCACGTATCCAATACCATCTTCTATATTTTAACCAGATCTGATCCTCTGTGAGAAAAAGACAGTGTTCAGCTTCTTTCTGAGATATTTGAATGCTTCCCTGGACTACAGATAGATAGAACAGTGTAGTTGTGTCTTCAAGCATCATCCAACGGTTGTAGCATAAGCACATTAGTAACCAAGCCTTCAGATTCTTTGCAGCATCAATACAATATTTCCAAGAGAGATTATCATACCAGCACAACATCTTCAAATATGTGTCAATCATCCATGTGGTCCAATATCACCATGATCTTTAAGATTTAACATGAAGTAACATATGTAGGGAAAAGATCTCAACCATAGTAACAAACTCTGCATGATCTATTCTTATTTCTGAATCAAATGACTTCCAACTCATCCATGTGTGAGCACAAAAGATACTTTTCAGCAAACAGGGCTCAAAATCTCATCATAATAAACCATATACCAAGTCCTCATCGTTTGAGCATGAGTATCACAATAACCAAAGAATAAGTAGTCATAGTGCCAACAATGCAATCATTAGTATTCAACCTGCTGCTCCCCCTGAACCAGTGTTCTTCCTTAACTTGTGCAACCTGAATACGTTCATCAGCAAGTCATCAACAACAATCTCTGCATGAATCTGCCCTTATCTTCAAATTATAAGACTTTCATCTCAGCAACTAATACTCTTTATCAAAAAGCAAACAGGACTCATCCATAATCTTCAACATAAGACATCAAGTATCATATCATCATTATTTAGAACTGAGAAATTGAGTCAATAATACAGTTATTAACAGTCAGACTGATGCTCCCCCTGAACCTCTGCTCCTGATCTTCAGCTGTCATCCCAATTCTCTTATCATAAATGCATACGCGACTGTGTCTGCTGGAACTCGCGTGTATACGCGACTTTTGTTCACCCAACCCGCGTATGGAAAGTGACACATTGAAAATTTCTCTTTCTTTCATCTCCCCCTATGACGATACATTACTAAATCTCATAATGTATCCCACATCATTCCTGCAGTCAATCAGAGAAGTAAGCTTCAGAAGTGGATGACTGCAGTAGGGTCAATATTCCCTACGTTTCTGATTGGTCCTCCATCTTTTTCCAGATTTGTTTGAACGTTCTATTTGTGTGCTGGAAGTTATCCAATTTCTCATATCTGTTCAACCTGCATTCCTTTTCTACATGTCCATACTTGTTACAAGAATAACATCTCATGTGTCCAGAGAAATAAGCATAAGAATCATAATGAGTATTTCTAATCTTTCTCCTTTTACAATCAGCTGCTTTATGTCCATACTTGTTTCATGAAAAACAATATCCCTTGAAGCTACCAAAGTACCTTTCTATGTAGGATCTGTTAGTTTGTGACTGAAATGTTCTGCTTCTGCAATTTTCTGCAACATGCCCATAATTATGACATTTAAAACATTCAACATTCTTCAATGATATGCTTTGAGAATTCATGATCGTTGGTTGACCTTTTGTTTCTTTCAACTCTTCAGGTTTTGCTTTGACATCCTTTGAATCTTTAGCACTTCCTTGCGAACTAGATTCTCCTTTGACCATTTCATGAAAACCCAGACCAAGTTTAATAGAAGGAGACCTTTGACTACTAAGAATATTGTCCAAAATCTTAGTACTATCTTGAAACCTCAAAAGTTTAACCTTTTCTTCTAATTTACCTTTGAGAATGTTTACCTCAACCTCCAAGGCTTAACATTGCTTCGTCATGCTTTCTTCTTTCCTTCTTCCATCTTCTACTTGATCATTCAGATTTATAATCTCTTCTTTCAACCAATTTTCGTTTTCTTCACATGTTTGTTGCAGCTCTTCATTCTTCTTATTTGATTTTTCCAGATCTTCTTTGAGAGAGATGATTTCTGCTTCAAGTCCTTCCTTTTCAAACGACAGAGGTTCTTTATTCTTCTTATTTGATGCTTCGAGATTTACTTTCAGAGATATGTTTTCTACTTCAAGTCCTGCATTCTTCTTATTTGATTTATCCAGGTCTTCCTTGAGCGAGATGATTTCTGCTTCAAGCCCTTCCTTTTCAAATGATTGTAGAGGTTCCTCATTCTTCTTACTTGATGTTTCAAGATCTGCTTGTAGAGAGATGATTCCAGCTTCAAGACCTTCATTCTTCTTTTTTTATTTTTCGAGATCTGTATTTAGATCATTAATTTATGCTTCTAGTATTTTCATTCGATTGGATGCATAAGCATGAAACCTTTGATACTTGTCTATAGATTCATTCTCCTTTGATGATTTTTGCTGATCTTCATCCTTAATCTTGATAGCTTCTTCTAGATCCATACTGTCACTTTCACTATCATTACCTTTGCATATACAGGTAAGTGAAATAAAAGAACAACGATCAATACCTGTTTCATCTCCTTCAATTTCTTCTATACATGATTTCTGAGGTATATCCTTTCCTTGAGTAACCTTCTTCTTTTGCTTCTTTGCCATGAGCACTTGTAGAGCTTGGTCAGAATCTTCTTCATCTTCACTGGAAACTTCATCATCATCTTCATTTGTATAATAACTCTTCCTCTTTTCAAATTGTTTCCCTTTACCATGTTTTTCTCTATAAGGACATTTAGCAGCATAGTGACCAACTTTTCCACACTCAAAACATTTGAAGGGAAGCTTACCTTTGAATCTTCCAGTACCTATTTGGAGTTTTCTCACGAAATTCGCTTCTTCTTCTTCGGATATATAGCTGGATTCTTTGACAACTTCCTTTTCTTTTCCTTTTGCAGATACCTTAAAAGCAGCTTCTTTGATTTGAGAAGGGCCTCCTTGTCTCATTTCAAAAGCAGTTAAGATACCATGTAATTGAACAATAGTAAGAGTTTTCAGATCTTGCCTTTCTTCAATAGCTGAAACTTTA
This sequence comes from Pinus albicaulis, assembly GCA_034641835.2. Lineage (NCBI taxonomy): Eukaryota > Viridiplantae > Streptophyta > Pinopsida > Pinales > Pinaceae > Pinus > Pinus albicaulis. The sequence goes on along the minus strand of CM076579.1, from coordinate 1,402,676,066 downwards.
GAGTCAAATTTTGAAGTCAAAGATCTTAAGACTTTTTCCACCAGAGTAGTATCGGCTATGGTTTCACCCAAATTTCTCATTCGATTTACAATATCATCTAGACAAAGAAAGAAACTGGCAATACTTTCATCACTATGCATCCTTAAATTTTCATATTCAATTCTGAGAGTTTGGAGTTTTGCACTTTTTACCTTTGTATCTCCTTCATAGCTCAGAATGATTTTGTCCCATATTTCTTTTGCTGAATTTAGCTGCATCACTTTAGCAAATTTTGGTTCATACATGCTTCCTAATAATACATTCACTACTTTGGCATTGATTTCATACTTCTTCCTTTCAGCCGCATCAGTAGGAATACTTGCCAGATATTGATAGCCTTCTTCCACGATTGCCCATACTTCTGCACCAAGACTTTGCAGATATGCTTTTGTTCGTACCTTCTAGAATATCAGATTGCTTCCATTGAATAGAGGTGGCTTTAGAGACATTACTCCTTCATGACTTCCCATTGCGACAGATCTCCTTCAAGCGATCAAGCTTCTGTAGAAGGACCACGCTCTGATACCAATTGTTGGGAAAAATACTGAGAGGGGGGGTGAATCAGTATTTAGGGCATACTCAAATATTTTTACTTTTTCATGCTCTAAAACCCATATGCTACTTTACTTGATCAGACTCGCGTATATACGCAGATACCATTCACAAAACTCGCGTATACACAGAGATCTAATTATGCCATTAATTCTTCACTTATATCATTCCATCATTCATTCATTAGATGTTCAATAAACAGTAACCATGTGCAGTAAGAATAGAACAAGCCATCACACATAAGCATCACACATGAACACCAGGATTTTAGGTGGAAACCCAAGTCGGGAGAAAACCATCGCTGCAGTTGCTCAGCCTTCAATATTTTATTATAGAGAAAACATCTTACAACAAATGTGCTAGCGCAGCCTCCTACCAACACGCAGGCACCCACCTGTGCTCATTTACCAGCCTCTCCTAGAAGGGAGCTACAACCCCCTGACTCGTTTACCAACATCTCCTGGAAGGGAGCTACGACCCCCTGCTCTCGTTTACCAACCTCTCCTGGAAGGGAGCTACAACCCCCTGACTGAAGGCTACAACCCTTAGCACCACTATGGACCACGTTTCATCATTTTTCACACTGGATCCAAACAACTTCAATAGAGCACAACTTGCAGGCCTCGTTTCATCATATTTTCAGACTGGACCCACTCCACACATTTAAGCTCAATCATACATCCAAATTGATACAGACAACTCAGAGATGTAGAATACAGATAGCAGTAACACAGCAGAACAGATCAGACATTTCATAACCCATGCTTCAACAAACCCTAGTTTGCATACGCACTTTCCTTTCACTGATACCGCGTATATACGCGCCTTCTACCATACAAACCTGCGTATACTTCTGTACATATTACAGAGTTAATTTCATACGCGCTTTCTCTTCAGCGAAGCCACGTATATACGCGCTTCCTCTGTGGCAAACTAGCGTATGGTTCTTCAGATATTTAGGTCATTGCAATTCTTCAGAACAGACACATCACACAGATTTTACCCTTTACTTCAGATAGATGTTTGCCTCATCTCAGATCTAAACATTCCATAAACATATGTAGCAAATATAAATACATTTCAGATATAGATTCCCTTCTTCATCATTTTCTTCATAGGTGCTTCATGCATTCAGATCTATCATTCAACTGTAACCCTTTCCATTCAGATATACTTTAGAGAGAAGTATTCATTCAAGCTCAGAGATCTTGCACCCTCACTCATGATTTGCACAATGAATTTCTTCTCCTTATATAGGTTTACCCTTTTTCAATACCATGAGAAAAAACCACATTACTTCCGATGGTATTCCTAGACGGGGTCACATAGACGAATCATTACTCAATACAATGGGTCAATACCATGGTGGTTACCCTTGGTTTTGTACTTTATGAGCGCTTTTGCCCATACGCGACTTGGCACGTTCTTTCCCGCGTGCATACGTGACTTATCCTAGACAAATCCGCGTATTCCTTGAGACATACTCTTTTCATCATAGATCTAGCACATGCTAAATTCCTTTCTTCATTACCTTCTGTCCTCACTGTAGATACATCAGATTTACATCATTCAGTAAGTTTATCAATACATAATCTATCAAGCACAACTTCATCAAGTGGGTTGCCATTCAAGGACAACACTCTATCAAGTGGGTTGTCATCAAGGACAACACTCAACATCATATTGCCAACAAACATCATATCACATCAGATTTACATCATTTACCAAGTCCATCAAGTCAAGAATAACTTCATCAGGTGGATTTCCATCAAGGACAACACATGCCAACAATCTCATATCTTCATCTTCATTAAGTGGGTTGCCATCAAGGACAACACTCTGCATCATATTGCCAACACAACATTTTGGAGGGGAGGACTGTAATATTCCAAAAATTTAGCCTTCAGCTAAATGGAATATTATATTTTTTTTTATCACTAGGTAGGTGAATAAGTGGGTGGAGAGGCCCATAAGTCTCCTAAGAAGAAATAAAAACACTTCAATTGTGAAAGGAGACCTTTTCAGTGGCTAGAAAAATCTCCTCCAAGTGTGAACAGGGGTTGGATCATGTTGATTCAGTCAACTTTGACCAAGTCAATGGCACTGTTATGGAGGAGTGGAGATTAATTGAGGAATAATGCAGTTTTGGAGGGAGATGGATTTCATGAAGTAAATGACCTAATTGAGTGGGCCCAAGGGCAAGGAATATCATAATATATATAAGGAAGAGGATGGCAACCATATGAGGTTATGTTTTGGATTATTATTTTGTATATGGTCTTTTTAGACTACTTGCATTCTTTAGCTATTTAGTTGAGATTGTTGTGATGTTTAGCACCCAATGTTACCAAGCGGGAATCCCAACTCTTCCCCTGAGAGGCCTCTTGGGAGATAATTGTATTCATTTCCACATTCAGGTTTTCAGACCAAACTACAGCTTTCTTCATCAGCACAGTTTCTGTAGGTTATTATGTTATGTTGCAGGGTGCAGCAGTGGAAGATTAGATCGGGTCTCTTTAGAGATAGTTTTTCATTTGAGGAAGGTTTCCATCAATTAGGAGGCCTGTAAAGAAGACCCTTGGGCTTTATTAACATATTTGGCACTAGGCCAAGGAGGATTTATCCCCCACAGCACAGTATCAGTCCAGATCTGCGCTATTTTAGGGAGGAGTTGCAGGGGTAGTTGCAGTGGTTGTTTTGAGAGGTGATTTCTTCAGTAGACGAGCCATTCTTTCATCAGGAGGATATATTCGAGTAGATCGCTAATTCTCTACATCGTATTCAGCCATATCTTCTCATTTCAGTTGTTGCAGCATATCTTCAGCCCTAGGGTTGCAGCTTACATTGGCACTTTGTGTGCATTTTCCGGAAACCCTCTTAGGTTGTCTTGGAAAGCTGATCTAGTGCCTTTATCTCTATGTTTAGATGCTATTGGGGCCTATATCATTATTTTTGCATGATTTTATCATCTCCATCTGTATTTATGCATAATATAACTGCATTTTAGCAGTGCTCCAGCATTTTGTGTTACAACATCATCTCACTTTGAGAGTGTCTATGTATTGGAGGCATGTGTGATCACATTCTCTGGTTTGTGCCTCATTGTTTTGTACTTATTTGCTGCATATATGATCAGTAATATGGTTCTATATTGGTCTCATGATTTCTTGCGTTAATACTTGTTGTTGCTTTCATTTTATGAGCTATATTGCTGCTATTTCCCATTTGGAATATTACATAGAGGAAAGGTAAAAAGGTTTCTGGTACTAATTCCTTTTTACTTATCAGTCACAATTTTGAACAACAGTCTAGGTGTCATAGTGTAATATTCCAAAATTTTAGCCTCCAAGCTAAATGGAATATTAGAGTTGTTTTATCACTAGGAAGATGAATAAATGGGTAGGGAGGCCCATTAACCTCTTTAGAAGGATCAATAACACTCCTAATGTGAAAAGGGGTAAGATTAAGCAGCTTATTTGAGCACCCTTGGGTGTGAAAAGAGATGGGGACATGTTGATTTAGTCAACTTTGACCAAGTCAACAAAGTTGTCTAGATACATTGAACCACCTTGTTGGACAGCACAGTTTTTGTGGAGGACAACTTGCATGAGCTTGATGGCACATGTGGATGGGACCCAATGAGGAGAGGTTCACTTGCTATATGTGAAGAGGATGGAGGAATTTTTTATTCATTCTATTGTATTTCAATCTCTTGATCTTGTCTCTTTATACTTGGCTTCCACTTGCTATTTAGCAAGGTAGCACTGGGTGTTCCTAAGTGGGAATCCCACCTCTTCCCTTAAGAGGCCTCTTGGGAGAGCATTTCTTGTATTTCTCCACATCCAGGCTCAAGGCCAAGCATCATTCTTCATTCCCAGTGTTATTTCTACAGCAAGATATTTCTGAGTTGCAGGGTTTTGTAGTGGAGGATTCTTACACCAATTCCAGGTCTGTTTCTCAGTTGAGGGTGCCTTCCTTCTCTTGAGAAATCAACTAGGAAGATTTTTTAGCACATTTCATATCTTGGCAGTAGGCCAAAGTGGTTCTCATCTCCTACAGTGCATTCCCTTGCAAGAACTGTGTCATTTTATGCAGAGTTGTTGCAACAGGGTTAAGACCCTTGTTTATGAGCTAGTTTCCTAGGGAAAGGGCCAACCCTTCTCCCGGAAGCTAGAGGAAGGGTGTAGGTTTTAACCCTGAACATAAATTATATACACACGAATATTATAACAGAAAATAAACAATTGCGAGAGCATAAAACATAAAACAGATAAACACAGAGATTTTCCCCTGGATCCCAAATCGGGACAACCAGCTTGATTTTTCATTATATTCCTTTTAGTGTTACAACACATATATATACATGCCGGAGCATACATAAACCCCAATCCATTAACCCTGGATTAGAACATAACCGTAGTTCCCTTGGCCCAGGATCTAACAAAATACCGGGGGCTAAAAACCATCAGGGGCTAAAAACCATCGAACCCCAAAACCATGTGCAAAACCATGCAAAACCATGGCGGATCCCGGACACACTTCGCCCCTCGTGACCCCCCGGCCTACGCTGACGCAACATACGGCCCAGCGTGGGGCCAATCATGGAAAAGAATATAACACATACCTAACATTCTCCCACTTGTTTTTTGTTAAATTCTATATTGCAGGTGTCTTCAGGCAAATCAAGCCACATGGGCAAGTTGGAAATGACATGAATATGGACCGAGTCCTATTGGCTCAGTCGAATTCACCAAAGAAGGCCGTGGTCAAAGGTAGTCAAGCGGTGGTCAACCTAAGAGTCCTACGGTGACAGAACTCTGTTTTTCACCACGTGAAGACTTGCGTGGCCGTTCCTAAATCTCAGGGGACATATCAACACCTGTGAACTGCTCCATAAGCCGAATCCAATGGCCACCCTCCATAGATTTAATCTTCACGGCAGCCATAATGCTAGATTTCTGGACATGGTTGTTCACGTGTCTTTTATCAGCGCAGATTGTAGGAAAGTAGTTATGTCATCCTCTGTTATAAATAATGCGTTCTCATACGCATAGTAGCTAGCTTCTGTAATGTAATTTTGCTGTAAAGAAAGCCCACCGTGCCGTGACATTATTTCCTTGTTATGACTGCGTTTTGAATACATGAGAAGACTCTGTTCATAAGCATAATTCGTGGTTAATAGCTGTTGCCCGAGGATTGTGCAGAGGGCCTCTGCACACGCCGAGGTTTTTGTTTATTGCTGTATAGTTTCACGTTTTATTTCCTTACGTTCATTATGCCATAGTTATTCACGTGTATATATTACATCTCTTATGGTATTAACGTTTTGTTTCTGTCCATAATTTTTCATGCTTTATACTGCTGTTAACTAATCAGTGTCTTTGTTCCAGATTACAGTAGGCAGCCCGGGCATTTTCACATAGTTTTACAATGACTAATGACATGGAATTAGTCTTGTCCTTCTGCTAATTTATTTTTCTTAGCTTTTAATTCCAGCACTGTTTTATTTATTTCAGTTTTGTACATTTTCTTTATTAGTTAGATTAGATATTAAATTACTCATGTCATTATCAATTACCTCCAAAAACCATAGCGAGACTAATGGTGAGGGATTGAAGTATGAGTGTGTAGTTTGATATTAGTTTATTTTTCTGCAAGTTAGATATTAAATTGCTCATATCATTATCAGTTACCTCCGAAAGCCATAGCGAGACTAATGGTGAGGGATTGAAGTATGAGTGTGTAATTTGATATTAGTTTATTTTTCTGCAAATTAGATATCAGATTGCTCAAGTTTTTTATGATTACCTCCGAAAGCCATAGCGAGACTAATGGTGAGGGGTCAGAATATGAGTTGATGTAATTTGATTTTAGCTTTACTTTGCTTGCAATTCTTGGATTTTTTTTAGCACAGTTTCTTTTGTATTTAGACAGCAGCAAGGGTAATGGGTTTCATGATCAATAGTTCACTGTTTGTTTGACTAGTATAGTGGCACATTTTCATTTTCTTTTAGGAATTAATTTTGTCATTGCATGTTTTGAAACCCTTTTGAAGTTTGAAGTTTGGGAAATCATTATAAAGGACATCATTGCCTTGAACATTTATATCCATACTTGTCTTTTAGAATTTCCATCTCACATTAGGAAACCAACCAAGATAAAAACCCCCAAGATAAATAAAAAACCCAAAAATGACAAAAAGTAAGAGATAGGTTATCTTGCACATATAGTGCGCCACACTTCGTCAGCTTACGAATCCCGGATTGACAAATTAATGTAGCAATTTAGGACACACTAAATTGACCAAACATTTTGGCGCCGTTGCCGGGGAAGTGTAACTAGGTAGCCAATTTCTTAAAAAAAAAAAACAATAAAAAGAAGGGAAAATTGATAACTTCTTGAAGTATGCTCTCCTCTTGCACCTAGTGTGATCTGGAGGATCAGAAAAGAGAGTTATTGGTTCAATAATTTCTTAAGTATGCTCTCTTCTTGCACCTAGTGTGACCTGGAAGATCAGAAAGAGAATTATTAGCCCAACTTAAAAATAAAAATAAAATGACATGCATAGAGCAAGAGATTCTAGGGGAAGGTTTATAGCTAGAGCCAAGAGTTCGATTTTCACAACTCCATCTTCTTCAAGGCATAGACAAGATTTACCACCATCTACCCCTAGCCTTAAGATTCCTGGAATTCAAGGATCGGCTAAATTAGAGGATTCTCCTACACCATCTACCAAATCTCATTTAGAAGAAGACCCTTTCTTTACTTCTATAAGAGAGTATATTGTAATTAAAGAAGTAGAATCACCTGAAGAAGAAAAGGAAGAAACTCCCTCTCATCCTCCCTTGATAGAAGAACCAGAGTACTCTGAGGACTCTGAAGAAACTATCATGACAGAGGAAGTAGTAGATGGATTCGAAGGTAGAGGTAGAGGTAGAGGAGGAGGAAATAATGGAGGCAACAATGGTGGAGGTGGAGGTAATAATGGAAGAAATAGGGAAGGAGACAACTCGTTTGGATTCCCTATAGTTGATGAGGAAACTCATACAACGATGAAAAAAATCTCACCATCTGTCCTCCCCAACTTTTATGGATTGCGAAGTGAGGATCCTGAAACATTTCTGTTTGAGTTTGAAGTCGTGTGCCGAACCTATGACTATATGGAAGACTTTCAAAAACTCAAACTGTTTCCTTCAACATTGAAGGGAGCCGCTTTGAAATGGTTCATGGGATTAGTCACCCAATCTATTAGGACTTGGAATGATATGAAACAAACATTTTTGGATAGATACCTGGACTATTGCATGCCCACCAAACACAAGGATGAGGTATTCAAAATGGTGCAAAAAGAAGATGAAAATTTGGAGGATTTACTTGAAATATTTCAATACAACTTAAAAAGAGCAAAGATGAGCAACTTAGATGAGGAAACTTTGAAAGCCCTTCTATTAAAAGCCATCAGAGATGAATGGATAGATATTTTAAACATGATGGGGAAAGGAGACATTTCTCAACTTTCACTTCGTGACATAACAGAACTATGTGTCCATCTCTCAAGGGGAAAATCTAAAACGGGAAAAGGGCCTAGAGATCCTTCTCTTATCAGGGCAAACAAATCTGCAACTGGATCAGTAAGTAGGGCAGAGATTGGCAATATGCTTGATGAATTCAAAACTAATATCTTAGGGAGCCTTAGTGAACAACTAGACACCCTTAAAATTAAAAACAAGAATAAAGCAGAAACCGATGCTCTAGCCATCTTTTGTCCGAAATGTAGGAAGAAACATGCTTTAATGGAATGTCCCTTGGATGCAAAATTTGTAGAAACATGTATGATTTTCTCAGAGAATCATGAGACCAAGGATTGTCCTTCAATTCCTGGACTCAAAGCTGTCTTTCAAGAAGATCCAAATTCAGTAGAATCTCTCTGTTTTGTTGCAAGAAGAACTTGGCAGGGGCAACAAACTCAAGGGTTTAACAACCCTATGAATTTTCAACCCCCACCAAATTGGAATCCTTGGCAATAACCTTGGCCCCAACCTAAAAATCCATATCAGTCATGGGTACAAGGTATGCAAAATCCTTATGGGAGATTTTCTCAATTTTATCAATATCCTCCATCTTTTCAAAATCAACAAGCTCCACAACTTCCAAACCCAAATCTACAACTTTCATTTCCATTTCCACAACAACAACCTTCTCAACAAAATCCAAATCCTCAACTCATGCTTCCATTCCAACAAAATACAAATCAACTTCCAGCTCAGCCATTGCCAAATCCTAACAATAAAAATCCTCAGAATACTTACATGATAGAAGGACAAAAATTTCCTACCTATATGATTGTTCCTCTCAATGATGTACAACTCAGGTCTAGTAGAGTTTTAGAAAAACCTTCTATAGATGTCCAAGAGCAAGATACCTCTAAGGAGGACTCTCTTAAAGTCAATAAGGGTTCCGAGGAAGCATCTCTTCAAAACTCAAACATTCAAAAAGAGAAAGAAAAGTTAACCCCCACAACTCCTATAGTTGAGCAACCTGCATCTTCATCCACACCTCCTTTCCCTGAAAGATTACAAATTGATAAAGGGGTGGAAAAACAAATCTTGTTGCCTAACTATGATTTTCTAGATGAATTAAAGAATGTTTGTATCAAGATTCCCTTACTACAAGCCATTAGAGAGATTCCTATTCTAGCAAAAACAATAAAGGAGTTGAGTCTCAAAAGACCAGGAAGGAAACCAAGAGATACAAGAAGAATCCACCTGGTAGGAAAAATTGCAGATATCATGATGGGAAAAATTACCATGCAGAAGTATGTAGATCTAGGTAGTCCAATTGTCAAGACACATATAAATGGGATAGAAATTCCAAACACATTGATTGACTTAGGGGCTGCTATCAACATTATGAGTAGACAGACTATGGAACAGCTAAAACTTCCTAATCTTCTTTTTACACCTACTTTACTGCAACTTGCAGATCGATCAATTATCAAACCAGATGGTGTATTATAAGATATTTCAGTCTCCTTAGATTCTTGGGAATATCCAGTAGATTTTATGATTTTGACTCCCAAGAGTAATCTAGGAGGGCACCCACTTATCTTAGGAAGACCTTGGCTAGCCACAGCTGATGCTTTTATTAGTTGTAGATCTGGGGACATGTACATCTCTAATGGTAATTCGACAAAGAAATTCAATTTGTATCCTCCAGCAAAAGCAATCACAGAAGTAGGATACAATGAATGGGTTGATGATGAGGACACTATACAACTTGTCTTTACCATTTCTGAAATCAGTGAGGATAGTCAAATTCTGAACACATTAGAAAATTTTGAGACATCTTCAGAATATGACCCCACACAATTTCAGTTGGAATCTGACATTGAATATTTATCATCAAGACAAATGTCTCTTTACTCTATGGAAGAGTTTGGTAGTTCCACCATTGAGATTTTTCCAGGAAAAACATTGAATATCAACAAAAATTTGGAAAAGTCACAACAGGAAGAACTAACCAAAATCTTGCAAAAACATTCTACCGCATTTGCATGGGAGTATACTGATATGAAAGGTATTGATCCTAAGACTTGCATCCATCATATCTATATTGAGGAAAACAGTAGACCAATCAGACAACCTCAGAGAAGGATGAATCCAAACCTTAGGGAGATAGTGAAAGAAGAGCTCCAAAAACCACTCAATGTAAACTTCATTTATCCAATTTCAGATAGCCGATGGGTTTCTCCTTTGGTTATAGTACCTAAAAAGAATGGTAAATGGAGGGTATGCATTGATTATAGAGAATTGAACAAAGCAACTTTGAAGGACTACTTTCTCTTTGCCCTTTATCGACTTATTATTCACATTAAATAGTGTAGCACCCATAGATCAAGATAAGACCACATTTACCTGTCCATGGGGGACTTTTGCCTATCGAGTGCTTCCTTTTGGGTTATGTAATGCACCGCAACATTCCAAAGAGCAGTACTAGGAATTTTTTCTGATCTAATCCATGATTGTGTAGAGGTTTATATGGATGATTTTACAGTTTATGGTAATTCATTTGAAGAGGCATTAGAAAATTTGGAAAAAAGTTCTTATAAGATGTAAAGAAACAAACCTTTCATTAAGCCATGAAAATGCTTTATGATGTTTACTGAAGGGATTGTTTTAGGACATCATATTTCAGGAGATGGGATTAAGGTTGATAGATCAAAAGTTGAAGTCATCTCCAAGTTTCCTATTCCAAATTGTCAAAGAGATGTTAGAAGTTTTCTAGGATTTACTGGATACTATAGAATATCTATAGAAAAATTCACTAAAATAGCATCTCCACTCTTCAAACTGCTTACAAAAGACTGTGAATTCAAATGGGATCCCGATTGTCAATCAGCCTTTGAAACTTTGAAAACAAGAATATCTGAAGCACCTATCTTGAGAGGACCAAATTGGAAACTCCCTTTCCATATTTCTATAGATGCTTCAGATACAGCTCTAGGAGCTGTGTTGGGTCAAAAGGATTTAGTCCCTTATGCCATTTACTATACCAGTAAAAATTTGACTCCCACTGAGTTGAACTATACTGTAACTGAAAAAGAGTTTTTAGCCGTTGTTCATGCAATCAATAAGTTTAGACATTATATAACAGGCTATGAAACTTTTATTCATACTGATCATTCTGCGATTAGATATCTAATGAACAAACTTGTTACTAATGGCAGAGTGACAATATGGCTCCTACTTTTGCAGGAATTCAATATTACTGTGTTGGATAGACCAGGGAAACAAAATACAGTAGCTGATTTCTTGTCTAGGATTCAGAATACTAAAGAAGATTCTCCTGTAGAGGATAAGTTTCCCGATGAATACTTGTTTGCAGTAACTACTAAGACACCTTGGTATGCAGATATTGCTAACTATTTGGTTACAGGGAAACTGCCTCCACATTTATTTCCAAGTGAAAGAAGAAAGATTATTCAGGAGAGTTCAAAATATTCATGGATTTCTAACGAATTGTTTAAAACAGGGCCAGATCTTGTGATCAGAAGATGTGTCAAGGAGGATGAAATGCCTGATATCCTCAAGGCATGTCATGATGAACCATGCGGCGGACACTTTGCGGACAAAAGGAAAGCCTATAAAATCCTCTCTTTAGGATATTGTTGGCCTTCCCTCTTCAAAGATGAAAAACAATATGTCAAAAGGTGTGACAGCTGCCAAAGAGTAGGGAAACCTACCCTTTCAAATGAAATGCCATTGCAACCACAGGTACTCATTGAACCCTTTGAAAAATGGGCTTTAGATTTCATTGGACCTATTAATCCACCATCTAAGCAAAAGAAGTATATATTGGTTTGTACCGATTATGTTACTAAATGGGTGGAAGCCAAAGCATTAGTGTCTGCTACTGAAAATTCAGTTGTTAATTTTCTTTATGAGGATATTTTTACTCTCTTTGGTGTTCCAAGAGAAATTGTGACAGATCAGGGAAGCCAATTCACATCCAACCTGGTGGAGAAGCTGATGGAAGAATACAAAATCAAGCATAGAAGATCTACTCCTTACCATCCGCAAACAAATGGTCAAGTGGAGTCTACAAACAAAGTTTTCGAAAGTATCATCACCAAAAATGTTCATCTACACAGAAGAGATTGGGCAGAAAGGCTTCCTGAAGCCTTGTGGACCTACAGAACTACATGGAGAAATACAACAGGACATTCTCCCTATGAACTTGTTTATGGGAAAGAAGTCCTGCTCCCCATTGAGTTCCAAGTCAAAACCTTCAAGATGGCAGTTCAGTTGGGGATGGAACTATCAGAAGCCCAAAAGCATAGAATGGAGTAGTTGAATGAGCTAGATGAGATCAGACAAGAGGAAATTCTAAGAACTGATCTAGTTCAATATCAAAGAGCTAAATGGCATGAAAAATACATCAAAGAGAAGAAGTTTCAAGAAGGAGATTGGGCATTGCTATTTGATTCCAAGTTTAAAGATTTTAAAGTAAAATTTCAGACTCATTGGCTTGGGCCATATGAGATTGACAAGATCTTTAGCAATGGAGCGGTAAGAATCAAGACCATTGATGAATTTCAAACTCCTCTTATTGTGAATGGCCATAGATTAAAGATCTATCATAAGCCACTCTCAAAAGAGGAATTTGTCAAAATGTTTCAAGATAATTCTGCAATAAGGCTGGTGAAGAAGAATCCTTCTTCTCCACCAGCCTAGCCTTTGCTCTTTTCAGTTTAAAAAAAAAATAAAAAAAATAATAATTGTATAAGCCTCAAAACCAATCACTGATTGGCAGTCTTATATAGAAAATGTAGGGTGAAAATCAGGAACACCTGACACCCTATATTTTCCAAAAAAAAATCTCTCTCTCTCTCATTTCACAAGTTTTATGACAACCCACTCCATTTCATTCCACTTCATTCCACTTCATTCCACTCCACTTCATTTCATTTCACTCCATTTCATCTATTTCATTTCATTTCACCAATAAAAATTTTCTTTCATGACCATTTTCATTCAGTCAGTTATCATCTATCCATCTCCATTCACCCAAATAATTGTTGTGTCAGTTTTCGTAGCTGACACCAGTTTCCGTAGCCAGAAGCAGTTTCTGCAGCCACCACTCTGTTTTTCAAAAATTTACAGTCATATGTTAGTTCAACAATCATGAAATCCAATGCAGGGATGAGGACATATTATGAAGACATGAGGCATTCAAAAGCATCAACGAGGAGCAACTGATTGAAGACTAATGAAAAATGGCAAGAATTCCAAGGTATGAGTAGAAATCTATTTCAAATGGCATTCAAGCACATTTTTACATAGTTATAAACCATAGCTCCATTATATGCAATGATTGCGTTGATAACTCCATAACCGTTCCACGATCTCTATACGATTCCCCCACAATCCTTGCATTCATTTTTAAATGGCCTCATAATCAAGCCTCCGATCTTCACTCGTGTTCGGCTATACTTTGATACTCCACCTGTAATTATGGAATGTGGTTGATTTGACTACGGCTTCTCTCAGCCGCACAAAATCCGTAGCCGTTTCATAAACGTGCTTGCGTCTACTCTGCAGCCACCCAATTTTAAATACTGCCGGATGCACTTTACTCCCCCTACTGTTCTATTGACCTCACGGCTGCATTTCCACCGTGCTCACATAAGCCTTCACCCCATTTTGTTCTCTGTTCCGCTTCATTCCGTGTACCTATTCTCTGATATCCGCTTACAGTCACTGGTCTCCTTCATAAACCCTATTCATTTCCGCTAATTCAGTCGTCTTACCTTCGCTAAACCCTCCTCACGCAGACGAGTTTTAAAGAACAGAAGGAAGGATGGGTCGGTTGTTGAGGGCAGAACCAGAGGGACCCAAATTTATGGAAGGATACCCGCAAGTCAAAGACATATTGAAAAAGGCAAAATGGCTTCGGTTTATTCAAAAGTTTAAAGGCTATAATAAGGAGGTAACAAAAGCTTTTGCGAGGTCTTTCAACGGTCTGGAGGTGGAAATTGGGGACCTCAAATTTACAGTGACTGAGGCATCCATAGCAGTTGCTACAGAACTCCCTCAAGAAGGTGAACGTTGGTTCAAGAACAAGAGCATTGGCGAGAAAGCTTGGAGAGTGATCCTACGTAACCTAGGTATGGATGTCACCATTTTCAAAAAGGGAATTCCTGTTCATGCTTTAAAAGAAGAGTGGGCCAGTTTACTGTTGGTTATTCAAAAGTTTATCACCTGTGAGGGACGTTTTGGATCAATGTACATGTATCATACCCGATTGTTGATGAATTTCCTAGACAACCAGACCCTCAATCTGCCATAATTTTTACTAAACAGTTTGAAAAAGATGTCTGTAACCGTCCAAAAGCATCTGGGGGACGTAGAACCACATTTGTATCACCATGGTCTCGTGAAAATCTTGATAGAAAAACAATTAAAAGAGAAAAGGACACCTGGGAGCAGTTTTTAATTAGAAATTTCTTTGAAGAACCCCAAGAAACCCCTGAAGGCAGTACATCAAAAAGAAGTATAAGAAAGAGAATAGGTGATAAAACTCAAAGCACTCCTACTAACACAGTTGAAAGAACTAGTAGAGAAGAAAGACTGTCTAAAATGAGGAAGGAAAAGACTGAGGGTAAAAAGCCAACAAAATCAAAAGAGAAAAGAAGCATTGAGGCTGTGCATCAAACCCCTTCCTCAGAAGAAGACCATCAAGTATTGTCTGAGAGACTATTTCACCTTCAGGAACAGTCAGCTATGGCCAAAAAGAAAGGAAAAGAAAAACAGAAGGAAAAAGACAGTAGTCCATAACATGTAAGAAGAAGCACCAGGCTTAAAGGAAAGTGGAGGAAAGAAAAAACAAAAGGACCCCATTTTATTGATTTGGGAGGAGGAACACCTGAACAAACTCCAGCTGGCCGTAGTCCACCTCATTCTCAGCCAAACGTTGAAACTAGTCCTCAAGATGTTGACATGAGTCCTTTTCGGCCAGATTTTGAAGTCAATTCTCCTCCACAACATTTTGGGGACAACCCAATGAAAATGACACCCGAGATAGATCCAAAGCAGCAAGAGGTGTATGATTACATAGAATCCTTAGAAATAACAGCCACGGGTCCCAGCACTTCATCCACTCAGCCTCACACAGCACAAGAAGCTCTAGTCCAATCGTTGAAACAAGAAGTCTTTGAGTTGGAGGTTTTAAATAAACATATTAAAAATGAAAATGAAGCATTAAAGGAGCAAAGCAGATTGGACAAGATCATTCATGACAACACTATGCTACATCTGGGACTGTGGCACAAAAAGAACAGGAAATTGAAGAAGAAATGCAAGAAGATAAGTAGAGCACTGATTAATCTCAAATTCAGATGCTTGATGAAGAAGCCCAGGATGTTAGCAGCACTAAGAAAGAGGAGAAGAGGACTGGATGTACTGGCAGAGGTATCAGGGCATATGAATTGAAGGAAGATGATCAAAATTTTGGTTGCATGGGGACATGCAACACCTTTACAGTGGGGTTATGTTGAGTCCTAAACTTGCATCTTCCCTGTACACCTTTCTAGACTTTTTCCATTTACCTGGACCTCCTAAGTCATCAACATCATTGCATATTAATCATAAAAGAGCATTTAAAGTGGTTTTTAACTATGTTTTTTGTCTGCTGTTTGAATTAGATTTTTGCTCATTGAGCTGCGGAATCTTGTCACTTTCCGCAGCTGCTTCAACTTTCCGCAGCCATTTTGTTAAAGTCTATATTGCAGGTGTCTTCAGGAAAATCAAGCCACATGGGCAAGTTGGAAATTACATGGATATGGACCGAGTCCTATTGGCTCAGTCGAATTCACCAAAGAAGGCCGTGGTCAAAGGTAGTCAAGCGGTGGTCAACCTAAGAGTCCTACGGTGACAGAACTCCGTTTTTCACCACGTGAAGACTTGTGTGGCCGTTCCTAAATCTCAGGGGACATATCAACACCTGTGAACTGCTCCATAAGTCGAATCCAACGGCCACCCTCCATAGATTTAATCTTCACGGCAGCCATAATGCTAGATTTTTGGACGTGGTTGTTCACGTGTCTTTTATCAGCGCAGATTGTAGGAAAGTAGTTATGTCATCCTCTGTTATAAATAATGTGTTCTCATACGCATAGTAGCTAGATTTTGTAATGTAATTTTGCTGTAAAGAAAGCCCACTGTGCCGTGACATTATTTCCTTATTATGATTGCGTTTTGAATACATGAGAAGACTCTGTTCATAAGCATAATTCGTGGTTGATAGTTGTTCCCCGAGGATTGTGCAAAGGGCCCCTGCACACGCCGAGGTTTTGTTTATTGTTGTATAGTTTCATGCTTTATTTCCTTACGTTCATTATTCCATAGTTATTCACGTGTATATATTACATCTCTTATGGTATTAACGTTTTATTTCTGTCCATAATTTTTCATGCTTTATACTGCTGTTAACTGATCATTGTCTTTGTTCCAGATTACAGTAGGCAGCCCGGGCATTTGCACATAGTTTTACAATGACTAATGACATGGAATCAGTCTTGTCCTTCTGCTGATTTATTTTTCTTAGCTTTTAATTCCAGCACTGTTTTATTTATTTCAGCTTTGTACATTTGCTTTATTAGTTAGATTAGATATTAAATTACTCATGTCATTATCAGTTACCTCCGAAAGCCATAGCGAGACTAATGGTGAGGGATTGAAGTATGAGTGTGTAGTTTTATATTAGTTTATTTTTCTACAAGTTAGATATTAAATTTCTCATGTCATTATCAGTTACCTCCGAAAGCCATAGCGAGACTAATGGTGAGGGATTGAAGTATGAGTGTGTAATTTGATATTATTTTATTTTTCTGCAAATTAGATATCATATTGCTCAAGTTGTTTATGATTACCTCCGAAAGCCATAGCGAGACTAATGGTGAGGGGTCAGAATATGAGTTGATGTAATTTGATTTTAGCTTTACTTTGCTTGCAATTCTTGGATTTCTTTGAGCACAATTTCTTTTGTATTTAGACAGCAGCAAGGGTAATGGGTTTCATGATCAATAGTTCACCGTTTGTTTGACTAGTATAGTGGCACATTTTCATTTTCTTTTAGGAATTAATTTTGTCATTGCATGTTTTAAAACCCTTTTGAAGTTTGAAGTTTGGAAAATCATTATAAAGGACATCATTGCCTTGAACATTTATATCCATACTTGTCTTTTAGAATTTCCATCTCACATTAGGAAACCAACCAAGATAAAAACCCCTAAGATAAATAAAAAACCCAAAAACGACAAAAAGTAAGAGATAGGTTATCTTGCACATATAGTGCGCCACACTTCGTCAGCTTACGAATCCCAGATTGACAAATTAATGTAGCAATTTAGGACACACTAAATTGACCAAACAT